>JAPMIB010000094.1:0-735218 GCA_034770305.1 Trichogramma dendrolimi | reverse complement strand
AGAAAGAGCGAAAGTTAAGAAGGCAGAAAGAGAGAGAGAAGAGAGAGAGAGAGAGAGGAGAAGGCTTGGCGTGCATGGGCGTGCTGCGTGCTTGCATGCACACATCTGTACGTGTATGTATGTGTGTGCCAATCCGAGTGTGCACAAGTCGAAGAAAATAAAACGAGTCGTGTGTACGTATATATATATCTGTATATGTGTATACGCGAGAGTCACGCACGCAACTACATACATGTATACTGCACTCGTGTGTGTATAGTACACATGCACATACACACATACGTGCATGAGAGGAACGACGAGAGACAGAGAGAGAGAGAGAAAGAGAGATAAGAACGCGTAGGCGAGTCGAGCTCTCTGCTGCTCTGCGCGAGCGAAACAGAAGAGAGAGAAGGAGACCTGCTGCTGCTGCATATACTTGTGTTGGTGGCTGCGCGCAAAAAAGCTGCGCACCACACACCGCACATACACAGTGCAGCCACACACATAGGCAGGCACGGATAAGGACTCGTGAGCCAAGAGAGAAATAGAGAATATGTGTGTGTGTGTGTGTGTGTGTGTGTGTGTGTGTGTGTGTGTTCGTGTGCGGACTGTAGACGTGCTGCTATTGAGGTTGGTGTAGGTGCGCGCGCGGAGAGTCGAGAGGTAAGGGGAGTGACACTCGACTCGCGCAGTGCCGTGCTGTATACACTGCGAGATAGCTCGTCCGTATAACGAGGCAGAGGCAGAGAGGAGGGGAGGAGGAGTTGAGGCAGTTTTCTCTCTCGCTCTCTTTTATGCGCGCTTCGGCGCGACTACGACGACGACGACTCCAACACACACAAGACCTATATCGCTGTATGTACGACCGGTGCTCACTCGGGTAATTCAGCGCAGGCAGTAGCTCTCAACTATACTATATTTAACATGTGTGTAGGTATAAATGCACGTGCGTACGTGTGTGTGTGTGTGCGCGAATATAAGCGCAGCAGCAAGCACACGCGAGGGGGAGAGAAGAGAGAGAGAGACGGGTTCGGTTCGCGCGGCGGCGCAGCAACCAACGCGCATCTACACCTATATATATACATATATATAAGAATACACTAACATAAATGCGCGGCGCGGGCAGCATCAGCAGCGCCAACGAAACAGCACACACATAAAGCGCAACTGCACATGCATAAACCATATACGCAACTTTTGCGCTGCTGCTGCTGCAACTCAGCTGCACTATACTGCGAAAGATCACACTGACTGTAGAGAGCCGCGTGAGTCTATGTATGTGTGTGTGTGTGTGTGTGTGTGTGTGTGTGTGTGTGCGTGTGCCGGTGAGTGCGTGCAAACTCGCGTAGAGCCGCCTGTGCGAGCTCTGTTATATCTAAAACTCTGGTCTGTGCTTATATATCGCAAGAGTGAGAGTGTGCAACACACATATATATATATATAATATATTTATAGCTGTGCGGTGCGTATTATATCGGTGGTGGCTCGGGCTGCACCTCTCCACACTCTCTCGGGCTTTTATTATCAGCGCAGCGAAATGTATATATATATATATATATCTAACATGCGCCTCGTCGTACACATGGCCCAGCTATATCGTGGCAGTAGCTCTACACCTACCTGCATAATATAATATGCAATAGCTATCTCTCGTTGCCGCTATAGCCCGGCACAGCTATCTGCGCGAAGTGTTGGAAGTGCGAGTGCGCGACTCGAATTTTGCGAGAAAAAAGACTCTGTGCGAAGAAGCTTCGAGACATAAAAATACTCCATCGATCTCAATCGCTCCGAAATATCGGTCAATTTCTGATTCAAGCTTTATCATCATCCACATCCGAAAGCTCAAAATGCTTGAATAATCGAGCGCGCTCGTTACACGCAGTGATTCGACGCGTTCGCGCGCGCGCGCGGCTCTCTATCTCAATAATTCAAACGTTTAGCGGGTTGTTGCTGCGCGAGAGCGCGAACGTCGCAAAAATTTGAAATTTCGAATTCTCCACTCCGCTCGCAGCCGCAACCGACCGATCATCTCGCTCGTTATTGCGCGCGCATGCGAGAATCGAGAAAGTCGCGTACCAGCAGCAGAGAGATGCAGCAACAGCGGCGCAGCAGCAGCAGCAGCACGCGGCCCGTCGTGTTTCTGCCGCGGATCGAACGTTGGCTGCTACTCTCACTGCTACAGATGACGAAGAATAGAAAATAATAACAAAAGGAACAAAGTGAGAGCGAATCGACGCGAGGCGAGTTGACGATCTTCGTCAACCGTCGTCGTGTTGTTGTTCTTGTTGTTGTCAATCGTTGCTGCTTCTATAATACAGCTGGCTCATCGAACGAACGAACGAACGAACGAGAGAAAAGCTCTGTATAAGCTTCGATCGACTCGCGCTTTTCATCCTGCCTGCGACTGACACCTGCTGCTACTGTCAGGTTCATAATAACTTTTCCGCAAAAGTCCTTGTGCTGCTTTTACATCATGCAGAGGTGAATATTATTGAAAAGAGACAAGTGCAAAGGAGGCATCTCATCGTGCTCTCTTTCTCTTTCTCTCTCGGTTAAAGTATAGTGAAAGATGCCGCGTGCATGTGCTGCGCTCCGAAAAGGGAGGAAAATCGCGTAGTGTAGTGGCGCGATCGAAAATATCGTCGTGTAAAAATAATAATATTTTATATTTAAAATACAGGTAATAGAACGAGACGCGCGTTGTACTACTACCGCGGCTCTGCGTACATGGCACGCATCCACAATAGTGAGAATACAATACACAAGAGTCTCTCTGTTTACGTGTGCGTGTGTCGGTGCTCGTGGGTGAGTTTCTGCCATGCGAATAAGCGTGTGTAAGTAAACGCGGTTCCGTGTCAGTGTGTGTGTGTGTCTCTCTCTCTCTCTCTCTCTGTCTGCTTCGCGCGCGATATACAGCCAGAGCAGTTTTGCACTGGTGTGCGCGCGTGTGTGTCCGCTACATAGCGCGGCCGCGCGCGCGACTCCGTTTTTAGTCTGTGTTGGTGTGTGCTTGCCTGCGCTCGCTCTCTGCCAGTCTCAGCAGCAGCAGCAGCAGCACTATATACTCCGTGTTCCGCTCTCGTGTGTGTAGTGTACGTGTGTGCGCGCCTCCTCGCCTGGCACAGCACTGCTGTACTGGTATACTACCAGCGTCTGGTGGTGGTAGTAGTGGTAGTGGCTGACTGCAGTGGTGGTGGTGTGCGCGGCCGCGTGCGTGTGCCTCGGTGTGCGTGCCACACCACGACGGGTCGATGAGACAAGCTCGAAGCAGTGGCGGCGGCAGCAGCAGCAGCAGCAGTGGGCGGATCGCCGGCGCGCCTGGACATCTCAGCAGCGACGGCGGCGGCTACGGCGGCTCTACGGTGACGACGACGACGACGACGACGACGACGGCGCGGTCAACACCAACAACGGCGGCAACAACACAGCGGCGGCGTTATAATACAGCGACGACCCGGGGCTCCGCTTGAAACATTAAAACGCGCGTTCGTAACAACATCAACAATTTGAAAATATACGTAGAGCGAGAGTACGAGAAGACGACGAGGTGCACGAGTGTGAATTTTTTCTGTGCCTCGACGACGATGCAGCAGTAGCCAGCAGCAACACCAGGTGTACGTGCGGGTGTGTGCTCGTGTGATGAAAAAACGTGCGTTGATTATCATTGTATCGTTGATGTGAAAACTGTGCGCTGTGTGCGACGAGAGCCGCTCGACGACGACGACGTCGACGAACACGGGATCGATCTCGCGCTACGCACAGGCATGCTATATGTAGCGAGAATATACAGCCAGCAGCAGCAGCAGCGTGGTTTAATGTGATTGTGTGTTATAATAATTTTGCGGAAAAAATAATAAAATAAATAAAAGTGGAGTTGTTCAGTGCGCGAGTATCGACATCGCGACGCAGCCGCCTCCTTTTGTCAATATTATAAATAATAAATAATAGAGGAGAATAAAAAAAGGAAAAGAAAAGGAAACCAACGTGTAATTGGCTGCACGCACAGCAGCACAGAGCACTGTGCAGAGTAGAGAGAAGACGTCGACGACGATGGCCACGATGACACATCCGCTGCCCGGTTGATTTTCTCGGTTGATAAGCAGCAGCAGCAGTTAGCGAAAAAAAGTGTGTTGTGTGTGCTAGAGAGAGAGAGAGAGAGAGAGAGGGCCCGAGAGTATATATTTAACCTCGAGACGCAGTGCAGCGCGACACGATAACGACGATGGCAAAAATTACATTCGAATTATTGCACGTCGGTGTTGTTTAGTGTGCAAGTGTTTTGTATAGTAGCAGCAGCAGCAGTAGTAGTGACTCTTTGCAAGAAAGAGAGAAAAAATTACATAACTACGACGTTTTGATCAGTGGTTCGTTGTTCTGTTTCTTTTTTTTTTTTTTTTTTTTTTTATTATACATTGTTCAAAAGTTTTGGTTCGTTCGTTGTCGAGAAGTGAATTTGATGGTTTTTGAATAAATAAAGAGAGAGAAAAAGAAAACGTGTGGATGACTCTCAGGAGCATCGATAACGTCAATTATTTAAAAAAAATCAAATAATTAAATATAAACGAGCTAAACTTAAAATAAAAAAAGCTAAAATGCAAGTGGCAACGTTGTTTCGCGAGAGTGCTAATCTGCTAGGGGCCTCGAACATGGATCCCACCCCGCAGACGCATCATCATCATCATCATCAGATGCAAATGCAGATGCAGCAACAGCAGCAACAGCAACAGCAACAGCAGCAGCAACAACAACAGCAGCAGCAGCAGCAACAGCAACAGAGCTTCGATTACGCTCATCACATGCAGCATCATTACAAAATGTAAGGAAAAGTTTCAACAATATTAAAAAAAAAAAAAAAAAAAAAAAAAAAAAAAATCGAATGTGTAACTGTGTGCAAGTGTGTACTTTGAGGCGCGCGCATGTTTATATTTATGCCCTAACTGCATGCCGATGATGGAGCGAGCCGCGAAGGGCGTTTGTTTACGTTTGTGTATGTTCTATAGCTAAGCGCGCGCGGATACCTATACACAGCCCTGCACTGCACATGCACAGTGCACACACGCGATGTGCACTCGCTACTATACTACTATGCGGCAATATAACGAGAAGTTTTCCTTTATACAACCACCAGCTCCTTCTCATCCCTGTATTATCGCGAGTGTGTGTGTGTGTGTGTGTGTGAATAATAACGTGTGCGCGAGCGCGACAGAAAACCACCTCGCTTTCACTAACTCCCTCCGATTTTGCGGGCACGACGACGACGCCGAAATTATGATTACTCGATAATGAGGATAAAGCGCGCGGATTACTCGGCGGGGGCTTTGTATCAAAACGTACTCCGCGCAGGTATGCGCGTGTGTGCGCGCGTCGAGTGCGATGTGCATGCATGTTATGGTCGTCCTCATAGCGAGATGCTTGAATAATTTATCGGCAATTTAACGCCAGTTCGAACTATTACCAAGTGCCATTAAATGTACAACGACGACGACGAGACACACATGCGTTTTGCGCGTTGTTTTTTTCGCGGCTTTTTTTATTATTATTGATATCAGAAACTCAAGGTATGTGTGCTAGGCGTGTGTCGAGCTTCTAATCTCTTCGAATTTCTCTCGGAGTAGCAGAGAGCATCTTTCACGGTGTGACAAAACTTTCTCTCGCTCGCGGCATCACTCGCTATAAAGATGACATAATGGTATTTACATTTGTGTGTATGTGTATACACAGTGACGCGTGCGTAGATACTACGCAATTGCACAATTCCCCAAGCGAGCTTTTTCTATTCCTCGTTTTCTAATCTGTCGTTTTCAACGCGCTGGGCTGCATCGTGCGGCAGCAGCGGAGAAAACGAGACGCGTACGTGCACGCCCAGAATATAATATAACGTTATATGCTCGCACTTGATTTTTTGGAGCTGCAAAAAGAGCACTCGACACGGCGTACGATATATAATTTGGATCTCTCGCATCGGAGAGTCGAAAAGTCGACTCTTTCGGGGTGCGATTTCCGACGGACTACTGAGAAGTTCGCATGTATACATAGTCTTACCCACAAGTGAGATATTTTTTTTTTTTTTTTGCGAAACGCAGAGATAAACACAACGCGGTGCGGCACACACACAGGCATTACGGCAGACATCTCATTCTCTTCGTCTGTCTGTCTGTCTCTCTCTCTCTCTCGCGATCGTATCATACAAGCGGATAATCATCGTAATTTTTTTTTTACTTCAATTCTTTTTTTCTGACAGCCGCGGGTATATGAGCGCACAAGTGCGTGTGCTTCGGTACGTACGTACGTCTGCAATTTGTTTTTACAACCTCGTAAAATTTCATAATACCTCGAGCAGCTCTCTAAGCGCCGGGTGGAGAGAAGAAGTGGGTATATAAGGCGTTTTGGCGCGCGGCACACTGTATACGTACGGTATATCGGCTGGTAATATCTAAAATGTGCTCGATTACTGTGTCTCTCTCGCTCGCGCCTTGCCACTATCAGCTCGAGCATGCGTGTATTATATGCGTGTGTGTCTGTTGAATGGAGTTGTACTGGTGTCTGTGTCTGTATGGGTATGTATGTGTGTGTGTGTCGATATCTGTATTTGCATTATACGTTTATTGACTGTCAAGGTAAATATACAGTTACAAGCCCATCAGATGATATATAATGCATTATATATATCGTGTGCCTCGCGGTACTGTGCGCGAAATTCACGGGCCGAAAATTTCGCGCGCTCATAACGCGTTTCTCTCCCTCAATAGACGGTTTAATCAATTGCTTTGCGTAATTATGATCATATAGCTCGTCGAACACTGCTGCATATGGGTTGTGGTGCTGTGTGGCAAGTCGCGCTCGCTCGCGGGCGCGTGCGGCTATGCAGCATGAATTATGATACTTATTAACGACGCGATATGTTATTCCGCCGCTTCTCTGCACCTAGTCTCTTCGATCCGGAAAAACGTTTCTCTCTCTCTCTCTCTCTCTTGAGAAGGTGAATTTATTTAATACTTACTCCGCAACTCTGTATTATGTGGCTGTTGTGTGCGTATGTGTTTGTGTGTGTGTGTGTGCACGCGGCGAGAAGAGCAAGTGAGAATTAAATTACAAAGAGCCTCTCTCTCTCGCGCGAACAATGACGCGCTTCACCTTGAAACCCAATCGAAAGTTTGCCATTTTCCGCGCCGCACATATTTACTACTATTATATACGATGTATATAATAAAGTGGTGTATTATAGTGTGTGCGAGTGTGTGAATAACTAATGCTGCTGCTGCTCCTGCTGCCGTACAACAGAGCCGGGCTGCTGCTGCTGCCTGCCTGCCATAATATAACGACGCAAAGCGCAACTTTACGGTCTAATTGTAATTCGATTAAACAACACACACACACCCACCCCCGCATCGCGTTGGTCAACTACATTAACGGATAATCGATTGAAATTTTCGGAGGGCTGGCGCGAAGTTTATTGGCCGGGGCTGCGTTGAAGCGCGAGGAAGAAAAGTCGACAATCGAATTCTCGATGCAGCAGCAGCAGCCCTTGTAAATTGGATCGCGAATTTATCGAATTACCGAAAATCCTGCGCTGCGCTCGTCGTTCGCGCGCGTCTATTATAATATATGATGATAGAGGAAAAAGAGGTAGTGAGAGAGAGAGAGAGAGAGATGTAAAAAAAAATTGAGTAATCGATCGGCTCATTCCCTTGCCCCAGCGCGGGCGGCGATTAGTAATTATTCAAATTAAGCTTATTTTGCCCCGGTGCAGTTTCGCGGTCTATCGTTTTTGATACTCATCAGTTTCCGATAACCGCGCTTCCTCGCGCTTAACTCGTTCGCCCCCGTTTTTTTCTTGCTTTTTTTTTCAATCGTTTGGCCAATATTAATAAGTGTTTTAACGAAAGCTCTTGCGCCTTCGAAAACTTCAATTCGGTCGAGTTTCGGACGCATCATAATAGTCCCCCCACACCCCTCTGAAAATGTTCACCGATCGCTACGCGGAGCTTTTTGCTTTGTTTATGTTTGCTCAGTTTTAACAACACGACGAGGTTTATTCTTTATTTTGGCGTGAATTAACGAACATTTTTTTTATCTTGATAAAACATCCGTGCCGATTAAGGACTTGTGTATACCTTGAATTCAAAATATTTTTATTACATTTTTTTGAGATTTTGGAGATTTTTTTTGCCCTCTTTGAAACTTTGTTTTTTTTTAACATCAAAAACCATTGACGCAAAGTATACAAAAACAGCTCACGTAAACTGTTGTATCTCCAATAAAAAATCAAAATTTTGTAAATTATAAACAAAGCCACTGAAAGGGTATAAAAAATCCTACCTAAAAATGAAATAAAAACTTTCTAATTTTAGGCATCTCTATAATCCCTTAATGCATTTTCGCAGTTAATGCCTCGAATAAAAATGCATCTCTATCCCTCTCTATCTCTATTTTTCTTTCTGCATACATAAACACAATCGTTATATATGCGTGTGGCATTATAGTATACAGCACTTAGATACATTACACAAAAAACACAATGTGTGTATAATATATACATACACACATTGTGTGCGCGAGGTAATGGTATAAGCAGTCATCAACTATCGATTGCTAAGCCGCGCGCGGCGCAGCTTTTTTCTCCTCTTTTTTCCACGATTTTTTTTTCTCTCTCTCTCTCTCTGCATTCTCTTTTTTATTCAGCGATGCTATCATCGGATACAACACAACACACAGGGTTGAACGAACTCATGAAGCTCTTTCTGTCTCTCATGACTTGTTGATATTATTGCTTGATTTATTTGTGTACACTCGAATATGTGCATATGCATATATAATCTATCGAAGCGAGAGACTCTGAAGAACTCGAGTCGACTAAGACGACGACGACGACGACGACGACGACGAATATGCTTACGATGCATTTGTCTGCCTCTGCCGCCACACGCTTATGAAATGGAAATATGTATAAACATCTCGTCGTGTGTGTTATGACGCGAGCTCGCTCGAGAGAACTGCTTTCACGCGCGCAGCAGTTCAGTTCAATGACATAATCGGTAGCAGCACTTGTGATTTTACATAATCGCAGCAGCAGCGTTTACTATTATAGTCGTGGCGTTGTCCCATTGACGGTGTAGCGGTGGTACACACACACACACACAATACAATTTTGGGCTAGGAAAGAAATGTCGAACGCCGAATTTAGAGCGCCGCCGCGTAGTAGATGTACATCGCTGAGATTACTCGCATTACAGCACTACTTCTGTATGCCTAAATCGTTGGTCGTGTCTTTTTTAAGTTTTTTGTCTCTCACTCGACCTCTTTTGCTACGGAGCAGCATCAACGTCGGCGGGTTCGAGGTGCTACGACGACGTCGACGACGAACGAGGTAGACACGGATGGACGGACGAACGGACGGCTGTGTGCTCGGCCAGCAGCAACAGCAGCAGAGAGCCCGAGCAGAGTCGGACGGTTTTACGTGCTAGCTGTGCCTGTGTGTATGTGTGTAGTGTAGTGCGCGTGTATATGTATGTGTGCTTCTCTCTCTCTCACACACTGCAAACCCTCCCCCTTTTTTGCTCTCCTCCTTTTCCTCCGCCTGCCAAGCCAAGCCAGCAGCAGCGGAGCAGAGGCCTGCCATGCTGTCATTCTCACGTGATTTTTTTTTTTTGCACTACGCGCACGCGCGCACGCAGCAACGCATACACACTCAGACACGGATACAAACACACACACACACACACAGACTAGTGCATGTATTTCGCGTATATATATACGTGTATGTATGCAGAAACACAGATATATACACGCCTAAGCCGGTTGTTCGTTCTCTGCTTGCTGCTGCTGGCGTTGCTCGTGTGTCTTGTTATCTTTCTGCATATAGCATATATATATATACGCAGTCGGAGCAGCGACGGCAGCAGCACACGGGCTTGAAAATTCACTGGGACAGCAGCGGAGCTTGTTATTTTTCGTACGCTCGCTGCTTGCTGCTGGTGCTCTGCTCCTGAAATTTAATAATAATAATTTGTGCTGCTCTCCCAGCAGCAGCAGCAGCCGCCACGGCAAAGAAAAAAGTGTACGAGAGTGCAGCAGCAGGAGCTTTTTGAATTATGTTCCTCTGCACACTTATATACTCGCAATGCAATGTAGGTAAACTGTGCACTGCAGTTACATACACATACACAGAAGAGCGTGCGCGATCCGGTAGCTGCACGGTGGCGAAGTATGGTCTTATACTTTTCAGACAGACGCGTTCATCAATTTTCAACATCACGCACACACGTATATATATATATATATATATATATATATATATATATATATATATATTATATATATATATGCTTATATTACTACTTTCGAGCGAGCGAGCGAGCGAGCGATCGATCGATCGACGATACAGCGTCGCGGTTCGGAGCGTGTATATATAATATATATAAGAGTCTCGACGCGCACCGCCTCAAGGTCGCTGAAATCGGAAAATCTTCGCGCGCGTGATTGATATTCGAGATTAATTCGATGCGCCTGATGCAGCGGCTGCATACATGTATGTATGGATTGGATACTATATACTATGTGTGCGCATATATAAATGTATGTACGTGCAGTGCTGGTCTTGGACGATTGCGCAATTAATATATATATATATATATATACGAATGAGAGAGACTGTGAGTAAATTTTTTTTTATATATTCAACGTATACTAGTGTGTCAGAAGGGAAAAAATTCATGCTCCAGAATTTTTGCACGTGTGTGTGTCTGTACTGTATATAATATACAGATATTGGTAATACGTAGGTGCGTTTTGTTCATGCAGCAATGGCTGAAAAGGTCTTATGTACTATACTACTGCTGCTGCTATACTCCACGCTCTCGTGACGCTGCCCGCTTCGCCTCAATGCCTTCGTGAATCTTCCTCTCTTTGCCTCGTACTACTACTACTACTACTACTACTACAGCAGAGAGCTCGACTCTCTCGGTTCTCTTGGGGTCTCTCTCAGGGTCACGCGATCGGTGTTGCGCGCTCTCTGCGCTCACGAAGCCACTCGAGGAGCTTTCTCTTCGTCTCTTTTTCAAAGCCTCGCGGCGGCGCGGCTCGCACAGCTCAGCTCTGTCTGCTGTATGTGTGTGTGTGTGTACGTTGGGCCTGATACCTATACCTACCTTCTCATTGGACGGGTGCGTAGTGTTGTGTAGCTATGTGCGCGCATATATACACACATTCACGGGTTCATGGCAGCATCGATACCTTATGCAGATTCGCGTGCGAAAGAGACAGAAAGAGAGAGAGGATCGAGGTTTTTGTGCGCAGAATCCACAACGAATAGACATGTATAGCTACATTATATACCTTATTCGCACGAGGGACTCGTTTTTTCGCGTTTAGCTCGTCTCTCTGAGTAACCACACGATCGCAGGTAAAAAAAAAAAAAACACAAAACACAAAATTGGCAAAAAAAAAAGAACGTTTCTTTCAAGACGGAGCCGTGCACGCACGCACGCATTATCATTCGCGCAACTCGTCGTCGCCGTACTACGTCGTCGAATGCACGCGGAGTAAGAGAGTAGAATAAAACAACAGCACAGTGGCGGCGGCACGTATGTGCATCAGCAATAGCATCAACAGCGGCTGAAGTGCCCCCCGATGAAATTATCAATTCAAATGCGTGTACAATCGATACACACACCGCACACATACATATATACATGGTGTGCGTATATACTTCGGCTTTTCGAGACAAACTTCGCAAAGACAACGATGACAAGCAACGACGACTAGATAGCACACACGCGCGTGTGTGTACATTTACAACGGCGTTTCGTAGATATATACTTCGGGTTACTTGGCTCGGGGAACAACACATGCACACACACACACACACACACACACACACACTAAACGGTCTCTATGCTAATGATTTGCGCAGCGGCGGCGCGTTTGCGCCTCTATACTACTCGTGCTGTATATATAAATTCGAGCGCGCGACACACACAAGCTCCGCGCTAAACTCCGATGTGCTGCTGTGTACTCTGCAAGTTGCGTCACGTGACGATGACTCGTCTTACTGTATATCTCGCGAAGCTGTAAATGTACACAATTCGCCATGAAAAAGTGCCCTACACAATTACGTATCTCGCGTGTTGATGTTGAATTTATTTTTTTTTTTTTTTTAGGTGTGGATGCACAAGTTATATTGCGCATCTCCGATACAAAACAAATATTTCTGTCGCCTAATTCGCACTCCTCGAGGCGTTCGTCGCTCTGCGCGAGCTCCGATAACTTAGCTTCCCAAAATATACCCTTATATACTCGGCGCGCGAACATACGTATTATATGTATAAGTATATATATATACACGCACGAGCTTGTGACACAACACGCGAATGCGATCCGCACGCAGAGATATATAGATTGTAATGTACAAAAAAAAAGATCGAGAAGAAGAAGCGTACATAAAGAAGCGAATCTCGCGCCCGCGCGTTAGCACGTGATAAATCCTGCCCGAATAATCGTCACCACCACCACCACCACCGCTAGCTCGCGAGCTCGAGCGCATGGGGATAAATAAAGTATAAACCCGATACTCTATACCGTATACGTTACGTGTGTTACTGCTGCTGCTGCTGCTGCTGCAACGAAGAGAGAGAGAGAAAGACACGCTCATTCGGCGTATTAAGCTTCGCTGCTGCTGCTGCTGCGAGGATGAGAGCAAAAGAGTCAAAAAAATAAAGGCAGCAGCAGGAGAGGAGATGAGAGCTAAAAAACGAGCCGAACGTATTCCACCTATCATCATCGCACCCATGTTATATATGTATGTACTCTGCTGTGCGGTGGCGAATTCGTCGAATTTTACGTTGCGCAACACGCAAGAGCAGCATCGGCATCGGCAGCATATAGCAGCAGCAGTCCTCCTCTCGTCGTGGTCTTGTCTTTTTTTTTTTACTTTATTTTATTCTCTGCTGCTGCTGCTGCTGCGGCTGCTGCTCTGTCTCTTGTATATATGTAGCACACACACGAATGTATCTGCACGAGCGAGCCGAGTAAAAGCGAAAGGCCGTCGTCTCTCGCTCTGGCTTGTTACTGATGGCTCGACGTGACGGACGAGCGGTAGATTCATCTTATCTCTGTCTCTCTCTCTCTCTCTCTCTCTCTCTTCCCTCTCGCATACATACATATATGTTGTACGTTACGCTACTGCTGCTGCTGCTGCTGCTTTTTGGCCTTCGGAGCACACAACAACGGGTAGCAGCGACCACGTTCGCGTGTACAGACACATATGGCCCGCGATACGTATCGTTCGCTCCGCTGCTGCTGGCCGGACAAGATAAAAATTCACCCAAAAATGGACGATACGCACGTGTGTGTTGTGTATCGATATGATATATTCGAGTCCGAGCTTTTTTAGAAGTACACACACGCATCGAGGCGCCAATTAGCCGCATGATTCGTACAACGTAACACTGGTATACTTTTTCAATTTCGCATCGCGATCGATTTAATTCCCGACGGATTTACAGTTATAGAGCTACCTCGCGTACACGCGCGACACAAAAAAAGAACTGTCTCGCTCGGTGCAACGTCTCTTCTCGCGAGAGCTCTAATCGATTTTTCATCGTCGCGCTTACCACCGCACACCACAAAAAAAACACACACACACAGACTATTCTCGCGCGTTAAGGCTCGAAATGTTTAATAGCCTTCCCATTCACTTATAAAAGATAGGAATGAAACACAGCCCTCTGCAATGTATACATACGTCTCGTTCGGTCGCGACGCGCGATATATCCCTCGCTATAGTACAGCCGCCGCCGCCGCTGCAAGAGCGCCTCGAGAGATAGAGTATCAATTTTTCTTTCGTTCGTGTCTGGCTGCATGGTACCTATATATGTATACGGCGCTGCTACAAATTATGCGGATAGCGCAGCACGCTGCACTGCACATACGAGTTTTCCCTTTCGTTCGATTCACTTTGTATATATCTTCTACGTGCGTATGTACGTACGCCTGCACTTATACACTGGACGGTTTTTTCTTTTCTGCTGCTGCTGCTGCTGCTCCTCGCGTGTGTGTTTGCGTATATACATTTGCTCTACTTTTTAGAAAAACGACTCGTTTCTCTCTCCCTGCGTGTCGGGCTTATAATTCAAAACGATGAGTTGCGCTGCGCGTGCGGGTTTTCATGTATAATATACACTACATCGCTCACCCTCCTCAGCGTGTCTTTTTTTCTTTTGCGTTATATTATATCTGTATGCGTACATTGGAACTCGTTCTCTCGCGCGCGAAGCCGCTCGTCTGTACGATTGCATCGGTTAATTGATATCCAGAGCTCTCCTTTCAGCGCGCGCACACCGTACAAAGCTCGACTTGCTTTTTTTTTTCATTCATTTTATTCATCTCTACGCGCGTTGTGCGATATATTTTATACCGGGGTGTTTCCCCTTTTTTCCGAAAATTGTATAAAAACTCGTTCCAGAGCTTTTGTAAGTTTGCTTGGACCTAATGATAAAAACAGCTGTTTTGGTCACGGTTAAAGTGATATATTTAGAGGCCCTGTATCGAGACTTCGACTTGTATGATAAAAGTTAATCGCGAGCATTTATGCTATAGTACCGATCTCGAACGCAAGATGGTGATCAGTCAAATTTTTGAGAAACTCTCAATTACAATAGTCAAGTTTGCTGATGCTGAGACAAAGGCCTGGCCTTTTTTCGTAAATCCACCGGACGAATTTCCATTTTCTACTGTACTCTCTATCAGTGTAAATACTTGTTTTCAATTTGTAATTCTTGGCATATCAAGCTTAATTACGGCATATACCCATATAGCCTCCCCGCTCGCACGCGCATAACATTACAATATTCATCAATTTCATTGATCTATATATATACCGGGTGCGCATCTTATTTATTTCTTTTTTCTTAATCGCCCGCCTACTCTGACTGACCGTTCCTCATCTGCTTTATTATAGGAGAGCAGACCTTGCTGCTGCGATTCGCGGCATTTTACTGCGAAAAAACGTTAATGGACGTGTACGACGCTCCTCTCTCTCTCTCTCTCTCTCTCGGGGAGCTTAGATCTATTATTTATTACAACAAAGTTCGAGAGAGAGAGAGAGAGGAACAGATATCTCGGGCTTAATAATTCTTTCGCACGATTTAGCCGGGCATATAGCGAGAGGCTCTAGCTGTCTTCTTTTCGGTATGTGAGCGTGTGTGTTTGCGTATATACAGCGCCGATCATCATCGTCGTCGGACGTTACGAGCGGCCTTGAACCGACGACCAGAGCGAGCGAGAATAGAGATATTTCGCGTTATTTTATTTCGGTCGTAGGTTCGTCATTATACTGCGGGGATAAGCGATCGTTTTTTTTTTCTTTCTTACTCGAGCTGTATGACATGTATACGTTACAGAGTCGGCGCATGATCTGAAATATTTCCATTGTTTCTAAAATATTTTCCGCGCATATCTCCCTAATCAATTTTTCCAGTTAAGAAAACGTTGTGACAGGTGTCGTGCGTGGAAAATCGCGTCATCCGTGATGCCAGCGACCTCCCACGCGATGCGCACACTTCCGCGTCTTCCAAAAATAAGGAATAAAAGCTGTGCACCATGGTCCGGACGCTATGCGCGTGTAGGGGGTGGGCCATCGTCGGGCGCAGTCTAGAGCAAACCGGGTAAATAAATAAAGTGTGTACGCAGGCTGTATGCTCGCGTCGCTCCGAATTCCGGATGATATTAATTCCCTCCTCTTCGATGCCTCCTCTGCGCACTGCGCTCGGCCTTTTTCTTGCTTGTGTATATAATAAACCTCTCTCTCTCTCTCTCTACCCGTTGGTGGCTGGTACTGCTACGACGACGACGACGACGACGAGGCAGAGGCAGCCGTGTATGTACATGGGGGCAATGACTAAGGGGAGGAACGGGCGGATGAACGATCGATGTGCGAGAGCAGTGGCAGCAGCAAAGCACGTAGATATATATATATATATAATGCGGGCGCGCGCGTACGAGCTCCCTTGGCGGCGGTGTCTGCCGCTGCTCCTGCTTGTGTAGGGCGGAGATAAGGGATGCAAAGTTACGGGCGATACGACGTAATTTTCTTTCCCATGCATATATAGCGATGTATGTATACAACGTTCACTACTCTCTTTTCCCCAAAGGAGGAGAAATTACATCGGTGGGGCCCCCCCGATTTCCCCCTTCCCCCTTCGGAGAGGTTGAAGTGATCTTTTGGGCTTCTCTCTCGATCGACTGAAGCCATGTTTTACCTACTATGTGTGTGTGTGTGTGATTCACGAAGCACGATCTTTAAAAGCTCTCACTCGCTTGATAAAAAGGCAAATATTTTTCGACTTTGATAACGATCGAGATCGTTTAATTAAGCGCGCGGCCAAGTTCATTTATATAATGCAGCACAACACACAGCATACACACATAATAATGTTGGAACCTCCGCGTCGAGTGCATAGTGAGTTTTAATTAAAATGCGAGCTTTGTTCGTTTGTCCTTTTTTCTCTCGCTCTCTCTCCTCCTCCTCTTTTTTTGCACTCTTTTGTGCACTCGTTGCTGCCGCTGCTGCTGGTAGTGGTGCACAGGCGTATATAGCATTCGCGAGACGAGAGCAAACACGGCCGCAGCAGCAGCGAATTCGTTTCTTGAGTAAATAGCGCGCGCGAGCGAGCTAGAACTCTATTCGCTCTACGCTACGCGGCGGTCTCTTTCACACGCCGGGGCTAAATTGTGCATTAAAAAGGAGGAGAGGAGAGGAGAGGAGAGAATATATAGCAGGTGCAGAGAAAGAGGAGGCGGTGGCGTGCCCATATACGTTCACTCTCGTGTTTGTTTACATTATTGCACGAACGATTTTCAAGCAAATACATTATTATACCATTCTATATGCTGCGCGGAGTACCGGAAGATAAACAAATATTTAGCTTTCTTAACTTGAGAGCGACGACGACGACGACGACGATGAAAATGACTGCACATGGAAAAAACGTATGCATTTGTTATAAGCGAGCGATTAGAGGCCGTGAAAGAGAATCAGTCCCGCGATCCCGTCTAAATGTCTATATGAACGAGCAATTGGCTTATATATCGAGTGACAGAGAGAAAAAAAGAGATATATAACATACGCGCGGTATAACTGACCTCGTAAAGTTTTTCTTTTTCCGCAATAAAAATTCGCGAATCGCGAATTGCCGCTACTGCTGCAGTAGAAGAGAGAGAGAGAGAGAGAACAGAGAAGGCAAAAAAAAGATGATATATTATCGAGGAATTTCGAAGTAGCACTTTCGCTCTCTGTATGTACCGACGCGCTGCTGCTGCCTGGGTTATAAAGACATTTTGCGACTACTTTTTTACTGCTGCTGCTGCTGCTGCTGCTGCCGCTGCTACTATTACCACTACCTACCTCTACTTCTACCTACCTACCCGTCGGCGAGCATGAGCACAGCGCAGTGCAGTGCAGTTTGCGAATCTCTCAAACGATACTACTACTACTGCTGCTCAGACTGGATTTATGAGTTTTCTTTCATGCTCTCTCTCTCTTCTCTTTTTTTTTCTTCTTTCTGCACCGAGAGCTATATGTGCCCGTCAATGGGTTACGTTATGGCCGTTACTCGATTGAATTTCCGCAGTTTGTTGCGCTTTTTTTCTCTCTCTCTCTCTCTCTCTTACTCTCTTATATATATATGTAATATAAACTTACTCGCGCGATACACGTTTATATAGGTATGTGGTGCACTGGGTTGAGAGCATAGCTCACGCGGTCTTTTATAAAGCGCATTTTTCTCTTACTCTCGAGATTTTTCACTCGAGTATTATTTATGTCTGTTGTTGCTGTTGTTTTTTTCTTTCTTTCCTTATAACAACACATACAGGAAGATAATGATATTCCGTATGTACCGCGGAATCTGCAACCCTTTTTTTTTTTTAGAATTTTAACGATCACGAGTTATATATCATTATCTCTCTCTTGCTCTCTGCGTCTTCTCGCTCCAAGCTGTTATACTGCTGGAATTCATCACGACGAAAGCTCGCGAAGAATTTCTCGCATGATTTTGCTGAAATTACAAGCTCTCGCGCGCGACTACGACGACGGCGGCGGCGCCTAATGACAACGACGACGACGACGCAGACGAAGAAGAGCCTAATTAATGCGCTCGCCCGGAGGATGAATAAAATATGTTACGCTTTTTTTCGGTGGTCGTTTCTTATCTCGCGCCTATATCTCTCCATCGCTATATAGACTTTAGCCGAGTCAGTGCTCTATGCCATCTCGTATATGTCTCATTTCCGCGTCATCGTCGTCGGACCGCACCTCGAAGCTATGCACACAGCGCACGCATACAAACTCGCGCATCAAAAACTCGTATATTGTTGTACATGCATCACGGTAAAACGTGACCGATAATAAAAAAAAAAAAAAAAAATACGAACACACGTCAACGTTTCGCTCGTGTGTATAGAACATCGCGACACGACGATATCGCGCCGAAGCACAAGTGCAGCAGTGGAAAAAATTATCAGCGCGCAGTCACAAGTACCTACTTTGTACATACACACGTATACAGCGGTGGCGGCGGCGGTCGAAGCAAGCGATAAAGCCAAGTGAGTGGAAACGAGACTTATCGATGCGGTTTTATCGCGACGAAAGAGAGAGAGAGAGACACTTTTTTTTAATCTCTGCCCGTCGCGGTTGCATTTCTTTCGATGATAATAATGATAATGGCAATCGTGTCCCGCAGACACAAGAAGTCAAGAATAAGAAGAAGAAAAAAGTAAAAAGGTAACAATATTATATGTATCGAAGCCGCGACGTTATCGGCGACGATCGACGGGCGCGAGACCACAAATTATGGAGTCGAGCTGTATAGCTGCCCCTACGTGATGGTGCGGGGAGGGGAATTAAATAAGTCATCGTCGGTAACCTGTTCGTCAACGATTTATATATAACCATATATGAGACCGACCACACACTGCAGAAAAGTTGAACGGGCGGGTGTGTGTGTGCAGTCAAAAAAAAAAAAGAAAAAAAAAGGAGATCATTGCCGAGAGATAGACAGCAATTGAAAACATACCGACGCGTATTTTATATTTTGCTCTCTCTTCGCCCCTCGATATGTTTGTAAACGCCGCATGATGGGTAGGTATAGGTAGGACGTCGGAAAGACCCCACTGCCGAAAACACAATCACAGAAAGGCACATAATACCCGACGCAGTTCAGTTCAGCCCTCCTTTCGGCAAATTAATTCCCGCGCAGACTCTACCTCTCATTGCACTGCGCTGCACTGCAGTACCATTATATAAATATAAAAAGCTCGATGTACCTGGCAAAAGTATGTGTGTGTGTGTGTGTGTGTGTGTGTGTACTATTATACACGCGAATCGGCACGCGCGCAAGAGAGTCAAAAAAAGTACAAAAAAAAAGAAAGAGAGAAAGAGAAACGGAAAAGAGCAGCTATAGATATAACAAGAGCGAGAGAAGGAGTAATATATATGGAAAAAAAGGGCTCGAGAGCGAGCAACGGTGTAGGGCTCTGAGTAATTGGCCATATACACACACAGACACACACACCGGAGAGCGCGCGGTCAATAAAAATGTGAAACAATCTGCGATTTGTCGTTTCTCTCTCTCTCTCTCAGTCTCGGCCCGAAAGCGAGAAGGGAGAAAACACGATTGAATGAACCTTTTTTTTTGTTTTCTTATAATATATATAACGTCTGTCTCTCACTTCTCGGCCTTATATTGGCCTCACTCTTTCTCTGTTTTCACTTTATTTATATTCGGCCACGCGACGTCGATTAATTCTTTATGACGTGCACCTCGCACACACGCGCGCGCATAAATATACACGTGGGCCCGAAAGAGGAGGAATTTTTTTTTCGAGTGCTACCTTTTATGTGTATTATATACGCGAAAAGAAGAGTGCCCTTCTTCTTCCCTTTTTATTTTTCGTCGTCGTTTTCGTTCTCTTCTACCACTACGTCGTCGTCGTCGTCGTCGTCGTCGTCGTCGTCATCATCAAACGAAAGAGAGACGGCGACACAGGGCGCGCGCGCGACGTTTTATATAAAGGTGTGAACGATGTAATTATATATACAGTGGATGTAATAAAAAAGAAAGAAAGAAAAAAGTTGGTAGGGATAAAGGGTGCTCTTGGCGAGTAGTAGAGGCTTTTTGCCGCCTCGTTTCATGCCTAAGGAGTTTATAATGTATTTATACGCGTGTTTTCTCGCGCGCGCTCGATCGGTGCACACGGATTTTTTTTCTCACCTTTTTTATTACTTTATATACTTCTTTCGGTGGGGTTGTGTGTATCGTAATACTCGTTGATCTTTTTTGGTGTACATATCGTCGATATATCGGGTTTAATCGACGACGATACGCTTTAAGAGAGAAAGAGAGAGCTTGACGCGCGAGCACGAGACATTTTTGATTTTTTATATTCTGGCATCGTAGTCGATGTAAGCGATACACACCACCGCCGCCGTTACTATATAGCGGCGGGGCAAAAGGGTTGAGGAAGCTTCGAGCTTATATGTATACACAGAGAGGAAAAATTCACTAGACCGTATTGCGCGCGCCGCGAGTTCGAGCGAGAGAGAAAGATGAGTGTATACGAACAATAAAAAGTGAAAAAAAGAAATAAAAAAGCGAAGCGTTCACGAAACAAAACAATGCGCGCGAGGATTGTTTTTATATTTTGTTTTGAATTTTTTTTTTCGCCTAGCTGCTGTGTGTGTACGTGCAGTCGAGAGAGCTGGACGAGCAAAAAGAAAGAAGAAGCAAAACGAAGACTCGCTCCTCGCGTGTACTATATACAGCGTGCGCTGCTGGACGTGAGTTAAAAAATAAAAATAAATTAAAAAAAAAAAAAAAAAACGTGCGCGCGCGTAGCCGTCGGCTCACTCTTTTTTTTTCTCTATGTAAAATGAGTTTAAGAAAACGCTCTACTGCTGCCGCGAGCTTCCGCGTCCGAGCGTGTGCGTGCGTACGTACGTACTACACGTTCGTGCAGTGCCTTTTTCATCGTTATATTTTTGGGGTTAAATTCTCGTGAGATCTGGTATGTAGGCTCGTACGAGAGAGAGAGAGAGAGAGGAAAGTTTCGTGATTTTTATACACTCTTTTGCGAGAGTAAACGAGAAAGAGAAAGAGATTGCTCGGGCTGGATTACCAAGTTTTATACCTTCTATACCTATAAACGTTTCTATGCAACGGAATTATATTCTCTACTCCAAAGCTGAGAAAACGATTGGAGTCGCAGATCAATTATTTTCTTCTCGCGCTTATACACTATACTATCTCTCTCCGTGATGCACACACGCGCGCGCGTGCACCGAGAAAAGCCTCTTTTTCGAGGCAAAAAACGAGTCTTTTGCAGCGTACACACAAAAATATCGCCAGACAGGTAGATAGGTAGGTAGGTATAGATAGAAAGCTCGTCAGACGGGTCTTCACTCTCTTTGCAACTCGCCCGAGGTCCACAAACTCTTGACGCTGACAAAAACGTACTTGGCGATTTCGTAATATCATCTGTCGCGGTAAAGGAAAAAAAGGACACGACTCGAGTGTGTGTGTGTGTGTGTGTGTCTATCTGTGTGGATCCAGAGAGAGAGAGAGAGAGAGACACATACACACAGGTCGTTTCTTTTTGTTCCTTTCTCCCTCGCGCGCGCGCTGTACTGGGAGCTCGCATACCTACTTGCGCAAATTTTGTACACAGACACACAGGCACACACAAAGAGAAAGACAGACCGTATGCGGTGAGTTGCATGCGCAATTGCGACAGACAGACGCGCTTATGTGTCCTTTTGCGCTGTCTCTACATGTCTGTGTGTGTGTGTGTGTGTGTGTGGTTGTGTGTGCCATGCTCCGCTGTGTGCTGTGCTGCAGATGGCGACTCGCGATAAGAGCCCCGGAGTGAAGAGAGACAGAGAGAGAGAGAGAGAGAGAGAGAGAGAGAACCGCTGCGAGCGCACGAGGCTCGCTCCCAACACACACACACACACACGCACACATACACACAACCGACGCTGTTACAAACGCTGACTGCGTAAATTTATCGGCCGATTCGATCGATTCCAATTGCCCCATGTGTTGTAGGCCTATAGATATATATACCTCGTTGGGGAATAGCTATAGCTATATGCGCTGCGAAATGTTGTTAACTTTGTGTGTTGTGTGTGTGTGTGTGTGCGTACGTGTGCGCGATGTAGCGCAGCAACAGCGGTGCACACAGGCCAGGCCAAGAGGGAGAGCGAGTGAGTCGAGGTTGAAGTTTGACGCTAAGGTTAAAGTTACCAAAACGCGCGCGCTTCGTGTTGGCATATTTTTTTTGTATATAAGAAGACCGAAGTCATCGCCTCGTGTGCGCGCGGAGATTTTTACATTTTTCTTTCTTCCTCCTCCTGCCTGCTATCTCTTTCTCCTTGAGGAGGCCGTATTATACCGCGCATAAATATAGATATAGATAAATTGCCGTGGAGAGTCTATTAATGCCCGTGAACTCTTAATTAGATGCTAATTCGATGCGCGCGGCTGGCAGCGGAATTATGTACAGGCACATGGATATACGTATAAGATACACACAGCTCAACCGAAAAAATTAATGAGTCGAAGAGGAAAAAAATCGCATGCGTGCATCGTCCCTGGTATCATCATTATTATTATAAACGCGAAAATTTCGACCACTCGTTTAGCGAGCGCGGGAGAATCACCCGCGTCGACTGGACAAAAGCTCGTTTTTTTTTTCGTGTTCAGCTCATTGTAATAATATATATCGAAGCTCTTTAAGTTTACGTTGACGCGGAGAATAGAAACCATATGCTTATACTCTACTCCTCAGTATAAAGAGTGCCTATGTATAATATAAACGCAACGTCGTCGTCGCGCTCGCTGTCATCGTTATAACATCAGTACTCTCCGTTGTGCCTGCTGCGCTCGTGTATATGTCAGTCCTCTTCTTCGTCGTCGTCGTCATTCTCCTCCTTCACCTCCTCTCTCTCTCTCTCACTCTTTGCCTCTATCTCTTTCGTTGCTGTACTACAAAAAAAAAGCCCCAGCAGCTTGCAGCAGCACGCAGAGAGCTAGGCGTCGAAACGACGGCGCCAAACGCCGCGCGCGCGCAGGCGATAAAAATATATCGTCGACGTCGTCGTCGTTGTCGTTGTCGGGCTATGGCCGCGCGTCGTCGTATAGCATCCAAGCCAGGAATAATCCCCAAGAGCTCAACGCCTCTCTCTCTCTCTCTCTCTTGCATGTATACAGCTTACACATGCAGCAGCACACAGTCATAGATACGTGCGTGAGATTTCGCATGGCGACGTTTCGGAGTTTGTATAATAATAAAACGAGAAAGGCGCGCGCGAATTAACAGCTGGTCATCGTCGCATACTCACCTTCTGTTGCTTTCTCTCTCTCTCTCTCTCTCTCTCTCTCTCCAGGAATCGGCATCGATCCTCGCATCAGCGAATCATCGCTGTACATGTGTAATGTTGTAACACACGAGACGGTTTTGGATACTGCGCGCTGCCCTTTCAACGCGTCGATCCCGGGCACACGCACACACACACACAGACAGGAAATCTCGCATGCCCAGCGCGTGCGCGCGCGCGAAAAAGGAGTGAAACACGTAGTACACAGTAGTATAGTATACGAGAGAGTTGCGCGCGTGGGTGGATGTTGCAATTGCGATAACACGTACTATATACGTATCCGTGTGTGCGTGTGCGCGTGTGTGTGTGTGTGCAGCATAGAAAGTATTTCGGCAGTATGGTGTGTGGTACGTGGTGCCCAGGCAGTATATAGGCACCGGTGTAAGGTACGGATGATTCGGGATATATAAAGCGATTACAGCTCGTGTGTCTGCGTGTAGGTTGCGATGGATGGATCGCTCGCGCTGCATGGGGTTCGTTGTGTATGCTTTTGCCACAGAGAATATTCGTATAAAAGGGAATTCCTCACCCTTCCTCTATCATTTCTCTTTCTCTCTCTCTCTCTCTCTCTGTAATTGTGTGCTCGTGTGCTGCACACAGGGCTCAATCAAGCCGAACTCGACACACACACACACACACACACACAGACACAGTGTGCAGTATCGCGGGCTTGAAATTCTTAGCCCAAAGTCTGCTGCTGCTTCTCTTCCCTTTTCCGCGCTTTAGCTGCTGCTGCTCGATGGATGGAGAATGCTCGAGATTCTTTCGCGGCTCGATGCGATCGTTAGATATTCGTTTGCGCCGATATCCCGAATTTTGCGCGTGTTCTATATAGCCCTTTGGACCTTTTACATGCATTACACACATTTTATCGTATACCAACAACAACAGCACACGAGCGTCTAGACTTTCTCGAGTGCGCGCCTGGGATGACTCTATGATCGATTATCATTGATTTTTAGACGTCGTCGATAATGAGAGCTTACACACATTACATATACTGCGCGGGCGAGTCGTGATGTATTAGCATAAAATGATGTTTGGCTACCGAGAGAGAGAGAGAGAGAAAGAGAGCAGCGAGCGAGACACGTAAGCTCTCGACGAGATAAGATATATTACACATGCGGCTGCAGCTCTCGATCCATAATCCGATTATAAAACTCGCGCACTCGAAGAGCACGCATGTGTGTGCGCGCGCGCGAAAAAGGCGCATGATTCACGCGACGACACAACGCAATGGAGAGAGAAAGAGAATAAGTTTCGTCACACTCACGCATTATATATACGGCCACATTGTTGAGTGAAACTTTTAGCTAAATTTCATCCGGTACACTCGTACAGTCGGCCTTCTCCCTCGTTTTTACACTCTTAAAAACGCGACGCGTTTCTCCGCGCGTGCGTTTATTTCATTTTTTTTTCGGTTTTTGTTTTGCAAATGACTGTATATTGTTGAACCCGGTGGGATGCATTATATTTTCACCCGAGAAACGGCGACAGCAGTAGCAGCGGTGTAACGTTTTTCGTCGAAGCAGCGGCAGCAGTAGCAGCAGCAGCAGCAGCAGCACAATGCGCTGCCTAGTCGTCGGTCCGACGGCCGACGCATACACACACCATCGGCCGCTCTTTTTCTTTTCTTCGTGCGCGCACAAATTACACGCAACCAGCGCACACGAGAGCTAGACGAATGAATCAGAGAATGAGGCCCGCCGCCGCCGCCCCATGTACTGCAGTGTAGTACTCGCACGCGGACGTTCGCTGCAATTACTCCTCTTTGTATATATATATATAAATGTGTGACGCATATATACGTGTCTGCGAACGTGCGCGACTTTCTATTACAATAGTCCAACTCGGAACTTCGAACCGAGCCTGCGTATACGAGGAAAATACATGTGTCGCTGTTGCTCGTTTTTTTTTGCTACTCTCCGCTCGCGTTGTTGTTGCTGCTGTTTCTTTTTTTTTTTTTTTTCATTTCGTCGTTGCATGTCGTCGTCGACAGTGACCTATCGTCAATGTCGATGAATTATTCCGTGGGTTTATACGCCGCGCTGCTCATTTAAAAAAATGCTACATTCGTTTATCGCGAGAGCGGCACGAGGAACGACTGCTAAAATCAAATTTTCATACATAATTAACGATCTTTACTTGTGAATGTAATTAAATACTGATTTTATTCTCTGTTTTCTGTTTCCAGGTGAGTACCGAGTCTTTCGAGCTATCTAGTGTACGTACGATGCAGTAAGGCAATATATAATGAAAACCCGTAAGTTACATCTAGTCAATTTGGCTTTCAAACACATCGAATATCAATACGCATATCCTCCACTCGAGGAAAGATCAAACGATAGAGCTATCGGATTTGCAAAAAAGGAGAGGAGAAAAAAAAACGACGTCGCAGTCTCGATAATATATGTGCTGTTGTGTGTGTTACGCGCGTGCCGCTTCATACAATCGAATCTCCGAATGAATTATTCCTATCCGCGATTTACTAAGAGAGCCTACTAGTATTTCAATTAAAAATCGGGCTGACCGGCCGCCATTGTGTGTGTGTGTGTGTGTGTGTGTGTGTGTGTGTGTACGCGTATTTGCGTATCGGAGAATATTTAACATAATGCAAATTACGGCGAGCGAATTCGAATCGTCTCATACGAACTGCCTCGAGATTATCACGTGTACTATCTTAAACTACTACTATTTAACTACCGTCTATACGTACGCACGCAATGAAAAATCTCCAGTTCGATATAAAAGCGACACAGGAAATATTCGCGAATATATATGCGATCACCTTGGCAATACATACGTATACGTTTATCAAGCCGTTACGAAAATTATGACAGCTTGATCTCCGCGCGCTGCTTTTACTTATAATAATCTCTTCTCCCTCCTCTATCAACTCGTTATATTCTCGCGTGCACACGCGCATATAATGTACGATACGATATTCAAATGTCGTTAGCCAAAGCCACGAAAGAATAAAGTAAAGAAAAAAAAACCACCGCGCGAAGGATCGTTTCAGTAGACAGCCAATAATTATCTCATTTTCATAATTCGCAGCGGTGTACATATATATATATAGAGAGAGAGAGAGGGATCGAGAGCCGAGAGAGGAACGTGCTTGACCTTTACACGAAATCATAAATTATTCATCCGCGTTGCGCGTAATCTCCGATATACTATATATTGGGTTATTTCGTATTGCGCCGGTCGAGCAAGAGATAGGATAGAGCGAGAGAGAGAGAGAGAGACGAAGAATCATCGAATATCTTCTCATTATCTCGTGACAGTAAAATAGTCCTATACATACAACACTTTATTATTATGTAAAGGCTGATGCTAACGCTTCGGATAGCCGAGTGGTGTAGCGACGTGGATGCAATTTATTTATAAGAGGTAACCAGATATATAAGTCAATATCGTATATATATAATGTACGAAAATGCACGTGCCGCGAAATCGAACGCGTCGTGGCGATGATGTACGCGGGCTAGAAGTTCGCTTTTTTTTTTTTTTATATTTACAAAAGAGCTATAGAGAATAATTACTCGTGTCAACCCATTATAGGCCGTGTGCACACTCGATACGCGTATAGTCTCTCGCATCCGTAATTGCAGCTGCGCACAGAATGTGGGTACTCAGATATTCGTACACATATAGTACGTATAGGCGTACACACCCGTATATTAAACGCGCGCGCGCGCGCCAAAAAAAAAACGACAACATAAGCGGCCGTGTTCGTAGCTCTGCTCCTCCGAGGCATTATAATGCAATATAGCAGCTATAGCGGTAGGCGATGTGTAGTTTTACATAATCTTGAAAAGGTGTCGGTGCGATATTAGCACCGAGCCAGGTAGACGGTA
Organism: Trichogramma dendrolimi; assembly: GCA_034770305.1. Lineage (NCBI taxonomy): Eukaryota > Metazoa > Arthropoda > Insecta > Hymenoptera > Trichogrammatidae > Trichogramma > Trichogramma dendrolimi. The sequence continues at coordinate 707,945 of JAPMIB010000094.1, read as the reverse complement.
GACGTCGAGAGTAGCCTACGATATAGTACGCGCGCGTCGTAGATATATATACAAGTGCAGCCAGGCCAGCACCGGCTATTACTATCAGAAGTTTGAATCTCGCGGCGGCTCTGGGACTATATAGTAGTGTAGCTTCGAGCCTCGGCGAGCTTCGTCGGAGCATTTAGAAAAGAGCGTGTGTGTAGGCACGTTGCCTTGTGCACGCGATCGCCCCGCCTCGAGTCTACTACTCTGTATCGTGTCTGTGTGTCTGTGCCTCTGTGTTCGTATACGTCTTATCGCTCCGATGGCATCTTTGTTTGCTGCTGCTGCTGCTGCTGCTGCTGCTGCACATGCACACACTCGCTCAGTCATTCGCGCCAACTGTCTATAGGTATAGTATACAGGTGTATAGACAGAGCCATGAGCCCGTATAACGACGGTAATGACGGGAATTAGCGGCCTGTGTGCTGTGCAGTGTGCCTGTGTGCCTGTGTTGCGCGCGAGGCGCAGAAGAGCTGCAATTATTATCGCTCTCCGCAGGCAGGCAGCTCAGCTCTCTGTGTGTTGCACTTCCAGACCTATATAGCCCACACGTACACGCACACAGGCACACAGGCACACGTGCATTATACTATATATATATGCAGCTCACGCGTCGTAACAGGTGTACAAGGCGCTGTACACACGTTTCCATGCACACGTACATAATGGTATTATGTATATATATATAATGCACATGTATAGGAGCTGCTGCATAGATGAGCCCGAGCCGCGCTGTGTTCTACTTTTGCGTATAGTGGAGTAAAATCCTTTGATAAGGCGAGCGACACTATAGCTGCACGTGTGCACGTGATGATCCAACGCATGCAATTCTGCTGCTGCTGCTGCCATGCGCTCTGTGTGTGCGTGTGTGTATAAGAAGACGGAGAAGAAGCAGTTGCGTTCGAAATTTTGCACTGCTGCTGCTCTGGGATCTCTAAACAGACGCGTCTGTGCATACATTATAATAATGCATAGTTATAGAGTTAGCGGTATCACCGCAGGGACCGAAAACTGCTGCAGCTGACAGGCAGCACACCTATATCTAACTATTAAGCAAGTGCAATTTATACACACCGCGTGTATAGAGATATATCGCATACACTCAGGTACATAAGGCAAGTCCACGATAGTCACAGCAAGCAAGCAGCAGGTTACCTATATACTACTCGATGCGATCGCTCGAAGGTCTCTGGTCTTGGCGTGCCATGCGCGTGTGGATCTGCTTGCAATCTGTTGCTCGTCTCCTCTATCTCTCTCTCTCTCTCTCTCTCTCTCTCTCTCACTTCGATAATTACGCGCGGCCGTTTATCGCATATATAATAGGCTGCGTGTGCATCGCTCGCGCGAGAGACGCAGTTTTAGTGTTTATATATAGCGTGTGCGCGCGCGAGTAAACTTGCAATTGTGTGCGGTGTATTGGCGCAATATACGCGCAGAGAGAAAAAAGACGAGCTAGCTTATCGTTCGTTCCTATCCGATATACGTGCAGCGTTCGAGTTATTGCGCATGTTGATGCAGACGCATAAAGTATCGCACGCACACTCACGCGCGGCTGTACGTAACGATTCAAGCCTATATATAGCGCGAAAAGAGGAGTGAAAAGTAAAAGAAAAAAAAAAGAAAAAGAAAAAAGAAGGTGGCAGATTCTAAGCGCGCATCTCAGCTACACAATCGTATATAACGTGCTATATGTATACCTTTAGCGAGCTACAGCTGCAGAGATATATATATGTAATGTACAAAAAGGCTATACCGAGGCAAAGCTGAGTAAGAGCGAGAGAAGAAGTAGGGAGAGAAGAGAGAAAAAAGAGGGTGCGCCATAAGTAACGTGTGTGTGTGTGTGTGTAACGCAGCTAACGTCTCTCGAGCTCGGCTCGAGCAGCTCCGACTCTCCGCGCCGAGAAGGAGAGAGCTCGAGATAAGAAAAAGCTCGGTTGCAGCAGCAGCAGCAGCAGCAAACCCAAGCCAGCTTTAACGCTCGGCAGTGTAGTACGGGGCCGGTATAATATAATCCTTTCACTTTTCGGCGAATCGCTATATAACGTGTGCCTCGCGCGCGCCTTAGCTGTTCTTTCTCGTCTGTCTCTCTCTTTCTCTCTCTCTCTCGCTCTTTTACGTGTATTGTAGGTATACCTATGTAGGTACTGTACATAAATTTCCGCGCGGCATGGCAGCAGCAGCAGCAGCAGCAGCAGCAGCAACGGCGACGGCGACGGCGGCGAACGCACATAAAACCTCGGAGTCGAGCTGTATATAGGTGTGCGTGTCTGTGTGTGTGTGTGTTGGCCCATTGCTCTCTGCAGGCAGAGAGACTGAAGCTAAAGCCAAGCCAAGCTCACACACCAACACAGTAAAGTTGTGTGTGCGAGAGGAGAGAGAGAGAGAGAGAGAAAGAGAGCAGAACAAAGCCCTGAGCTAGAGATAAAGAGTGGTGTGGTGGTGCTGCTGCTGCACAGGGTGTCTCGCTCGCACTTGCACTATGTAGCAGCAGCAGCAGCGAGAGCGCACACGAGTGTGCAGTGCAGCGCAGCGCAGCACAACGGCAGAGGTTATCCGGGAGGGTCGAGTCACGTATACATATACACATCGTATCCCTCTCACTCACACACGCTCAGACACGTTATATCGTATGTATAAACACGTATATATATATATAGCGCGCACACGAGTGCGCCAGAGGTTTTCCACTCCGAAGTGCAGCGGCGGAGTTAGCAGTGTGTGGCAGCTCCGACGTCGACGACGGCGTATATATAGCACGAGCTGCAGCAGAACATGCCTATATAGCTGCAAGGGGAAAGAGAGAGAGAGAGACGCGAGAGACGAGAGAGTAAGATAGAGGCCTCGAGTCGTATTATATAGCTTTAGCAACTGCTACTCTGCCTCTGTGTGCTATGTAGTATGTGTGCGAGCGCGAAACTCGGTCAAAGTCTCGAGCAGAGCAAGAGCTACTGCTAACTCTGCTGCTGCTGCTGCTGCTGCTGCGTCGCCGACGCCGTCGTCGTCATCGTGGCGTCGTCGGCAACTCTCTCTCTCTCTGCTGTTCTTGCTTAAATAAGGGTTAGTTATATACCGTCGCCAACGTTAAACTCCAAATATACCGTATATATATGTATGCGAATTGAGTTAGATATATCGCACAGTGCGCCAAGGGTCGCTAAATGCTTAACCGAAGAGTGGGAGTCGACGTTCGAGTTTTATTATAATAATAATAATAATAATAATGAAATGTAGAGAGAGAGAGAGAGTGATGTATCGAAGTCTCGCGCGGATAAGATAATGCGCTTGTCGACGGCGGCGGCTAAGTCTCTTCGTATATGTTCACTCTAGACTCTTACACACATTTTTTGCTCTTGTCCATTCTTCGCGCGATCTTCGAGCGCTCCAAATTAAGCTCTCGAAGTCGATACATATGTAGTATAATGCAATTGCAGAAGCTGCAACGTCGCCGCGAACTACAACTGCTTTGCGTAACGATGTCTAGCTCCTACACTTACACACACACACCACACACACACACACACACACCCACACACACACACAACACCACACCACACACACAACACACACACACACACACACAACACACACACACACACACACACACACACACACCACCACACACACACACACACACAACACACACACACACACACACACCACACACACACACACACACACACAACCACAACACACACACACACACACACACACACACACACCACAACCACACACACACACACACACACACACACACCCACACACACACACACACACACACACACACACACACACACACACACACACACCACAAACACACACAACACACACACACACACACACACACACACACACACACACACACACCACACACACGAACGAACGATCAAACGAATCTGTATATATTGTGTACAGCTAAGCAGTTAGTACGCTACGTATAGCACGCTTGTGTGTCTGCGGAGCAGTACTGCAGTTCGTGTCGTGTCCTACGTCGGCACATCGTGCCTTCGCATGCCGTTGATGCCGTCGTCGTTGTTGTTGTTGTTGATGTTGCATCGTCGTGTGCCTCGTGCGCTGCGCATAAGGGCTCGCTCGAGTGCTGATGCTACTACTCACTTGGCCCCGACATTTTCGCCTCGAAACCTGTTCTCGTTCCATCTCTCTCTCTCTCTCTCTCTCTCTCTCTTTCTCGGCACACACATACACACACCCGCGCACGTACACATGCACACGCGACCGAAAGTCGGGCGAATCTTTGCGTATGTGCACGCTCTTCTCTCTGTTAAATCACGTTACATAGCTTGCGCGCACATAAAGGAGAAGCAAAATAAAAAAAAAACCGACCTTTTGCCAAATTTCTGAACGTCAAAGGGCCGTCTCTCTTCTATGCGAGCAGGCAAAATTTTTCTCCATAGATGCGTAGTAGACTTTCGAGAGAGAGAGAAAGAGAGTTTCGTATATAAATAGAACTGCGCGATGTAATTCGATTTTTCGGTCGCATAGGCACACGCACTTACCTACTCTACTACATAGGCCTTTGGCACTTAACGTTATTACGAGATTCTCTCTCGTTCCATCGGAACTTCGAGTTCTTCGTTGCAGCAGCCTAGGCTCCTATTTATCCATTATGATATAAAACGTCGCAACGTCGACGTCGTCGTCGTCTCTTTAATTTCGCGCACGCATACACATACAACGAGTTTATGATACGCGCGCATTGTATCGTGATGGGGAAATGCGTCGGTGCGCAATGCAATGCGAGCCACGCGCGCCTCTCTGACTCTCTTATGACTCGCGCGAGTGCAGTCAATGGGTAGATTTAGAGAGAGAGAGAGAGAGCTCGCCTCTCTATGCAGTGTATGTATCCCTCTGTTTCTTTCTCTCCGACTGAACTGCAATACGCGCGCACGTCGAGAGAGTACGGTATGGCCTCTATATACAACGAGGCGCAGCAGCATCAGCAGCAGCCGCATTTGATTTTCTACTGCCTGAGGCGCGCACTCGAGTGGAAATGACAGGTGTCTTTGAAATGGAGATGTTGACTCGTGGAATTTTTTCTTCCTCCCTTCTCGTTTTTTTTTTCATTTTATTTCACTTTTTTTATGCTCTCTAATGCCCCCTTTTAAATAGCTCACTCTTTCACTCTCGGCGCGCGGCTGCTCTCTCTCTCTCTCTCTCTCTCTCTCTCCCTCGCTAGCTGGAGCTGGCAAACTCTCGGGGCCACGGAATTGCCACGGTTTTTTTTTCTACAATTTTGTGCCTCCGACTCTTCTCTCGCTCTCTCGTGCCAAGCTCTCTTTCTCTTATCTTTTTCTGTGTCTCCTCATTGGGCGCGCATATAACCTCGGGAGCTTTGCAGCGCTGATTTTCTCACCTAACGTCTATATATGACGCTGCACTGCAATGCCGATTTCGATCATTATTACTCACGTGCTCGTGCACGCGTGGACGTGGACTGCTATTATAATCGATGTGACCCTTTACACCGGAGTAGCTATAAAAGAGTTATATACACCTTTGTTCCGGGCCTGCACATAACGCGATTTTTCTTCCGGTGACGGCTTCAAGTTCATATTGATTATCCCAAACGTCGATGAGGAAAGAAGAAAATGATCATTTTTCGTGCTAGCAAACAATTGCAGACGCAACCACACTTAGCAACGTTTAAGAAACGGTCGTTAGCGCCAAGTTTACTTGTAACGTGCAGTCCCGAGGGTCCACGAGAAAAGTACTATACACAATGTACGTGTCTCTACTACGTCGCGTCGTGGAGCAGACCAGCGAGCGCGTGTAACAATTACCGGTATACGAGGGGGGAAGGTGCTATTGTCGAAATTTCGCGTTCCGCATCCGCGCCTGGCCCCGCAGTCTGTCTGTGTGTATGTGTGTGTATGTCTGTGTGTGTGTGCGCGCAGTGCTGCGCAGTGCATGCATAGAAAATAAACTACACAAGCTTCGAACACGATCTCGTCGTAGTCTCGACCATTATTTTCAGCTCTGTGTATCATAGTATAGTGTGTGTGTGTGTGCATAGGTGAGTGTCTGCTGGGCGCTGGTGTGCATAACGATGCAACTTGCCATTGTTCGGCGCGAGAGCGTGACACACTGTAAAAAGTGTATATTATATCGTGAATCCTTCGCCAACTCTGTATATTATTTTATGCATAGGTGTAAGAGCTCTGTATAGGTGTGTGAATGTACACGTTATCTGCACGAGCCGATGTAGCACGTTATCATCGTCGCGCGCGCACACACACACTCTTCTATACGTCGATATAGGCTTTTTTTTTATTCTTGTCTTTTTGCGACGCTCGAGAGCTCGAACAACATACGCTAGAAAGAGAGACTCTCGCGAGTATGTGTGTTATATCGTATGCGCGTAAGTCACGCTGTAGTAGACGAAGAGTTTCAAGTCTCGTCGCAGGAGGAGGTGGAAGAGAGAAAGAGATAATGGTTTTCTAAATCTCGACTTTCAAGGCCGTGTGCACAGCGACTCGAAGTAGTCCTGTACTCACATATTTATAAGCAGCAGCAGCTAGCAAAGAGTGTGTACAAAAACGAAAGGGCAAAACTCGCGCGCGCAAGTGGAGCGATAAAAGAAAAAGATCAGAGTGTATAGTACAGACGGGGTCGCCCCGCGCGTAGGAGTATAGTAGTACAGATTTGAATGGTAAAATTTGATGGCTTTGTGCCTACTATGCCTACTACGTATAAGGGAATGCGCCCGGAGCGAGAAAGAAGCGTATAAGGAGAAGAAGAAGAAGAGGAAATTTCGTACACCCGCGTGGATATATAATGTGTGTGCTGCGCAGATCGTCAGCTGCTATATATTTACTTCTCTCCCTTCGTCGTAGGCATGTCGTCGTATTATATACACGCGTAGGTATATGGCAGTCGTCGCGCATCTGTGCGAAAGCCTATATAACCCGCGTAAATTCACACACACACACACACACACACACACACACACACACAAATACGGAGCACACAGAAAAAGACACGCTTGGGCTCTACTAGTATAGGTACACACAGAGAAGCGATTGCTGCTGCTGGTGCCGCCGCTGCTGCTCACGAGGCCGTGCCCATTCATCGACTCGTTCATCTGTGGCAAATGTCTGACCGATCGAGCGCGTTTTTGTACACCGCTGCAGCTATATAGCTAGCATCAACGTCCCTTTCAACAAAAGCTTCATATATATAAGCCGTGTGTGTGTGTGTGTGTAGTAGCTCGCACTACAAACACACACACACACACACACACACACACACTCACACAGACCGGGGCTTTATTGGCTCTCGCGCAGCAGCAGCTCTAGCTTTTCCGTATTATCGCGCGTCCTGCTGCGCGTATATCCTTGTCGTCGTCGTGGTGTAGTCGCGCTGCTGCTGCTGCCGCCGCCGCCGCTGTATATAATAGGTGTTAAATTTACCGGTCGCGTTTGCAGTGGTGCGTGCAATACACACGCGCACACGCGCACACGAGCTATGCAAATTTTGCTTCTCTTTTTCGGACACATCCAACAAAAATTTTTTCATTTCGCTCGCTCCCTCTCCCCCGCATGGGCGAATGATAAGCATCGACGATGACGTACGTTATACACACTGCGCTGCATATATCGATATATCAACGCTCTCTTCGTTAGTGTTCATTATTTATATTAGTCGTTTGTTTGCTCTCATCTCGCTCGCTCGCTCGCCTGTTCTCTTTTTTTTTGGAGCTTGCTCTCGTCAAGCTCGCCTCGCAGCGTGTATCATTACGCATATAATATACACATTGACACATACACACGCGTTGGCGTGCGTGTATATGCAGTATGCTGGTATATCGATATATCTGCCGCTGCACCGCGCGCGTATATATATATGACGAGTGTAAATCATTAATAACGCCTACGCATATAAATGTGTGCGCTGCTGCAGATAGGAGGGTTGGGGGGTGTGGGTGTGCCGCCACCCACCCACCGCCTGCGCGAGCTTGCAGTTCATTAAAAACGTTATTATTATTGACTAATTATCATTAAAGCGTAATGTATGTGATATACCATACGTGCATATATATGTGCGATCGAACTCGTTTGCTTGAATTTTGCGCTCTCTTCATAATATACACGCAGCAGCGGCTGCAGCAGTAACGCGAGAGTGGCACGATGTATACAAAAAATCAAGCGCAACCGTATACAAAAAAAAATGCAATTGTAACCGAATGAAATCTCCGGGCGCCTCAATTAATTAAAAATACACTGCACGCGCAGTACGTACGTATACGTACTGCCACGCGTAATTATAATCATTAGCACGTGCAGCTATTCAATTTACGCGACGATGGATGGATGTGTGTGTGCGTATGGACACGCATAATGTATCGATAATATATAATTCATTATTTTCTCTTTTTTCCTCTCTTTGTGTCTCTACCTTTTTTTGTTTTTTAATCGAGATGCATTTTTTATAACCCGTCCGCGATGTGCGGCGCGTAGCGGTTATTTTCCATTATATATGGTCAAAATGACAGAAACGAGTATATATGCGTATATATAATAATGCCGAACGTAGCAAAGTAGGAGAGCTGCTGCAGCTGGACGAGCACATCGCGTATATAGCTGCTCGTTGTCAAAGGTATTACCCTCGAGGGTGTGCGCGCGAAAGTATACACACACCCAGGCGCGCACATGTGTGTGTGTGTAGAATATCTTCTACACATATAGATATTCACTCTGAAAGGAGAGATTATAGCTCGAGCGCGACGAGTGTGCTGCATGTGTGTAGGTGTGTGTGTGAGCGCTTAGAAAAGGGAGGGATGTTGATATTCAACGCAGAAGGATTAGAGCCCACTCGGCAGTGGTAGTTAATAGTAGTGGTAGTGGTAGTCTGCGCCCAGTAGTAATAGCATAGTAGTACAAAGAGATCGAGAGAGAGAGAGTGAAGCCAGACCGTCGATGACAAGCATTAGAGATGGTAAAAGAGAGAGAAAGAGAGAAAAAAAAGAAAGAAAGAAAGAAAGAAGAACAGAGTCGTTGTACTCGCGTATGCACGAGAGCTCGAGGGTTTCGTATATATATACATAATCGTATGTATACGCGGACGGATTTGTCTCGTTATACATCCAACTTATTATTATTATTATTATTATTATTATCATTATTATTATTAGTGTCCATTATTATTGCATAAAGAATTGCTATAGAAATATTTCGTGCATTATTTAATATCAAGAGAATTTTGGATGATCCGCGTGGAAAAGCGATCCTAATCGCGCTAAATATGCGCAACATTGACTTGCCCGTTAACACACGTGTGCAGCAGCATCAGCGGCTCCAACCGAAACTCTGGCTTTACATGTGTGTGTATTTGTACGGGGTATACGATATGTGCAGCAAAAACAACAATAACAACATCAACAACAACAACAACAACAACAACTGCAACAAGAACAACAATAGCGGCCTGCGAAGTAAACATCTGTCGATGTATCGGTCATCGCGCTACAAAAGTTTTCGACGTTCTCTCTCTCCTCTCTCTCTCTCTCTCTTCTCTCTCTCTACTCCGCAAGCTGTCATTCTCAAGTCAGCGCCAGTAACAGCAGCATCAGCAACATATACTATAACGTACGTTCGCGTACTGACATTTAGCATGTATAGATTCTCCGTTCGACTTTCAGATTCTCTCGCTCGCTCGTTGAGTACGTTCGTTATTATTATATGTGTAGATGTATAAAATGCACGCATCGATCATTTCACATTTATTATAATACGACGCAGCAGCAGCCAAAACTATATGATATAACTACCCGGGAAACTATAGATATATAACACAAAATTCGCGCCTAGAAGCTCTTTGTGCTCCATATACTCGAGCGCAGCTCGAATTTATTTAGTTAGCGCGGTGGTGCGTCGGCGCGCCTCTGTATAATAATCCGCGATCGATCATCGTGGCCTTTTTTGCCCTTTTCATCAGTAGGCGACCCCCTTCGCACCACCACACATCCTCCCTTATGTCTCGTCTCGTTTATGTATGGTATAATTCAACGAGACGTATTATCATCGCTTGGCCGTCGGATCGTCATCGTATCGCATTCGGCTATACGCTTCTCGTACCGTACCACATGCTCGTCTCTCTCTCTCTCTCTCTCATACCTGTCGTCTAAAATTTCTCCGCGTTAACGGGGCGCCTCGCCGTAAATCCATCCTCCCTCTTTCTCTCGCTCTCTTCGACTCACATGTGTGTGCTGCGTCGCACAAAGAGTATGTATGGCGCACAGCGCGCATAGACTTTCAAGCTAAAATGTAATACCAGGAGATCCGTTGGTATTGCGTTACCCCTTTTTGCTGCTGCTGCCAGCACACACCTATACTCCTCTGTACCTCTTCTAGCTGCTGTTGCTGCTACTCCTCCTCTCTTGGACACAACAACGACGACGACGACAACTTTGCAGCAGCAGCGTCAGGCACGCGTAAATATATTGGTTTCGTTTGTCCCTGCGCACGAACAATGACCCCCCCCTGTGTATGTGTGTTCGTGTCCTGAAAGGGATTTTTGCTGCCCTATTAAAGAGTAGAGCTTGGCGTAGTCGCCTTGGCGCGCCTTTTAGCCGCAGAACGCAAAATTTGTTATTCATTTTTGAGTTTCCTATACTCTAGCGGAACAAAAAATATGATACCTGCTTCCCCGTGTCGTTAGAGGTTTAACGATTTTCGACGTTAATGATCGCGTGCGCCGCGATTCGTGACAATTTTTCGATGAAGCCTTTTTTTTCACCTTTTTTTACAATTTTTTTTATTTCAATAAACAGTTGTCGAAATGCATCTGTGTGTGCGCGCGTGCAAGGTTTCAACAAAAACCATTTATACGTATTCCCCGCGCAAAATGTATGTTGATTCGATCTCATCCCTATGCCGAAACTCGAGGCGAGAGCTCTAACGATTTCCATTCGCGCGCGCGCGCGCACTATGAAAATTAACATTCCATTGCCGAAGCCAGGCGTAGCTCGCGCGCCTATCCTTTTGACGCTCGTGCTAAATTTTCAAATAGAAAACTTGTTATACGCATATAGCTAGCAGCACGGCAAGCTCGAGTGCGTCGAGTTTGTAACGCGGCACTTTGACTTTTGCACTATATACCTACTATATGCGGATGTGTGCGTGTGGATGGTAACTATATACGGCGGAAAATCATATCACGCGTTATATACCGATAGACATCTCGCGCCAGGCCGCCAAAACGATTTGGCTCTCACGGAAAAAGGAGAAGAGTGAAAAAAAAAAATAGGCGAAAAGAGGTGAAAAATAATAAAAGTATTACCGCAGCTCGCGCGCGATCGCACATGGGGGGACTATACGTGAGTTGCGGTTGCTCGTCGTCGCGCGTCGAGTCGAGCGTGAGTTAGACCATGTGCAGGGCTATACGGAGCAGATTGATAAATGCATCGGATAATTTTGCTACCCAGGATTTGCATACTTATTTTCAAAAAAGCAAAAACTGCACGCGTGTCGATCTCCAGCATCATTGCGACAACATGCTGTATGCCACTGTTGATTTTGGGCGGCGATGATTTAGCTGCCACTCAAACGCGAATGTCAATCGATGCGATGATTCACGCTTCGCAATGGTATGCGCGTGTATACCAATGACGGATTCGCGTTTACTTTTATATTTTTTCGGCTTTGAAGCTCCGCTATTCATGTAAACTCTCGTGTATAAAAAGGATAAATATCGTATTCCCAATACTGTCAAGAGCCTCCGAATTGCTCTCCTTGTTCGGCTTTTCGATTTCCGGTCTCTCTTTCCCTCACTCGACGTTCCAATAATTATGCTAATGTAACTTCTACTGTTACGTACGACCGGCTTGTAATACAACGCATTGACAATCAATCGGGCGAATTCTATTTTCGATTCGATGACGAAAATTTCAGTACACTCGAGCTTTGACGCGCGCTTGAAATGCGCGTTGCGAAAAGGCCCTTTCCGATTATATTTACAAAAATTTCTCAACCGCGTATGCACGCACCGTGTGTCGGTGCAACGTGCACTCTCGACGGTTTTTACAGGAAATTTTTGTCGTTCTCTCGACTCTCGAGCGAGCGCGTGCCCGCGCACAAGTCAAGCGTGGCGAACCTTCGCCCGCCGAGTAGCCGAGAGACTTTATCGCTCGTCGGCGATCTACATTTTTTTTTTCTTTGCTTTATCAACGTGACCTCGCGCACAGACGCTTGGCATTCGACACATATTACATACCACACGCTGCATGGATGTACATACAACTCGATATTTTAATGTGTATAGCGGGCAAGAGAGGGTTCGCTAGCTCGTGGGTACGACTTATTATTCGAAATTCGTATGGCAGCACGAGTATAATAATAATAATAATCGCAAACACATCTACATGGAGAGGGTTGGTACTCAACTCGCAGACAGCGTTTCTAGTATTAGTAGTAGTCGTCTACTACTGTATAGGTACACGTCGCGCTGCGTCGTCGATGCGCACGTCTTTCATAAAGTCGACGAAAAAAAAAAATCTGTCGCGATTGTTCGCGAATACGTAATATTTCTCTCCCCCCCTCTCTCTCTCTCTCTCTCTCTCTCTCTCTCTCTTTCTCTGTCTTGTCCTTTTCCTCTGTGTGTGTGTGTGTGTGTGTGTGTGCGGCAGCATATACGCGGCAGTCGTCGTCGTCGTTCGCCCCGGAGCCGACTACGTACCCTCGCGCGCGGCAACGGAATAGCTGAAGATATATAGCTGCGATCGTCGTCGTCGTCGTCGTCGTCGAGTAGTCGTCTGGTTATAGCTCCTACGCGTACAGCCGTGTGCTGCAGCAATGAGACTCGCTGCTGCTATACATGTATACGTGTGCGTTTGCGCGACGCTTTAGTATTCTCGTCACGTAGCTATATACATGGCCCCGAAGATCCCAAAGACGACGACAACGAGTTTCTCTCTCTCTCTCTGGCTCGTGCTTGTACGCCGTAAGACTGCTGCCGCTGCTGCTGCACGAGCTAGATTATATGCATTCGTGTTGCAATCGCTATTCCGTGTCTTACAATTCTACGCCGTTCGCTCGCTGCTCGATGCTCGATGCTTTCTCATTCGCGCTCGCGCTCCCTATCTATAGCGGTAGCTCTTCTTCTCGCTCGGGTATTATTTCTTTCTATAGGTATTCTCATTATTATTTCTCTTCGCTTCTTCTTCTATCCTTCTCCTTTTTTTGCAATAAAAAAAAAAGGAGGATCGCCAGAGCACCGCGTCGAAAGCGAAATTTGCAATTCGTACGTGAAAAATTGCCCGGACGTCATCTCTCTCTTGCCATGTATTCGTCATAATATATGTGTGCTCGTGTGTGTGTGTGTCGTCGCGACAGAGTAACCCAAGTGACACGCATTATCTCGGTTGCTGCTTTATCGGCGCGTTATCTTACTCTTCTTTTTTTTTTTTTTTGCGTAAACCCAGAAAGTAGCTCGTCGCGTTGAGCGCCGAGTTATGATGAATCGATGGTACGTGACATTAAGCCAGTACTGTTGTGCCGCATCGCTCTGTTGCAAGTTTTATTTCATTATATTATGTATTGGCACACATGCGCGCGCGAGGAGGAGTTAAGAGATGATGAGTATGGAGAGAGAGTGACAGGGAGAGAGAGAGAGAGAGATATCTTGTATAAACATCTGAGATAAGGCGCAAAAAAAGAGAAAGAGAGAGATAGAAAGTGCAAAGCCAGGCTCTAGCCGCGTGCACGACACATGTTTGCAAGCGTGTAATTCTTTTTAACGGCGTAAAAGAAGATGCGAAGAAAAAAAGCTCTGCCGACGTTCGCCATGCTTAATTTTTGTTTTGTTTTATATTCAATAATTCATCGGCTTCTTATGTTGAATAGAGGCAGTGCAGCGGCGCGTATTATGTATATGGGACGCGCATAAAAGTATGGCTTTATTACCGGAGCTCACGTTTTCGTTGAATTTCGTTAATTTTTGTTTCAAAGCTCTGCAACAGCAGCGGCGCGGCAGCAGGCGCTTTATTATCCTATACAGGTCGGGCCGCCACCGCCGCCAATGGCCTCTTACACTTGGTGTAGTGCCGTGCAGGAATGAAAAATCGTCGGGTTCTCTCTCTCTCTCTCTCTCTCGTGCTGTGCTGCGCTGCGCGAGCGCGAGAAAGTGAAGACAAAAGGTATAGAGAAAAGAGAAAAACGGGTTACAAGAGCAGCGGCAGCAGTCATCGTCCAAGCGGCTATATCGCTATTATATATAGAGGTACGCACGTCGGTCGCTGTGTGTGTGTGTGCGTTATTATTTGGCTCGTAAATTTTTATCGCTAACGCAGGGACGTTTTTTACGAGCGGCTCGGCCATTACGTCTTTAGTTTCTTTTCTCCCTTTTTCCCTCTCGATCTGTCTCTCTCTCTCTCTCTCCCTCTCGTACTTCACTCTTCTTTTTCCACGTCTATATAAGTACGCGCCAGAAACGCGTGTGTAAACTTGAATAGCTTCGGAGATTTTGCCCCATGGGCCAGGAGAGAGAGAGAGAGAGGAGAGCAGCGACTTGGCGTTGTCGGCGACCATAGGGCATGACTCTCTTTCGCTCTTGTTTCGAGTGCGCGGCTCGAGCTATACGGTACGAATTTTTATTTCTCCCGAGACGCAGAATCATGCGGCGCGGCGTGGCCAACTCGAGCGAGACTAGAGTATATAGTGCACGTTATGGTATGTGTGTGCGTTCGTCAAATTGTGCAAGTGCACACATGTACCTATATACATAAACGAGCTCTATGTGAACGTTAACTCGATGGCCGGCTCCGTGCACTTATCGAAAACCGGCCGCAGCTCCGATTTTAGCCGTTGTCATTGCTATTGTTGTTGTCGTTATTTGCGGTGCAGTTTTGGTCTTCCAACCGCGTGGGACCGCAAACTCGGTTCGTATCCATCCCCTGCAGTGAGTGGACAGTCGTCGTCGTCGAAAAAACCAATCAAATCTCGAAGCGATAACGTCGAAGCAACAAAAAAAAAAAGGCGCTTACGTAACCGTCTCTCGTATCGCTGTGATTCTTGCTGACCGTGGACTTTTCTCTAATTCCCATAGGCGAAACAGCTGGTTGCTGCTGCAGGGGCGCTCGAGGTTGCCGTTAATGGCGTTCATGCGATCGCGCGCGCGCGGCGAAGCAAGGCAAGCGTATCCTTTTACGATTTTGTACGAACAGTGCATCGGAGTCGTGGACATTTCAACGCTATATGTCTCACGCACTTATATATCGTTGCAAACAAACGACATGATATCCCGAAATGCGAGAGAAAAAAACGAAAATTCATCGGGGGATGGAAAAAAAGCATCGACGCGCGTATATAGATGTGTAACGCGCGCGAATGCAATATTATGCGCGCACGTGCACAACACGGGCAAATAGTTGCTCTTGTCCGCTTGAGCATCCGTAAGGGCATACACACGCGCACACAGTCGATGTGTTACCAGAGATGTGCACACAGCAGCAAGCAGCGAGCAGCTCATTATTTGATAACGTTGAGAGCGAGTCTAGAATAATTCGGCCGCTTGGCATTTCATCGATGCCGTATTTCTGTAAACAGCAGCGCGCGCGTTACACGGTACACACACACAGTATTACATATTACGAACCGAGGATTTTTCGTGTCCATGTATGCAGCTGCAGCTTGCCTGGCCTTGCGTTACATCAAAGCTCCCGTACATAAGCTCCCGACGAATTAGTTTGCAACTCGGCGTTGAAGAGCCATGAGGCGAGCATTAATCCTCTCCTCGTCCCACCCGACGTACTCGTGTGCTCGCGAGCAAAAGCTCGTTCGAGCTTTTAATAACGAGAAATTAACATACGTAGGTATATATATAATACGGCGTGCAAAGAGGAGGAGTATATATCGCGTTTATAGATGTAT
The DNA here is from genome assembly GCA_034770305.1 of Trichogramma dendrolimi. Lineage (NCBI taxonomy): Eukaryota > Metazoa > Arthropoda > Insecta > Hymenoptera > Trichogrammatidae > Trichogramma > Trichogramma dendrolimi. Next base: position 692,040 of record JAPMIB010000094.1, on the reverse strand, counting down.
TTCGTTTGTATTGTTTGCACAATACGCGCGGGGAATAATTCAAGCGAGTATTGTGAACAAAATAAAATTGTATGTATTTCGGTACGGCTCGATCTTTCCGATATATGTGGTAATAATTATTAAATAATACATCGCAACGGAGTTGTTTCGATCGAACGCGTTGAAAATAAGAAAAAATAAATTGTTATAGCGCGCCAATTGCGTCACAAGTATCATTGGAGCTTTTTGTCGTATTTGATATCAAGGAGCGCGCGTTGAGCTCCGTTCGGCAAAGAATCGCAGGAATTATCCGACATTATTACTTGTGAAAATAAATGTTTACTCATCGACAATAGATAATGCAAGTTACTGCTATTTGATATGGATTATTAACATAAAATGGCCCATACAGGCTCTCGCTGTGAAGCAGTATAGTAATATATTTTACATAAACTAGCTTAACAATAACATGTTTCATGGCAATAATATCTGACATCGTCTATAATGAAATGAAGCTCAGTTTATTATTCAAATTACATCGTCACAAGCTGCGATCCGAAGTACACGTGAAAGCATCGAAACTTTTGATCCTCGCTGGACGCGCGCACAAAAGAGGTCGTCGTGGTCGTCGCTGTCTCGCATGCACACATTTAAAAACGAAGCAAACAAAAAAGAAAAGGAAGACAAAAGATACGCAGTGCCTCGCGTACTTTCGTATGCGTGTACGCGTTGCTCGTGTATCGCGGTGAGTGCAGTATACGCTGCTGCAGTCAGAAATTGCAACTGTGTGTGTGTACGTCGGTGCATTCGAGAAACAAAGAAAGGAGAGAAGAGAGAGAGAGAGAGAGGAAGGGAGTATACAGCTTGGACATCGAGTCAGTGGCGATTTTCGTTAAATAGCTCGAGATAGGTTTTGACGTTTCGTTGCTGCTGTTCCTGTATAGTACGGTAGGATATAGATGCCGTACGTACTATATATCGCGATCGGTGCCTAGGCTAAAGCTTCCTACGCGCGCATTACGTATTTACGCGCGTTGTACACTATCTCGAACGCACACACATGCGTCACTACTGCGTATACGTGCGCGTACATAGTATAGTGTAGGTGGTGATCGCCTGTGTGGAACAGCAGCAGCAGCAGCAGCAGCAGCAGCAGTGGCTCTTTCGTTATCGACCTTTTTTGCCAGAGGTTAAAGCACACTCTCTCGCACGAGTACACACACACACACACACACACACACGTGCATTCATGGCCCAGGTACACACACGCACATATATAGCTTGCACGTAGAGAGAGAGAGGAGAGGCAGCAGCAACTACGCACACTTGTGCACGAGGCCGAAATCTTTCATCGTCATTGCCAGACGTTCGTTCGTTCGTTCCTCGGTGTGTGTGTGTGTGTGTTGTTGGTGTGTGTGTGTGTGTGTGTGCACACGTCGAATTCTATATTGCTCGCTCTCTGGCTCTCTCTCTCTCTCTCAAGCCCGTATATATACTCTGCTCTGCTCTGGGGCTATATAATGGGCTCTACACCTGCGTGTATACTCACTCTGCAGCAGCAGTAAGAGTAGTACGTCCGTGTGTTTGTGTCCGTGTGTACGCGCAGACACAAATATAGCGAAGCTCAGCAAGCACGCACTAGACAGAGAGAGAGAGAGAGAGAGAGAGCGAACAGAGAACGCTTGTTCGCATTTATATATTCGACATGCCCGTGGCAGCAGCAGCCAAACAGGCCAGGAAGAGGAGTGGAGAGACGTAAAAGAGGGAGAGAGAGCGAAAATTCGCTGTGCTCTTGTACCCGCTATATACCTATAATACCACTACGCTACGCTAGCCATGTCTGCACGTCTGTGTGCTATGCGTGTAAGTACGTGCATATAGCTATCGGGAGAGCAGCTCCTCTTTCGCTCGCTGCACACACATTCGCATTTGTATCTCGAGCTCGACTGTGCTATGCTGCTGCTGCTGCACTATGTAGCTTATAGCAGCAGCTAAGCATCAGAGCCAGCAGCAGCAGCAGCAGCTAACAGAGCTATATATATATGTTATTGCTGCTGCTGCAAGCTGCTTTCACACCGATGACTCGGACGCTTCGTGCGCTTGCTTGCTTGCGCGCGGCGGTAAATATATAATCGTTCCTCCGTAGCTCTTGCCTCTCCTCTTCTGCCTTTTTTTCTATTTTTTACTGCTGCTCTTGTCCTACCAGCATTCGTCGAGCTTGCTAGCGAATCGTCCTATTTATCCCCGTACACTCACACTTACACATAGCTGTATCGTAGAGAATTACTGTCACGCTGCACTAGTAGTGCGATGGTGGCGGCAGCGTGACGCGACGCCGCGGCCCTCCCTGTCAAAATGACGATTGCCGGAGAGAGCAAGCGGTCAAAAAGAGTGAAAAGAGAGTGAAAGAGTACGAGAGAGAGAGAGAGAGAGAGCAGCATGGCGAGCGAGCAGAAAGCCAGCGAAAGATAAAAACTAAAAATAGCCAGCGACGGACCGCTAATGGCAGGCCAAGCGTGTCAAAGGAGGATTGACAGCCGGCCGCCCCGTAACCGCTTTACCGACGAGCTCGCTCTTTCTCTCGCGTGTTATACATGGATATATACAATATACACGTACAGCTTTTAGCTGCTGTTTCTGCTATATGTGTGTACACGACGAGAGAGGGATTCTTCGTATAAATAAACCGAAGAGTCGAACTAGTTTTGACTCGGAGCTCCAACGCCAACGACTGCGGTACAGCGGCAATTCAACGCAAGCAGCGTTTGCAGCTGCAGCTGACTCGGAACCGACGCGACTGCGGCCAGAGAGTCGCGAGATCATGACCAATGAACGTTTACCATAAAAATGGCTCTCGTATATATAAACGCTCGACTCGACTCGCTCGTTGCGAAATATATATTCTCTGCGCGCACTACAGAGCTTGACCCAATTTTTCGTACAGCACACTGCAGCACTGCGCGCTGCTGCACGTATAAGTTGATATATATGCACAAGTGTGTGTGTGTGAGTATATTTACGTACACCCCGCGCGCTTGGTCGCGAGCAGATCGCCTATATGAATGCGCGCAATGCGAAAAAAAGAAAGAAAAACATTTTTCGCGAGTGTGTGTGTGTGTGTGTGTGTGTGTGTGACACCTTAACAGCACGATGCCCATGAGCAGCGGCTGCAGCGGCGAGAGAGATAGTTTAGTGCAGTGTAGAGGTAAGACTCTATATTGACCTCGAGTGCAGTCGCGTTTCTACATACGCATTACAATATGCTGCTTCTTCTTGGCTATATACACATGTGCTCGACACAGCGCTCACGAGGCAACAACTTTCAAGGATTCTTGTCCGCACTCACCTGAGAGATCTTGCGCGAATATATAGTAAAAAACCAAGTGGTAGAGGTATATGGTCGCCGCCGCGTGTGCCCGCGTAACTCGAACGTTTTTTTCTCTTTCGTTCGTTGTTTCGTTGCTGTTGTTGGCTCGCTCGACGCGCCGAGAGCAATTTACGCCTGTTATTATATACGTTTCTCAATTTGAGAGTCAGTCTCTCTCTCTCTTGCAGCTCTCTTTATCCTCGTGCAGCGGCCGAGAGTTGGATGAACTTGCGGATTCGAGGTCTCTGAAAAGGACTCGCGAGATTTTCGTATATACACGTGTACAGCGAGCGAGTCGCAACGGGAAATTGCGAAAAGTCGCGCAAATGTGAACGAAGCCTGGACGAACTTGGAAATTTGAGTTTACACGCAGATTCGGATCGAATCAGGGAGTCGAGATGGAAAGGAGAAGTATAAAAAAAAAGAATAGATATGTACCGAGAGAGAGCGAGGAATCGAGGAAGCACGTGTTAGTGCTACTATATTGCTTCTGCTGCTGATGTAGCGGATCCTAGAGCGTGTTGGATCTGCACTCGCGGCTCGAGCTCCTGCGGGTTCTTCTCTATTATATATAGAGAGTTTCTACGTTACCGCCACGGAACTGCCGCTATATCTATACCGTACTATATTACGCAAAGAGAGAAGAAGGCGAGAAAGAGGCAGGAAGAGGAACCCAGAGAGAAGCAACTATATAATATATACCACTGCTGCTGCTGCTGCCTGCAATGGCCATCGTAGCCGAGCAGCTAGCTATATCCTAGAAAGCACCGGCAGTTTTCTAAAGGTTTCCCTTGGCAACGAGAGAGACGAGCGAGCTTTCACGCGCTCTCGCCTATACTATACAGAGATGTGTATTATACGGTGCACGTAGAGCGTATATAGAGCTAGCTAGAACCAGGAGACTGCCAAGAGGCGAAGGACTACTACTACTACTAGGCCATTCCGCGTGTAGCTATATTATATACGAGAATGAGAGAGAGAGAGAGAGAGAGAGAAAGAGACTCGAACACCATCTATTTGCTGCATCCTACGTGGAGCACGCGTAAAGGGAAATTAATTTCTTCATTTCGAGCTTGCGACCTTATGCAGGACGTACCACGAACGTACATTTTGCCCGACAAATAAAAAAGCTCTCGCACATATCGCAAAAAAAGTGACGATCGCGTCGGATCTCTAAATTACCAGCGGTACGATAAGAGAGAGATCGAGCTTTTGCATTATTATTGGCATGCACAGGCCGCTGGAGTACACACGGGCGCGCGATAGCAGCAGCGTATGAGGGCGAAAATTCGAACGATCACCCAGCAGCAGCAGAGAGACATGCTGTTCCAGCACCGTTTATCGCTCTCAGCGCGGATGATTAATTTTGCCCAGAGACTCGACTCCGACCATAATACACAACGACGATATATCTTATCGCTCGCTCACGCGCGTGTGTTATGCATGCACACACGCCACAATGTGTTATATTACGAGCTTTCCATGCAGCAGCAACGGTAGGGCCTACTCGTCTGTGCATACGAGCGCGCGTGTGCAGCTCTCTATACACTTTTTTGACTTTCAAATTATGTCCACAACGACGTGGAGCTATTATGTGCAAGCTGTATATAGGTATACTTGGTTGGTTGGTTGGTTGGTGGCGTGTGTACGTGCGTTTTTTTATATATACCTACATGTATAGGTATATAGGTACAATGAGAAGACGAAGTAAGAAAGAAGAAGAAGAAGGAGAAGCAAAGTCAAAAAAGAAGAAGGAGTCGTACACTACTCTCTCGGAGTCATCCGGGTCATTCAAACCAGACGCTTTTATTTTATGTATGTAGCATGTGTGCGCGCGCCAGTGCTCGCAGTCGCTCGCAAGCAGAAAGCATCAGTAACAGCGGCAGCGGCGGCGAAAAAAAAAGTATGTACACGAGCAGAGTCAGAGAGAAAGAAAGGGAGAGAGAGAGAGAGAGAGAGAGAGAGAGAGAGAGAGAGAGAGAGAGAGAGAGAGAGAGAGAGAAAGGAAGAAGGTCTAGAGCAACGAACGAGTATAGTAGAAGAGAACCCTCGGAGCTGCTCCGTTGCGCAGCGCTTACAGTGCTGTGCTGTGCTGTACTTGTATCCATCGTTACTCGGTCGCCCTCCTTCCGCCGCCACCACCGCCACCATCTATATATGTCGGTACTGTGTGCCTCCTCCCTCCCGCCCTGCGCGCTCCCTGCGCTCCCTTCACAACATACTGAACTATATACCTATACGTGCTGCTGTGCCTCCTCTTTTTCTCCACCTTCTCTCTCTCGGTGTAACTATATACATGCACGTGCAGAGTACAGAGTATATATATATATGCCGTCGTGTTCGCTAGAGAGCTCGAGTGCGTATGTACGTGTATAATGGTTCTGTACGTCTGTGTGTGTGTGTGCAGGCGGTAATAGTGGCGCAGGCTCTGGCAGGCAGGCTAACTCGCTGCTCCGATCCGCGCCTCCACCCAGCTCCCCCGTACGCCTCGTCTCGCCTCGTCCCTCGCACACACCGGCACGATCAGCGCAACGCAGCAACCCTATACATATATAGCAAACGAGTACGACGACGACTATACGGTCGCATTTTCACTGCCTGCACAGCCAAGCATCTTCTGTATACCACTATATATAGCTCTCTCTCTCTCTCTCTCTCTCTCTCTCTCTGTCTCACTCTCTGGCTGTCAGGCAGAGTCAGGCACCCCTTGCTGCCTATATAGCTCTCTGTGCACGCATACACACATACACATTACACATGCACGCGATATATAGAGGCAGAGGCAGACACGTACGTGCACATCAACGTCGTCCTCCTCTCTCTCTCTCTCTCTCTCTCTCTCTCTCTCTCTCTCTCTCTTCGGTACGTTCGTTCGTTCGTTCGTTCGTTCGTTCGTGCGCTCCGCAGAGCTCCACTACTCGCGCTCATTCGTATTTACCTCCCGGCGCACGTGCTATATAGTAGGTACCTCACTTATACTCACGCACGCACACATACAAATATGCCAGTGCAAAGTAATAGCTAACGAACGTGTGTGTGTGAGCAAAAGCTTGCCTCGCTCTCTCTCTCTCTCTCTCTCTCTTCTGTGCCTGTGGCTCCGTCGTGTGTATACATGTGAAAAGGAGCAAAGAAGTGTGCGGCGGCGGCGGCTCCAAGCCTGACGTTCGCTCTGTATCTTGCTTTATATATCCTACATGTACATATGCCTATATAGCATACATCGCATATAATATATAAAACATATATATATAGCGTGCGGGTCAAGAGTCAGAGGTCTGGCTGCAGAGGCCTGCCTCGTATACGCTTTAACGCGCGCTCCACGTCCATGCACGCAGCAGCAGCAGCAGCAGCAGTATAATATATGAAAAAAAGTGGAGGAGATGGAGGAGGAGGATAAAAAAAAGCTCGCAGCTTCGCATGCATACATGCACGTGCACTGCATGGTAGACGTTTGTGCTGTATGTGCCTGGCTTTTATGACTCGTTGGCAGCTCCACGCTCTATATAGATTTCTCTCTCGAGTAGCTAGAGTCCCACGCGTCTGCCTCTGCCTGCTCGCGAGAGTATTCTAAAAATCGAGCCCTCCCGAGTGCGATGAGCACGCGAGAGTTTTTGTGCGCCGCGCCGATGATGCCGTGCATAACTCGCAACGGAGGGCTACGACGCGACGTGATATCTGCCTGTACCGAGCGATACAAATATGTGCGCCTTCGCTCGTCTTTAGCGTAAAGATCGGCACCTTTTAATCAACTCCGACGCGCTGCTAACGCGACGCGCGTGTAATCTCGATGTAGCGTAGTATGCGAGAAGCGAGAGAGAATATGAGATGAAGCGCAGCAAAAGCTGCATCGATATGTAATCTCTCCTTTATTTTTCTCTTCCATCGACTGAGTTTTGCCAAAATAACACAAAAAAAGGGGAGGAAAGAATGAAAGAAAGGAAGAAAAAGGAAAGGAAATCTCAGTTTATTGAGCTGAAGCAGAGAGTCGAGTCGAGGGGGTCTTGTGTGTGTGAACGTGTGTTGGTAAAAATCCGTATATACCATGCTACAAACTACCACTACCACCACCGAGCTAGCTCTATGTTATGGGCGAAAAATCGTATGTGCGCGCTACGTCCATTGAAGGAAGTGAATGGTAAAAAAGATCGACGAAGCTATACGTATACGATGGTGAAAAGGATCATACGCAGTTATATATACCTGCGCGTCTTTATAATACATACATCGATGCACTCGGGCCTCTCTCTATTCTCTTTTCCACGGGCGGCCAGAGAGCTTAAGCTACACATATTACACGGCTTGCTGAATTTCCTAGGCTACCGCTGCCACTCAATGTACGAGGCATTTATTTCGCCTCGGTGTGCAGCGCGCCAGCTCGTCCTCAGCTGTGCCCATACAATACACGTGTGCCGCCCTGGTAGCCGCGGTGGCCTCCACCGCACATATATATATAAGAGGATCTTCTGGTAAAACATGTATATAGGTAAGCCTGTGCAGTGTGCACACGTACACGTATGCTCATGGATGCAGCAGCATAGGCTCGAGTAAATACGCACCTATGTGTACGCTCGTTGTGCTTTGGATTAAAGAGCTCCATCGGTGCGGGATGCAACAGTAGCATCAGCATCAGCAGTGGCAGCAGCGGCAGCAGCAATAGCCCATGTGCTTGCTATACGCATTGTTCTATTGATTATTTTGGCCCGGGGTGTGTGTAGGCAGGATCGCGCCTTTGAGGGCGAGCCCTCCAAACGTGTATGAAAGTACACGTATACATGGACGCACATACTTTACATGGATGATGCATGCATAGATAGATGCTAGGTATACTCTTTCGTATTCATCCAGCAGCTGCATTGAAACTTACTCGGATGGTCTATTTCTTCTTTTGACTTTTTTGTGTCTCTTGCTGTTGTTGTTCTGTACTCGACTCCGAATTAGTAGTCCGCTGCAGTGCAGCAGCAGCAGCAGCGGCAGAGGCTTGTCAAAAGCGCAACAGACAGTAGTAACACAGCCCCGACACGGATGATTGAAAAGAAGCGTATCGAGTCCGATCTCCTCCTCATGCTCATGCTGCTGCTGCTGCTGATGCTGTACTAGACTGTGTTGAACGTTCGTGTATACGTTATACGTATAGACTATCCATCAGCGATTAAATATTTACCAATGTACGACGATAGAGTCGGTAGGGGCCATTTAAAGGCTTTAAAACGTCGGAAAAAAAAGAAACGCCGAAAAAATAAACAAATAAAAAACTATCGCAATTTTTCACGTATCTCGAACCGTGCCTGCCACCCCGTCGTGTTGCCAGCGATACGAGCGCAGTGCAGCTGTGCAAGATGAAACGCAGTATATAAAGTTTTGTACATGCAACGTAAATGTAAGGCAGATAGTGGCAGAGCTGCTGCTGCTGCTGCTGCGCGCAAGCTCACATTATCCGACCTTGCGTACGACTATATACGCGTGCATGTGTGTGTGTGTGTGTGCGCGCGCGCACGTACATAAAAAGCGTAATTTTAGCTTTATAATAATGTAATTAATCGTAATTAAATAGATTACATCCCGAGAGCTCGCACGCACGCACACACACATGCACGCGCATTCGCATTATTATTATGTGTGTATGTGTGTTCGGACGCACGACGATGACGACGTCGAGCGAGCATAATTTCGATGTCGGTGCTATTATAACACACGTGCACTGCAGCTGGTCGTGTGTGTGTGTGTGTGTGTGTGTGTGATGTCGAGGCGCGAGATGTGATTTATTTACGGCGCGATGTAATTTGTCGATGAATCAAATAGCCAAAGGTCGCAGTGGTAAGAGCAGCAGCAGCAGCAGTACAGCAAATGCACCTACACACATACACTAACGCACACCGATCATGATCGCGGTGTAATAAAGCAGTGCGGTGCAGCGGAGAGCGAGATCGCCGCAGCGACAGCAGCACAAGCGCGACCCGGCGGCGAAGCAATAACAACGCTGTATACTCCGATAATAGAGCTAAGCATGTACGTAGTGGTATATATATATGTAAGGCGCACAGCGCACGAGAGCTGCTGCTGCTGCAGTGCACAATTTGTAAAAGGCCATCGCGTGCGCCTATGATTATCGTTTAATTTCATATTTTATATTATAACATTATATATATATATATATATCGTCGACGTCGACGAAATTACATACATTATGGGTGCTCGGGCGGCGGCGTCGGCGTCGAGTGTAATATTATAACGTCGCGGCTCGTACTATTATATATACATATCGTATACAGAGGTGTGTATTATAATATATTATAACGAAAAAAAAAAACGTCAGAGGGAGAAAAGGAGCATTTCACTCGGTGCGGTGATCGCGCCGTGTACGAGTGCGATATGCGCAGAACGGTGCACTAAACATACAGATGCACATTGCGCAATACATATTCCATTCATCTCTGCATTTTTTTTCCTACTTCGCGCGCGTCCCTTTTCTTCTCTTTGTCGCACTTTTCATTATTTTCTCGAGTGTATATAGGCACGTCGCGGCAAAAGTGAGTCTCTCTCTCTCTCTATGCAAAAGATATATATGTAGGCATACAAGTGCCGCCGCGTTAATTCACTTGGCCTTTTTGTTCTCCCACCGTCGCGGCGGCGCAGCAACGCAACGCAACCGAGGCGTTACATCTGTACCAGTAGGTGCATTATATGTGCATATTATCACGCGCACAGGTGTGTGAAGTATATAAGTGCAGCCTAGACGCCGATATAGACGGAGGTAATTGTTTGGTTTCTATGTTTCTAGGGCTTGTTCGCGACTCGCCGATGCATTTTATATACTGTACTACGCGGCGCGCGTGATGTAATAAAAGTCGTGCGCGGTACTGTCGACACATGCATACATATGCATACAATCGCAGGCTCGTTACCTTTTTTCTTATCCCGCGTTTATAATGTATATATATGGAGAGAAGGAGAGTAAGAGAGAGAAAACGAAAAAGAAAAAGGGTCAATTAATGCAGCCAGCCCCCGCGCACGTTTTAAAGCTTCACGGCATCTTGAAGGTATCATTATCTCACTCGGCAGACGACCCCCTTTTTTTAATACATGCATACTCACACAGCTCTTCCTCTTCCTTTTTTATAATAGTGCGCGGCGCAATATGCTTAGCGCGGAGAAATTTTCTTTCTCTCTCCATCTTTTTTTTTTGCTCGTTGCTCCTTCTTCTTCTTCTTCGTCTCCTTCTCGCTGCTGCTGCTATTTCCCTTCTTTCATTCTTCTCATTGCCATGTGCCAGAAGAGTGAAAATGTCTTTCATTCTCGCGAGAGAGCCCACATCAAGTACTTGGAAGCGAGAAAGTGCGAAGCGCAAACTCTCCCCCTCGAGTCTCTCTCTCTCTCTCTCTCTCTCTCTCCATCTTGCTCTCTTCTTTTCTTCTCCCCTGCAAACTCGCACACACACTCGTACACATTTCTGCGCGAGCATACTTATATATACACATTCAACGAGGAACGTAAGGAGCCGGAGACATTCGTATACGGTCATTGCCTCTTCTGCCTCTCTCTCTCTTTTTTCTCTCTCGGTAAAGGTGCATCTACCAACTTATATACACACACGCGTACATAAACATTGTATACCCGCAACTGCGTGCGTATTATTTCAACAATTTTTGCGTCGAGTGTATGTATTCGTAAGACGTCCGACGTCCGAGTTTCCTTCGGAGCATTAAGACGCGAATCTATTTACCCAGTTGCCTACAAGTATACTGTACGCAGAGCTTGGCTTGGCGAGACAGAGCTCGCCTAGCGCGCAGAAAATAGACAATACAAATGTGCACGACGCGTCGGCGCAAGTATTAAATCTTTCAGCTGCACACAGCACAGCAGAATCCATTGCCTCTCCTTGATCTTATAGGCTATATATTTCGTATCTATACAGATACACGAGTGCGCGTATGGCTCGCTGTAACAATTCTCCTTGAGAGCCGAAGAGAGAAAGAGACGAAGAAGAAGAAGGAGAGAGAGAGAGAGAGAGAGAGAGAGAAAAAGAGCCCCAAGTGGGCAAACGGACGACGGCGAAAGTAGTTGTTTCTTGGCGAATGCCCGCGCAGACTGGAGATAGCGACAGCAGCAGTATATATAAGCGGCGGCTCTCCTCGAGGAAAGAGAAAGGAGAACACAGAGCACACAGCAACTATTACCGCGCGCGCCGCTTGCTCAGCTCGCCCCCCCCCCCCTCTGCGTACTCAACTCTGTGCAGCACACGACGATGCGCAGTCAGAGTTTCTGCACTGCTTTAGCCTGTGTCTATATATGTGTGTGTGTGTATGTGTGAGTGCGCTTCAATGGCATACATGCGCAAGCGAGCGAGTAGCGGAGCAGCAGCAGCAGCGGCTAACATAAACACATCGAAACAAGGTCGCGTTCGCTTACACATACACACGCACACAGGCACACACAGACAGACAGCAGTGCAAAATGCACCGTCAACGACGACGGCTTCTAATTGCTCTAAGTGTGTGCACATGGCTCTCTCTCTCGCTCTATCTCACTGTCGGTCTCTCTATCTGTGCTGTATGTGTGTGTGTGTGTGTGTGTGTGTGTGTGTGTGTTTGCGAGCAAACGTTAAACCTGAGCAACAGCAGCAGCGTGAATTATGATGCACGCGCGTAAAAATCTACGCTGCTACGCAGCGGCGGTAAAACTACACAACGTAAGAAAGACTGGGGCAAAAAAAAATAAAAGAAAGAAACAGCGGCAGCAGCAAGCGCGCGAAAAGAAGCCCGAGAGAGATTTCGAAATGAGTGATCCTGACTCCTTTTTTTTGGCCTCGAAAAATCCGACGAAATATCCATTTCGGCGGAACCTAATGGGTAGTAGGCTAGTTTCCGATCGCTGAATACTGCGCGTGTGCACAGACGTAGATAGACAGACGGAGAGAGCAGTGCTCTGTGAGTATATTTGGCATACGCAAAAGAGAAAGAGAGAGAAGGTATAGGTCTATGTGTGTATAAGCGCAAGGGCGGGTATTACGATGGACTTTTTCGGCTTTACCAACTGTGTGCTCGGCGTACCTATTACTGTGCGTAGAGCTGTTATGTTACATACATAGTATAGGTATATATAATGCAAAAGAGAGAGAGAGAGGGAGAGAAGAGAGAGAGCGAAAAACGTCAAAGCCCCGCCGGTAGCTCGGATTGCTTCGATAGCCTGACGCCTGCTGTTGCCGGTATAAAACCCTCATCTCGATACACACACACACACACACACACACACACACACACACACACCACCCACCCACGCACGCACAAATGTATGTGTGTACCTGCACACTCGTATACCCGCCCACACACATTCGCATATAGCAGCCATTCGGCTCGATGGAGCTTTGGGAACCCACAGCAGCAGCAGCAGCAGCAGCAGCAGTGGTAGCCTAGCCACCCGTGTACGTCTATAGATATATATCCTCCCTCTCGTGTTCTGCCTCTCTCTCTCTCTCTCTCTCTTTCTCTCTTAATTATTACGCTCGCCCGCGTTTTATTCGCACCCGTACGCCACCGCTGCTGCTCTATGTGTGCGCAGCAGCAGCAGCAGCTCGCCGCCCTGGGAAAGAACGATGGACGCTCACTGCTGCTGCTGCTGCTGCTGCTGCTCGGGGGAGATCGTTACGGGTACACACGGCTCACGCCAACCCAACCCAACCCGACTGCCGCCACCCCGACTCACCCTCCCGGACTTCCTCGTCCTCGCCCCACTGTGTGTGAGTCGGAGCGAGGGCTCACTCTTTACACGCGCACACACGTATAACACATTTATATGCTGTATAAAACGTAGGTGTGTGTGTGTGCTACGAACACGAGTTCGCCATAGTTATTGATCATCGTCATTTACTTTTTCGCTGATGTGCAAGTTCCAAGCACCAACACGTGTGTGCTGCAGCCACCCACACACGTACGCACACTTATACGCTGATGCAGCCTGCGTGTAAGCGTGTGCGAGGCGAGTTTGTTCATCGCAATATTAAAAGCGTATGTTTACCAGCGCGAAATTCGCTACGGAATTATTTCGCTGTGTGTCCCTCGATGCCGTGCCCTCCTCCTCCTCCTCCTCCTCCGGGCCTCGTTTTTCGCGTTGGCCGGAAAAGCTTTTTATGCACTCGCCCACCCACGCACATAGTCGCATACGCGGATCTGTCGTATTGATTAAGCGTGTGCAATTTTCCGCGATAAAAATTCGTCGCTTTGCGCCCGAAAGTGCGTCGCAAAATACGTCGATTATCGCGTTCGAACCCACCCTCGCGCTTGCAAGCACGTCGATCGTCGATGTGGAGTATACGATCGTGCATGCACACAGTGCACCCTCTTATTGGCTGTATACGCAGTTTCGATGAGGGAAGAGAGAGATCATTTTGAAAAATGAATGCCAGTGTAGTGTATGCGTTCGATGATGATCGAGTTTACTCCGCGAGTCCGATACATTTATGTTTTTCGTGCGCGCGCGCGTGCTTGAAAAGCACTCGAAAGCTCGAGTCAGGTTTTCGAGTTCCGCACGCGCGATCGATCAGCTCGAGTTGATTAATTTACCCTCTACACAGAACAACCCCACTTCTCAAAAATACGGTAAAAAAAAATAGCGCTCGTTTGTTATTATTTTTTCTAAAATTTTCCTTTTCGTTACTTTTTTTTTGTTGTTTTCGATTTCGATTCCAAGTGCATTCGAGTATCGCTCGGGCATACACACACACACAGCAGCAACATTTACCTGTTGCATTTACGCTCTTAAACTTGGTTTATTTATTTTCTTCTCTTTCTCTCTCTCTCTCTCTCTCTCTCTCTCTCTTACTGCTGGCTTTTGCGGTAAAGAAACACATTTCTCCCTCGGATCTTGTAGCACTTCTCTTTTTTATACGCGCTCGCTCGCCCAAGGTTAAAGCTCACCGGCCGAGTCGAACGAACAATCGACACACTTTGGGATCGTTTCTTATATAAAACTCTGAACTACACGCTACACAGATGGTATACATTGTGTTTTAGCACAGAGAAAACACGAGAATCGATCGATCAAAAAAAAAAAAGGAAGAAAAAAAAACGTTAATCGCTTTTTGAGGTCAAAGACTCGTATCGAGCTCTCGGTTGCTGTTGCCGCTGTTATATGCTCTGCTCTCGTGTAGCAGCAGGAGCAGCACGAAATATATATGTCGCACATATAGTTTACTATATACATATATACGTATAATAAGCGGATTCGTTCATCTAAAATTGTACAATCAACGGTGTGTGCGCGGAGTTTACGCAACTTCGCGTTTCTGCCTGGCATGCGGTTAGACTCATTCCCGGTAGGTTAAACTCTACAGAGAGATTCGCAGAGAGCTCGAGAGCAAGTGAGAGAGAGAGAGAGAGAGACAGAGACAGAAAAGTCTTTGCTATATGTGCGCCTATATATACACACACACCGAACATATACTCACACCTCAGAAGCGCGGCAGCAGCGAACAACTAATTATACGAGATGTACGTGTAACCCTTGATGATGCAAGATTTCCTTGCTATATGCGATGCGCAAGAGTAGAGTGGAGTTCCAAGTATTACACGAGAGATGGAAAGACGAGCAAATATCTCTCTCTCTGGTGAAGCTTTTTGTGTTGCCTACGGCGACATTACTACTACCGCGCCCAAGTTTAAAGGGGGGGCCGGTTTCTTAATATAGTAATTATCCCACGAGAATTGACTTTTTGACCCAGTAATATACATGAAATTTATTTTATCTCTCAAATTTATTCTAATGTGTTTTTTTTTAATTGTTGCAGGTCATATCCGTCGCCCGTGTCGAACGGCAGCAACGGCGTGGTGACGAACGGTGCCACGGTGAACTGCTCCGGCGTGCTGGTGAAGCAGGAGGCCCGCGACGACGGCTACGAGACCAGCCCCGACCTGGAGATGCGCAGCACGGGCGGCGACAGCAGCGCCAGCCAGCAGTATCACACGCCGCTGACCCCGCACACGCCGCACACCCCTCACACGCCGCACACGCCGCTGACGCCGATCTCGGCTACGCCGCATCAGCCCCAGCAGCCCATCAACGGCGCGGCGGGCGCGGGTGGCTCCAATGGTAACGGGGCGGCGGCGGCGGCGGCGGCGGCGACACAGGGACAGACGCAGGGACAGTTGGGACAGGTGAGAGGACGACGACGACGACGACTTCGCATAGATATATAACTTGAACTGCGACCGCTGCAGACCGTTACAGCCGCATTTATGCGTCATGCCACGCGAATCGTGTTCTTGACGTGTACACCCGACCAGCGACAGTCGCTGTTTCTCAAACAATCGACTGTATTGCTTCCGGTTTCTGTTATCGCTCACATACTCATTTCTCTCTCTCTCTCTCCTAATCTGGGTATACTTACCAGTACGCGGGTTGATAAGATTAGAGAGCTCTGAGCTACGAGCACGCGGAGAACGTGGCCTCGAATCCCGGCTTTTACGCGCGAAATGTTAAGTGCGACGAGACGACGGTGATAATTTATATTGGCTAATTGGCGCGAGCGGGCTCTTAATAACCCGCGTTCAGCGACAGTCAAGGGCTGTCATTCTCTGACCCGTTTTATGTAATATGCCTCCACCGTGCAATCTCGATCGCGCGCACTTATTGTTTTCGTTACGCAAAAAAGCAACCCGAGAGTGCCAAAGAAGAAGAAGAAAGAAAGACAAAGGCAGAAAAATTACCATATCGGAATTAATACGTCACGCGAGGACGCGGATGGTAAATGAGCGGACTCGACCTCCACAGTGTCGCGCGCGCCGAGAGAGAGAAAAGTTTATCACTCTCTTCCCGCCGCCGAGTTCATATACTTTCGGCTCTGTGAAAATGTGTGTATTGTTATCTATGTATATACCTATAGTAGTAGGCATTGGCGGGCGCGCAGGCATGTTCGAAAAGCCAACTATACTGCGGCGACGTCGGCGTCGTCGTCGTCGTCGTCTCTAATGCGCGAGCCGAGCCGAGCGAAAAGCGGTATAACCAACAGGTGTTCAATAACGACTTTGAATA
This sequence comes from Trichogramma dendrolimi, assembly GCA_034770305.1. Taxonomy (NCBI): domain Eukaryota; kingdom Metazoa; phylum Arthropoda; class Insecta; order Hymenoptera; family Trichogrammatidae; genus Trichogramma; species Trichogramma dendrolimi. The sequence continues at coordinate 675,671 of JAPMIB010000094.1, read as the reverse complement.
ATGTTTGAAGTTCAAGCCTCGCGCCGCGCTGTTCGGAGCTGCATCCACGCTTCTCTTTCTGGTCGACCGAGAGAGAGAGAGAGAGAGAGAGCGAGCGAGCGAGTGAGAGAAAAGCTCGGGAGTATAATGATGTAGCGCGTGCGCAGTGCGAGATCGATAACTCTCGCCTCGTCGTCGTACAGGCTAGGTGTATTATACCGCCACACGAACATTTTTTTTCTTTCTCTACTTCTACTTCTACTACTTTTTTTATCAATCGCGTAATGTTTCGCGATGGGGAATTAATTATTTTCTTCCTTTCTCTCGCTCTTTCCGTGTATATATATACAATAACGCGTCACACGAGTGCCAATTCTCGAGCTCGACTTCTCCCGAAGTACCACTCGAAAGCTCGAAAGCTCCCAATACAATATCGACGAATCAATTAGCGCCAAAATTATCCATCCAATCAAACCTCCAATAACAATAATAACGTCCTTCGATTCTCGCGCAGGTATCGATAAAATGCGAGACCTCGGTGGATCCTTACTCGTTCGTAGACGAGGAGATGACCATGGCCAGCATGAGGCCATCCAGCAGCAGTCCGAGCGACGGCAATCACTCGTCCGACATGATGATGAGTAATCAGCAGCAACAGCAGCAACAGGGACCACCTCCACCGCCGCCACTCGGTATGGGGTCGCAACAACCACAGCAACAACATCCACAGCAACAATTGGGCAATCCAATGGCGAATTCCATGTGTCCGAGCCCGATGCAGCACCCGATGCAAATGCAGCAACAGCCACAGCAGCAGTTGATGAACGGAGCGGTGAATCCACAATTGGGCCCGGTCCCGAAGAAGCGAGGAAGGAAGAAGAAGTGCGAGATGATTCTCACCCCGGAAGAGTAAGTCTATCATTTCTATCTAACGCGTATATCCTTGCGTGTCACGCTTACGGGCGCGAATATTATTAAGCACGCGCTTGACTCTGCATTTTTATAACGACTTGTTTCCTCGTCGTCGCGGGATCGCGACGATTTAATTGTACTCTCGGTGTAATTTGCTCGCGCGTACTGTACGTACACGCTCGCATCAAGTTTTGATTATGTGTATAGTGTACGTAATATAATAGCCTCCGAGCGCGCAGAGATTCGTTATCTAATGTAAAATTGCTCATAATAATTTTTTTCTTTTCTGTCTCTCTCTCTCTCCTTCCAGGGCCGAGTTGGCCGAGGCCAAGAAACGAGCGAAAACGTACAAGGAGCGCAAGAAGCACGACAGGTTCGACGGCATGCCCGAGGAGGAGGTCAGCAAGCGAGTGCTGCCGGATCATCTCGCGCCCGATCTCGACATCATCATCGTAAGTTTTCCTTCCCCGCACAATCTCATCTCTAAGACTCTTGTATAAGTCTATGCGTGTGTGTCCGTGTGTTTGTGCATGCTTGTACGATGACGATGAAGAGAAAAAAGCTCGAAGCCGAGAGAATCGAGCCTCATCAGCTTACAAGAGGCGTCGTTTTCTCTACTGCTGTAGACGCGCGCGGCGGCCCTCGCAATCTCCGACGACGACGTTTTGTTCGATGCTTAACTACTGCGAGCCGGGCTATAGGGCTCGTCGTATACGTATGAGCTCGTATAAGCGCTCGTCGGCGCTCAAGATGATTCTTGAGACCGACGACGACTCGTCTCACATTTTTCAAAAACTTCGACTGCGAAGCTCGAGCGGCGACCCGTGCAGTTAAAATTACTTCAATTTTACAGCGCCGCAAGGCACCGACTACCACTACCACTACCACCGGTATAAACTGTGGACTTCTCTAATTTAAAAGTTAAAAATTTCCTCCCCGGCAGAAGCCAGTAGAAAAGCGTGAAAATTTCGTAATTGAAACTCAATTATTATTATTTTTTTTGAACCCGTGTAGTAGGTACGGCCACGCGCCAGTTGCACTTGCACAACCACCACCACCACCACCACTGCTACCACTGCTACCACTGACTTTGTCACAAATTAGAAATGTGTGCAGTAAGTCTCTCTTACTCTCGTTTCGTGCAGGCTGCAGTTACATTTGACAATATCCTTGGCCCCTCCAGCGTAGTGGGGGAGTAGAAGCTCACACCCTTGGACGTAACGCAAAGGCAAGACAAGAGGCGAGGTGTAACTCGGTTAACGGGAGAAACGAGAAGCGTACGAACGAAATTATTACAAGTCGACTCGCGCAATTTCGCTTCCTTTATTATATAGGACGTATAAGCCGAGCTTTGAGCCAGTCGTCCGAAGAAGAAGAATAAGAAGAAGTAGTAGTAGTAGGTACGTTTGAACGCGGAGGGGTTGAACAAAGAGAGGTACTACTCGCGCGCAAAGTCACTGGAATATTACAAATTTGACTTTTATTAAAAAGTGTACGCGCGGGCACCATTCTTATAAATATGCGCGCAATAAGACAGTCGTGTTCTTGTATAATATCCTTCGCGAGTGCACAGTGTGCATCTCTTACCTTCTTCTTCATCGTTTGGACTATTTTTTTATCTTTTACATTTCACGACCTAAATTCGTCAAAAATCAAGCGCCAATAATGATATATCGCGCTTACGTACTCGGTCCGATCGTCGGGTACTCGACACGTCCATGGTTTTATATTTCAAATTAAAGCTTGCGGAGATTAACACGAATCGATGCGCGTCGGAAAAGTAATATACATATAAAAAAAATTTGATCTGGGAGAGAGAATGTGTACAATTAAATCCTTGCGCGCGCGCACCCGACAAAATTGGTAGCGAGGCGAAATAATAGGTACGAAATGTGTGTGTGTGTGTGCGTTGCAAGCTCGATTGAAGCATCGAACATTTTTTTTTGTTGCATCATGCACCGAAATCAGACTATACCTATATATCTATATACAAGCTCATGTGCATTATCACTCTTTGATCAACTTGACAACGTCCGCGCGCGGGAGGCATATCAAAGATCCAATGGGCCAATTCGCGTGGTATAGTCCTCTACTTTACACACATACACACACACACACACACACACACACACACACCACACACACACACACACACACACACACACACACACACACACACACACACACATACTCGACGTTTGAATTTCCTTTTCATTACAGGCTTTCTCTCTCCCTCACACTCGCTCCGTCATTCTGTATATGGAATTAAAACGCGTTGAAATAAATAAAAAAAAAAAAAAAAAGAGTGAGCGAGCCGCCATACTACCCGCATCGGATATTGGTCGGTTGCTGCGCCGCGCCGAGAGGACACACGTCGCGCGCGCGTCCCTTTGTAGGATTTAACGCCAAATTGAGCTCGTATATAGCCGAACTTCGATAAATTTGTTGTTTGTTCGCATTTATATATGTGTGTGTCTGTGTGTGGATATATAGCTTTTCCGATGCTTTAACGGGGCGCATTCGGCCGAGGGTATACAGTATAGTATACAGGTGTGTTATTACGAAGCGCGCGAGCGAGAGAGAGAGAGGCGAGAGTTATCTTTTTTTATTTTCTGCGACTGGCCGCGCGCGCTGCTCGAATGAGCTTTAATAAAGTCTCAATTAGAATTATCGACCAATGAAAGGTTTCGTTTTGCTTTGTCGCCCGTTGTCGTAATTCTTTCTCCTTTCTATGTTTCTTGTTTGTTTTTTTTTGTTTTTTTTTTAGTTTTATTGTTATTATTTTGGCGCGCGCGAGAGGCATCGATCAAACTATTATCTATCCGTATAAGTTTCGCATGTCTCTCTGCTGCTGCAGCCGTACAAACGCGTAACGAGCGAGGCTTAACGCGTCAACGTGTGTCTTTTTATCTTTCGACTGCCGCTGCGTGTGTTTCGCTGGAGCTGGACCCCCGAATAAAAAAAAACGACAGAGAGAACGAGTAGAATCGCAAGGCATAAATTACCGGGAGGAGAGAGAGGCGCGCGAGATAACGTCAGCCGAATAAAGGGATTATCCCATCACTCAAGGCTTTACAGAAGTAAAATACGCATATTATATTGCGTAATAATCGCAATATAAATTCCTGGCGAGCGACTGTAACAGCACACAAGAGAAGAGTGAGAGGCATGCGGGGGGGAGGAATACATTCAAGTTGGTTTACAGCAAGACGTGCAATACAATCAATGAAAATCCATTACGTCATTGTGTATACACTTACTTCGACGCTCGGCGATGCGCATCGAGAAGCAATAAAAAGATAAAAAATATACAAAAAAAAAACTTCATAAACCCATTCGACCGGACTCGGGCACATAATCGTCGCCGTACAATATACATAAATAAATAATACACGGCAAGAGCGAAAGTGACTCCGGGAGTATAACGAGGTACACCAGCCATTCGTTATCGCTCTTTTTTCCTCGCCGCATCTTCTTCTGCTTCTACTTATATTTTTTTGCGCGCGCCGCAATATTACGATGCATTGCATTGATAAATCGATGCTGTATATAAATTTCGCGCGCCGCGGCGTATGCTTGATTGAGACGTGCCGCAGCAGACCCGCGCGCGCAATATTAATCGCACTCGTTTGCGGATTCGCGCGCGCGCGCGCGCGAGACATTATGCGGCGTACGTACGTACGTACGTATGTATGCGTGTATGGATACGCGGCAGCGGAATAATGAGTAATTAACGAAAAGTGTTTCGGTAAATTACGAGTAATGAATTATTGTAGCGCAGCAGTGGCGGCACATGTATAGAGCTTGATCGTCGCGTAGTCGCGTAGCGCACCTGTAATTATACATTTCAATGACCTCAAGCGGTGGCTGGGTAGTAGTGGTGGTAAACGTTCAACATTTTGAAATTCATCGACGTCATTAAAAGGCCATAATCGAATTATTGGCGTCAGCAGCAGCAGCAGCAGATTCATCGCGTATAGTTGTCGCGCGTACCGGTGCTGCTGCCGCTACTGCTGAAACTGGAGAGAAGTGAACGTATGCGCGTTTCGAAATGCGCGCCGACCGCTACAAAATGATCGCGCTCCTTGGATTTTGGTATTTCATCCTTGGGCTTGGTATATTAATTACCATCTCTAACCTCCAAAGTGGCTGCTACGCACGGTTATACACGCGCGCGAGCGAGCATATTAGCGTTGCGCAACAGGTATACAACACACACACACACACAGCACAGCGGAGTAGTTAGTATACACCTGACCAGTTGTGTGTACACACATTTCATGCGCTCCGACGACGTTGCGTAATAGCACGCCGAGGCCTATGTTGTATGCGTACACACTTTCCGCATCTTTATTATTCTTTTTTTTTGCCGTTGCTGTATGTACTGCTGCTGCAATGAATCATCGTGAAAATTCGACGAGAGAAAAACTCGTTTTTTGGAATGAAATCATCGAGCTTGCGGCGATATACCATGAACGCATGAATGCTCATTTTTTCACTGAATTATTCCGCATTCGTGTGTAATTTCTTTCTTTTTTTGTTTTGTTATTCATTCCGAAGTACACTGTGCTATTGTACTACATCTAACATAGAGGAGAAAGAAGCTTAATAAGTAACGCACGACTGGCATTAAATATGGAGCTCTAGCCCCCCCCCCCCCCCCCCCGAATGCGTAGTAGACCGCGATTATCCAAATGACAATAATTACATTTATCTGTATACGGTATTATATACTCTGCGACGCGTGTGCCACCAACGAACGGGCGGCCACAAATTTAGTAGCAATAAAGAAAACGTGTAGCTTACACGCGCTATACCCCACACATAGAACGTGTGCAGTTGTGTCGCGTAGCAGCAACTGTAGCTAGGGGAGAGCCAAAAAGGAAGACAAAAAAAAAAAAAAAATAAGAACGACGCACAGAAAGAAAGAAAAGAAATCGCAAGGAAACACGCTTCTGCGCGTCTGGGTCGTAGTAGCAGAGAAAATAAAAGTAAGACGTCGCCTCGCGTTAACGAGGGGGATCGGGCGAGTATATATATACACTATCGTACGTACGTATGCGCGCGGGGGCGGGGGTCGGTCGGGCGAACATCGGCGACGTTCGTCCTCGTCTTCGTTCGTCCTTCTGCTGCTGCTGCTGCTGCGAAGTCGTCCTATACTACGTCGTCTTTGTCGGAAATGAAGTGGAAATAAGCTTGCTTCTCTCTCACTCACTCTACCCTCCAGCAATGTAATGGTATATATATGTAGGAGACTAGCAAGCAATAGTAGTAGTAGTTCTTGCTAGTACCTACGGTGCTAATTTTGTCGCTCGCGCGCGGCAAGCTTACTTCGTTTCGTCGAAAGCGTGATCGAAGCGAGAGAGAGAGACCTAGTCGTCCTTGGACGCGCATATATGTATGTAACTGAAAGTAATATTATGTGTATGTGTGTGTGTGTGCGTATATAAGCGACCCCTCTCATTTTTTTTCTCTGTGTGCTCCTTACGCGGTCATGTACGTAAAGACGCGTAATCGTAGAGCACACATTGGCCGAAATATATGTAACTATGTACGAGTGAGTGGACACAACATTTACCTACGTATAATCGTTGCTTTTCCTCTTTCAGATTGGCATCAATCCTGGTCTGTTCGCCGCTTACAAAGGTCACCACTACGCCGGCCCTGGCAATCACTTCTGTAAGTCTTCAAAAAAACTTTTTCCTTCCTGGTCATATTCTCTATAAATCTACATGTATAGTATCGCGTGAAAATTAGTCAGGTTGTTCTTGGCAGCTAGCTCTCTCAGCTAGCGCATCATATGGAAAACGCGCGGCTTTTAGCTTAGCCAGATATCACGCGCGGGTGTTCACATAACGTACTATATTATACAGTATAACACACACACACAGCTGACTGTGTCGAGTCGCAGCTTACGCAATGTATTTTGGCCGCATTCGTTAAATATACATAGCGGAATGTGTAATTTTCGGTCTGTACGTAGATCGACCATGAGCCGTCGCCGTCGTCGTCGTCGTCGTCGTCGTCGACGTTTCTGTTATACACACCTGAATGCGCGCGGAGAGAGAGAGAGAGAGGAAACGCGTTGTCGTATACACACTTTAAGGCCATTACTTGCGCGCGCTAGCAGCTCTCTGCTCGCGATAACAATGCAAAATGCGCGCGAAACTTCATGCATATTTATACGCATCGCGATTATAAAAAAGCGGCGCGCACGGCACACACGCGTGCGTTACGCAATTGCGAAATGAGCAGTACGCGTGCCGCATCGCCGACCAGCGCGAGCTTTTTTCATTTTCATATATAGGGAACCGCGTGCGCCTACGGCTGCGCAGGGCACATAAGGGTGCAGAGAGAAAATATGCGCGAGGGCGCACGCAAAATTTTTACAGCGCGGCGTTGTGCGGAGGGTGGCAAAAAAAAAAGTAAAAAGTAAAACTCGGCACGCGCCGTGCTGCGTGGCTGCTCTAAAAAAAAAGTTTTGACGTTCTATTTGGGTCACGCTCTCTCGCAAAAGCTCTCGCGCGCGCATACACACACACACACACACCCACATATCTCTATCCTGACCGCGTGCGAGGGGAAAAAATATTTGCGGTGTATAGAGATTGCTGGTGATGCTGATGCTGCCGCGATGAATGAACCCTCTCTCTCATTGCAAGCTCGATGCTTTCAATGAATTTATCGGTGCGCGCATATACACGATGAGACGTGCGCGAGTGCAAGATGACGTGCGTGTATGCCACGAGTGCAAATGTCCTATAATCGCGTGTAAAAAGTATATGTACGCGCGCGGATCGCGTCATCTATCTTCCGCCCCAATGTGCGCGTGTATATATGATGTAATCTCCACCGCTAGCTCGCACTCGTGCGGAGCTTTACATGTATTTCCATTTATATTTTCCGTGCATCGGTGCGCAGCGGAGTATACTATATACGCTCTGGCTTCTCTGTATCTTCCTCGATTTTGTGCGCGCGGTCGGCTCGCTCTTTCTCTCTCGCGCGCTGCTGGAACGCATTTCACAAAATGTGTGCTGCCGCTGCGGCTTTTGCGCTGCGCGCAAAAATTATTTATACGCGAGAGAGAAAACCCCCCCCCCCCCTCGCGCTGATATACACTTTTGCTCTCGTTTTCGGCGAGGGACGCCCCGGATTTAGTTTCGTGTAAATAAATAGTAAGAAGGATCTATGTGTCGTTGCTCGATGCGGTTACGCGGTGCAGGACGACGAAGAATGTCCTCGTGTATACCGCGTGTGACAATCGACGTTATAACATTATACACATAGCGAGGAGGAGCCGAAGAATAAAAAGCTCGCGATATTCAGCCTCGAGGCGCTTTAATAATATATATTCCTTGGAGGAATAGCACACTAATAGCTTAGAGGTTGGGCTGCTGCTGCTGCTTATAGCCACCCTCGCGCGCGACGATTAGCTCTATCCCTCTGTGTCAATGTTGCTGTGTAGCAATTGTTATTCCAATGCGCAGCACGCGGGGGTAAATAAAAGGGCAGCGCAGCTACGCAGCTCGCTCGCATATTATTAGGTGCGCTGGAGGCATGACAACTATGTCGCGTATCTGGGGCTGTAACTATCCGCGGGCTTGACGCTCGCACACACATACACACACACACACATGGAAATACGTGGGTGACTGCGGGCGATATATGTAACGGGCGCATACCTCGCCTTCGTGCACATACATAAACATACTCGCACAGACACGCAGACAGACAAAGCTGCATACATATCGCATGTGTGTATGTGTACCCCTTCGTTGCAGCACATATAGTAGCTGCACATATCGCTACATGCTAAACGCTGTGTTATATACCGTATATTGCGCGTTCGAACGCAGCTACACGGCTGCCTAGGCTGATATAGATGTGCATTATGATGATATAGGCGTGCTGCAGCGTGTAGACTACGCACTGCGCGCGATAATAAGAGAAAAGAAGCTCCGTCGGTGCCGGCTGAGTGTCCCTCGCTCGCGCACACACACACAGTCACATAGACGCACCGTTGCACTATTAAACACAGAAGCAAGCACGCAGGCGAGCTAAGCATCGGAGTGGAAAAGCTGCTTCTATTTTTAATGCGTGCACAGACAGAGAATGAGAGAGAGAGAGAGAGAGAAACGACCGAGTGAAGCGACTACTGTTGTGTGCGTATAGATATATTGATATATATTTTATGCGCCTATATCTATGTCGAGCCTAACGCGCCTAGTATATACCACCGACGAGCCGTTGTTGCTGCCGCGTGCACGAGGCTTTAATAAACATTTTTGCGCGTCGATGACTGCATAGTCGCGTAGCAGTAGCCACTGCTGTACTGCCTCTGTGCTCTGCTGCGTGTGCATATGCATATAACACACGCACGCATCTATATACGCACACATGTGCGAATACGTGCGTGCGTGCGTCTGTGTGTGTGTGTATTCTCGTCGCTGCTGTTTACGCAATGTACGCCTATTATACCTGCATGACTAGTCCATATAATACCTCGTCGGTGCGCACACACGCATCCATTGAGAGAGAGAGAGAGAGAGAGAGAGAGAGAAAGGGAGAACGGTTACATTATTTTCTCTACGTTGGATTTTCCAGGATTTTCCCGGGGTTGGTGTGCTTCGCTCTCTCTCTCTCTCTCTCTCTCTCTCTCTCTATAGCAGGCGCATGTATAATATATAGTATATACAACATGTATTATATGCACATGTATGTGTAACGCTCAACTACCTTTCAGCCTTTCGTAGCTATACGATATATATTTATATGTTGAGCTTGCACAGCAGAGCGCCATATACTTCCATGCTGCTGCGCGCGTAAAAATATATACATATATATATGTAATATGTACACACACACACGTATGTACTATATAGAGCTGCATCATGAATGTATGCACAGTTCGCTCTCTCTCTTTGCCAGTGCAGCACATGCACGCATGCATGTGTGTGTGTGTGTGTGTGTGTGTGAGTGCGCAAGAGCGACAGAGCGTTACTCTGCTGCCATGCAGCCAAAGCCAGACTCGCTATCCTAGCTGGCATGTGGCATATAACGTGTACACGTATATAAGTGCACGTTAATACGTATATAATGTATGTGTGCGTGTATAAAATATATATATATATATATGTTATATATGTATAGAGGGCGCTTGTGGCAGCGTCAGGCAGTATCAGAAAGAGCGAGAGAGAGAGAGAACCCGAAGGGGTGTAGAGAGGCAAAGAGAGGCGGAGAAGCAGCAGCAGCAGAGTGAGGAAGCTATATATATGTCTACCATGGTATATACGTATGTGTGGAGCTGCGAGGCAAAGGGGTGTGCGAGAGAGAGAGAGAGAGAGAGGAACGAGAGGCAGGCGGGGGGTTTTAGCAAGAGGTCTCTGCACCATAATGAGTGGTGCGAGCGCCAGCAGCAACAGCACGTACAGCCCTGACTGTGTGTGTGTGTGTGTGTGTGTGTGCGTGTGTGTATGTGTATGTATGTATATAGCCGACATACCCCAAGCTATATCTACCTATATATCTATATAGCCAAGCGCGCACAGTGCATGTATAGCGAGGCTTGCGCGTGTATATAGTTATAGTAGAAAAGCTCGTGAACGAGCGAGAGAGAGAAGCACAGCCAGCAGCAGCAGAGCTATGTAGAAAGGCTCTCTCTCTCTCTCTCTCTCTCTCTCTCTCTCTCTCTCTGCACAGGATAAAAAGGGGGTGGAGAGCGACGGGTTGGGGTGTTATATGCGCGCTCACTCGTTCGCTCGGGGGTAAAAAGGGGGGTGCGAGGTGCGCGCGGGGGGAGGTTGGATGTTGGATGCTATGCTAGAGCTGCTGCTGGAGCTCGTTCGTTCGCTGAATGCGCGCCAGCCCGAGAGAGAGAGAGAGAGAGAGAGAGAGAGAAACTCTGCTCTGGGGAGAGAAAAGAGCTTTCCGTACGCTCTCTAGCATATATACGTGTGTGCGTGTAGGTATGTATGTGTGTAGCTAGAAAACTCCCAGCACGTGTATGCGTGCGTGTGGTAGTATACACTCGTACACAGAGAGACATGGAAACTGCTGCTGCTCCTGCTGATTCCACTCAAGCTCCGGCACACAGATCTCCGTGCACATGCCTGTGTGCGTGTCTGTGTTTGAGCTAGCAGCTACCTGCGTGCATAGCACAGACACACACGCCATCGCATACAGAGAGAGACACCTACATTCATAGACGAGTGAACATAGTAAAAGAACGAATTGTGGCTTTGCGTCGTTGCGTTCAGCAGCTCTCTTTTTCTTTATTTTTCCCCTCTTTCACTATGATTTCCATATACGTGCGCAGTATATGTATGTATGTATGTCTGTCTGTGTGTGTGTGTGTGTGTGTGTGTGTGTGTGTGTGTGTGTGTGCGCGCGCGAGGGCGTACGAGTGTACCAATTTGGGCAGCCAGACGTGGTCGATGAGACTTTAAAAGCTCTCTTCGGGTGAGCTTGCAGCACCACCATGACTCACACGCAGCATAAAATACGCGCAGCAGAAAACGTACAGAACACGAACACACAGACGATTCACGATGAGCTTGCGCGCAAGCTGTACAATCCTGGATTCGTTTCGCGTGGATCCCTTTTGTTGCCAGTCAGAAAGCCTCTTTCGCCATCAACGCGCGCCTTTTTTTTGAGTCGCGAGCCACGCGATTATAGTAGAGTAGAGCAGCTCTCTGTGATGAGATTCGCTGCTGTCGCGCGCTTTTTTCGCGAAAAAGTCCACGAGATTAGCCCTGAATTGGAAATTAAATCAAACACAAACTCGCGGACCGTTGGCAAAGTTGAAGCTTTGGTACACAACGGGAAAAAAACCCCTTTGCAGCAGCGAGAGAGTAAGTCGACGCAGTACTCGCTTAATGGCAACTAATCGTGAAAAATATTAAATCTGGCGCTCGCATGAAATTGGGAGCTTAATATATTAAAGCTCCAAAAGGGCCCGGGTAATACCTCTCCCTGTAATGCTCGAGTCAACGAGCAGCTTTTCGACATCTCCCCAAATGTTGTGCATCGTCTAGCGCGCGCTCTCGAAATAACTGCCAGGATACGATATACGCGCGCACGGTGGTGGCACACCACCGCCGATCAGACCTTCGATCCATATCACGTCTAGTATAGTATATATATATATATAAGGCGATAAGGACGACGACGATGATTTTTTTTCTCAACTCCCTTCCGAACCAGCCGCCGTTGCCAAGGTCGCGCGCGCGCTTCGCCAAAAGAGAAATAGTAGGTATAGAGTATAGAGGAAACGAAAAATGAGGCAAGGGGGAGTATATATCGTATAGTCGTCGCAAGCTCCCACGCTGCTGCTACACTATATATAACTGTATATGAGCGCGGCGCGGTAGCGACGGTATTTATGAGTTTTGAGGACTTTCGCTCGCTCGCTTTGCTCCGCTCGCGTTTCACGGCGAAACTTTTTAAAGAGAGTCTCTCTCTCGCGTGCCTCTAGCTTGCCTCTGCTCTCGATTTCGATTTCCGAGAGGTAGTGCTTGCAGCACACAGAGCAGAGCCCCCCCTCCTTCCTATTTTTCAGGCGACGATAAAAAGCGAAGTCGAAAAGTTTTTTCTCTCTCGCTCGCATGCGGTGATGTTGGTGGTGGCGGCAGTATGCTTTTGCTTTTATTCTTTCGCCTCCGATGCCGTTATTCCGTTACTCTACTCTCTACTACTCTATAGCAGGCCAATCATATCGAGGCTAAGCGATCGATTTTTTTCCTCGCTTCGCGTCGAGGATGAATGAAGCGTGCGTGGGGCGCTCCGCTGCGATGCTTTTTTTCTGGTCCATTGAGCTTTTTGGCATTTTTTTTGCAGAGAGAGAGAGAGAGAGAGAGAGAGAGAAGAGATGGATAGATTGAGAGTGGTACAGAATTTGAAGCATCGCGCGATTTTTAATGTCTCTCTCATCTCTGGCGCGTGCAAGTTTCGCGCGAGGAGTAATTTACATCGTTATTATGCACGAGTAAAAGCATCATTATCTCCTGTGCGTTATACCCATCTCTATCTCTCGTAATGAGGCCATTTTTTGTTTAAAAAAAACTGTATCAGTAGTAGGGAAAGGGATTTTTTTCCCTCGAAAAATATACCTGATGATCATCTACGTTAGCAGAAGTTCGTTCTCAGCATCGTACGCGCGTAGAAAACTTTTTTCTACCCTTTCCCCAAGCCCTTTCGAAAAATAAGGGAAAATCTCGACGAGGACGAAACAAAAAAAAATCTTTCGAGCTAGCACGCGCACATTTAGGTAGGTAGGTAGGTAGAAAAAAAGGGTAAAAATGACGAAAACTGCTCTTTAACGTAAAAAAGGCATTTATCTTGCCTATACGCTGTACGCGAGAGCCCATGAAACGTATATAACATTTTTACTTTCTGACCTAATTCCAACTTTTTCACTCCGTCACGGCTTTTCCTCTTCTCTCTCTCTCTCTCTTTTTCTACTTTACTGGTCCTTTTTTTGTGTGTGAGTTCTCTCTCTCTCTCTCTCGCATTGGCTGAAAAGTTGAGGCACGGTTCTCGTTCGGGCAAAAGTTTTTCGCTTCTGTGATAGCTTCGGCTGACCTTCGGGGAAAAGTCGACCCTACCCTCTCTTCGGCATCTTTGGTCGATTTGTCTCCTCGACTCGGCTTCGCCGAAAAGCTTATCCTGTGCTACTATCTCTCTTCTCCCCACACGTATCCGTAACTGTGTGCTGTGTGTCGTACGACCGGACGTGACTTTATCCATTATTTCGCTGTCGACTCGACACGTCGTAGTAACGCCGCCGACGGTTTGTTTTTCTTTTTTCTCTATTTTTCCCCTATTTTATCTCGTTTTTTGGATTTACACCGTGTGCAAAACCGTGTAAAAGAAGTTTATCGACCCGATCCAGCTCTTGTATACAGGTGCAATATAAAGCTTTTCCGATCGCTCGCTGTAAATATATGCAAAATTGGGTTACATAATTGAAAAAAAACGGAGCTTGCGAGAGATGGATAGATGAGGATAATCGCTCGAGTTTCTGCTGCTGCTGCTGCTGCTGTACTCGAACGATGAGAGAGAGAGACGAGATTTTCGATAAATCGAAGTCGTATTTTTTTTCTCTCTCTCTCTCGCTCAAAACCGCAGAATGAATCAGAGAATCTCGCGCTTTTTAGTACGTACGATTGAGCGTGGCTGCATATCGAGAGGTACACTATATAAACGAGCATGTCGATGTACTCATTAGAGTCTAATTATATATACCGCATTTGCCTGCTGCGCGCGAATCAACTCTGCTGCTTTTTTTTCTCTACTCTTCCTTTTGTGCTCTTCTCTCTCTCTCTCTCTCTCTCTATCTCTCGCGCACTCGAAGCCGTTAATATTTATGAAAAAGAGAGATTTTCAAATGGTGCAAATGTAGGTAGGTAGGTACGAGCAGCTGGCAATTATATCGTCGACACGACGAGGTGAGAGAGAGAGAGAGGTGCATTTATGCCAATGAAAATGGTAATATTTCTCATCGCGTCTTCGTATCCACTGGCTTTGGAACGAGCGTTTATAATTATATACACGTATACATAAATGCGGTATGATAAAGCGGACAATTATCGCACTTACCGCACGGCGCCATCTCATTTTATTTTTATATACCCGTGTGTTATTTAATAGGCGATAAATAATTAGCCGATACTTTTTTACCTGTGTATAAATAAGCGCGCGGCCGTATCGTGAATATTTTATAACGAATCGACCAATTTGCTGCTTATCTCTCGTGCGCGCGGGGCCGCTCGACGCGTCTCGATCGAGCTTGCAAGCTCGTCATACGTATCAAGCGGCGTGGCAGGGCCCCTCGCGATACGAGAATCGGTCGATTTTAAACGCACACTCAAAGTCGTCGTCGTCTTCGTTGTATTGGATTCGCACCGGGTTGTAACGATAAAACTCTCTTGGGTTTTTATTTTTCGTTTCGATTCCGTTTTTTTTTTTTTTTTCGTCATCGCCATTTTCGATCCTCGTGTTTGTGTGCGCTTGCGTTCCCGCGTGCATGCGAGAACTCCTCCACCACCGCTGCCACGTACCTACACGTTAGCTCGTAGAGAAAAGATTGTATCTCTCGAGAGGATAGTCGTCTTCGTCGTCGTCGGTAGCAGCAGAGCAGAGCACCAGGCATCGATGGTCTCTCTTGACTTGGCATACTGTAGCTATACCAAATTGCAAGAAAGCTCGCGTACGTGTGTGTGTACGTAGCAGCGTCTTGTAGCTTCGCTCGTATACATAGATGCTTCTTCTTCTTCGTCGTCGTCGTCGTCGTCGTCGTCGTCGTCGTCTTCTTCTTATTCGTCTTCTCTTGCTCTGAAGTGTGTAAGCTTCGTGTAGTGCTCGAGAGAGCAGAGCTAGAGCGAGAGATAAAGTGCGAGTCTCGTTATATCTAGTCGCGCCCAGACTCACACACATATATCTCTTGTATAGAAAGCACCTAAGTACGTGCGTGTGTGTGTGAGCGCACGTGTAATAATAATACAGATTCAGCAGCATCCTAGTAGTAGTTCGCGCTACAGTCGCAGAGCTACAGCTCGCAATATACTAGCAGTATAGTAGTTGCAGATATATAGAAGAAAAGCCAAGGCAGCAGCAGCAGCAGCGGCAAAAGCTTCTCTCTTTCTCGAGGGCGCGCGAGCATCATATATATATACATAGAGTTATATAGATGTGTACGTAATGTACGTATATAGAAGCCGGATAAAGTGTGGGTGCTGCTGCTGATGCTGCTTGTGGGTGTGGGTGTGTATGTGCGTACTCGTCTAGTACTCAAGGCGTCGAGCGGTCGTCGCTAGGAAACCTAGTTCGCTCTCTTTCTCTCTCTCTCTCTCTCATTTACTCGCGCAGCAGCAGCAGCTTACAAACACTCACACACACACACACATACTTAGTGGCAGGGGGTATAAGCTTCTTCTACTTCTTCTGCCACACATTTTCATACATACAGACATAGAGAGAGAGAAGCAGCCTGCATCACCCACGCAGCTGTGCGAAGCTTTATATATGTTGCTTAGCCTAGCTATATAGCTCTCTCTCTCTTTCTGGCTGTGTGTGCAGCAGCTCTCTATAGACGAAGGGCTGGTGCTCTAGGGGTACATGCACACGTACGCGTATAGCTCATATACTTGTACGTACACATATAGTAGTTCGCATGGGCTAAAGGGGGACGAGCGAGGGTAGGTAGGCACGAGCGCGCCGCGCGATACGCTCTGTAACCATAATGAGTGGCGGCGGCGGCGGCGCGCGTTTATTCGCGTCTAGCCTAGCATATACTTATGTACGCGCAACCAACACACATTTATATAAAAAGGTATGTACATGTGTGCAGGGGGTCAACGGTGCGGGTGTCCCTCTGCGTGAGTTGGTTGGTGATATAGTACGGTAGTTTGGTTGGTACTGGTTTATATAGACGAACGTACGCGTTAGGGCTAATGCCGCGCCACGTTATATAGAGAGGTCGTCGGCGAGCAGATATGCAAGATATATTTATTATACGTATATTTGGGTATAGTATATGGTATATGGCAAAAGCTTGCTTTACTGTTGCTGCTGCGTAGCTGCAGCTAGTCCTCCTCCTCCTCTTTCCTCCACTTCCTCTCTTTCTCTCTCTCTCTCTCTTTCCGGGGGGTTTGAGAGGCGCCCTACTGTGTATTCCTGTGTATATACGTATATATATTCTACCGCTGCTGCTGCTGCTGTTGGTCTCATAGGGAGGGCTTAAAAAGGGAGCCCAGCGCGGCGCGGGCGTCGGGAAAGAGGGCTGTGGAGGGTAAAAAGAGAGAGAGAGAGAGAGAGAGAGAGAGGGAGGAGGTGGTGGAAAACAGCAGCACAACCACCACTACTACTACCAACCAACCAACTTTCAACCCTTCGTTCGACCGTGCATATACTACTATATAGTATGCATACATCTGTGTAGCAGCATATATATATATATATATATATATATATATATATATATATATATATATATATATATATATATACATATATAGCACGTACACAAAGAGAGAGAGAGAGAGAGAGAAAACGAGTCGGAACGAGAGGAAGTACTCTCTCTACTCTGCTCTACCCTCTCGGTCGTTCACCAACAAGCACACGGCCCTACACTACGTGGCGCTGTGTGTGTGTGTGTGTGTTGGTGGTTACATTATGCGCTATTTTATATATCTATGGATATAGCTGCAACCCTTACACCCACGAACTCAGCAACACAGATGCACGAGTCGATGTACGAGTGCACACGTATATAAAGGCATTACTAGCTATATGTATGCAGTTGCTTGCATCAGCATCAGTAGCAGCTACAGCTACAGCAGGGATGAGCGCGTTATATACGCGAGGCTGACTTTTTCCTACCTGCCTTTTCTCTCTCTCTCTCTCTCTCTCTCTCAGCTGCTACTACTATCTGCTCTATAGTCCGCGTATACGCCCCTGCATTACAATATGCTAACTCTATATATTCTACGCTACGTCGTTTCTATTACGTAATGTTTGTAATAAATCGCTAGACCGTAAAGAGACTTTTAACCTTGGCGCAGGGGGGTTGGGCGAGGGGAGATCTCTCTCTCTCTCTCTCTTTCTCTCTTGATTTATGGCTGATTCGGCAATGCGCTCAAGTTCAAGTCGTTTCGCGCTGCGGCTCTCTCTCTCTCTCTCTCTCGCGGCACCGCATACTGTAGCAATAGCGGCTCGCGCGCGCAAGTGATTTATCGAGGCCCAGATGTAAAAAGCCATATACGCGTTTTCCTTTTTAACCGGCTTCTCGCTCTCACCCGGGTTTATTAAATTAACACCTTCTTTTTTTTTCTTTCCTTTTTTCTTTCATCGCGTCGAGTGCGTATAGTAGTAGTAGTAGTTTCTAGCACGCGCGTGTATATATAAAGCACGAGCGCGTGCAAGTCGAGCTTGCAAAGCGTGTACGACTTGAATTATGGATGACCGTTAGATTCTTGGAGGCGCTTTTCATGTAAGTGCACGTGCGCTTATTTATTTATTAAAAAGATTATGGATCACTGCTCCGTATAAACGAGCTCGATGAAAATCGAGTGCGTCGAAGTATCTTTTTTCCAGGATTTCGTCAAACAAAAATCACGCACAGTTTTAATAATCCGATACTTATGAATTAAAATGTCACACGCTTAGTCGTCGTCGTCGTCATGAGGGGAATTTTCGACCACTTGGCAGCGCGCGCATTTTGTAGCACTCGGATCTAGTAATCCTTATACTTTTTACCGTTTAATCATAATCTTTTGCCACGTATGGCTAGCACACTACTGCTGCGCTTTCTCTCATTCTCTCGTCGTACTTATCGCGGCAGCATAAGTAAGTACAATACTCGACGGAATGAATAATTCATTCGCACATCTATGCGCGCGCGCGCCCGACGGCGTGGCAACGAGAGAAAAGCGCGTAAAGAAAAAAAAATTATAGAAAGAGAGAGAAAGAAAGAAGAAAAAAATGTGTAAAAAAAAGAAGATAATCACGGTATTGAATCGCAGTTTAGTCCTGCGCAAACGTGATTCTGCACGAGCTTTCGCTCGCAAGCTCGCTCGCCCGCCCGCCTCTAAGCTCCGCAGTTTTCTTCTTTTTCTCGCTCGCTCTCTCTTTTTGAAGTACAAGCTTCGCCCCGCGCAGCAGAGCTTGCGAGCGTGTCCACGCGCGTGTCTGTATGTCTTTTTTCCGCTCGTGCTGCTGCTGCTGCCGCTGTTGTACTCTACTGCCATTGCTGCCGTCGCGCTTACTGTGTCCGATTTTTCATATCACTCGATTTTTTGCGCCGCGCGCTCTTATACACATGTGCTTGCCCGCGCTTAATACATTCATAGATAGTACGAGCCTTTTGATACTTGCCACTGCTGCTGCGAGAAACTTTTACAATCTCTCGCGTGTAAGTATACGTATATTTTTGGGATGTACATTTTCAACGTGTTCGTTTCTGATTCTGTATGCGTGTGCTTGCACGTATCGTGAATGTTCAAATAATATAAATACGTGTATATAAAAATTATGTAAGTTGAAAGTCGGATCGATTTTCAGTAACTGGCCGTTGGCTATATGTGCAAATACATGTACGCATATTATACACGGGGCTATATAAATACTCGGCGAGTGAAAGAGAGCAATGGTAACCGGCATGACTGTGTGTAGCGCGCGGCAAAGAGTTGAAAACAGAGAGAGAGAGAGAGAGGGCGAAAAGAGGAAAGGGTCGAATCTGCGATGCATCCATCCTCGTGTGCTATACATGTATATGAAATACAAGCAGTCGTGTATATATATATTTTTATATATACAGACATACAGATATACACTACATAATGAGTGGAGTGAGCGAGATAGAGATAAAGAGAGAGAGAGAGAGAGATAGAAAGAGAGAAGCAGCAACCAGCACAGCACAGCACAGCAGAGAGTTGAGCGAGTGAACGAGCGCGTGAGTGAGAGAGAGAGAGAAAGAGGATGAAGGGTGGGTGGGCGGAGGGAGGCGGAGGAGGAGGAGGATACTACTCCCGGGGATGAAGAGAGAGAAGGGTAGGTGAAGCGAGGGAGGGAGAGGAGCGGCTGCTGCTGCTGCTGCTACTGCTACTGCGTGTGTCGAGCCAGAGCGAGCGAGAGGAGGGATGTGCCATAGCTATATACTGCTGAAAAAGGAGCAGCCAACCCAACGAGAAGAGAGTATGTGGGTCGTCAGTTGTTTTGTCGTTGCTTGCCCGGTCCGATCCTGCAGCAGCAGCAGCAGCAGCCGAAGCCGAAGCAGCAGCAGCCCGTATACTTTCTGCTGCTAGTAGTGAGCTTTTACTGTGCACTGCGCGCTACTCGGTGTGTTATATTACTCTCTGGTTCGAAAAAGGAAGCCCGAATTCGTTGCGATATTCTTTGACGCCGAGTGCTGAGTGTCGAAGTGCGTAGATCTCTGTGCGTTTTCACTCAGTTTTGTTGTTGTTGTTATTGTTGTTGTTGCTAAAAAAAGTCCCTCTTCGATGTCTTGGCTGTTTTGGCTGTTTCTGTGCTGTTGTTGTTGTTACTGGTAATCCCAATTTTTAGCCTGGGAGCCGAGATAGATTAGAAAACTGGCGAGTGGGTTAGAAACGGTTATTTTTCGTGCGTGCGTGTTGATTTGACAATGATGATATAACAGCAACAACGAGAAAAAAAAATAGAGAAGAAGCGCTCGATGGAGCAGAATAACGAGTCACTGCGTTGTTCCAACTCGCATCAGTAGAGCAGACAGAGAGCTTTTTCTGCCAAAAGGTGAATCATTTTATTATTTTTCTCTCTTACTCTCGATACGTATGCAATAGAAGCTTTTAAAAAAGTATACGCAGTAGTACATGACAAAAAACGAATAAAGAATAACTACTGCCTATGTAAACTTTCTCGTCTCTCTCTCTCCGGTCAAATCGTCATCATGACGAGAGGCGCTTTAAACAATTGCGATTACGCTAATAGGATCCCTGACACTGTATTATACAAAGGTGCTGCTGTCGCTGCTGCTACCGCGCGCCTGTCACAAAGCTCACGCGCGTATATAATAATATAAATGCTCAACTTCCATTATTCATCGTCATTATTGTAATTAATTAGTGGCGCGTGCGAGACTATGTTAATTCTCGTTTGGTTTTTCGATATTTCTATAATATGTATGATGCGTGTGTTTGTTTGTGCGTTGTGTGCGTGTGTGTGTCGCGATTCGCTCGCGCGTGTACACGGCCAGCGCGCGTTAGAATTTGCGATCTTTTGAAATCGCCGAAGCATTAATTTGGCACATTATCATGGGACAATTGCAAATTCACGTGCACAGCGTACACAGACGCGTGCGTATAACGATCGATTATCTCATGCTCGCGCTTGTACGTACTATTATACGCAAGCTTATACATCGCGGTGCGAGAGGTGCGCGTGTATTCGAGCAGTCGGTAGAACTACTTTTTAAACTTCTAATATATAATATATTTTAGCTCGTTGAACCGGAACCTGGAAGTAACATGAATTCCAACTGAAAAATTTTTTTTTCGCGCGTATCGGCGAACCGATTGCCCTTCGGCCGCGGCAGGCAGGCAGCAGCCTATCGCAATTGTCCGCGCGCGCGCATGCGAGCGAGAAAAAAAGATCGTCTCGCTGGCGATCGGTTTCATTCATTAATATTTTCACACGAGAAAAATTTAAGCAAATATGGAAGAAACACCAAAATCTACGTACGTATAGAGAACTCGAAAAGCGAAAATCTTGGACTCGTCGGAGGTATTGATTTTTTGGGAACAACGAATTCATGCATATAAGCTCTCTCTCTCTGGGAGCTTGCGAAACGCGAGTGCGTATGTACGTTCTCTCTCTCTCTCTCTCTCTCTGACAAACGTGTGTGTGTGTGTGCGTCTATACCTATATATGCAAGCTCACACAGCATACGAGAAGCCGTCTGTGTCCGTATTATGTATGTCTGTTGGCGTGTATATGTGTGTGTGTGTGTGTATGTGTGTGTGTGTGTGAGCGAATACGGCTGAAAGAGCGAAAAAGCTCTTGTGCAGAGTTATATGCCCGCAGCGATTTATGTGTGCGCATATATCTATATAGACGCTTTTACTTATACATACGCGTTGTATACATAGGAAAACGCGTATACGTACGTACCGTACGTACCTTCGTGGAACGCGCGTATCCTTCACGAGAATTGACGCGTGCCAGAGCAAACGCGCAAACTTTATACGTATATCGGTTGAAGCATTATTATTGCAATCGTCGCCGCTTAATATAATGATGAAAAAAAGCTCCGAAACAAAGATCACGAGCCCGAAACTCGTACACATAAAACGTATAGTAGTAGAGCTAGAACGTGTGATCCATCCATCCATGCGAATTATTCGTCAGGGGGTTCTCGTTGCTGCTGCTGCTACGTTCGATACAGCTCTTTTTCGTGTTCTGGATAATGGATTTTTTTGGTAGCTCTGCGAGCTGCATAAACCCGTGTAGTGTATATATACGCGTGTATGTACAACCGTTATATACGGTACGTAATCATCGTGTTAAACCCCCCCCTTTCCCGTTTTCTCTCTTTCTCTCTTTCTCTCTCGCTCGCTCACTCGCATACAAGCATTGACATGTACGTACGAGCTAGCTGTGCGCCATATATATACGCCATGCCGTGTATACGTATACACGCATCGCTCGCGAACGAGAGAGAGAGAGAACACACGGAGATATGTATCCGACAGCGAGTAAAAGAGCGAGCGAGAGACAGAGAGCGAGCTGAAACATACATATCCGACAAAATCCATTAGCACTAAGTACATATTCATATTCCCTGCACTCGTACGTAGATACACGCGTACACTGCATGTGTTTGTGTATAATCTGTCTGTATGTGTTGTGTGTGTGTGTGTGTGTGTGTGTGTGTGTGTGTGTGTGTGTGGATGCATGTCCCGTGCCGCGCGTCTCTTTTCCCGTTTAGCCAATCCCCGCTGTATGTATATGGGTATATATAGAAAGCTCGAAGCTTTTTACCTAAAAGCTCATCGTGCTTAACGCGTAGTAGTCGCGTATATATAGTACGGCGAAAGAGGAACACGAAATACACGCACATACATACACAGAGGAGAACCTAAAACTGCGTATCTCGTATCTGTCTCACTACCCAAAAGTTTCGGGATGTAAACGATATAGAGTTTCCTCCTAGAGGTTGACGAAAGCTCACTCTGACTACATTTTGACCTACGAAGTTGAATAGACCGAGAGAGACAGAGAAGAAGAGTTGAACACGAACTCTCTCTGGGTATATAATGCCGCCGCGGCGCATCTTTGCGCGCAAGCTTGCAGCAGTCAGTCAGTTTCAGTGAACCCTACTCCGAGCAAAAGTTCTCGCGCGGGAAAGAAGAAGAAGAAGAAGGAAAAAGAAAAAGTTTAAAAAAAAAAGAACTTCCTCACTGCACACGAGAGAAGTGTTGTACAATCGGAAAGTTTGAGGCCGCCGCCACTGCGACTGTATACTACCATATATACGTGCGAGCGAGCTTGCGTGTGTATCGGTATTCCAGCAGCAGCAGCAGCAGCTCCCGAAGAGAAAGTCTAGTCTCGATAAAGTTTGTTGGAGAACTGTTGCCAAGTAGAGAGAGAGAGAGAGAGAGAGAAGCTCTATATACTGTATACTACGTACGTACGTACGTACGTATAAGCGTGATGGTGGTTCGTTCATCTTCTCTCTGCGCTTCTCTCTCTATCCTTAGACTTATACCACTACCACTATTACGAGCCCCGGCGTGGCAAGTTTGCCCTGCTCGCGCGAGAAAGAGCGAGATAGAGAGCGAGAGAGACTAAATTATAACGTATAGGTGTATAGTATGCCATACTGCTTGGTTCACCGGCTAACTTTGTTGGGCAAAGTTTGCTCCTGCTACGCCGTTATAGAGAGAGAGAGAGAGAATATCGTAGCTACTGCCGCTGCTGCTCTCTCTCTCTCTCTGTCAAGGTCGCGAGTAATTTTCCTCGCTCTCCCTCCCCCGCCGTCGTTGCCTCGAAACTCGCCTAGCTCTCGCACTCCCTCGCTGCTGCACACTAGGTCGCGAAACTTATAATATATAAGTGAGACTGCTGCGGCTATATAGACGCGGCAGACACGTACTACTAAAGCTTTGGCATCGTAAATCTCGAACCTTTTTTCTTTTCTACGTTGCTGTTAGAGCATTATAGCTTTACTCTCGATTATCGTATAACGCCCCTGACGCCGACGACGCCGCACCAAGTTTATATACGCACGTATATATCAAGTAGTCTGGGTTCAAGTTTAGTCAGACATGTGCGCGCGGCGATGACGGCGTACGGCTTAGCGGCGTATTATATCGTAATTGGCGTTCGACGATCATGTCTCGACGTGTACATAGATATAGATCGATTATCGGTTAGAGGGCGAGTAAACAGGAAGGAGGCGTCGAGAGTTGAACCACCGCAGATCGATTACTTAATACATTATTACTATATACTTACAATTATTGGATTTGATTACATTATTAATTCGTTTTCATTTTTAGATATTTTTATTCATTTTTTTCTTCTCTCTTGTTTGTTGTACAGGGAAGTGTCTACATCTGAGCGGCCTGACACCAGAGCCATTAACAGCCGACGATGACTACAAACTGTTGCGCCTGGGCATCGGCTTCACGAACATGGTGGCCAGGGCCACCAAGGGCAGCGCCGATCTCACCCGTAAAGAAATCAAAGAAGGTTCGCATATATATACATAAAAACGGGTCACTGTACTACTCGTACCTTTATACTATACTACCTCGCGTCTCGTCGTCGCGCGATAAATCAAGAGTTAAAATGAAACAAATACGAGAGAAGAAAGAAAAACGAGGCACACACAAAAAAAAAACAAGGAAGCGCGGGCGTTGGTGGTATTAAAGTCCGCGCCACCCGCAATTCACCGAAGGGGGGGGGGGTCGTCGTCGCGTCGCATATAGTCGTCGTCGTTTCGTCCCCCTACTGACTCGCGAGTGTGCGCAAGCCTCCCACGTGCTGCTGCTCCTCGCGGATCCGCGGACTCTCTCTCTCTCTCTCTCTCTTAACTCTCTCTCTCTCGCTGTACCCTTCGTCGCGCAACCACCACTACTACCGTCGCTTCTATATACTGTATATATATATTCCGAACTACGTACAAGTAGAGGGAAAAGAGAGAAGAGGTCGCGGAACAACAGGTGCCCTCAATCCATTCATTCCCCTCTTCTCTCTCTCTCTCTCTCTCTCTCTCTCTCTCTCTCGAGCTCTCACCGCTGCCGCGTCTTAGATACATGTATGCAGGCGCGCGCGCCGCGCTTGTATAGTACAGTATATTGTGTATACACAGGCGAGAGAGACCGATGACCGTTTGATTACTCCCCCGCGAATCGACGAGATAAATAATACGCGCTCTCTCGTTCATTTCCTCCTCCTCCTCTTTTATTCTTTCTCTCTCTTTTTTTTCATACTTTTCGAGTGCTCTCGAGCTCGATCGCTCGCTGCGTAGCGGCTTGTCTTTCTCTCTCTCTCTTGCTTTATAATTTGCACCGAGTGTTATATACACGGCTCGTGCAACTATTAAACAGTTAAGCGTATAATACGATTTCTTTCGGAAGCGTACACTTTAAAGCTCTGATGCTGATACTGTATATACGATGATACTGTATCTGGGTATGTGTGTGTGTGTGTGTGTGTGTGTGTGCATAAATGTGTACACGATCGAACTGCGCTGCATCGTATAACGGCCAAGTGACAAATTGCTTAATAAACTGTGCATTTGAGTGTATCCTCTCTTTTGTGAAAATTTATTCTTTGTCGCTGGACATGCGCCGACGACGACCGATCAACCCCGATACGACTCGCATATAGTATATAAAATCGCGATATGCTTTTTTTTATTATGTACACTATAAAATGCTTCACTGTATACAATCAACTTTGTGCGAGGAGGTACCACTAGTCGATAATTAACTAAAATCTCTTTTTTTCTTTTGCAATTTTGCAGGAAGCCTTATACTTTTAGAGAAGTTAAAAAAGTACAAGCCCAAAATCGCCGTGTTCAACGGCAAGCTAATTTACGAAGTTTTTTCCGGCAAAAAGGAGTTCGGTTTCGGTAGACAGCCCCAGCTACTCGAAGGCACCAGCACAGTAAGCATTCATCATTAATTGAAAAAAAAAACTTTTCACTTAATTTTATCAATTTTTATCTTTTTAACCTTTGTCATTTAATTTTGTCCAGTACATGTGGGTTATGCCGTCGAGCAGCGCGCGCTGCGCACAGTTGCCGCGCGCCGCCGACAAGGTGCCGTACTACGCGGCCCTGAAGAAGTTCCGCGACTATCTCAATGGCACGATAACGCATCTGGACGAGTCCGACATCGTGTTCGCCGACACCAAGCTGAAGAAGCGCGAGCACGAGGGCGGCGCGGGCGGCGGACTGCTCGGTGGCGAGGACAAGAAAGGACCGCTGGGCGGCGCGACGGCGGCTTACGAGGATTACGATGGTGAAGGTCTATTCGTCGACGGTACCTTGTTTTTTCGATCTTTCGTTGGTGAGGCCCGACCATCGCGAACCATAGCCGAAGGCGTGTTTGGTCCGACTTGCTCCGACAGAGTTGAAAAGCATCGTAGTGAGAGCCTTTTCTCGTTTTAACCCCCTGCAAATTTTTTGTGTTCTCAGGTGTCATAGTGAAACAGGAGCCAGGCCTGATACCCGGTAAAAAGAAGCGCGGCCGACCGAAGAAGATCAAGAATCCAGAGGAGCTGCCACCTGCTGATGTAGAGAAGTGCGACGCCAACGGCGAGATGATCAAGAAGCGTCGCGGTCGCCCCAAGAAGATTCACCAGCAACAGAAACAGGCCGAGCGAGAGGCCAAGGAACGCGAATACCAAGCCGCTGCAGCTGCGGCTGCTGCCGTACAGCAACAGCAACAGCATCATCACCAGATGGGCGGCGGAATCCCGGGTGGACCCATGTCCGACGGCTACGGCGCCATGGCCAGCTGCTTCTCCTCGCAGATGATGTCGCCGCCCAAGCCGTTCAGCCACATGGCCCCGTATCCGCAGCAGTCGATGAGCGAGCAGCAGCAGCAGGCCTACTACGGCGGTGGCGGCAACGCTGGTATGGCCGACAGTCCGTACAACAAGCAGAGCCCCGTGCACAGTCTGCAGCACTACAGCCAGAGCCCCAAGTCCCTGTCCATGTCCTACAGCCACTCGGATCTCTCGTCGGAGATCAATACGGCCATGTCGTCGGACAACAATATGGGCGAGCCGTCGCCCCTGACGTCGCCCGGTGTACAGGGTGGAGCGGGTAGCGGTAATCCCGGCATGGAGCACTCGGACTTCGACGCGGCGGCGATGCAACAGCAACAGACCCAGTACAATCCGGATCACGGAAGTCCAGCGGGTAGCACACCGTCGCATCCGGCCTACGGTGGTTACATGGCTTACCATGATCAGCAGCAGCAACAGCAACAGCAGCAACAGGATCAACATCAACAGCAGCAGCAGCAGCAGCATCAAGGCGCGCCGACGCCCATGAGTCAGAGCGACGAGCACTCGCATCACTCGCATCCGACACCGCCGCACAGTCATCAGCAGCAGCACACGCCCACCCATTCGATGTCGCCACACCCGCACGAGCAGTACGGTAAGTCGATTTACGCTACTAATTCTCATTCGCTGATTTTCGTAATGTAACACGTTTTTTTTTTTACGACTGAAGGTATAAAACGATCGTCGGGCCAAGACGTGGCGTCCAAGAGTCTGAGCGATCTCGAGTCGTTGGTCGACCAGATACCCAGTATAGCCGAGAGCGGCGGTCAGAGGCTGAGTCACGGCGGTCACATGGGCGGCGGCGACGAGTCGCTGCAGGACAAATTGGACTCGAGCATGCATCAGCAGCAACAGCAACAGCAGCAGCAGCAGCAGCAGTACATGTCGGCGTACCAGTCGTCGATAGGCGGTGGCCAACAGACGAATTACAGTCCACCGCTGTCGACTCAGACGAGCATATACGGCAGCAGCGACGGCGGCTACAGCAGTCCGGCCTATGGTATGGCTGGCAGACAGCAACAGCCCGAGCAGCAACAACAGCAACAACACAGCAAGTCCTACACGGTGGAGAACCTCGCCTCGAGCAATTACACGCCGAGCAACAGCATGAGCCATCAGCAGCAGCAGCAACAGCAGCACCACCAGTACTCCAACGTCATACCCGGGCCGCACTATCCGGTGCCCATGTCCGCGGCGAGCTCGAACAACGGCTACCTGTTCGGCGGCCTCGAATCTAGTCTCATGCAGCGCGGCTATCCCGCGATGCCGCCGAGCCACCACCATCCCCATCATCATCCGTCCCTGCACGGCCACCATCCGATGGGCAATCCCTACGGCTACCAGAGCTCGCCGTACGCGAGCTCGTTCGACGCCTACTCGTCGGCGCCGTCGCCCGGCACCATACACGCGCCCCAGCCCACGTATCAGGGCTACGGCGCGGTGAGCAGTCCCGACGTGGCGGCCACCTCCTCGACGCCGCCCTCGTACTTGCAGCAGCAGACGTCGAGCAGGCCACCCGTCGATCTGGCCGGCTACGACGGCGTATGATAGTCCTCGATCTGGCAGATACCCGGGAGCAATGCGGACAACGCTGCTGGTGGCGCGAGAGCGACGTCTTCTTCGTCGTCGTCGTCGCGCGACTACATGAACGCACCCGATAATCTGTGAACGCGGAGAGCTGCTCGTAATAATTTAAAAGAAAAAAAAAATTTGGTCGCGCCAAAGGGGCCTCCCCCCTTGGCGCAACTTTTTCAAACTTTACTACATAAGTAGGATGTAACGACAAGAAAATATATTAAATTAATTCAATGCGCGCGTGTATAATGCATCGATTACTATTAATAAGTGTATATGTCAAAGGGCTTGATTGTATGTAACGTGATGTTTTTTACCGTACTACTGTGTATTTTTACACTCATTCACACACTGACACGTATACACGTATACACGTACACGGGCACACTCTCACACATTTAAATACACACACGACAACACGCGAAGAGAGAAAGACGGAAAGTGAGTAAAGTACGTGCCGCGCACGATTTTTCAGGAGCGAAATCGGACTAGGCGAAGTTCAATCATATAGAAAGACTGATGAGAAGGGATCATCAAAGGTCCCGCGTGGTTTTTTGTTTATCTTTTTTAAATAATAATTGTTATTGAGAATTGTAATATAGAATCATGTTTTCTATTTCTATCGCCGTCGCCGTGGGCGTTGATCTTTTTTAAAGAAACGACAATCGTTGGATTGTTCGGATGTTATCTATCATTAGTAATGATTGAATATTGTAAGAGAACGAGTGAGACCGTATTGACATGCGTCACGAAGATGAATATATTTGGAAATATGTTCATTTTCAAGCATAATAATGTAAATTTTATTTTGAGTGCAATATTTTTAACGATATATCTTTTGATTTTTTCATATAATCTCGTTTGTAATCGAGCAAAGTTATGAAAAGACTGACATTTTTTCAAAGTTTGCTTTCTTTACAATTGATGGTGCTATACTATATACTTGTTGATTTGATACTTTCTTTCTCATTCACGGGTATAACGACAGTGACAAAAAAATCGATAAAAATTTGGTGCTCGACGCGCGCGCGAAAAAAAGGAAATCAAAGCGTTACAACGAAGAAAAATTTTTCTAATTTCGCATTCAAAAGATAAAACGTTTCGCTCCGCAAGATCGTGGGTGGGTGTATTTTCTCTTCTAACTTAAAACGTGCAATATCTCTTCAATTGGCTCCGAAGCCGATAAATAAATATACATATAGTTAGTCGCAATCTGCGAAGATTAAGAATAAGACGATATTTTACGTAGTAATACTCTTTATCGATTAAGCTTTTTTTTGTAAGATTCGAATGATAATTGTCTCGGAATCAAGAGCCGTTCTAGGATTTACGATAGTTTTACAAATTATGCTTACGTCTTTATAAAAAGCATCTTAATCAAAATATCGAAGCTTTCAACTGAGTTGTTAATTTTTTGTATCACTTTAAAGAACAGTGTACTTGGTTTTTATTTGTGCGACGAGTTATTCACATTGCTGCGTCGTCAACTGGGCATTCAAGCCAATTTTTTTATTTAACAAACCCCTACGAACACGACCCAAGTCACTTTTATTTACCGTTATATTATTGTATTTAATACCAGTTGTAACTCGGTGATTCGTTATATACATCCGATGTATTATGTTATGAAAACCGTAAATAAATAATGATTATAATCGCGTTATAAAACATTAGCATTATAAGACGATGAAGAAGATGAGACGTTACGTTTATATATCCTTATATTATATTCTATTGCGTTTTTGGTAGCGTTATTACATATGATTGTACACAAAAGAATTGACGGGCTACGGGCCATTTTCAATTTTTTCGTGTACATACGAAGTTATTATTATTATTCGATTCGCGTAGCATAATTATATCGACGCTCCTGCTTTTTTGAAGACAATGCATCGGCGTGATTATAAATAATTTTAAATATATATAGATAGTTATATATAATATATAAATAAATAAATATAAAATAAAATATTATATATATAAATATATTATATATATAAAAATACTAAATGATTGTAATGATTAATACATATGAAAATGTGTCTAATCTCTTGTAACGAAGAGAAACACTATCACACATGATTATTTGAAATGAAGTACCGCGCATTAGAGTGAACTAAAAAGTAAGAATTCTGATTTGTCATTTGCAGAATGTGTTGAAATAAAACTAAGAATAAAAATTATTAAAAAATGATCGACTTGCACAGGGTATAGACGAAGAGGTCCTTGATATACATAATTAGCTGATGTCTTATACATAATTATAAATATACATAACAGGCAAGAGCCTTTTTTTGTTCTATCGGCCTCAGAGAACTGATTTTAATAAAAATATATGAATATCAAGCCAAAATGGTTTTCCTGACGTTTTTTAGAATCCATTCCAAAAAAAATCTGACAGCTTTTATTAATAATAATAGATATGCGTCATCAATGTTGAAAATATATATATATATATTCATATACGTATGAAGATTGAAGAGTACACATTCATGTAGTCTAAAATTAACTTATCATTAAAAAAAAGTGACTAACTCTACTAACAACATTTGCTAATGTCTTCAGGCGCGATTGGACAAAAATAACAAATGAAAAATGCTAAAAAATTATTCGTGTAAATCAAAGTTATATTTAAACGGAAGAAAATCATCAATGCGTGCTTGCGGCGAAGATTTACGTTGCAGCACATAATTATAGTGAATATAATGATGTGTAAAGTAAAAATGAAGAGCCGAAAAATTGCAAGAAACCAAACGTACAGTAAAAAAAAAAATTATAAATATAAAATAATGTAAGAGAGCTTTTGAGCCAGTGGCTCGTAAACATATTTTTTAATTGCTTCGACAAAACTCTGATTATTCTATATTAACTTTTCGACCTTTTCATAAATTAATGCTCTTAGAGCAGTGTATGATATATAACGAGTCGAGAGATTAAAAGGAAAGGGTGAAAAAAGGTTGCTCTAAAATTGGTTTATTGCACTCAATTGAATACCCGGTAAATACTATGCAATTTTACAACAACAAGAAAAAGGAAAGAAAATGGCTTCTTTGTAATTTCGCTTGTTTTGAGCATTAGCTAAAATTTGTAAATAATTATCAAAACAGTTTACAGTCGTGATGATTCGAAAATAAAAAAAAGATTTGTCCGTAAGAGTCTAAATAACGCGCAATGGAAAGGGTGACGGATGAAGAATCAATTTTAGCTGTAATCTTAAGTATCAATTTATATTTAAAAAAAACGAAGGAAGTTCAATTCGTGAATGAAAAATAAAAAATCGAAAAAGTTCCTATATTAGAAAAAAAAAGACAAGCGATAACACACGGTACACACGTGATTGTCTCCTGTAAAATGTATTATAATTATTGTATTGCTGCAGTTTAAAATTCAAACGTGTAGTCATTGAATTTATGCGACACAATTCGGAGACTCGTTAGTTATATTTGCTAACTTCACCTGTAACTTATTATGCACCGATGATATTCGTTCCGGTTTTTCGTGATGGTCGTTGTGACGACGAGTGAAGAAGAAAATCCGACACCCTTGCCATGAGCCTCGGAAGGACGCAATTTATATTTTTAAGCATTTATAATGAATAAAGTAAAACAAAACAAAAAAACATATGTCTTAATTCGAATCTAGTTATGTAAAGCCGAATAAACAACGCAGTTATAAATATTACATGAATATATATTTGCTCTCGATGGAATATGAACTTTTTTGCTTTTCGAAAATATTCTAGGACTGAGATTTATGGAATCGAGAGACTAAAAAATAATAATGTGCAATCAATGTGGATAAAATAGACGTGAGAACTTTTGGATTTTCATTGTAAAATATTATCTTTTTTACAGACTCTAAGGAAAATCAAAATTTTTCTTACGCATACTGACGATTAAAAAAAAATGAAGCAGTATTAAAAAAATATATAAGATAAAAATCACGGAGAAAACGTGTACTTTCAGATCGAATAGTTGATCTCGGTCCGTATAAACACGATTGAATAGAATCTCTCTCAGTAGCAAAAAATGAAACGAAAAAAAACAAGGACTTTCTAGACAGGAGCAGTAAAAAAATTGTGTATAGCTTTATTGTATAACTTAATAATTACTTTAAGAATTATCGATAAAATGCAAGAAGATATAAAAACGTCGACACGCGAACGAGGCCAAAACAGCAGATCGAAGAGGCCACTGCACTGCAGCGCATGAAAGAGAGATAATGAAAAATAAAGGGTTTTTTGCTTATAAAAGGGCAAAATGTTACTTAATGTACATTGTTTATACATACAAAAAAAATAATAATTAAGAAGAGTGTTTAAAAAGCTCTAGTTCCGGATTATGTAATGCTAATAAACTTCACTATGAATGTGTGATGTCCGTATATATATATAAAATATTATATATATACAATAAAGTAAACAAATAAAAAAAAACGTACGTTATAAAAATAATTTTTTCCTTTTTGTAAAACGACTTATTCTCACGTATTTTTCATTAATCGAATATTTTCTTTTTTCGTTGAAATAGTCGACGCGCAATACATGGCGTCACGTTCATTACGTACATATGAATCGGTTGAAAACGGATAGAGTCCATTGATGAAACCTCACGTCGCAGGGCATATAATAAGTCGCACCTCCTCGATGGGCTCTGTCTGTGTAGCGATGGCGACGAAGAAAAAAATGTAAGTTGTCGCGAGCACACATGTTACTTCATTAAAACGACAAAAATCCTGTGTATCTTTTACCTCAGCCATTTTACCTTCGAATGATCCTGTTATAATTATGGCAAGTGCGTATCAAAGAAAACAAATAAAAATAATTCGTGGAAAAAAATTAATCCTGGATAATTGCGTTTCATTCATTCGAGCATGTTGTCACAGTATACCTTTTTTCAGACTTTGAAAGATTTACCAAGCGCCAGAACAAAGGCAACAATTGCTACGGCACTGCGATTGAGTTAGCTTGATAGTGTCGGGAAAGAGCTTAAGAATTTAAAAATGACGAGTCTTTAATACAATGGCGTTGCGTGTACTTTTAATTTTTATTTATGAAAAAGTATAAAAAATTATCAAAAATTTTCAAAACAATTATTAAAACGTAATTATTTTTTATTTTCTCGTTGAACTAAACGAACTTCTTCACTTGACCAACGGATAGCTCGCTGCTGTAGCGATTCCGCAATTGTTATGGCGATTCCTGGACATCTTGATGTAGCCCATGTCTCCCCAGCTCTCGGCCCAGCTGTTTTTCACCAGCCAATAGTCGCGTTTCGTAAGTTTATCGGTACCATAACCAACGACGAGAACCCCATGATCCAGCTCTTCGGATGAGCAGGTAGGATCATAATAGACGCCTGTATCACGAGAGAATGAAACATTGGCATGACAGGATTTTTTTTATTTTGAAGTTTTTTTTTTTTTTTAAACAAATAAAAAAACAAAAAGAATTACGCGAAGTATTGGCGTCCAGTCGGGGCTTTTCAATTATATTTTCAACATTGAAAGAGGGAAGCTTCGTTAACAATGGAGTTTTTTTGCAGCTATCAACTTTGGTAATTTCAAATGACACGATTAAGATGTCACTTATACGAAAGCAAAATATTATGCAAGAACGAACCTTTGTGATAGAACTGAAAGTGATCCGAGCTCGCATCGATAGCCACCGAAATGGGCCCCAGCGTAGCCACCGCCGCCTGCAGAGCCTTCTCGTTGCCCTCCGGTATGTC
Organism: Trichogramma dendrolimi; assembly: GCA_034770305.1. Classification (NCBI taxonomy): domain Eukaryota; kingdom Metazoa; phylum Arthropoda; class Insecta; order Hymenoptera; family Trichogrammatidae; genus Trichogramma; species Trichogramma dendrolimi. The sequence continues at coordinate 641,919 of JAPMIB010000094.1, read as the reverse complement.
CGTGTAGCCGACGTCCGTTGCGCCGACCTCCTCGCGCTGATAGCGGCATCTCGAGTCGTCGGCCTCGTACGGGTAGGCGTCCTCCTTGTCGATGCCTCGATTCACCTTGACGTAGAGGAAGGCGTGGTCCATGAGGCCGCCGTCGCAGCCGTTGTTGCCGAAGTTGGTCGAGCAGTCGACGAGGTTCTGCTCGCTCAGCGAGACGAGGCTGCCGTTGCGACGGAAGTGCTGGCCCTCCAGCGAGCCGGTCTGCGTCATCATTTCTTCCGTGAACTTTTGATGAAGGCCGAAGAGAAAGAAAACACAACAGAAGGATTACTTACGGCGGAGAATGCCCAGCACGAGCCGCAGTCGCCTTGGTCCTTGACCGGAGTCACCGCGCCCAATGTTCTCCAGTCTATCTCCGCCGGAAGTTGGACGTTCTCCGGTGGCGGTACGTAAATCGCCGCCTCGTTCAAGTAATCCTCCGAGTCGAATGGAATGGCCCCCATCGTCAGCTGGTTACCGATTAATGAGCCGGGTGCATAGGCCCTCATCGGCAGTTGGTTACCGAAGAATGATGGTTTTATTTTCATGCGGCCGGCGCGATTGTAACCGTTCATTCTCTTGGCGAACTCTTCCCTCGTCTGAGTTCGTAAATAGACAATGATTGGGAGAGAAAAAGACGGCTACGATCGATTGAAAAATCGAAATTAATCACTTACCAGATCGCCAAACTGATTCATGGCCATGGTGAATTCGACCTCGCCTCGATCGAACTTGGCATTGTGCTGCTGAATTTTTTCTTTATTGGCTAGAAAGGTGCTCAATCTCGTAGCCTCCTCTCGCGAGCTCGCGTACTTTTTGTTATACGAAGTCTGGATAAAAAAAATTAAATTAAAATGAATGAAAACTTCAATGCTGTGGGACAAAATTAATCATCAAGAAAAATAATATACTTTAAACACTTCCCACTCGTCGAGTAGGGAAATAGAAGGTACGCCGGTCGTTAGCGATTGCGCGGTATAAATCATAAACATTAATAGATTCATCTTTTTCAAATTAATTAAAGAAATCACTATTCGAATATAATTGCCCGACACTCGACAACTGAAAGAGTCGAAGGCGTCCGATGGCCTTTTTATGCGCGAGCGCGAACTTATGACTAACTGCATAATAACGAGCGCGACTGGAAGGGGGGCATAATGTAGGGGCTGGGAATCGCCTCCTTCGAAGAAGCTTCTCCGAACTGATTAAAAGGCCGAAAGTAAAAAAAAGATGTTTGTAAACAATTGTGCGTTCGAAGGAAGTCTCGAACTGCGCCTCGATTTGACTTTAAAAATCACACCCGCAGCCTCGACGATAATATATGAGAGCTTTTATGAAGAGCAGTATCGAATTTTCAGTATCACTTTTTGAGCTTGCACAGATAAGATACCCCTCGTATTCGTCACAAATTCGTCCCGTAGAACTCGTCGTTCGAAGCACAGGATGCAAATGTAATTACGTCGATTCTATAACGATAGGAAAAAAGAAAGATAGCCCGAGGAAAATTTTTTTCTCCAAATTACAAGTCAATCGTAAAATCTCATCGCTGTAAATACGATCCTTGTTTAATTTTTATAGCCGGAACGCGCGACGCGACGCGCTGAGCCGTGGCCGATAAGATAAATCCGAGGCGCGCGGGTGGCAATTGGCTCTAGGGGCTTTTGCGCGCGCAGAAATTTGAATCGCATTTATTTTATATGCTCGCGCGCGCACTGAATGAGAGAAAGAGCTCGAAAAAAGGGGGGAGATAAAATTACATTATACAGGATGTATTATACTGTAACCCAAGGCTTGTTCATCGACTTTATCGACGGAAATTTGACTTTACGGTCATCGTCGTCGTTGTGTCGCGCAAAGAGAGCGAGGCAGAGAGGGTCCCGTGTCCTGTACGCGTGTGCTGTAATATATATCGCGCGGGCTAGCCGCGAGCGAGAATATTTTGTTTTGGTTTTAATGATGCATACACACATTATTATTGTAACGCTACGGGCTGGACACGCGATCCTCATCGTATATTTGAAATCGATCGATCGCTCGCGGATTCCTCGAGTCAAGTGTATGCGCGTTACGATAATTCTGGCCTAGATACATATCTAGAAAGCTCTCCAATGGCAATAATTCTCACTTTGCTGCCATCTCTCTCTTATTTACATATATAAATTAACATTAAGTCATTGTTATTTTTAGTCGTGCAGTATTTGCACTCGTTGCAGATTAGATATTGCTGCACTGTAGCTTTTTTCCATGCTACTCCGTATTCTTCGCGGATCGAGAAGTAGTTTTTGCGTTATTACAACAGATAAAGAGTCGCGGCGCACAACAAGAAGACTATACGCGATACAGAGCTTTTTTGTAACAGTTGTCAGCGCGTACAATAGTCGTCATCGCTATATTTGTATATAAAATTGCGCCCGAAGCGAAGCGAAGCGATATTACAATGTATATATATAGGATGATGGCTATAGTACACACACACACACAACCCTTACGTAATCATGCCAGTTGCACTATACCAACGCGAGTGGCAAAATAGACCGTCATTCTCCCCCGCCGTCGTCGTCGCCAAAGGGATATAGCCGCGCGAGCTTCTGTATAGCGGGTGGAGAAAGCCAAGCTATATATATAGGTATATAGCGTAATCGTTATGCAGCTTTTTTTTTACGCTTTTACGTCGTCGACTCGTTTGTTGTGAACTGTGCAACGTGACTCAGCTATACAATAATGCTCACACACGTAGTAGTATATGTATGCGCGTCCAGCATAAGTCGGCCACCCCGCGCGATCACGGCATTTTTGGCCGAAAGCGTCGTATGTTTAGCTCACTCGCAAACGTTTACCGAGAGTCAGAAAAATAATCCAAACACATGGATCGATAGATTTTTTCCTCCTCTTTCTGGTGGTGTAACTTGAAAAATTCTTAAAAATTGATATTGAGGTCAAAACTCGGCTTGAATGTTTAAGTCGATTTATCCAAAAAATGTATCCTCCGATTTCAAAATAAACTGCACCGATCGAAAGAGGAGGAAAAAAGCTATCGATAACGATGTTTTCAGGATGGAGAAATGATAAGAAGTATTAAAGATATCGAGATGAACGAGCGCGGGTCGACGCGCGCGGACCTCTTTAGCGCGTGCCAGCGGCGGCACACGCGCGGCGCCGTGTCTTTGTTTCTTCGACTCGCTCGCAATCGCTTAAAAAATGCTGGAAAAATAATTTTAATACGTAATTCGATAGATTTTTTCTCCTCTTTCTGTTCGTGTTGTTGAAAAAATTCCCAAAAATTTTTTTCATAGTCGAAACTTGACTTGAATGTTGAAGTCATTATTTCTTCAAGTATTTCAATTTTAACATAGAAATTAACATGACCAATCGAAAGAAGAGGAAAAAATCTATCGATTTACATGTTAAAATTATTTTTCCAGCATCTTTTGAGCGAGTCGAAAAGACAAAGAGAGGAAAACAGGTCCGCGCGCGCCGACTCGCGCTCGTTCATCTCGATATCTTTGATACTTCTTATCATTTCTCCATCCTGGAAAACATCGTTATCGATAGATTTTTTCCTCCTCTTTCGATTGGTACAGTTTATTTTGGAATCGGAGGATACATTTTTTGGATAAATCGACTTAAAACATTCAAGCCGAGTTTTAACCTCAATATCAATTTTTAAGAATTTTTCAAGTTACACCACTAGAAAGAGGAAGAAAAAAGCTATCGAACCATGTGTTTGGATTATTTTTCTGACTCTCGGTAAACGTTTGCGAGCGAGCTAAACGTACGACACTTTCGGCCAAAAATGCCGTGATCGCGCGGGGTGGCGCGACTTATGCTGGACGCGCTCATATATATATATACGCTTTTTTCTAGACCGATACATAGGTATAATACACGCGAACGCGAGCGAGCGATATACATATAGCAATTGTCGTATTTGTGAGTATAATACGTGTATATATATATATATTGTATGTGTGAGTTCGCGAGCTACCGTGTAGCGTAGTACCTTCCGCTCTGCAGGCGCGCGTGACTCAGGTATGCGCCTACCCAGTACTACGCGTTATCTACGATAGTACACACGTATATATTCAGAGACGCGGCACGCACGCGTGTGTGTGTGTGTGTGTGTATAGGACTCGATAGTGCACAGAGCCAAAGGTACATTATTATAACTATATCTATAGGTAGTACCACGACACACATAGCGAGTCTAAGCCTCGGCTCGAAGAATCGGTTCTCTCTCTCTCTCTCTAAGCCGCGGCGGGAAAAGAAGGTGCTCGATCCGCGCATCGTTTGCACGTACATATATATACCTAGAAAGACAGACAGACAATCGCACACACTCGACTCGCGCGTTCTACATGTGCCCCTCTCGGCGATATGCTACTGCTCTAGCTCAACACATACAGACAGACAATCTGTGTCGTCGTCGCTCTCTCTCTTTCTCTCTGCGAATATTATAGTAACAGTAGTGGCCCCTTCGGATCATCCGCCAATTCAGCTCGCTCGTGTGTGTGTGTGTGCTATCACTCGCTACATAACTCGGCTCTCGACAACTATCGCTCGCGCGCGCTCAGATAGATCTCGCTCAAGCTCCGTGTGAGTGCGCGCTGCCAACGACGAATTTTAATCCGCGCGATCTTCTTCTCTGCGCTGCGTTCGAATCGGAGTCGATCGATCCGATCCGATCGTTTTTTTTTTTATATTTTGTAACACATCTACTGCGCGCGGGGATAGATAATTCAACTCTTTCGATTCGATAGACGTATACTATATAGATATAACATCTATATAACGCAGATAGGAAGAGAGAGAGAGAGAGAGAGCTGCGAGGGAATCGGCGGCCTACCGCTGCACGCACGAATCAGCTGATTGGCGCGCTCCCGCTGCAGCTGCACGGCAACGCGGATGCAACAACAAAGCGCCGCGCGATCTCGTCGCCATCATCGTCATTGCGAAGAATCGGAGTCGAGGACAACTGCCCGGACGACGAATGGCCGCATGATACATCCTTTGTCAAGGGTAAGCCTTCATCGCACTTGCTGATATTTAATATTTCAAACACCAATTCGATACACCTGTCTGGGCAAGGATCATGATGCATATTGTGGCAGCTGCACCCCGCAGCAGCACGTGTGCGCGCGCGCGCCCGTATATAAGTATCGCGCGCCACACACATGCCTACCTGTGCATTTTTTGGCCTCATTCAAAACGTCGGCGCTATCTACCTATATATATATATATATATGCTTATAACTGCAACATCCATATACTTACTCGCGTGCTGAAACCGATGTGGTCATTATCATGATTATTATTGTCTCGTGCTGTACACTCGACACTATATCGCATATAAGAGCGAAAATATACAATAACGTGTAAACGAGTCGAGCATATAGGTATACTCGCTGGGGGAGATCGTGTCGTGTTTTGACTAGAGGCTATTCCGCTATTACATTTGCTGTTGCTGCGACACACGAGCAGCAGCAGCAGCAGCAGCCGCATAATATTATATTGTATATAGCGTAATGCGTATACCACTACACAATTCATGCCTCATGCTCCGATCTCGTAAGTGTGTATAACTGGTCGTCCTTCAATTAACTTTCCGACGCTGCTGCTGTATATATATGTACTATGTAGCAGCCTCGCATTCACATGTGTGCGCGCGCGCGCGTGTGTGTATATAAAGTAGTAGGCAGTGTAGATGTGTGTGGGTTTCGCGCACGCAAAAGTGTATATATCGCTGTTGCTGCTGCTGCGCCTCGGAGACTCGCCACCGAGTCCGCACACACACATTATAATGTATAAGCAAAAACATGTCACATGCTGCCTTACTGCTGCTGCTAACATCACTTGTAATGTAGCTATATAGTCTGCGCGTGCAGCAGCAGCAGCGAGCAGCTGGCCGCCGCTACTAAGTAATTATGCGTTTTGAAAGAAAAATTCTCTCGAGTCTCGCGTCAAGAGCACGCGGAACATTAGTTATAGTTTATAAGCAGCGCCAGCAGTAGCAGTGGGCAGCAGCAACTCACATATTGTTATGCGTTGTTGTAGTGTGTATAGTATAAGCAATATAGTAGCAATAATAATATAAGCTGCCATGCCGAGAAAAGGGAGAAAGTTTATCGCTCCCCGAGTCGTCGGCTGTTACAAGCAAGTGTGTTGTTATCAGTGAATCGTGCGTATGTATGATGAATAATAACAACAACCGCGCGCAAAGTTGAGAGACTCGTGTGTCTGTCTGTCGGTGTACATCTACTTGTGTATACAATATAATAATCGAGTCTGAACTGTGTTTCCGAGAATTAAAGCACACGATCGTTTGGGCCGTTGGCGCGTCACAGTGTTTTTATTAGCTAATATATTTGATACACACATGACGACCAGGGATATGCACACTGCTGTACTGCTATAGGCTGCTCGTAACGCGTGCCGAATGCTAAGGTAAATGTCTCACATTTTTAAATACGACAACTTGTCTCGGATTCCATTTGTGATTTTCTCGTGTATGCAAATATCATCGAGAGACGTTGACGTCTGTCTCGGCTCATTGCTTATCGCATCGTATACACGCACGCGAGAGTTTTGTCCTTCTTCTCGCGCCTACCTACCTACGCCTCTTCTCGATTACGCTATTTATTTTGATTTATTTTACCAGTGCTGTGTGTATCTCTAAATATTCATTAGGGTTTCATTCATTTTTGGCAGTAAACTCACGCGGGCTTCTATAAATACAACGCCACTTCCTTGAGCGTCGCCTCTCTTTCTTTCATTCTCCTCTGCTTCTACTTGACTTTTGTCTTTCACTACCATTTTCATTGGCCAGATCGTGTTCTAAAGTCAACCGAGTTCACTCGGTAAGCTGAAACGTTATTTCCGAGCCAGACCTAGACCTTGACAATAAACGCGTGTGTGTGTTATTTAAAAATATTATTCATCTGCCTGCACTTCGCTGTGCTGTGTGTCTCACAACAAACTTCCAAAATATTTTGCAGATATTCGAGAAGCTGGAATTTTGACAGTTGGCAGGGGCTGCTGGGGCAGAACGGCATGAGATGGAAGAGGAGCTGAGTGATCCTTACGAGCAGAGGCTCTTGGCAGCGTTCAAAAGCTGCTTGCCGAAAGATCAGAAGGAGTTGGACAGAGCAGGCTTGTCTCTGCTGTGCTCGGAACTCGGACTGGAAGAGAGTCAGCAAAATGCTCTCATGGAATTAGTCAAGGTGGAAACTACAGTGTCATTTCCAACATTCAGAGATGGTTTTCTGGCTTACCTCAATAAGAAAAGGGCAGAGGCTAAGAAAAATGGAGTCGTGGAAGAATTGGAGAATGATATACGTGTGTTAGATACTCGAATAATGAGATGAAACTAGTGGATAATGGTAATCACGTAGAAATAGGTATGTTTTAAACCGACTTACTAAAAGTAAAAAATTAATGTGTAAATTAATGATAATTTATGCTTCTGCAGCTAAAAATAATGATAAAAAATTACAAGAAATACTTAATAACCATGGCTCAATAGTCATGGAAGGTACAAATAGTTTTTGTAAAGACTCTATTCTTCCTAAACAAGTAAGTTTAAATGATTGATTCAAAAGTTTTAGTGGCAACAAAGTTTTCAAATTATCACCTTTTTATTTTCTATTGCAGACAGTTGAACTAATTTTTGAAAAACTTGACTTAGACTGTGATGGTCTGATCAATCTTCCTGAGTTTCTGTTATTTTTTCAAAATGCTAACAGTCAATTGCAGGAATATTCTTTATCCAATTGGTTTTCTCAAATGCAGAAAACTCATGAAATAAAAACGGAAGTGCTTAAAAATTTTGATAATCATGAAACAGGGTAAGTGTTATAGCTACTCTAGAAGAATTTTTATAAAAAAAAACAAGGTTAAAACATAAAATCGCTTATATTTTAGAGTTGTCTCTCGAAGTCACATTACTGAACTTTGGGAACTAGGAGGTGTTACCAATGCAAATTCCTTACTATTAGATTTAGGATGTGAAGGGCCTACCGTTAATCTTATTGAACTATCAAATGCCTTATCATCCGAGCTTAAGCTTCGCCATGATGTGTCTAAAGATGGCGAAAAACAGGAGCATATACGCTTACTCAAAGGAGCACTTATTCTCTATCAAGAGGAAGTTAGGAATATCAAGTAAGTTTTTATTGATAAACATTTAAAAAACAATTAACATCATGAGCCTGTTATTGTAGTACAACAATGGAACATCTTCTTTGCGAACGTGATAAATTACGAGTGGATATTACGGTAGCAAATGACCGAGCTAACGTTTTGCTTAAGGAAATCGACGATCATCAAAGTGAAGTGGATCGAGCCCGTCAACAACATATGCATCAATTGCGCCAGCTGGAGCAGCGACATAGCGATAACATCAAGGATTTGACCGATAAGTTGCAGGTCGAGCGAGACAAGGGCAAAGAAAATGTTCATGCGATAGAGTTAAAATTGTTAGCGGCACAAGTAGAAGAATCAAAAATCAAGGCCGAGCTCGTCACTGCCTTGGAAGACGTGAAAGCCTTAGAGCAAGAGAATCAAAATCAAGCTGAAAAGATCCGGAGACTCGAAGGAGAAAAAAACGAGCTCGAACGACAAATACTCACGTTAGCTTCCGAACTGAAGGTGCGTTAAAGTACAATTTTATTATTAGCATTTTTAACAGTAATTATCATTAGAGGGAAAAAAACTGTAAAAAAAAATACTCACAAAGATCGAGTGCGCAAATGGAGCATCATCGCGTTGCATGTTTTTCCCACACAAACTCCCATAATACAAATAGCTCGCTATACGGCCGCGCTAAAATTAAACTGTGTTGTATTCATCCTCTTTTGTTTTGCAGGTCGCTAACTTGGAGAACCCAGAGAGCAAGCAGATCGTCGAATTAACGGAACGCATGCGACAACTGCAGACCGAGATGAAGGAGTTGCGTGATCGTAACGACGAGCTCCACAGTGAACTAGAAAGTCTGAGAAATCGCGAACACGACGCTAATAGCGTCGCTGGGGGTCGATCGACGTCTGACGAAAACGATGGTTAGTTCTCGATTATTTACATTTTTTTTGTTTATAATTCATCATGATAAAAAATATTCAATTGTTTTTATTGTTGTTATTTTTTTTCGCAGTGCCTACAACGGAAGTCGATACCGAAGACGAAGAGGGTAAGCCATTGAAGCGTCAAACTAGAACGAAAGCCAAATCGACGAAAGAATCTCAGACCACGAATAGCAACGAAAAATTGGGCGATATCATTAAAGATTTAAATGGTTTGCTGATTCGCACGAATTTCTGCAATGAATGCGATCAAGTCAGAAGCAACATAATATCGCTCGTCGAGCAGCTCGAACAATACAGATCTAGTCAATTATCACCAGGCAGAAGAAGAAAGCAAGTTCGAGACCTGGCCAACGAACTCGGTAAATGTCAAGTCTTATTTCTGGAATTTTATTTTTTTATACTTTTGATTGTAACAAGTTTTATATTTTTTTTATGTAAATAAAAGCTAATACGACAAACAACCGTACTACATCGTGTTTAGAATTGTCAGTCCCGCAGCAACTTAGTAGTACAAATAAACGCATATCATCTAGCAACGATACGATTAATGAATTAAAATTACATGACAATATGGATAGTTCCGATTTAAGGGCCTATTTTAAAACTAAATTGGCAACTCTGCCGTATAAAAGTAGTCAGGAATGGAAACCATCGACTGAGGAGTTGTTGAGGGAGGTCGAGGCTAAGCATAATATGGAGAGAAGGAAATTGACTGACAAGTTTGTACATGAAATATTACTCTCAATCTGTTATATGATATTTAGATATAACATAAGTCAAGGTGTGCTGTAATGAATCTTTCGTAGAATTGAATGTCAGAAACAGATTGAACGTCATACCGTTCATTTTCTACAAATTATTTGATAAATTAATAACGATTTATTTTTAGGATAAGTGAACTCGAACGAAGTTTAGAAAAATTACGAACAGAATACGACCAATGCGAAGAATATTGGGTCCTGAAACTCGACGAAGAACGTCAAATTTTCGAACAGGAACAAAAAGAAAACAGTGAAAAATTCAACGAACTTCTCGATAAAATAACCGAATACGAAGAGCAATATGCCGATGATAGTGTGAAGCAATCCACTCCCGGTCGTTTATCGCCGATTGAAGAACGATCGATTTTGGAGCAACAATACTCCGATCTCGAGGAAGAATTCGAACGCTGGCGTAGACATGCCCAAATACAATTGGATAGTCGAGAAATGGAAATTCAAGATCTTAAGTCGAAGTTAAAAGGAAAATCGTCGGTAGATGAAGAGGTCCAGTGTCCCGATGAGCAGATGAAAAAGGACTATCCTGCTTTGTATAGCATGTTGATTAAGAACACTGATGAGCCAGATAGTTCTTCTACTCCAATTCCACCTGAAGTGGAAAAAGAAGAGAAAAAAGAATGTACACAGGCAAGTATTTTTAGCTACAGAAAACAATATTTCTAATTCACCCAGCGCTACTTTGATTAGCGATTTAATTGCTTCTGCTTTTACAGTGTCACAAGTCGATAAGTGTAAACAGCGAGTGTAGCTGTAAAACCGCACCTCAGCAGCAGCCGACTACGAAACCTCAAAATCCAGCGGTACAATCGCCTCGAAAACCATCGTCTTATTATTATCATCAGTCGAAATCACATCGTCGCGACGACGGAAGATCTAGTAAATATTTGCATAATCATCATCGTTACTTCAGTCAACAGCAGCCGCACCAGCAGACACAGTATCAGCAACAACATCAAGCCGCGCAGCAATACTGGAACGATCGCGAGTTGAGAAATCTACAGCGTCAAAAAGATCGATTGCGCCAAGAGATCGTCAAGCTCCAAACTCTTCGTGCCGGTTATCCCGTGACTATGGACGAACATGGAATTTTCTCAAATTTATGCGCCAAGCTTTACGCTGCCGAACAAAGATACAAGTACTTGCAGATGTTCTATCAGGTTCAACAAACTGAACAAGAAAGAATACGGCAAGGTAAGCCGATCTCATCATTCATTTTTTTCTGAATAAAAAGTTTCATAAAATTTATTTATTTTCATAGTAATGTGGAAGCAGCACATGCTAGAAACTGCAGATTTGCGATGTATTATTAAGAATACAGAAAATAAGCTTAATCAACAGATCAAGCTGTACAAAGAACAAGTAAGATTTTTCAAAGTGAACTTTTTTGGAATTAATGAATAAAAATTAAACGATACATGATAAAATAATTTCAGACGGAAAAGCTGACCAAAGCAGATTTTCTCGCAAAAGAATTGTACGTTGAGAATGCCCAACTTACAGAAACAATTAAGCGTCTGGAACAACACTGCCAGATACTCACGCAAGATAAAATTGATACCAAGACACCGGCGTGATTATAAATAGCCGAGGTAATAAGAACCATCTACATCATCCTATTATGGTACAAATTATCAATTAACGATATTATAATACCAAGAGTAGGGGTTAGTTTAGAGGTATTTTATTATTTCAAAAGATTAAACAAATTAATTATCGGATGATGGGAAAGCAATATTTTTTCTGGTCGTTTCATTTATGTTGGTCAGTCTATTGTTACCGAATTTGAGAAAGTCTAAACTTCCAAAAATAGATATATATTGTACATGTATATATTTTTAATATAAGAGCTGATTTGTTACTAAAAATTATTGAGAAAAAAATCTAAAAATGATTGGATTATCTTGTAAGAGGTTTTCGTATATCAAATTGTTTTTCAGCACTGTCATTATACATATTATATTTATATTTGTATGATTGTATGAATGTATTTGTTTGTATTACACAAACGACTCGTACTGTTCGTTCAAGAACAAAAACACAATATTTGCCTTATTAGTTTGTTAAAATAATTGGTAACGCGAGAGGAATAAATGATGAATACGTGCTATGCAATGAAATTGCTATCAGCGAAGGTCGCGATGGTGACCGAGTGACGAGAAGCTTTAATACTACTATATTCAAAATAAGAATTGAATGTTGATTGCCTTATTAATTATATTAAGTATCAATAATTTTTACATGGCGTAAAAATGAAATTGTTAAAAAGTCACTAACTATACATGAAGTATAATTCCATCATAATCTAATAATATTTTGATACATATTATTTTTTAAGTCATATATATTCTGTATAAAAAGAATGAAGCAATTGTACTTCTTGAAGCCCTGAATGGGCGTAATGCAAATAAAATTTACCAAGAAAGTAAATGACTATACCAAGATGTTAAGAACAAATGTGGGTATCTCTCACAATTTTTATTTGATTTTCTTATGTTTTCAAACAAGCGTTTGAATTTTCTTTCTCAAGGTAATATTTGCTTGTAACACAATTTTTTTTTAATTTGTTTTTTGATGAGAAAAACCCAGATTTTTATTTGGTACAATAATCTTGGAGAGTTACCTATATTATTTCCAAAGTGTTTTATATAGCAACAGCGCAAGCATATTTTTTAACAGTTTGCAGCTATGATACAAATAAGACACGATACTTTCAACATAGTGCATAGTTGTTTGATTACCGAACCGATTAAACAATGAACATGAAATTATTGTTTTTGAAACTGTACATGTGCTTGTATGCAAAGATACGATATAATGTAAAGCATATCATACACTGCATTTGTATTTGACAACATTAAAGGTTGGATTGTTGATTTTATAGCATCTTATTTTTTTTAGTTTAGTTTTAGCCATATCAAGGTAGAAATCGATGCGCCAATTTGATTGAAAATCAAAGACGAGATTATTGAAAAAGTTGTTACAGCGCACTGTAAAACCAAGAGATATATTTGTACTTACGTAGCAAAATATTTCGTAGCTAACGACAAAGTGGAATGAAATAATAGCAATACTTTCTTTTGTAAATCATGTAATAAAGCCTATTTGTCAAATAACAAGTACCGAAAAAAAAACAATAAAGATGTATTATGTTGAAATGATGAATCGTTGGTTTTTCATTCGCTCGACCCCTCTAACGACGCCATTTAAATAGCTGTCAAATTTGCCGCCAAACTGTCGCCATATTTCATTCATAATTCGTTTCGTGGAATCGCAGTATGATGAAAAGGGTAAAAGGTTACATCCCTCTGTTATAACCAAAGAGCATTGAAGTCAAGTACGCTGTACACTAACATGTCGAAGCAAGTAGTTCACGTCAATTTTTGTGATAAAATCGTGAAAACAATGTAGTGTCGTTGAATGTTATCAGTTATGCGTGCGATAAATGCTGTTTGGATGAAGAATTCACCGGCTTTTCACTTGCCAACAATGTTTTTAAATGTGACGAAATTCGCTTACGATGTCGGTCAATGACTTCGCTGATGCAAATGCTTATGATTATCGGATATGATCGATCTCACACAATGTACTCGTATTTTGTACAGTAAAGTTTATTTTGGTCTCCTCGTTTGACACATGGTACAAAATCATCATAACAAATAATTAATCCACGTAGTCAATGTAAATTTCACAGGTAATTGCCATTAATTGAGTCAAATTGACTAGTAAGTTTAAAATGTATGATTTGCCCAAAACTAAACTTTTAATTTCATTTTTGTCATACTCAAACAAAACACAGGTCAATCTTTATGCATCATGGCCCAATCATCATCAGTTAGTAGCACATCCAGTAGAAAACACACCAGAGAGCATAAGCACTCTTCTACTGAACACAGTAGTAATTCACAGAAAAATGAAAGTGATTGGGATAAAAAACAGGTTTGTAGCTTTTAAAGTATGCTAATTACTTTATATCAATGTTATGAACGTAAAATGTTTTAGGCTCTAATCATGAAAGAACTGGAAGAGACTAAAGCAAGATGTGTTCAGATGGAAAAAACGATGCGATGGTGGTCTGAATGTACTTCTAGCTGGAAGAAGAAATGGGGAGAAGTAAGAGATGAAAGAAATCAATTTAAAAGAGAATTAAAAGCAGTAAGAATAAATCTAGAATATGCTACTAAGGATTCTAAATTATACAAAGAAGAATGTCAGGAGCTATTAGCTCAGAACAGTATTCTCAAAAAAGAAGTAGCTAGGCTACAAAGTTTAATGAATGAATCTGGTCACTTTGAAGATTCTGTTATTGAAACGAATTCTCAAATCAAGAACATAGTTTTACACAGTGAATTGATGGAAACATGGAGTAACGGTGATGGGTCAGGAAAGATAACTCCAACATCACTGAAAAAAGAAGGTGATAACTGCAAAAGTCCAAAAAGTAGCACAGATGGTAGAGATTTCATTGATAAAGATATAGAAGAATATATTTCTCAAGGAGCTGTACCCAAGCGAGTAATAGATACTAGTAGCAAGGAAAATTCATTAACTGATTCAGAAAAACGAATGTTAAGATTAGGTCCAAACGATGAGTCTCTGCTGCAAAAAATTAGTGTACTTACTACAAAATTAGATGAAGCTGGCTTAACAATAACTGAGGAAAAAGAGTAATTATTTTTCAATAACTGTAATTTATCTTGTAATAAAAATTATAATATTATAATGTTTTAATTTTTAGAGAGAAAGAAATCCTACTTAGAAAAGTTGAAAAATTAAACAGCGAAATCAAGAAACTGAAAAAGGCTTGTGAAGAATTAAAAGAAAGTCGAACGGACGTCATGAGAGAATTATTAGAAATCAAAAGTGAAAATTTCCAAGGCGAATTGCAATCGGATTTGGCTGACGAAACTATTAACAAGGAAGGTCAAGATTCCAGATTGACAGAGCTTCGATTAGAAGTAAATAATTTTCAGTTTTTTTATTCAAGTTAAAACAATTTTTACTTATGGCATTTTTGTAATTCCAGCTTGAACGATTACAAGCGGAAAATGCCGCCGAATGGGGTAAGCGCGAACGTTTGGAGACAGAAAAAATCTTACTCGAACGAGAAAACAAACAATTGCGCAACGAACTGCGAGAAATCAAGGAACGTTCCCTGGACTCGCCTTTGTCGTCTTCGAGAAAGTCAACTAGACCCAAGTCGGGCTGTCTCGATTCACCCGAATCTACCAAACAATTGCAGGTCGAACTACTCGAGACGAATCGTGAGCTGTCGGAATTGAAGCAGTCCGTTGCCAAGCTGAAAAAATTACTCGCAGAAAAGACGACGGAATTGTCTCACTCGACTCGCCGGTCCGAACAGTACGAGGTCGAAGTCAAGAGAATAAGAAAAAGGGTCGACGAGCTGAAAAAAGAACTGACGACTGCTCTGGAAGAGGTTGACGCGGCCAACTTGACCATTCGCAGATTGAAGAGGACGAACGAGAACCTCCAGGACGAACTCGACGACACCCGTGAGAAATTGGACGACGTCAGAAGAATGTGCGTAAAGAGTTTAAAAGATTTCAATGAGACGGAATAGTTTACGTAATTATGAACTCAATTCATTTAATTTTCTTACAGTCATAACGAGAGCCGTGCACCCGATGTCGTTGCAGAAATAATCGACGAAGAAAAGTGCCGGGAATGCACCGACGGCTACGACGACGAAGGGAAAGATTTAGAAAAAGTCAATGTAGGTAGCGGCGAGGATGACTAATGACTAAATTTATGAATCACGTTCCTGTAAATATACAATTAATGTTTGATACCAATGCTCTGGTAAAAGTTACGAAAATAGTTCGTACTTTAATTTAATTAACGATACCGTGCTGTTTATGACACTAGCAGCATTATCATGTGATTTTTAGTTTATTTTATTGCATTTACTTACAGATAAACCGATAAGGGTACTGTGGCATTTTTTTTAATTTTAATTTCTTGCCGAATCTTGTACTAAACATGAAGTTATTTGTCATATTTTTCCACGGTAACATGAATGTTCATATTTATTTTTATACATTACCCATTTAATTTGAAAAAGAGACTTCAATGTATTATATTAAAGTAATAACGTTAAAAAGCTGTAAGTTAGATAATTAAATAGGTGCTTTACGTACATTACCTCGATGAACCTATAAGCCTCTCATTAGGAAAATGAGAAAAGAAATGATGTAACTGACGCCTCACTTATTTTTAACTGCTGCTGAATAATTTTTACATGCGTGTAAATATATTCGATTAATGTGTATAAAAATTACGAAGCGGCGTCTCATGCAATATTTTAATTATTATAATAAGTTCAACCCGATCGTCAGTCATAATTTATATACTATATTCTAATCTATTTGTGGCAATAATTTCAAAACTTTTATATCATTTTATAATAATATTTACTTCTAAAAAGTTGTTGTTTTTGAAAAAAATATAATTTTAAGATGATATAACAGTATAAATATAGACTACCGTTATAGAAACTATAGTCTTGCGTATACGAGAAGTCAAGTCCTGAGAAATGCATTTAAATGGCTAACTAAAATATTCATGTGATTTGAACTTCATCTGTCAATATTTCTAGTTAAGTCGTTAATGTTATCAGTATTGTATATTGTATGGTGAAAATTTGATAATAACTAGTACATTCTAAGTGATGTTGAAATATATAAATAAAAGGACCTCATACGACATTGATTATTAATGATTTATTGAAAAAATTACCATACAAAAGGTTTGATTCATTAAAAATAATGCTACACATTGGAATGCTAAACATACAATTTTGTGATATAATCGTAAAAGCGGACCCTGGCAAAACAGTCGTCGCCACTAGTCATAAGAACAGTCTGTTTAATTTATCTTTATTATTTTGCAGTCTCTGAAAATATGGCAGTGTACGTATATATTAATAATGCATCGTTTAACGTTGAAATAAATAAAAGTTTAAGTATCTAAAAATTTCCAGTCTAATATTTCTCGTGATTCGAGGTATCAATTAGTTACTACTCTTGCTTTACGCGTTATTTATAAGTATCGTGCGGAAGGCATATATCGTATATCCATCTAAGTACACTTCGGTGTGCCGTCCTCGTAAGTCGGCAGCTTGGGCTTGCAGATCTTTCGCGCCCCGTGATTGCCGTAGACGACGTTGCAGGAGAAGCTGAAGTAGCCGCAGGTCGAGCTCTTGGTGTAGTATCGATGCTCGTACTTTTTGTCCGTGTCCTTGTCGTCGATTTTACCGGCCACACTGTTGGTGACCGATACGTAGCTGGCTTTCGGCGCTGCTTCCTCTTTACCGAGGTTGTCTGAGACGGGGGCGGCAGCTTTCATCTTGTAAATACCCCCGATGCGCTCGGTACGCAGTGATTTCGTGTCGGACGAAGCTCTGCTGCTTTCCTGGGTGCGATTGTTCGTCAGCTTGAGTTTTTCCGTGATATTCTTCGTGGCTTCCGATGATTTAATTCTTCCAGTCGGCGAGGCACCACGAGCCGTTGTAGCAGTTTTATTCGATTCTTTGCCACTGGTTCTTCTAATCTTAACGTCGTACTCGCCGTCGGTTATGACGTGCATCGTGTGTTTCGGCTCCGAGGTAGGCCGAGCCGACGTCGATGACACACGAGGTTTTGGCGTTATCGACACGAAGTCGCTGTACGATCCCTCGTCCTCGTACTCCTCCTCGAAATCGTCCTCGTTGGTCGCCTCGTAATTCGGCGCGTTTTTGTTATTCTTCTTCGCGTTGATCGATATCACCGTCTGTTTCGTGCCAGAGGCTCGCATCTTCTCCTTCGGAGCTTCCGCCGATTTTTTACCCTCCTGATTGTCCTCCAGCTTGTAAGGTTTGAAGAGATCGGGATCGGGTGTGCTGAAATTGAAGGGTTTTCTCAGGGAAGCGGAACCCGAACCGGAGTTGGCTTGAGCCGCGCCGGTGTACGTTATTCCGTACTGGAAGGAGCCCTGAAGCTGCGATTGAGACTGTCCCCTGTAGGCACCGCTTTGAGCCGACGCCGTACCGCCTCCTTTGAAGGGTTTGTCCCGACGCTCGGCTTTCTCATTTTTGTTGCTGTTGTAGGGTTGGAAGCCTATCTGAGCTTGACTCGAGGTTTGTCCCTCGCCGTTGGCTTGAGCGTCGGCCATTCCGCCCTTGGAGGAAGCTTGGACCTGAGAATTGGTGCCGTGATTCAGACCGCTGCTTTGGGCGTTGGTCGACGTTGATCCGGATTCGGAATCGAGCTCGACCTGTACTTGACTTTTGCCGAGACCTCCACTGCCTTGAGCGCTGCTCTTAGCTCCCTCTTTACCGCCGCTTATCTGATTGAGAACAAGTCAAGTCAACAATTTGATCGAAAATAATGTTAAAATGAATATAATTGTGTTATTTACCTGTGTTTGAGCACTTTTATGATCGTCGCTTGTACCCGCTTGCGCAGAAAACGAACCACCACCGTTATAGGTTCCGCTGACTTGTGACTTTGCACTACCGCTGCCGTGTCTTCCTTCGGCCGATGCACTTGCCGTGGTTCCTCCAGGGCCTTGCTTGACCGAGCTGATGGCTTGCGAATCTCCATCGTCGTCGACCCCTGCACCTGTTCCTTGACCTGCGGTTCCTGCGACTGTACCTGAGGTGACAGGAACGACTCCACCAGCGGTTGTACCTTGACCTGGCTGCAGAGCTGTTCCACCTCCAGGTGTGACTACGGTTCCACCTACTGTACCAGTTATTCCTGGATATCCCCCAGGACCTAGAGGTTGGCCTACACTTCCAGAGCCCGGAACTTGACCAGGTATATAAACGGTTCCTCCGGCTGCGCCTGTTATACCAGTGTTAATGGTTCCAGTATTAGAACCTTGACCTGGAATGTACACCGTTCCACCAACGGCACCAGTATTAGTCGGATAAATATTTCCATTATTTGGAAATTGG
The DNA here is from genome assembly GCA_034770305.1 of Trichogramma dendrolimi. NCBI lineage: Eukaryota > Metazoa > Arthropoda > Insecta > Hymenoptera > Trichogrammatidae > Trichogramma > Trichogramma dendrolimi. The sequence continues at coordinate 623,083 of JAPMIB010000094.1, read as the reverse complement.
CCTGCAACTAATAATGTTCCTCCTACTGTGCCAGTGGTTCCCGGATACATTCCTCCTGGTACTTGACCTGGCATTAACACTGTTCCTCCCACTGTATCAGAGGTTCCTGGATATACATTTCCTGGCATTTGACCTGGCATTAATACTGTTCCACCGACTGTACCAGGGGTTCCTGGATAAATATTTCTTGGCATTTGACCGGGCATTAATACTGTTCCTCCGACTGTGCCTGTAGTTCCTGGATACATACTTCCTGGAGCTTGACCTGGCATCATTAATGTGCCTCCTACTGTGCCAGTAGTACCTGGATAAATATTCCCCGTCCCTGGAACTTGACCTGGTCTTAATACTGTTCCATCAGATGTGCCGGTAGTTCCTGGATAAATGCTTCCTGTGCCTGAACCTTGACTTGGAATTTGGACGGTCCCACTTCCAGCTGAAACTACCGTTCCTCCAACCGTACCTGCAGTACCCGTGTAAATGTTGCCAGTTCCTTGGCCTGGTACAAATACTGTTCCACCAGTTGTACCCGTCGTTCCTGGATAGTAACCACCACTGGGTTGTGATCCAGTATTACTGCTAGGAAACATGTTACCTAATAAAAATTGAAGATAATTTATCATTTGTATACCAATGGATGAAGATTAATTTCTTTGTAAATACAACGAACCTGGTACAATTACAGGTACGTCTCCACCCGCAGTACTTGATCCATCTGTATAGATACTAGTTCCAGGAATATCACCTCGCATGACAGGTTTTTGATCGTTGCCAAATTGTGAACCAGTACCACCTTACGTTTGAAAAAACATTATAAAGTAATTACTTATTAATCATTACATGTATTGAAAGTAAATATTACCAATTGTATTTGTAACTACATTGGTACCTGTAGTTGTTCTTCCAGTTCCTGTAGCACCTTACAATATTTGTAGTATAATTAATATAATTGAATTTTATTGAAGTACTTTTACTGATTTGTTTTTTAACAAAAAGAATAAAAAAAAAGCATAAAAAAGCATTTTTTTAATGCAAAAATGGACAATAAATTTCATTTATATACTAAAATTTAAACGTTTTCATCGAAAATTAATGTTCCACTGCTGATTTACTTTTTGCATTATTTTATCAAAAAATTTCACAATTTAAGTCAGTCTCTACCACTAGATGGCGAGTAAAATTATCTACAAATCCGCAAGTAAAAAGTCAAAATAATTGTATAAATGTTTTTAATTAATTTCTTAGTACAACTATCGAATGTCGAGATACATTTCAAAGTTAATCCATAGGTGAGTCAAGTTTTTTTTCTTTGCCTTGATGAATTTAATTTAATCGAAATAAATTTTACATAGAAGAATTATTCATGAAAAAAATCTTTAAATTTGAATGATTTGACATGAAATTGAACTCATATACATGTAGGGAAAAAACTTTCTCTACTTTTACATTAATTTTAAAGAAAATATTTTGAGCAGTGCATCTTAATAAATTAGAGATCATGTAACTGCTGAAAGATGAATTGCAGGAATACATACCATTCGTGGTTTGATATCCAGGGTACCCGTAAATTGGATATTGTCCAACAGAAACACCACCTGATATTTGAGTTCCAGGTTGAGACACCGGATAATTTCCACCCTGCATTTGTGGAACTGCAAGAAAGTTTATATAAATCAACGAAAAACTTTACTAAAACTTTTTTTGTTCAATTACTTTGTCCATTTGATTGTTGAATTCCAGGATACGATCCAGGGTATGATGTTCCGGGTATTTGAAATCCACCCGTTTGATAACCTGTTTGAAATTAAGCAATTACTATTATTAGCGCAGATACAATTGATGTTATATACAATCCGATGAATGAATTATAACATTTACCTGGTGCAATATTCGTAGCACCACCGGGCGAAGTTCCGATAACATTTTGCTGTGGAATATTCGAACCGCCCTGAACAAACTGTGTTCCAGGGGGATAAGTAAAAACTCCCGTAGGCTGCTGTACCGGTTGTTGCATTCCTGGATATCCCACATTCCCTACAAAACCAGGCGTTTGCGAACCTCCGCCAACTACTTGTGTACTCGGATACATCGTCATCGGAGTTCCACCCCGGCCAGTTTGAGCACCGGGGTATCCTTGCACTCTTGTTCCACCTGTAATCTGAGTGTTGGGGTAATTCACACCTGCGGGGTATTGCGCAGCTCCACCTCCTGCTGGTTGAAAACCAGGATAACGCCATGTTTCATAAGTCAACTGTCCTGTATTTCCGATTTGAGTACCTGGTTGTTGTCCGATTACTCTTGTACCAGTGGGTACTTGTGCGTTACCTCCTACCACTTGTTGGGTAGGTGGATATACCATTCCATTTGGTAGCTGCTGCCCTCCACTTACTCCAGTTTGAGCATTTGGGTACCCTACAATTTGAGTACTCGGATACATTACGGACACGCCTGGATGTTGACCATTCACAATCTGTGTTCCTGGTATTGTTCCTGTTAAAATAACATTTTTTTAATAAAAGTTATTCAAATAGTTAATTAACTTATTACCTGGTACATAACTATTTACACCTTGATTTTGTCCAGGTAATAATACATTTGGATAAATATTTTGCGGATAATAAAGACCTAATACAAATTTAAAGTTCAGTTTTAATTAAATACTTGTCACCGCCACTGACACGCATATTTATCGTTATTACCTGGTTGATTAACTGGTACTTGGACACCTGGTTGTCCTTGTATCTGTGTTCCAGGACGATTTGCGTTCGATTGTGTTCCAGGTTGGCTTCCCGTTGATACAGTCGTACCACCACCTTGATTCGTTTGTCCTCCTTGATTTATCCCTGTACTACCAGGATAAGTTCCAGGAACGCTTCCAACTCCTGTTCCAGCACCACCGTCTACTTTTCCCTGACTCACTGTTTGCTGATTACCTCCGGTAACCGTTCCAGCTGGGCCTAATTTTTTTTTTTTTAAGTTATCGTCAGCGTATACTGACATAGATTTCGAAATTGCACTCACTTAACGAGTTTATAAATTCGGTTGCTAAGTGCTTCAAAAATAAAATAGTACATCCTAAGACGTGGATTAAAGGACTGTACGTGTGTAAAGGTGAAAAAAGAAAAAAGTATGCAAAAAAGATATTCAATTTTATCGTTTTATTTTTTTTTTGTTTGTTAAAAACGTGTAAAATTGTTGTTGCACAAAACATAACATTTGCTATTAGTAACGTGCATCAATACAATACTATGTCTGCCATACGCTTTTATTTATTTGTTTTTTTTTTTTTGTTTTTACTTGTTGCATCTGCATCATTAGTAAACTTGGTCGAAACAAGTCAAGCGCACATCGAATGATTAAATAAATGCTCTGTGTTTAAAGCTTTAAAAGCGATATCGGTTAATTCTCCACACCTGTTGGAAAACCTTGATACGTTCCACTGACTCCTAAGCAACCCTCGCATCCATCGGAGCCGGATGACATGCTCTGCGCCTGACCCATTCCGCTACTTCCGGCTAAAGAAACGAAGACAAATGATTAAAATTCGCAATTCTTCTAAAGTATAAATTTTTTTATTGATAATTCGATAGCTAAATAAAGAAAACTATAATGTCTAACGCACTCACTGACAACAGCATGGGAAGACTGAAGAGTAGCCTCGGCCTCTGCTCTGCCTTCGTTTTCACCATCGCCGCCGAGATTCATGTACTGAGTCTGAGTCTGTCCGCGGAATCGTGCCTTGGCCTCGCGCTTGACTCTTTCATCGTGGGGAGCTTTCTTCACGATGGTAATTTTTTCCTCGAGTATCTGATTGAGCGCGGGATCCTCGTGGCGAGTCGGCATCGACTCTTGCAACAGGAACATGGATGTGCCTTTGCAGAAGTCGACGATCTTTTGACCAGCGAGATGCCATGCCTATAGACCAAACATTAGATAATTTACATTAGAAAGTAATGCTGCAAGATTGTGACGAATTCAAGCGAATCGATAAGTGACCTTCGTATAGTCTCGTGTAACAAACAATAATAAATCACGCAACTTGTTTATTTAAGATGGAAAATAATCAATCGCTAATTACCTCTATCTTTTTCAACGGACGATTGGTCGCGAACACGACTTTTTTATGGCCGCGAATTATATCGATCCACAGCTTTGCATCATCGAGTTCATTGGCTTGTAACTTTTCCAAGTAGCAGACATTAAGATGAGAGTCTTTGTAAGCCGTGAATTGCTGCGAAGGAAAAGAACAGAAAACAACAACCAATTTATCGTGAGAATAATCACTCATTTAAAAATGCACATCATAATATAATGAATGACACTTACAGTTGCCGGATCGGTGATGGTCCTCTGCTTCTTATTGATCTCCAGGTGTCTATTGTGCTTCCGTTGAAGCTGATCGCTGCTTACCGAGCGATCGAAGCGTGTCTTTTCCTGTATCAAGAGAGCATGAAAGCAAAATATAAAAAGAAAGATATATCTTTCTCCGTGTGTTTTCACTCAATGTTAACGATCAATTACGTAATTATGACTCGCGGCAATTACAAAATCCATAGCTCGAAATGTGCCGTACATGCATTTTTTCTTTTTTTTTTTTTTTTTTATTACATCATAATATTTTACGCGTTCCATAGCAAATATCATAAGAAAAAAAAAGAATAACAATATGCGGGCCTCGCGAGTGAATGTGTTACACATAAGTATATACGCGCTTCCACGGTGCAATATAATAATATTATAAAATGAGTTCGAACGCTGCTGCTGATGCTGCTGCTGCCTTGACTCGGAAAAGAATAAAAAAAAAAGCAATTCTATATGATCGCGAGCGTTAATCACGGCGCACGGTCTGCGCTATCCGAGGAACAGCACTGCATTTTCGTTACATATCTATATGTCAAGCTATCATCGTAAATGCGAATTAAGTTGTGCTGCAGCTGTTAGCCGGAGGCAGCTCTCGTTACGCACACACACACACACGCGCGGAAAAGGGGGAAATTATCGCGAGGCGCGAAACGCACATCCGTGCCGCGCGTCTTTGCGTCTTTCAGCCCGATGACGAACTTCAAAGTCTCTCGCGGCAAATGTGCGCAAAAAGCTACACGAGTATTTCGCGGAAAGAGCACTTTGCGCGATTTTGCATATGTACACACACACACACACACGGCATCTTTGATTTAATGGTATTATCTATCTATATTTATGAGGGTTTTGAAGGAGACAAAATAAATAAACAGAAGTGGTATTTTATGTAGACAAGTAAAACGACGAGCGCGAAACGAGTGCGCGAAGTATTATAATATAGAGTGTGTCACGAGGCGGGAAGCGCAAAGCTTTTTTTCGGAGGTGTCAGCATCAATCAAGTAATTTAATCCGTTTTTCGTGTTTAAAATTTGTGCCGTGCGGCTCTATGTTCTCGATTCGAGTACAAATTTTCAAATCCGTCTTCTTGCATAGTAAAGATTTTTGCGTTCTAACAATGCGATAGGCGTGTTATATGCGTATTAAAAAAATGATTTAAACGTCATTGAAGAACGTGACGTCCACACGCGATTCATTGTTACAATTATAGTTTAATCTATTCGTTCCCTGAATCGTCATTGTGCGCGTCAGTCGCTGTGTTCGTGCACTTTTCTCGCGCGCGTACGAAGAAAAATGTATTCTCTTTTTTTCTCTACTTTTACTTTCCTCGGGTGCAACTGCAGCACAAACACACACGGTGCAATAATTACTTCAAGCGCGCGATTTCAGCAGACGAACTTGTAATGGACGCGCGCGCGCGGAGGCGTGTGTGTGTGTGTGCTGCGTCGATTCACCAAAATAATATACCGATCTTGCGCTGCGGCCGCCACGACGCGCGTTCGTCATCGCGTCCCGCGCGTCAAAAATAGAAAAACAAAAAGTCCCGAGCAAGACATAATAAAACAAATCGCCATAAGTATAAAAAAATATTTATAAAAAACAAAAAAAAAACTCACGTGATAGCGCTGAGCTTGGCCGTGGGTCGAGCAGCAGGCGAGCACGAGCAGCAGGCTGAGAAAAACGAGACGCATGGTTGCGCGACGACGCTTTCCCTCTCGTAGACCGAACTAACTGTCTTAATATATATATATATCTAAAATACAGAAAGAGAGCGCAAGAGAACAAACACAACAAGTTTCTTTCCTTCGCTGGCGAGCTCGCGCGAGCGAGTAATCCGTGTGCGCAGTGCGCTTGGCGGTGTCTCTCCTCCTTCATACTGCATGTGCACTGCTAACAACGAGGCGCGCGGGGGACGCACACACGGTACACATTATACACAGGCCGCGAGTCGGCCGATACACTCCTTATACACACACACACACACGCAGATACACACACTTGTATATAGTAGGCCTTTATAAATTTTATTCGCGAGCGAATCCCCCACCCGTGAAAATATAAGCGTAGGATTTTTAGTATTGTACACGCTGGCCGCCGCGCTAGACGATCATCGTCGTCGACTTAATGTCTTACGGCGCTTCCCGCCCATATAATGCGTACCTATAACACCGAGACTTTTATAAAATCGCGCGCGCAATTTTATTTATAGTCGAAATAGCCATTAGACGGTGCGATGAGCGCAGCAGCAACTGTGCACGTTTATAAGCCGCCCGCAACTGCATCGGCGTCTGTGCATCAGCACTGCAGCAGGCGCTTTATCACACGTATACACTCGTATATTTATCGAAGAGAGCTTTTATGTAACGTTGCGCCACGGCCATGCGGACATCTGCGTTTGATCCTATACAATTTTACAGCTGGATAGTTTGTGTATATAAGAGATAAGCTTTCAGGGAGTTTTTTCCTGCTTTTTGAGGGAAATGAAGGACTTTATATGATCAGCCTAAACGCAGGCTGAGATTTGCATGATATATTAAACTCTTTGACATCTGCATGAACTTTGGCATAGAGCTTGTCAATATAGCTGATACGTAAATGAACGAAAAAGAAAATAGAGCAGCCTTTGATCTCGTTTAGGTAAAGTCGTAAAACGTACAGCTCTGCCTCTTGACTCAAGATTAGAAAAGTTAATTTGGACCCACGTGTAATCAACGATCATCGGGGCACTCGAAACCAATTTCTAAGGTTCCAATGATTTTTGCTTTGAATTAATCCGAGATCGGTCTAATGTAAATCTCGAGCAGTCGGCAGATGCAGTGTCCGAGCTTGTTTGCACTGCACCCATATACCGCGCTATAAAGCCACATCTAAGACATTTAAAGCCACGCCAGCATCGGGTCAGGCGAAATAGCCGAGCCGTATCGAATCCAAGGCTCGATCTTTTCGGTCCGCATATCTCTCTCTCTCTCTCTACTACTGTTTCTCTTTCGCCCGCACTCGGATGGCCCAATTATTGCCTTATACACACAAGAAAGGAGTCATTATTATAATTTTCATTGTTACATCACTGCCTCTGTTTATGCTGCGATAATACCACATATTATATATCTAATCGTGACCCATTGGAACAATTCGTATTGCTATAAGACGAACCAGTTCGGCGAGAGTATAAGTATGTGCGATTGACCATCCATGACATCACTTTCCACGGCTCGATGAGCATTTTGGTCGGAAAGATCGTCACACGAATGAATAAATCGATACATTTTGTATTAATAAATATTTAGTCGATTGGAAGTGATTACATATTGAAATTCACAAATGTTTAATTCAAATAATTACATTCCCATTTCCACAATGTAAACGTTTTCCTTTATCCTAACTTAATAAATTAATTTATTTACTGTATTACGTAATTTGTACATTTCTTTGAAAAAACAAACGATGTTCATTATAACTGTAGATGAATTCGTGTATAAGTAAATGAATTTTCCATTGCTGCAAGCTTGTACAGGAATATGTTTGGTAGTTGTTTTAGATATTTTTTCATGTATGCTATATCTAAAACTGCAGTTATTTTCTTTCATCACAAAATTTACATTTGTATTTATTGTGTATAGCGTGATTTGCTTTCGCTTTTGTAATTCTCTGAAAGGTTTATTTAAGCCCTCGTCGATTCGAATACACGCCCTCTCTCTCTCTTTTAGCTCAGCCAAAGCGTAATTTAATGAAAAGGGCTTGATATTACTGAAATGTTACTTGCTTTCACAAATCTGTACGCCACCCGCACGTGGCACTGAAACAAATATCTCTTTGGGATTAACTAGATAACAATTGAATAAATACATTTCTTTAAAAAAACGAAGAATTTTTTTTCTCCCAGCGGTGGTACAAAAACAGAAAAATGCCCCGAGCTCTCTCTCTCTCTCTTTCTCTCGCTCTCCTGTGCATTTGCAATTCCGTGAAATGTTTATTTACGCCCGTGTCTATTTAAATTCGCCCTCTCTTCTCTCTATCTCTCTCTCTCTCTCTTTAAGACCAGCAGTAAAGTAAGTAATGAAAGGCTTGAAATCACAGAAATGCCCCGTGCGTGCGTTTGCTTTTGCTTTTGCAGCGTGTGCAGCATGAGGCCAGGATATATTGTGTGTGTGTGTGTGTGTGTGTGTGTGTGTGTGCGTTCGAGAAGTCCAAAATTAGATAGAGTTAGGGCGACGTGCGGCGCACTGCAAGGTACGCTACGTACGAATATTTTTGCTTTCTTGTGTGTGTGGATGTATGTACTAACGTGGTTCGACTCTGCAGCTGCGTGTTAATGACAATTTTCAAATATAGGAAATAAATAATTCGAATTTCGAGTATTAATTTTTGTATTTTATTTATATAACAATGATTCAATATAACAAAATATTGTATCTATATGATAAGAACACAAATAAATGTTTTAGTTCGATTCACACGCCACTTTGAAGTCACACTCGGATTTTCGATGGATTATGAATATTATCATTTTCATATCATACGTTTTCATATCAACAGGAATGCTATTTGACTTGGCTTATGCAAAGGATACAAAAATTATAGAAACATTCACGCAATAATTAACCTGTCGTACAATTCATATGTTTCGTCATTTTTTTCTTTTTTTTTTTTTGAATTATCAATTTTTTGTTGTTGTATAAATCTAACATCATCGATCGTACTTCTACGCATGAATCCAGAGAGAGAAAAAACATTAAAGTCAAGTAAATACAATAAAGCTTAACGATTAAAAATTTACTTAAACGATAGTGAACTCAATATTTGACGTACCTCACAAACTTATAAACATTAATCCTATCATCTAATATAAATTATGATTTCTATACTTCTACAATCAAGCCATATTGTCACTCGATCGTAGAAATCAAATTTCGGCAAGAGTCAAACTTTCCCGTGAAATATCGCCATCGACAGAGAAAAAATAAAATCGGAGAAAAACAAGTTTGACTAGTTTATACACTCGCTGTTGAAGGCGATGCGCGATGACACACGCCCAACCACCGTCGTCGTACAATTAAAAGTAAAAAGAGGAAAAAAAAATTTAAGGAAAGAAAAAAAAAACAAATTATTGCAATGTACGGCCTTGTGTAGCTGCTCGATAAATGGGCAACGAGCCGCAAAAGCTCCGTTAATCACTTATTATAAATATACATTATCATTGGCTTTGTCGAGCTGTATGATTTGCTGTACAGTGGAAATTCACCCCCGTTAAACAGCTGAGACTTATGAACTATGGTGATATGTACAAATTAACGATTAAACGTATAGATACTTATTGATAGGGTTTGCTTACGTATTTCAGAAGGCACCGATAGAGCCAAAGCTCATATAGGTGAAAATTAAAATTTGCAATTGTATCATCTGAAATTATTCTCAAAAAATTACGCGAATAGACACAGAACGAAAAAAGCAGAGGCATTCAAGATACATTTTCTTTGACAATTAAAGAAAATTCGATTGAAAGTTTTAATTTTCTCTGTTAATATTGCAATTTCAAGGCACTCAATTGCCGAAGTGCATTAAACACGCAAAAGTTGGCAAGATTTTATAAGCACCTTCGGCTACGACTTACTTATTTGGAATATATCTTAACGCTATGTAATAAATAAATATAATATATGCAAAAATTTAGATAAATTCAATTGCACTTTTCAGTGAGTGTACCGATGAGAGGAAGGCACTTTTTGAGACAGTGATAATTATAATAACAGTAACAAGTAATTATCCATGCGCTTATTTACAATGAAAAAACATTCGACTCAAAAGTCCAAATTTAAATAAAGAAAAAAAAGAATGTGATATTCAGGTATAAATGGCAGCTTAGTAGGAAATCAGGCAATGCTGAGATTCATGGTAAAGCTCTGCGGTCTCGAGAAAGCAGACACCCTGTTGGGATCGCTGAGATCAAAGGGCTGCAGCACCTTTTTGCTACTATTATTATTATTGTTACTAATGTTGTTGTTATTGTTGCAGGTCAAATGATGCTCGGGATTGGGCGATATCACAGACGTCCTTATGACCATGGCGTTGTCCTTTTTGGCTTTGACCGTAGAATCGTCATCGAAACTCGGCCTCTGGACGATGACACTAGTCGGTTGGCCATTTTTACTACTCGTCGTCTGCGTCGTCGTTGATGGTGTCGTGCTCGTGGCAGTGGAAGACGGCGACGACGTGGCTAGCCTCGGCGAGTCTCGCCTCTGCGATCTCATGCAGGACGACTCCTCGTGCTTGTAGAGATAGGACTTGAGGGCGAAGGCCTTGTTGCAGCGCGAGCACACGTGCGGCTTGAGATTCGAGTGGGTCTGCACGTGGGCGCGCAGATTCGACTTGTCGGCGAAGGCCTTGCTGCAGACGTTGCATTTGAACGGCTTTTCACCTATTAAGTAGAAAAAATCGGTCGAGTCACGCGCTGCACATTTTCTATTTACACAGTATTTTATTTTCTATTTTTGTTTTTGTTTGCTTACCCGTGTGAGTGCGTATGTGTCCCTGCAGCAGCCACGGCCTGGAGAAGCGCTTGCCGCAGAACTTGCACTCGCAGCCCTGATTGTGCGTGCGCACGTGCATGCTGTAGGCCGGTATGCTTACGTAGATCTTGTCGCAGTGGGGGCAGCGCTTGGCCTTCTTGTCCCCCGGCGAGCGATGGGTCTGCCGGTGTCTGGCCAGATTCGACGAGGTCGAGTACTTTTTCGAGCAGTCCGGGCACTCGTGCTCCTCCTCTGCTTGTTGGCCATTGCCGTTGTTACTCTGTTGTTGTTGGTTGTTGATGTCAGTCGAAGGACCGTCGGACTCTTTGGAAGTTTCTGTACTGCTGCTGCTGTTGCTGTTGCTCGAGCAGTCATTTGTTCGAGATGGCTCTTTGATCTACGCGAAAAAATAAAAGTTGGCAATTTTTTCTTGGTGATATGAAAACCGTCAACTCACCTTTATGAATTCCGGCTCCAACTTGAAGCTCCCAGCACCCGCGGACTCATTTTGTTGTTGCTGGGCGTGATGATGATGATGTGGATTATGCTGATGCTGATAACGCTCGAACCTGCTGACGAGCGGATGGACGAGTGTGCCGGCGGCCGCGCACACCTCCGCGAGCTGCGTCAGATTGAACAGCTCATCGGGACAGCAGTCGCTGGCGTTGGAGCTGTTGTCGCTGCCGCACTCGCTCGCCCCGTCGGAGGTCGAGTGACGATACTGCTGCTCCGAGCTCACGCTGTTGTAGTCTGGAAACCAGAATTACACTCGTTCAATGATTTTCATAGTCACTCGAGATACTCGCTCAAATGCTAGTTTTGAATAATCTCGATTCGAGCTTGAGCTTTCGATATTTTACCGATTTTCACGAGTCTCGCGGTCGCGCAAGGTGGTTTTTGTGCATGCAGAAATTTCGTGTGTATCGACGAGCAAAATTTGGCAACGAATCTTTCGACTTTGGCTCAAATCCAGAGATTTATTCGATTCCGAGAGCGATTCAATTTCATCGAATGAATTAGCAGCATCTCTATCTTTGGTCTATAAATCTCCATATTTATATACCATGTACTTGATTTGACAGAGATTTAATCTAATTTTCTCTGTCTTTCTCGTGGACGGAATAGATGTTGACCTAACATCGATCGATTCCACCATACATCCATCTAAATTTAAATCATAAATACGTCGTCACGCCAAACTTACACCTCATAGTTTCTCTCTCTCTCTCTTTCTCTCTCATGTGTATACATCAAATAAAAGTTAATCTAAGAACGGAAAACGAAAAAGAAGTTGAGAAAAAAAAATTAATTATGTAACTCGTCACGTCCAACTCGCAACAGCGGCAGAGATAGACAGACAGACAGACAAGTCGCCGGTGTGTTTAGCGAAAGAGAGAGAGAGATGGAGAGAAGCAACACACGTACAGAGCAACTCTCGAAAGATAAACCTCGACGACCTCGACTGCTGCTGCTGCTCTCGAGTCGCGTTCCTCTTTTAGCAAAGCCCAAAAATAGCGATACTCTCGTGCGCTTTGCTGCTGACTCTCTCTGAGGGAGAGAGAGAAAGATATGCTCAGCGGCGACCGCCTCTGCGGCGCAGCGGCAGCAGTGCGGGGAGTTGAATGGCTCTCGGCATGCGCCGTGGAAAGAGAGAGAGAGAGAGAGAGAGAGAGAGAGAAAGAGAGCTTTTAGCCGAGCGGCGAGCTTTTCTCTCACATAAGCCGAGAGCCAGAGAGCCGATCTATATAGATTTTGCAAAGGCGCCCCCGACAGAGACACACATTCGCGCAACTTGTTGTTAGCGGGCAAGGTGTTTTTCCACGCGCGCTACAACGATCACATATAGCACGCATGCTTTTCCCTGCAGTGCTTCTTGTAAGCTCGTCTCTTTAATTAAATCGAATGTATAATTGACGTTTTTTTTGTTTTGCATTTGAATTGTCAAAGTGATTAAAAGCCTCTGACTCGTAGGAGTTTAAGTGAAAGAGAGAGAAATAGGAGATCGACCGAGTTATTCGCACACCGCTGCGGGCCCCGAGAGATGAAAAAACAAGATTGTCTATTTAAGATCTACGTGGAAACGCGTCGGGGTAAAGCCACTGCTATACTGCTGCTGCTCTTTCTTTTTCGGCGGCACGTAAAATCCTATTTGTGGCCTCCCGGACGAGGAGGAGGAATCGCGCCTCGTTTCGTCCGCACGCACTTTTTCCTTCCTTTACTTGCGCGCGTACGTACACGTATGTACGCGCGTACTTACTACAAGAATTTTTTTTTATTTTTCGCTCTTTTCTTTTTCTTACCTCGATGTATACTTTCTGGTCTCGTCTCGAGATGGAATCTCGATCGAGAAATTTCCTGTGCGACTTTTGCACGTATTACATTACTCAATATTTTGCAACGTGCTTGCACACACGCGCGCGCGCGCGACGACGACAACGACGAGCTCATCGACGAGGAGAGAAACGAGAATAAAAAAAGAAACGACGATCCAGAGGACGCCTGACACATTGTGATTCGCGATGTGTCTCATAATGAATGGCAAAATAATCTAACCTCCTTACGATCAACAGGAGGGTGGGGTGGTTCAGGGGCTAATCGATAATTTGCAAACGAGATGACGACGATTTTGATGCTAATCGATATTCGAAGATCAGAATTTACGCGTGCTATTACAACAATGATGATAATAAAAAAAGCTCTAATGGTCGTGTGGACACTTACCGATTCTGCGATTGATGCAATTGTTGCGATTGAACTCGGGACTGCTCTCGTAACGCCGGCTTGGCAGCAGATACGACTGCTGCATATCTTTGCAGGACTCACGTTGTTGCACCTCACAATTCATCTATTATATCGTTGTTTATTGTCACCAAGGGGGTAGAAGCAAGAATAATCGTTCGCAGATTTTATCGCCGATCGTTTAGGAAAACAACGACAACCACCGGATAACAACAAAAACAACAACAACAAAAGCTTCACTAAAAAATGGTTGTTATCTCTTTTCTTCTTTTTTTTTTATTGATTTCTCCTCGTCCGCTGCTGCTACCGCTACCGATGTTGCTGCCGCTGCTGCGTGTGTCTGCACCACTGCGCCGCCGCGATATGTATTCCCGAATCCTACAAGTGAACCGAACGAGGGCCGGTGGCCAAGTGGTAGTCCGGTACGCGTCGTCGGGCCTACATATAGCTATATCGGGCCGCCCCTACTTCGTCGGTTTTGCTAAGACCGACTGCGTGTGCCGCGTGTGTATTTGTGTGCGTACATATATCGGTATATAAATACAACGTGAAATTTCGTCTCTCTCTCTCTCTCTCTCTGTGCCTGTATACATGTGAGTCAGTGTATGTGTGACACACAGTCAGTCACATTGGTATTGCATTACTCTCTCTCTCTCTCTCTCTCTCTCTCTCTATATATATATATCGCACCACCACCAACCCGAGAGCGAGCGCAGAAAAAGCATGCGAGCATCGTCGTCGTCTTCGGTACATATAGTCGGAGATGAAAAGTGAATATATAGAGCAATGCGTGTGCTCCGAGTGAGAATTATGACTCCTCCCCCGCAGCTGCTTTTCGAGCCTCGTGCCTCATAATAATACTACTACTACTATATACGTGCCTGATCGGCTCGCGCGGCGCACCCGCGCCCATACACAGAGTGGGTCCCAATGTAATAATAATTATAATATCACACACGACTCGCACATGGTGTAGCTACTATATACTGCATGCACGCGCACGCACGCACGGGCATATATATATATATATATTTAAAAAACATTGCGATCGTATACGCGGGGCTGCTACCGTATAATATAAACATGTGTATTAAAGAAGGGCCGTAAAGTTTTTTAAATGTCTCCCCCTTTCGCCCCTTCTACTTCTTACTTTCGTTGACGCGCGCGAGACTGTATAATACGAGTTACGAGTTTATGATACGCTATATATTTAAATTGAATATAAATCGCGTCGAACGTCGCGCGTATATCTATCCCCTCAACGATTGGTACTTGATACGACCGTCGATTCCTCATTTCAATTGTACATAAACATAAAATCAATTGAGAAGCTCGTTCGAGGGCTCGAAGTTATACGCATTACATTAGCGATGGTATTATCGTCGTTTATAACGGAGGGGGATAATCGCTCATCGCGACTCTTGATTCGGATCCAATTGATGCGATCTCGCGCGCGACCTATACGTCACAGAGGGTATATTCTCGGCGTCTCGCGGCGGCGGCATCGAGCGCAACAGGTGAGACAAAGCCAACTATTCCATCTATACAGCTGTTATTATTATATTACGTTACTCGCGTGCGCACCCATCGACTCGCGATTACATATAGCACAGCAGATCGTGTATCGAATGCATCGAATTTCTCGCGCAGGCTTCGCAATAGCTTCGAAATCGTAACATTTTTCAAGCGCAATTGGGAAAAAAACATGGCGAAAATAGCCTCGATTTTGCAGCACGCGCCCAAGTACGTACGTATATAAAATAATCAGCGCTGCAATCCGTGCGAAATACACGCGTATTCGCGCGGCGTGTGCAAGTGGGTACGAGAAGAAGTGACGATAACGTCGACCCCGCTGGCGCGCAAAGCAAAGCAAGATTCGCATATTCTATTTTCGACAGTCCTGCCGCGGCACGTATACATGAGCAAGACACACAGCTACATACACACACTTTTACACGAGAGAGAGAGAGAGAGAGAGAGAGGCAGTACGGCACACGTCGCCGGATACCACACTCTCTCGTATACACACATAAAAGCTCCCTTTCGTTATAGCCTATGGCTTTCGCCCAATCGTTTTAGAGCCCACCGACCACTCATAACACTTGTTTTTCTTCTTTTTTTTCTGGCTCGATGCAAAAGTTGACGTTTTCTCAAAAAGTGCGAGCTTCTCGAATTAAAAATAAGAGACCAATTCGTTATTAAAAGAAAATTCCGCATACATTAGAGGCGATTAAATCAAAAATTACGAGCTTCGCGATTTTTAATGCCGGACATCGCACACTTGTCGTCGTTGAACCGTTATCTCTCTCTCTCTCTCTCTTTCTCGCTCTCGAGAGCTGCTAAATATCAGTTTTGATTCTTCTTTTTATTTATTTTTTTTTATTATTTCACTCGCACTAGCTCGACGCTCAAATGTTTGTAGGTCTTAGTCATGTATAGTATTATTATAAGTTTTACAAGCTCGCGCTATATGCGCGCAAAATCAGTCTCTCTCTCTCTCATCTCGCATTTTTGGCTTCGGGCCATAGAATCGTCGTCGTCGGTGCAGTGGGAACCACCGAGCGAATAATCGCGACGTCGCGTCGTCGTCGTCGTAGTCGAGCGAGCGATTTTATATATAGTATATTATTATACCTAAGTAATAATATACGCACGCATCGTGCATAATGTGCGAACATCACCGAAAGCACGCATGGCTTTTTTGCGCGAGTATTATTTCACGAGCTTGCGCGTGCATGACCCGTAAAGTAATGTGTTTCGACGTAATACCGTTGCATTTGTTTTTTCTGTACGAGTTCGAAAAGAGAGAGAGAGAGAGGAAAGAATGAGAAAAAAAACGTAGAAGAAAAAAACAAACGTCGTTAACTCACACACACGTAGACAGACAGCGTGCAAAACACCATACAACTCCACTAGATGATCATATATTTAAAATAGATCTCTCTCGCTCCTCTGTATTTTCCAAAAAGAAAGAAAAATAAGGCGTATATAAATACGTAAATGTGGCCAAACGGCTCGATTTTTCGGCATACTACCAAACAGGTGTCGAATATTTTCCTCTCTCTTTTCATCGCTTAAAATAAAGCTCTCTCTCTTTCTCTCTCTCTCTGATTCTGGCAAGTCGCTTTATATACGTATACAAACACATCGTCGAGCTATTACATCCGAAGCTTCGGCTCACCGAGCTGACGCAAGCTCGATCACACGCCTTTGACGGGATTTCGAGTGGTGACGACTTGTTCTCGAAGTCACATGCATATATCTCGTAATACGTTCGACGCAATCGCGATGATCAAGATAATGATGATTCGTGTTACACATCTTTGAGAATGTTTAGTTTATTATGCAGTATATCTAGTTACTGTTCGTAAATTGGATGGGTTTGATAATGTTGCAAGCTCAGTCACCTAGATGTTGATTCAAGCTTGCGCGCTGACTTCCTTCCGAGCTGGCCGCGAGGCCAATTGGGAAGGGCGCACCGCACGATCTTCCTCGCCCAAGATAATTAGCAGCGAGTTACAAGGATTTACTGGGAACGAAATGCGTATCCGTCGTTATAATATCCGACGAATATTACGATATATATATAATATTATGTACGAACCCACATTAACGATCGTTGTGTACACCCCCAACACGAGCTTATATATTCCTCTAGCGGCACACTGGACACACACACACACACACAGAATGTATACGTATGTACGCGCCGAGCTATTTTTACACTCGTACATTTCCGGAAAGCGCGCACCTATCCGTTATATACACTCGCGTATATCATATTATGTGCTGTGTGTATATTATATACGTACATATATTATTTCCATTGAACGGCACGAAAATAGCCTGCGTCAAGCGTCGAACTTCGGAGACTAAATCCTTTTTTTGCGCGCGAAATATGGCAAATTTTTTCCTCGGTTATATTTCTCTCTGTTAGAAAAATATATACTGTTTCGCCAGACGGCAAAGCTCCAACCGCTATTCGTTTGGTACGTATACGCGGGGTGATGAGGTTTTCCGCAAAGCGAAGTCAAAAAATCGAATTTCCGATAATGAGAGCACAGAACTTTAACTATTTAAATTGATATTTAATTTATCTTTTTTTTCCGAATTCGACTGATCGAGAACCCGAAAATTTCAAATCAAAATTTTAATCAAGAACTCAGAATTTCAACTATTTAATTAAATGTTTAATTTCGTTTTTTCTCTCAAATTGATTGATTCGAAATAGTAGGATCCGAGAACTAGCTGGTGTCCAATTACTGGCAAAATTTATCCTTTACGAAAGAGAGAGAGAGACAAAGTCGAGAAAAATACTATAAATCATTTGTGACAGGGAAATCTGACTAAAAAAGTATTAGCCCGTCACCGAGAGAAAGAAAAAAATCCTAGTATTAGCCAATGAGTGCGTAAAAGCACAGATTTCAACAGGCAAATCCCATTTTCTGCTGCATACAGCTGTAACAAGTAATGCTTCCATCAATGTAATACTCGAACGGGGTCAAAGAATTGGATTACTATCAGTATATTCGGTGTACTGAGTCATTCGATGCACAGATCCAAATTGTATATTAAGTATAGTGCCCGTAGCTCCCGCCGTGCGTATATGAGGTTTAAAATGTCAAACGCCCCCGTTTTATAATAAATGCACATATGCAAAGAAAAAAGAAAAGAAAACAGACTAGTTACTCAAATGTGCACTGTACACTGCGCGTTATGGTTATTTTCGATCGCACTCCTCCGCAGCTGCGGCCAACCAGTCAGCCTGCCTGTTCGCAGTGGCCACTTTGGCGCACGCCGAGAGCCCCCGTATTTTACCTCCCGCTCGAGCGCGCTCTACGACTACGGAAAAAAAGGAGAGTGAAAAAAAAATCCACGCGGACGCGGGGAGACAGGGGCATATATTGGCAAACGCGATCGCTTAGATTAAAAAATTCGCAATCGTTTTTACCAAATTTTCAAAAGCTTCATTTCGAATTGAACATTCCGAAATTGCTCGAGCGATGTAATATCCGCGTTATGTAGCCAAAGTCATCCTGAAAATGACGAGCTCGCGCATGCAATGGTATTCTGCCTAGGGCATATTGGAAAAGATTCGACGACGCCGATGCGAGTATTTTAATTTTAATTTCTTTTTATTTTATACTTTTTAGCTATACTGCGCACGAATATAATAACTCTCGAGAGTTACATATCGCTTATAATATAGCGCTAGTATATTCAAGATTTCTCTCACACACACACACGAGCAATATATCCGCGAATCACATACGAGGTATACATTCGCTCCGATGAATTTCGCTGCTCGCTGTATATATCGTGTACTGTGGGTCATGCGTGCAGGACACGTACACGCAGATATCTTACGAAAGAAAAGAAAAATATATCGAGCGAGCTCAGCTATTGCACTAGCTGTGCAAAAAGACGCGCACTCGGTAAATCCAAATACTCTCTGGATGCTGGCCAATTCGTGCGCTCGAGTGCGATCATCCGCACGCGACACATAAATCGAACTGCGCTGTACTGCACTCGCGTCACTCGACACGCGGGCGGTCACGAGCTTTTTACACGCGCGTTTCATCGAAAAAAGAAAGAAAGATTGTGCACGAACGCGAGAGTATCGTCGTCGTAGTATAGTTTTCGTCTTCGTGGGAAAAAAATTCGGGAAAAAAATCGGATACTCTCGTGAGTCGCGCGCGACCTTTTTTTTCACGAGTTATATTTTTCTTGAAAGCAATTTGTGTGTTTTCAGTTGGGAGCCATATTATATGCATCCTCGTGTAATATCGCGTTTGTACCGCCCACGCAAAACGATGGTGCTGCGGTTGCTGTGATTTGATTTCAGGGTACACAGAGCAACACCAAATCGCTGTATTGGATTCGCACGAAAGCATCGAATACACCATATGAGATCGACGAATCGCATTCATAAATCGAGAAAAGCTCTTTGAAATTGGCAAATGTTAAAACTGCAAAGCTCGTTTATAAGGACTCGTATACGAGGAAGCGATTAAAAAACACAAACTGCAGGCATAAAATGTACGCGTTGAAAAGTATCGAGTCTTCCAGATGCGCTCGCGCGTCCGCCGCCGTCGGGTGATTTAAATGTCAAAGTAAACTGTGTATGTTGCACGCAGATGCACAGCCCCTATATTATAATGCCAAGTATCGTTGTAACATTGGGCGAGCCGCGTATATATGTGTATACGTCAAAGTTCAAATGTGCATGGCTCGATTTTCGCTTCTGTCTCGAGGAGAGTTCACAGGTGGGCCACGAGTTCGGTGGCAAATTCAAAAGCTCTCGTACGCGCACGCATATACACTTATACCATTCGCACACACTCGAGCTCGGTAGAGATTTATTTATATTTATATAATACGTGGCTATGTAGCCACCTCAAAGTGTTACTCATTAATCGATCGTTTTTGGAACACTCGGATTAGCCATCGTAAAGATGAAAAAACGCGCAAATAAAGCATCTCAATGATTCGTATGTATTTTCATCTTCTTCTATGATTCAGAAGCATACAATAATAAAAGTGATATAATTCCCCCCCATGAGCGATAAATAATTACGACGAGTATTAGACCTATTGTATATAAATATCCCTTTAAGCCCATGGCAGACTAAACTTCTATATCTTTCCGTTCTTCTGCTTTTTCATAATTTTTTCTCTCTTTTTTGCTGCTACTGCTTCGCATTGCTATTCACAAGCTGCTTCTCTAGGAGCTCGAAAATAGAAGTCGTCGTCGCAGCAGCCGCACACCGGCATAGACAGAGAGACGAGAGAGTAGCAGTGGAAGTCGTTGGATGGTCGTTGACCCAGAGTCGCGACACAAACCCTAACATAATATAAGAGCAAGACACCATGATAGTTATGATCGTTATTATTGCCTGTGCGTGGCGGCAACTTGTGTGGGTGTGTGTGTGTGTGTGTGTGTGTGTGTGTGTGTGTGTGTGTGCTTTCACTTAAAAGTGGATTTTTTCAGCTGGGTGAAATCGTAGTCTAGGTGTCTAACGCGCGCGCACATGTCTACTCGCGTGCTCTTTTTTAGCTTCGAAAGGGTCAATTGCTATATAATGAAAAACCACTGTTACGAACATCAAGTACTTGGATTGCCAAAATGGATAAATAACGAGCAATTAAAAGTAGTCGATTTGGCCAAAAAATGTTCATTTTATTATCCCTCTTTCCTTCTTTCGCCCTCTATCTCGGAAGTACGACTATATGTGCGGAGCGGCATGCGAAGCGAGCATCTGCGCGAGTTACGACCGAGAGAGGAAATAAGCTAAAGATTCGTCTCGCGAGGAGTACAAAAAAAAAAGAGAGAGGAAGGGTTCACTGCCGCTGCTGCAGACTGCGCAGAAGAGAAGGAGAGAAGGAGAGAGTCAAAGGGCGCGCGTGTGTTTGTAAACTGCGCGGCACGCGACCAGCCACGCGCTGCCACTGATGCTGCTGCTCCTTTTTTTTTTTATGATCGTCTCTCGATTTCTTTTACGGTCGCGTAAAAAGGCCTTTACATATAGTATAACAGCAACGGCGCAAGCTGCATCCAGCTCCCCTTTTCTCAGGTGCGGAAGCTATCGGATTTTTCGACATGTGTAATACATTATTATTAAATTATATTAATAGCTGCATGTGACTCTCTTTTCATCCTTTTTCCATTTGTGCATCGATTCGGCGATCGGCTAATTTTTCTATAATATACGCTTAACGTTGCAAAGTCTCGTTGTGTATTTTGAAGCGCCAAACGACACGATTGTGCCGTTGTTTGTTGAGCACTCGAACTCTATGCAATTACATTATATGGATGCATAATATAAACATCTTGTGCATTAAAATCTATATTATATTATGATGCAGCTTGTCGCCCTGCTCTCGAATTACATTTATTCGACCTGCGAAATACATACGATCGCCACACACCTGGGCCAATACTCACAGCTCTCATTGATTTTCTCTCTTTTGTAAATATTTGAATTGTTTTGTTTCACCTCTAAGCCTTATAAGGCACTTAAAACTATACGTATATGCGTAATAAATCTCGTTACAATCAATATATGATATATCTCTTTATTAAAGGGTAGACACGCGCCGGGCTTACGCTTTCGTTTCATCAAGTTTAAATCCTCGAGCTCTGTGCACACACTACAACGTGTTACATGCCATACGCAATATCGATTCGAGTGAACACGACGCTAATACGCTGCTGTACATACATAATATTATGTATTTTTAAGCGTTTTCCCGCGCGAATTTTCACGAAATCCTGATATTGTACGCGGATATTTTACGCTTATGTAACACGAATGCTTTTGAAAAGTGTATACATTCGAGCATTTATACGAAACTGTGTTATTAATAAATCCCTAAAATTGTCGCAGAAATATAATGAAAAGGATGAGGACGAGGCAAAAGAGAGATACGATAAGCCGAAGGTTGCCGCAGTATCATACACGTGCTTGCGGTACATAAGCTTATTGTATATATACCTATAATACATTCTCGCTTTGCTGCTGCTGATCGAAGCGTATACGTCGTGTTCGGGGTCACGGAAGGGTGGTATATACCATACAGCTGCTCTTGCCGCGCGCGCTAATTTTAAAATGCGCGCTGTATATTATAATAAAATAATGCCTGCACATTCGCTTACTTCTTTTGCGCAAGAGACGCAGCGAGCGGCAGCTGCACACCGCGAGTACATACACTTCTATTTTATGTACAGAGATTTTGTGCGCTCGTGTATGTAGGTGAAAAACTGTATCGTCAAAGCACAGACGCAGGCGACGAGAGCGACATAGCTTATTTTTGTGCTTTTATTTTTTTGCAGCATGTTTTATTAATACAACGCAATACGCGTAGCCTTTTTGTGAGCTTGAAAGAGATGCGACGTCTTTTCACAAAAAAATGGTCTATGAAACATTTGAGCGCTTGAATACGAAAGGATTTATTTTCAAAAAAGTCTTGAAATTATTCATATTTATATGTGAATGGGGTTGTTGCAGATTTTTGTCGAAAACCTTTTTGCCTTTTTTTGATACGAACTGGCGACAAGTGTTCTTTTCATCTCTAAAGGGCTCCGATTTTGCGATAATCACTTTTCCGATACAGTCGAGAGATAAAAGAAATTTTTTTAACTGTCAATCCAGTATATACATAAATATTGCAATCCTAATTAAACGTATACTTTTCCGGACTTGTCCTTTTACACGTATATAAACATACAGTTTTCGATTCTCGCGAGCTTTTCCTCTGCGCGATTCGCCGCCGCCGCCGCTTGGCGTGCGACCTGCAGCCGGCCGCGCTTTTCCGTGAAAGCTTCGCAATTATCGCAGAAGACGCGGAAATATAATTCACGAGCTTTTTGCTCGAAATATTATTACGGAGTTTTGCACGCCGGGTCCCCCCCGACACGTAATTATAAGGAAGCTGCGACCTGCGGCTCGCACGCACTCGGTGGTATAATTATAATACATGTACACACAAACGAGAGCCATCTCAGCCACCGCCGCGTGTACGCAGACTGCGTGCAAGTATATAAATACGCGCTCGAGCCACGGAAAAGAAGAAGAAGAGACACTGCAGCGGCAGTGGTGCATGGCGCAGCTCAGCAGCTCGGTGGCTATATAACGCGAATGGATTCTTTTCCCGTTTTAGACTCGCTGCGTGCATTATGTCTCGCGTATACAGCATCGTTTTGGAGAGAGAGAGAGAGAAAAAGAGCAGCATCGGCCACCGAGCACTATATATATATACGTAAAACAACGGAAACGAGTAAGCCCCCGAGTGTTTTTTTTTTCGCTTCGCGAGTTCCGGACTTCTTTCACTTGAATCTTAAGAATGAGAAATCGAGAGATGATGCGCGGCTTTTAAACCACCTAGAGAGAGATGTAATGCACTCAAAACTTCAAGTACGATGGTTCTTCATCGACGATTACGCCAAAGTTCGATGAGTTATTTTTAAAAGAAAAATTACTTCGATTTACCCCCCTGAGGAAGTGAAGTTCGATACGCGCGCACGTGGTTTTAACAGCATCAAGTGGGAGCATGACAACTTGTTGCTCCTGCTGGGGCACGATTTTCTTATCTCTCTCTCTCTCTCTCATTTCCAATTTGATATAATTTGAGCTCTCGCGATGACCATTCGACGGAATAAGGCCTCGAATCGATCCGCCCCCGCGCCGATGATGCCAGATGCTCGCACAGCAGTAGCTTGCCCGCCTCCGTGCGGTGATCCGCTCCGACATTTAAATACCAACGCGGGGACCTCCGCTGAAATATCGTGTATTTATGCTGTATATAAGAAAAAACACGTATATAGTTAGACTCTCGAGGCGATTCGATCCGGTGGGCTCTGCTCTATTTGCTGCTGCTTGGGTGTGTACTGTGTATGTGTGTGTGTGTGTATGCATAAAAGAACGAGGTGGTCGCACGCGCGCTACGGTACTTGTTGATTTTTCTTTTCAATATGATCTTGCGTTGATCGTGGTCTAATGTATTATTTTTAAAATTTTACAACTGAGTATAAAATTAAATTAAATTTCGTTGATTAAATTTTGTTCTTTATTGAAATTTACTCAATTTTATATTATATTACTCTTTTTAATAAAAACTCTTATGTACAAACTTACAAATAATAAATTGGTTTGGCATATTCTTAAACAAGATAAAATTTGTGGAAGCAAATAAAAAAACAATCATTGCTCTTTTACGAACTAACTTCCTTAAATACCGCTCCAATCACATTGTCCTTTTGATGAATGAGAATTTGCCTGAAATTGAACGAATGTTTAGTTGGACTTGGCAAAAAATATTGCATTGTATTGAATTTAATTAAAACAATGATGATTATCAACATATTATAAAATTAAATACTCGCATTGGTTTAGAATGTAGACTTTACCTTGTATCGTTTTGAAGAGAAATGACAGGTGGCTTTGAATTTGGCTCAATCTTTCTGGACATTTCAGCGATAGCTGCTATAACACCTGAACTAGTTCTTGATGCTATTCCATTAGCTGCATTTGAAAATAAATACCATATAGTTAGAATTGTATAAATGACATAATTAGCTAAACGCAATTATCGTTTTCTTAAACTTTGACTTTTAACAGTTTCAAAAATTTATAATACCTGCTAAACAAAGTCCAGATTTGTCCGTTAATAGGCATCCCATTACATCTTTGCTTCGATTCCTGTAAATGTACAATGCAACATCTATTATTTGTTATCAAAATGTCAATACATAACCTTAAACATGCCCACTTACAGTTCTTTTATTTGTCTTTCAAAACCTTGCTCCATTTTATTTATTTTACTGCCTTGTATACAATTTTATCGAAATTCACTTGGAAATAATTCCAAAACTTTGTTATTTTTTAATCTTAGAAAGATCAAAGAGATATTTAAATGATTCAAAGCTGTGTCAATAAATATGAACCTTTTCTGCTCTCATTATGCATGATACATACAAAGGTGTGTTTATGTATAAAGTCCACGATGAGACGGCAGCACTACATACTACATGATAGAAAATTTTCAATTTTTCATTTGTTGTTACTTTTTATAACTCAGTATTTAGAGTTACCAAAATATATTATTTCTACAAGAATATCTTATTGTATTGTACTGGTAAAATGTATGAAATGAATTCTTAAATCATTTTAAGCAACTCATTTAATACTTGAATTATAAAAATTTTTTATTACTGTTTATATGATATAATACATCAAATAATTACAATAAACGAACTCTGTTTTTAAACAAAACAATGAGAACAAAAATTTTTCTTCGATTAAACTTAATCACTTCTGTCTACTTAATGGATAGAATTAAAAGTCAATTATAAATATTATTATCGATAATTTTTATTATTCAATACTTAGAATTACTTAAATAAATTATTTCCTATATAAAATATTGATAGTATTACACCAGAACAATCTATTAGTGCTGAAAAGAATTCCTAAATTATTTTTAGAAGATCTGTCAAATAATTGTAACATATCCCTTTGTCAACTAACAAGAAAAAATAAATTCTGTATTTTCACAAAATAATCAATATTTTTAATTGTAATTACAGTATTAGTTATTAAAAATAGTATAAAAATAATGATTCTCATTTTTACAAGCCAAGAATGAAATCTTCAGTTCCAATAATTTTACTTTTATCTACAAACAATTTGGTTTTACTTTCTCTTCCACTCATTCTTAATGCTACTGGATATACTTGATCACGTTCTACTTGTTGATTTTTATCTATATTTTTATTATTAGATAAACTATCATAAATATTTGATTCTACTGAATGTATTTGTTTATTCCTTCTTACTAAAGCTACTGGATATATTCGATTAAATTCTTTGTGTTGATTTTGATTAATAATACTATTAACGGATAGGCTATCACACAAATTCAATGCTGTTGAATGCATTTGTATAAACATTGGTGTCTGTGAAACATCAATGACAGGTTGTTCACCAATATGTTTTGTCGTATCACTTGCCTTTTCTTTCTTCTCTGTTAAATTTTTATTTAAAATAACTTTGTATAATAAATTGGATCCTTCAGATCCATCCTTCGAAATAATCCTATTTGTTAAATCCAATTTAATTTTTTCATACATATTTTTGTCAATATATAGTAATTTAAGACTTTGTTCTTCATTTGTATTTTGAGAAGCAGGCGGCGCTGTTTGATGAATTTTCAACTGTTGTTGAATTTGTTGACCTAGATTTGAGCCAAAATCAGATGCACTTGAATGAAGAAACTGTACAAGTTGAAGGTTTTGACTATTATTGGCGATTGTCTGCGTTATATTTTTTAGAATACTATTATTGCTCTGAATCGAATTGTTATTTGCATAAGTTTTAAGCTTTGAATTGATGCCACTTTTTTCTAAATTGCGACTATACGGGTGATCACGAGCCATGGCGCGCAAAATTTACCAAAACAGTAACCTGGAAAAATTCGAATTATTTATTTATATTCCCAACACATCAATATCACTTTATTTACCGTTTACACAGATCGATCTTATCCAATAATTTTTTATTTAATCCACTTTATGTAGTTACACAGATAGGATCAGTTCTCGTTTTAAAACACTGTTGTTGAAACGATACAAGCAAAAAACACTCGGACACTTCGACTCGCCGATTCAAACTCCGTGCACGCATTGGCTGTCACTGCTCCAGTCGCAACTCAGAAGGATCATTCGTGGAATTGCGATTCGCACCCGGCTAGGTATGTTGGCATGGAGAGATAATTGTTTGTTTCGAAAACGAAATTGCCGTTATCGATTCCGTTCCATTAGAATAGGAAAATTAATTCGAACGAAGCACACATTCTTATTATCAAATGGAATAAGGGTAAAAACGCTTGTTAAATTTTTAAAAAAGGTAATTTTTATTAAATTTGTTATCAATATGATTCATTAGTTTAGATGATAAAATTGCATTTATACACATTAAAATCACTTCAACATGAATAAAAAAGAACATAATCACTATATAGGTATATCCCCAAAAATTCAAACGACTATTATCTAAAAAATTGTTCTTATTAGCAGTCTACTTTTGCGAGATTATTTTGTTCATTTTGAATCTTGAGAGATTTTGAGTAATGCTCCAAGCTCGTTACGGCGGACATGACTCGAAGAACGCTATCCGTCAGTCTGGCGAAAGTTTCGTTTGCGTCATCGTCGTTCCTCGTTATTACAAAAATATCTAAAACATTTCATACATTTTAATATTAAATTTTTCGCAATTTTCTATCGATAAAATTAATTACTTACCAGCTCTATCCTGCCCTAAATATTTGCAAAACATGTTAACTGCCGTGGTAACGTCGTCATCGTCGTGATATGAATCGGTCGACCATTGTGGCCTTTGCTCCCGAATTTTTTCAAGAGCCAATGACCATTTGGCGGCTTTTAAGTATTCTGCTATTTTTACTAATTCGTCATGAGAGCCAGACTATTCATAAAAAATACATTAATTATTTATAAAAAAAAATTCATTTTTAAATATTCAACTTCATCATTTTTATGAACTCACTTCTGGTGCAGGACTTGAACTGCGCTCCGGCGAGCCTCTATCACTCTCCACATCGTCAATTTCTAAAGATCTCGCGAGCGATTGTCTCATACTGGCAATTTCTGCCGACATATCGAGCAATGCAAAAGTTGGATTTTTTGCCGCGCTGCTCAGAGCCATGTGCATCTTGTTCGAGGCTTCGTGAAGCATCAAAAGCTGGAAGTGCAGCTTGTACAAGGCACGACCAAGATCCAATTTAAATTCTTCGAGCGTGCTATCGTCAACCGTATTTACGACTACTTGCTGGGAAATTGCCTCGCTCGATGCTATCTGCAGAGCATTCATTTTCACTGCGGCACGTAGGGACTCGATACACTGTAATACAAGGTCATGTGTATGTTAAAAAATAAACTTGCAAAAAGATAATTGTGATTTTTATCGTTGGGGAATCGTTGGGAAGACTTACTTCGTTTACGGACTCTTTGCGATCGAGGAAAGAATCGAGATGTTCCTGCACCTCGAGTAAACCAAAGCGTAGGGTCTCGTGGAGTCGTTTACCTTCGAGGCCTTCGAAGGCTTGGGGCGAGAACCAAACGATCGGTGCTTCGGCCCGAGAGATTAACAATTCAACGTGGCTCGATAGATGCGAAGCCAATTGAGACGATGCCGCGCTGGAGCCGCTGATGCTCGACAACAACGAAATTGATTCGCGCGTTAGACTTATACTCTTGCTCGTCACATCCCTTAGAATTTTCCCAATAAGTTGGAACGTTTCTAAAGGTTTGAACGATGGCTGAGTACTGAGATTCTGTATTTGCTGCCTCCAAATTTCTTCTACGTCGTCGCGTATCTGTCTGAATGGCATCAGAGCCGACAAATTCGGCGAATTATTGCAAGGAGTCTCGTCGCCCATACTCGACCCCGATGTATCGGACCGCGTGAACGAGTCATTACGATTTCGTTCAGGCATGAGAGACAGTGAAGATGGTAGATTATAGATACCAGCAAGATTATTGGTCTCTTGCCCTTGACCGGGACTTGGTGATTCCTCCAGTGGAGATTCTGATCCAACTTCTTCGTCGGATGATTCCTCAGTGAGACCGCGCTAGATTTGTGAAATATTAAAGTTTAGAATCGCCCAATGTTGTAATGTGTATTTTTTTTGAATCAATAAATGAATAATCGCTATTACTCGCAAAGATTGTTTAGCTGAGGACACAGTCTTTTCACTGAGACTCTCTTCCAGCGTCCTAAGGCTTGATTCGCGTTCTTCTCCTTCGCCAAGAGGTCTACGCCTGACACCCCAGTTGAAGTTATCCGTACTTTCACCCTATACAAAAGAAAAGATTGGTTTTTATTCTTATGCCAATTATTAGTCAACTAATGATAAAAATTATCAATTAAATTATTACCTCAACACTCTCACTTTCGTATTCCAAAAAGTCGAAGTCTTTAAATACTCCAAATTGTTCGTCATCGCGACGCGATCCTCCGCTCAAGTCGTTATTTGCCCCTGACACTTCTTCCGTCGAAGATGCCATAGATGATTGTCTTTCCATCAGATCGGAACTTTGACTGAATATTACCTGAAATTTTTTAATCATATTTAGCAAATAAATTCATTTCAAGAAAAATTTGAAAAAAATAAAATCATAACGTAATTATAATTTTTTAACTCACCGACGGGCTCTTCGGTAGTCCAACCCTTTGTCCACAAGTAGTTAACAAATTAACCAAGCACTCTCTCACTCTCCCCTGCGAGAAAAATAAAAATTTTTATTGAAAAAACAAATTTTACAGCTTTGAATAAAGTAATTCTACAAACTTGTGACATCCACGGTCTCTTCCATCCGGAAATTGGTCCATTGTCAGCGGGTGATAAAGAAATTGATCGGCGAGGCGATGTAGCATTTTTATCCTCGTTTATTTGCCGAGTTAGCCAGCGTTTTCCAATAACGGGAGTTTGAGATAAATCGAACGTAAAATCCATTGTCCGACCTATCATTGATAATAGCGTTGATATTAACGTTTCCGTAATGGGAAAAAATTAGAAACAAACCATCAATCGGGTTTTACATACTTTTATTACTATCTTTTATTTAATGCACAACTGATGGGGAGATGAGATAACAAAGAAAAAGAATACGAAAACCAATATGAGATTTTCAATGATACGTAATAAAGGGCAAAAATGTATAGTCCGCTGGCCAGAACAATTTTGATACGAAAATGAAGCGGGTATGGTAAAAAGCTTATTGTATGTAGCTAGCTGGATTTGTCTTTATTGTTATTTTTATTGCAAAAACCTTCATTTCGGAGGAGGTATAGAATTTTTCAAATGTTTTCCGAGAATGCGTGCATGCAACGTCAAGATAAAAGTTTTAATTCGCATGCTTGAAAAAAAAAGTTAAATTTACGAAAGTGTGCATACCAGGAAGTTCTTTTTTGCTGAATAACTCGTTGTCGTTAAAACTCGGATGCGGCGAGGATATCGATAGCTCCCAGTGGGTCGCGTGAACTGTCGTCGGTGGAGCGCTAAGAGTGGATGATCTAGTCACGACGAGCTTCAATATTTTTAAAGCTTCTCTCCAATGAGGTCCCTTTTCATAATAAATTCAATCGTCAAATGCAATCCCATTAAAAATTATTCCGGTTCATAAAATATATTACCTCGACGTGTTTCGAAACTACCCTCAGCAGCTCTACGCTCGTCGGCTGAGCGGCCTGAGTCGTGATGTCAACGTAATGCAACATACAGTGTATTATACTCAACACGGGTACCGTCACATTGGCCGGCCCCTTTTCCAAAACTTCGACGAGGAAGGACAACATATTGAAGCTCAAATGAGCGTAAGTATCGTAGAGATATTTCACCACGCACTTGGTCCACTGGAAGCTCTCTTTGCTGAACGTTCGCCTACTATACAGCGTCATAACTGTACCAAGGTTTTCCAACTTCTTGCCCTTTTCCGCGCTTATCTGTGCTATATTTTCTGCGCTTCTTATGCAGAGCTCGTTGGCATCCTCATAATTTAGCAGCATGTACGGCAACAGAGAGACGACATTCATAGGGAAGGCTAAGCTCTGCGTCGGATCGACAACAGGCAAATCGAGTAACAGTGTGAACTGAGATAGCAGTGTCACTACTTGTTCGTAAGTATTTGGACTAGTGCACCCCTTTTACGAAAAAAAAGAAGAAGAAATTAATTCACATTCCCAAGATAAAATAGCTCCGTTTGTATATATAAGTTTGAATTACCTTTAGTAGCAGCGCATGAACGCCCGGGAACGTATTCCACTTGAGCTGCTGCTGCAATTTTTCCACCTTATCTCTGGCATCTGGCCTGTCCAGAGGCAATCTGTGCAGGACTCGATCGAGCAAACGCAACGCCAGTAAAAATTCGTGCTCATAATCGGACTCGAGCAGAGACACCGACAGCCAGAATAGCTGCGCCAAGATGGTCATTTTGTCGTCCTGCGTCGCCGAGTCGCCCAACAATTTCAACGATTGAGCCGAGCGCGACCTTGACAAGCTCGTGTTCGTCGTCATGACGCATCCGGCTTTTTCCATCTCCTTGGCTTCGACGGCGGCCGTGGCCGCTGCGGCGGACTTTCTCGACGAGTAGCTCACCGAATAACTAGTGCTACGCATGTGACCCGGCTGATTCAGCTGGGTGTACATTTGTGGCCCTTGATTAGGGTAGCCCATCGGTCCGGCCGAGCTTCTCTTGGCCAGGGCCGCGTCTTTGTTGTTGAGATTCGGGGTCGACTTGAAGATCTCCTTCATGAAGTCCAGCGGACGGAAGTCAGACTCGAGCGAGTCTACGGCTGCCTCGAGGGTGAGCAGGAGCTCCGTCACGTAGCCCTGCATGTCCTCGCCCTGCTCGGCCACCGTCTCCACCAATCTCGACAGTATGTCCGACAGCATTCGGGATGTAATCGGAACTTTCAAAGCGCGGAAAACTTGCAGCGATCTGCCGGCGTAGTGTCGGGACGAGCACGAGAGGCCGAGCTGGAGGGCCGTCTGGGCCCATCGCTGGCTGACCAGGGCGTGCGGCAGCGAGTCGCGAAAGACTCTTAACACGTGACGCAGCAGCGTGGTCAGTTGCTCGGCGCTGCGCACCCACCAGACTTTGGCGGTCATGTCCTCGTAGTTCCACAGAGGTTGGCTCCTGCTTATGAAATTAACGACTCCGTAGTAGGTCGATCGATTTTAATAATATAATAAAATAATTGTTTACCTAGACGCGAGGAAATTTATCAACGATTTTATGACGTCTTGGATCTGCATGTTGGGTCCGGGCTTCGGACTGGTCCAGTTGGCTCCGTCTTCCGGAGTCACGATGACCGGCAGAGGTGCGGTTTTCGTTGTCGCAGTTCGTTGACTGCTCGTGCTGCTCCAATTTCCACCCTGATTTGCTGCGGCTACTTGAGTCAATGATTCGTTATTATAATTTTTAAAAAGATCTTGTACATGTTTCTTAGATTTTGAACATGTTTGAATGACTAAAGTAAATAAAGATAATAGTAAAACTTACATTAGTAAGGCTTATTTCTAAATATATTGAATCAAAAAAATTAAAAAAAATGCATAAGTATATATTTTATTTGTTTGATAGATAAAAAACGAAATAAATATAAAAATGTACAGTAGTTTAAAGCCTTACTCAAATCAGAGCGTCAAGTAAAAATGTAGGTCAGTAAAAGTACAAGTCCCAAATATTTGGGCCTCGCGTTCTGCTATGGACCACAACCAGGGGGCGTAGCTCAGATGGTAGAGCGCTCGCTTAGCATGCGAGAGGTACCGGGATCGATACCCGGCGCCTCCAAAATAACATTTTGATTTTTCGAACGCAACGAAAAAATTTTTATTTCGATCAATTATAGACAGCTACATTATGCAGCTGATGCAATTTTGTTTGATTTTACAAGTATGAGCAATATTATGCAACGAACGATATTTGTTTTAAAATCAAAGGAATAAATTATTAAAGTAATTTATCCGAATACTAATTAACTTGGCTTCGGATAACATAATTAGAATTCATAAACTAGTATGTCATTAATTGCATAAAAAAAGCTTGAATAAAACTTTAAACTATGTTCTTCTTTATCCCTAGATAAAATGTCCCCGTTCATCCCATAAAAAGTAATTTTTTCAAACTCTTGACCGTTAACACTTACTCAGGGCCAAAACAGGCGAGGTCGTATTCTTGCCGTCATTACTCGAAACAGCCGGAGGTGTACTTTGAATCCGAGGTATATTATTAACGGGAGAGTGCGCCGGACTGGGATTATTCGACGAGGACGACATCGAGCTCGACAGGGTCGGCGACGACGCTTCCGAGGTCGGGGCCACCAGCGCCGTGGAAGGCATGGGTGGAGGTAGAGGAGGCGGGGTCGGTGGCGAGCTCGCGAACGGCGACGATGGATGCGACGTGGGCGGAGGAGGCGACTGCGATCGAGCCGGCGAGTGGTGGCGATTCGCGGATGAGACGACCACGCTGCCACTGAATTAAAAAATAAATGAAAAATAATTAAAGAAAAATCAAAGAGAAATATTTCAATGACCTACCTATTCGAAGCTTGCGTCAACGTCGACGACTGAGTGGAGGACGTCGCGGTCGTCGTGGACGTGGTAGGCCCGTAAAGATAACTGTCGAACTCGACATCGACCTCGGTGAAATTGTGCTCGTAAACGGGCAGCGGCGGCATGGTCAGGCCCAGTCCGAGCAGCTCCGTCTTGGTGGACAATAAAACTCGCGCCACCCCCAAGTGATCTCGATGATCTCCGAGGGTAATGAGCATATTCAAGAGCAGCAGCCGGCAATGGTCGCGCACCAGCGGTCGCGAGTGATCCAGGCCGAGGAAGACTATGTGCAGCATGAGCGGCACGTGTATGGCCCAGTCCAGCTGTATACCATCCACTACGACGTCCGTCAGCAGCATCACGGCGATGTTGCACCTGTGAAAGCTGCTGATGGGCTGCGAGCTGTCGGGCAGG
This sequence comes from Trichogramma dendrolimi, assembly GCA_034770305.1. Classification (NCBI taxonomy): domain Eukaryota; kingdom Metazoa; phylum Arthropoda; class Insecta; order Hymenoptera; family Trichogrammatidae; genus Trichogramma; species Trichogramma dendrolimi. The sequence continues at coordinate 589,436 of JAPMIB010000094.1, read as the reverse complement.
TACTCTGTGAGCGGGGCGAAGTAGCCGCCGTACTCCGGCATCGGCAGCGGATGCGGCTGCGGCAGCTCCATCAGCCCCGGTTTGTCGCAGCTGTTCGTCGTCGCGGACTTGTTGTTGTGGCCGGTGTTGTTGTTGAACGAGACGGGCACGTTGCGAATGTAGTAGGCGTCCTCGGTCGTCAGCTGAAAGTCGAGAAACTGTAAAAAATAAGAGACGGAACGCAAAAAACGATAAATGCAACAGATGCGAGGGGACGTTCACAGGGTGAAATGTGACATGCTTATTATATATATATATATATGGTATGTGTGCTAGAAAACAACGAGAGAAAAAATTCCGAAGATAAAATAGTTGATTAATAAATTCTAATTAACAAAAGAGTAACTTTGACACAATTTTCTTCTCTCTCGGTGTACTATACATATAAAACGTTTTTTTTATAAAGAATTGTAATTAATGAATTCGATGAACGTGCAAATTTTCAAATTACGTGACAACGCACGTATATAATACCAAAGGTAAATATTCAGCGGGCAGCATTCAGATGCACTGCGAAAATTTCAGTTTTTTCCAATTCTGCGATATACCAATTTAATTATCGACGTTATGATAAATAAACCACTAAGCGTTTCGATTTATATAAATAAAATGCAAACAAAATTTTCCCCGAAATAACAGTACGCGTCGATTCCTTTAAAACTTCGGAGAAAAAAAGGGATTTCGTCGGTAAAAAGCAGTATTTGAAGCATAAGCTTTAGTAATTCGTTATCACGTGATATCTGAATATTCGATGAATAGCGATTGGCATGCATAAAAAATGAATGCATCAACGTCGAAAACTTGCCAGTGATCATTTTCAAATAAACGATACGTGATCTGCATATAAAAGTATTTCGTATTCTATTCATTATTGCGAGCTATTGCGCGCGTGAGCGTTGCGGATAAGGGTGGCAAATGGTAAAAATCGATAGTCGCAATAAGCTCTTTACCGCCTTCGTTATCTCATTTTTACCTCGGACTCGGCGATGGGATGCGTCACTTCATCCGATAGCAGATTCGCTCCTCCGCCTACGTGGTTTCTGGCCTTGTTGCTCGGGTAGCAGCCCGACAGCGACCTCAGCGGCTCCGACTTCGATCTGCGAAAAAAAAGCCCAAGTCACAACAAAAATCTAGTATTTCCTATAGCGAGCTCTATCATTTGCGTCGAGTGAAATACGACTCTTACCCGCTCTTGATGGGATCTTCGCCGGAGTGGCGTTTCGTGTGTATCGTGCCCTTTTCCACGGTGAGATCCTTGGTGGGATTTCCCGGATCCGCGGCGGGGGCGTCGCTGTGCGACGAGGCCTTGCGCATACTCGTCAGCCGGTAGAACGGCGGTGTCTCGGTGCGCTCGATCAGGCAGTTGAGCGTCTCGACGGTCTGCAGCTCGGACATCATCTCGTCGACGAGGCGATCGGGTCGGGCGCGAGCCAAGTACAAAACCACTCGTTTCGCCTGACGAAGATTATTTATTCATGATGTTTTTGATCGCGTATGCAGCCCGATTAAATTACGCTTTGAATACACTCACGTAGGGCAGAAGCTCGATGGGCGCCATGCCGGACACGATAATGAGATAGCGTATGATTACTTTGAGGTTGTTCGGCCAGCAGCCGCACAGCGTGGCCCACAGCTCCTCGGTCTCTTTCGGGTGCTCGTCGGAGAACTAGGGCAAGAGAGTTCGCGGGCGAGTTTTTTTCAAGTTGAAAAAGTTTTCGAACCTAACAATAATTCTGCGGGCTCTTTCTTTCGTGGAAAAACCTACCTTTGCAGTTATGTAGAAGAGATTGTTGAGAACCATCTCGGTAGCTTCTACGCTTCCCCAGCCCTCTCGACGTGGGCCGCTGCGCGTCATGTTAGACCCGTGCTGTAAAGAAAGTCGAAAGTAAATTCGATTGCAAAGAACAAAAAAAGTAAAGGCATTCTTTTTCTCTCTCGCGCGAGGGCATAATAATGGAAAAGTTATGTGATATGTAAAAGTTTAAAACGTCTGCATATAAAGCAGTACAAGAAAGTTTGGCAGTAAAATAAAAATAATTAAAAGTAAAATCAGATTCGAAAAGTTTATAGTTTCTCAACTACCACTTGAAGGTGATATAAAAAATAATTATCATTCTTGCCTGCTTCCTCTCACTTACCTTTCGATTTTCGAGCAGATCCAAGGGCTGCTTTGCCAAGCGCGGCCGCATTAAATTAAAACACAAGTAAAGCATAAGGGAGTTAATCATAAATTTCTTCACACACACACACACACGCAAAAGGAAGGGAAGGAAGTTTGTGCTTGCTTTTGCTTATTAAACTTTGCTACTGCTGTTGCTGCCACCAGCAGGTATATATATATATATATATATATATATATATATATATATATATATATATATATATGTATGTATACCATGCGCGTTAATCTGATTTATGTATAAGCGTGTCCGTCGTGTCTTTTCCCCAAGCCTTTATTGACAATACTTCCGCAAAGGCAAAGTAAACCTCCGAGGAAAAGCGTCGCTCCACAATCCCATAATTTCAAAAGCTCCGCTCACGTCACGCGTGTGTGTATGCGGACACACAAACACATACGCTTGTGTGTAAAACTTGTGCGATCGATGAATATAACGATATCACGAGAGTGTAAACTGTCCCGCCTGGGGTACAGTTGAAAAAAAAAGAGAGAAATAAAAAGAGTAAAAAAAAGGGCAGGAAATTGAGGATAAAGCGCGTCAAGCGCGCACCCACTTATGGGAATCGTGTTTACGATGATATAGATGTTGAACCGAAAGAGCAAGAGCGTAACGATCCTCGTGAGATGTAGTAGCAGCCGAATTCAAAGTGAGAGAAAATTCAGCGCACCGAGAAATACTAATCACGAGGTGGATATCAAAGTAATAGATGGACGGGCTCCCAGTAAATATTACAATTATTTCAAATATTTTAATAACTCCAGATAATTTTTAATTATCGTTGTTAATAATAAATCGTCTATCTACTGGTTTGGCTCTCTATTGTACGTATTCGTACAATAGACGCGCGCGCGGCGTCTATAGGGGATGTAATTCATACACAACTTACACACAAGTACACGCAATATTTACCTGAAAGTAACTCAAGGGATTTGAGCAGGGCGGCACGTTGGGATCGACGAGCTCCATGTTGTGCAGCCAGGGCAGTAAATATTGCAGCAGTAGCTGGCGTACCTCTCGCCTGGCCGTTTGAAATCTATAGGTGACTTCTGCAAATGACATCGTTATAAAACCGCTGGGTGATAAATGATTGACGATGTCTTTCTCCCTCTAGCTTTTCTCGCGTGTGGCAGGTAAACAATGTATCGCGCGAAAGAGACACATAAGAATTACGTCAAAAATAAACAATGTATTTAAGAGAAGGAGAGGAAGAAGAAATGTTGTTACAGTGCAGTCATTCGAAGTAATTATTTTTCTTTTCTCGCGCGCAAAACGTTTGTAACATTTTTAAATATAAAAGTGCTCCGCGTGTCCGACAGCTTGCAAAAACATCTATAGGAGCTTCTGCTGCTGCATGGAGGCGTTAAATGCCTCGTTGACTCAAGAAACACCTAATAATAGCCGAAAGAGATAGAGTAAACACGTGTGCACGCGAATGTAACTAGTGCTTCGAGAGAGAGAGAGACAAGATGGAATATTTAGGTTGCGTTTATTATGACGATGACGTTTCTCTGCTGCTGCACGCGCGGGAACGGAACGATCATCGTCGTTTATATACACAGACGCGGACACGTGTGATGTATAAAGTAGAAAAAACACGAGTGAGGCTTCGGGAGGATTGTTTATATATCGATCGGATAAGAGAAGACAAAGAAGCAAAAAAAAAAAAAAAGAAACAGGTATATAGACAACACTTAAGCTCTTACCGCTGAACATGGGCATCGTTAACTCGGGGTGTAATTGCGCCAGCTGTCGCGATAAGTACTTCTGGCTGCGGCAATAGGTCGCCGATAGCAGAGCGTCGAGGGTGGTTACGTCTTTGGCCTGCTGCTGCTGCTGTTGCTGCTGTTGATATTGCGCTTGATGGTGATATTGCTGCTGTGGCTGACCATTGTTGGACTGTACTACTGTCGTCGAGGTAGTCAGGAAAGTCATGGAATTGTTCGGCGTCGACGTTGCCTGCGCCGCGATCGTAGTCGTGTGGCTCGCTGCCGTCGCGGATGCACTCGCAGTGGTAGATACATTCTGCTCCTCTTGAGTAGTTCCTGTTGCGGACAGACGAAAGCAAACGTGACGAAAAACTTACGATCCATATATCATTATTTGTCGTGCAATATACACGAAATAGCTTTGAGATATAAACGTCAGGGCAGCTGCAGCGAAATAATATTTATAGCTTCCCGTCGAAGTTTACGATTGCCGCTCACCTTAGAGAGTAGATGTTTACCTGCGGTGGACTTTCGTACGCGACGGATGGATACAATGGGACGCGAGGTAGCAGAATTAAAAGCTTTCAATCTCGCTGCAAGCTCTATCTATATATTTTAACTCGTGTATATATAGAGCTACGGGCGAGAATCGATCAGAAATAAGTAAAAAGTTTCCGCGCTTACTTTGCTACTCTCTGCGCGGCAAGAATAAAATCACGAGGAGAGTAAGAAGTAAGCTAGTAAGCTCTTCGCCTCGGCGCCGACACAAGTGGGCGAGTAAACAAAAGAAGAGAGAGCCTTCTTCGAGCCGGCTGCGCTAATAATTCGACGCGCGGCGCAAAAATCCCAGCAGACCCGCGGATACCAGGAAGGAAAGTCCCCCTACTTTTCGTTCTCTCTCGATTACGACGATGGCGAAATACTTACAACGACGATATAAGTATACAGGCTAATAGTGCGCTATGCGCGTGGCACGTTCGAATAATAATAACGATAATAATATGAGAGAGCTGCGGCTCTCTGCTGCTGCCATTAGATGATTCATGCGCCGCTACTCGCATGGAGATAAGCTCTAATTGACACAGAGGATAATTCGTTCGTAATACGTGTGTGCTGCTGCTGCTGTATATACACGCGTGAAGCTCCTCTCTAAAAGGCAAAGCTCGCGGTGCATTCATAGTATGCCAATATATGAGTCTCTCTATCTCTCTCTGCTACATATCAGTAGCAGTAGCTAGCACACACGCAGTCGGGGAGCTTCTCTATAAAGCTCGACTCTCTCTCTGTCTTTGTATTCTCTTCCAGCGCGCACGCACTCGTACACTCGACTCGCGACGCGGCGCCGCCGCCGCTGCTACCGCTGCCACGAGCTTTTCCACATAAACATTATAGCTCCCTTCTTCAGTCGGTCGTTGATGCTGTTACTACTCGCATGTCGTAACGGACACAGAGAACCGCGATTTTTCGAAGCGAGCGCGCGCTACCACGCGTGCAAGCTCCAGTGCGAGAGCTTTTTTGAATATACACGAAAGCTCAGCGTTGCGTGCGTGATTTAGGTGACAAAGACGCGTGAATTATTATTTACGCAGTTTAGTAATGGTAACGGGGGCAAGATGAATAAATAACCGAATCGACACAGTATACGATGTCGCGTAATTGGAAAAAGTGACCGAGTGCGTAAACAATATACCAGTGCTACCTCTGCATCGTTGTTGATATAAGTCGTTTTTTACGCAGTGACACGCGAGTGCATCTTGACACTAATGGTGTGTGATATAATGCCAGTATCGTGCGTTGCTTCGAGTGATTAACTCGGAATCCGATTTACTATTTTAATACCGAATCAAATTCTCATGAAAATCGTCTTTCGATTAACGCGGGGGACCGATCGAGCTTGCGGGCTTTCACGAGCTTTATACAGTCGATCGAATATACACTATTGTAAGGCGGAATAAGCGAAGATGATGCGGCGAATGATTTGTGCGGTGTGATAAGCGCGGCGTATTATAGTGGATCGATATAAACAACACAACGAGGAGCTAATGATTAGCCATAATTACACGTTCATCGTTGGGATCGTTAATGCAGCCGTGTGTGTGCGTGCGTGTGTGTGTGTGTGTACGCAACGACGACTATATGCACTACTACGTCACGGACAGGATGAAAGCTCCATTATTGTTGCGCGCGAGTGATGAATTGCAGAAATATTAGTAGTGGTAGTGGTAATAGTGGTAGCGCGTAACGAGCGCGCCAACATGTGAAATTGAGAGAGAGAGAGCCCATCTACGGCACACAGCGAGCACAACAATAAGGCCAAGAAATCCACTTCTATTGAAAAAGACGACGACGACGACGACACATTGACAATGACTGACGACGAGGGCTCGAGCAACAACTTCACCTTCCAGGCGCATAGCTCGCTCGCCTGGACGATCGTCACGGGCTTCGAGACCTACTACCTGCCGATCCTCGTGTTCGTTGGCTCGCTCGGCAACTGTCTCTCGGTCTTCGTCGTCTCGGCGAGCATCAAGATGCGACGCAGCTCGTCCAACTATTATCTCGCGGCCCTGGCCATAAGCGACACGGGTTTTCTGTTCGCCCTGCTGCTGGCTTGGTTCGGCATAGTCAATGTGCCGCTCGTCACGCGTCCTGGCATCTGCCAACTCTTCATCTATCTCACCAACGTGTGCAGCTTTCTCAGCGCATGGTAAGTAGACAGAGACAGAGAGAGAGAGAGAGAGAGAGAGAGAGAGACGACGAAGAGCTTAGCCGCTCTTTTGTTTGTCTTGCTAATGCGATTCGCGACTTAACGCGGTGCGGCGCGAAACGAGTTATTTTCACTGGCCCGACATGCGGGTTGGGTATATAGATATACGAGTGTACGCTAGACTGATCCTCGTGTGTTTACCAAAAGTGTTTGGATCCTCGCTCGCTTCTCGCAAGCTGTTCGCTAAAAAGTAAGAATCGCGCGATAATACGCGCGAAAAATGATTGTAACACGCTCGTATCGTGACTAAAAAACAGATTAAAAAATTCAGAACGTAGTTTTTTTTTTGTAAGCTTACATTTCTTGGGAAATTCTTTCGGCGTCCCGTTTTTCGAGTTTTGCCATTCGTTAACTCGAAAAAAGAATAATTTTAGCGAAAAAATGGGACGAATGAAAAAAAAAATGGTCAAAGTATGCGTATAAATTTTTTAAGAATTTTGTGAAAAATGAGAGGTAGCGCGTGGTACCGATCGAATTTTAGGGTGTGATATGATATATTACTCACTTCTTAGGCTTATAGAACCATGAGCAGGGACCGAGGATTCAGAAACTTTTGGAAATGAGGACCAGTCTAATGTAAACGTTGAAACGAATGATAATTTGAACTCGAGATTCTGTACATTGCACAATTGCAATTGAATTGAACAATTGAATTTTAGTTAATATACTCGAGCCGCTCTCTCGACTATACAGAAATTTTTGCCCTTTTATTGCACAAAGAAGCGATCGCGGAACTTTGGCTCGCCTGCCAATCGAACCGTGGAAAATGCAATAATTTCCCTTCAAAGCAAAGAAAAAAAATGTCAAAAAAAACACCAACGTATTTGTAACGCACGGAGAAATATTCTTAATTAGCGTAATGTAACATATTTCGCGTAAAGAATTTCAACCGCGCCCCGCGAGTTGCTGCTGCTGAAATCGACGCGCGCTGCCCGAATTTTCATTTAACTATATATATTAAAATTTACACATGCATCGCGTGCGAGAGCGAAATTTTAATTACAAACTGGTCCTGCCCACACGCAAAAGGGTACACGAGATTTTATCTTAATTATCATTTAAAGAACCCCCCCCCCGGATCGGGGGGAGAATATTAATTGCTTGCTCGATTTCGTGTGGTTTACGCCACGGCTCAAACAGCAACGAAAATTTGACTCTTGACAGCACTTTGTGCAGCCAGCGTAAATATGCTTTTGCTGTAAAACGACGGGGGTTTATACAACCGAAGGCGATTGTTGTCTCGCGATTTTCGTTGAAAAAGCACATTCACACGCAAGCTGCATAAAGAGTTCAATCAAATTAGCGAGACTCGATGTGCAACAGACAGCCACTGTAATCTCGCTGTTAAGCAAGTCTCTACTTGACATTAAACCAGATTTATATTCACCATTTATGTTTGTCTTGAGTGCCTCAAAGTTTTGATCAAAAGCATTTACTTCATTCTGTAAATTAAGGTACTTCCTAAGCAGAAATACTTTGAACAAAAGTTTTGAAGAATCGAAATATCTTCAACTCGAATCAATTATTTCAAAAGGGAATATTTGATTACACTAAAGGAGGAACGCCATTTACAAAATGAAAATCCACTTTTTGACTACACATAGAAAGCTCAAAATTTGGGGAAAGCTGTCTTCTTTTGATGTGTACTTTAAAAGTACGATATTTCATTTATATTAATTATAAACCAGTTGATGTGATTCGGCCCATATAAAATACCCGCGAAAATAAAAGGGAAAAGCTCGAGGTAGGTGCATTTTCAGTCCGATGTGAATCTTTCAGTAGCAATTCCATTATAAATTAATGAAATTAATAAATTCTATCGGTTTCGTGACAAAATAATTGAACTTTTATTTGGATTAAAAATTTCATTAAAGAACGATTTATTTAAAGCTAGGGTCGACTAATAGAATATCGCAATTTCATTTCTGCGGTGATTAAATTTGGTATAATTTCATGTAAAACTTGTTAACAGCGAGATCTAGACCTATAAGTAAGCCAGGTAGCGGCAAAGTGGCAATTTTTACGTCTAACTGCCATAAAATTAAAATTCCCAGGTTCGTCGTCGCCTTCACGGTGGAGCGTTTCGTCGCGGTGCGCTACCCTCTCCACCGCCAATGGATCTGCACGTACAGCCGCGCCAAGTATCTAATCGGCAGCGTGAGCGTCGCGGGCCTGGTGCTCTGCAGCCCGGTGCTGCTGTTCACCGAGGTCCGAGTCCACGAGGCCATCTCCGTCTGCAGCATCACCCCGGGCTGGGAGAGACTCGCGACCATCCTCAACTTCGTCGACACTATTCTCACCTTCGTCCTTCCCTTCTGCGTCATCGTCGTGCTCAACACCCTCATAGTTCGAGGGGTTTACGAGGTCGACCGGGCTCGGATGCTGCTCGAGGCGAGGCTGTCGACGCGCGAATCGCCCCTGGCGCTGCAGCAGTCGAGGATCACCAAGATGCTGCTCATAGTGTCGAGCGTGTTTTTCTGCCTCAATCTGCCGTCCTACGTGATGCGACTCTACGCATACGTGCACGTGAGTTTATATATCCATTATTGATTTTTAGTTTAATTCGACTTCCGTGTATACACATTTTTCTTCATTACTAGATAACGTCGACATTTCAGCTATTCTCTGTACTATATGATGATGATAAAGCCGATACTTTTTACGATACTTTTTATTATCCTAAAAATCTCTCTTGTTTCGTTTTTTTTCTATGCATTTAAGTACGCGCGAATTTCTCTGTTGTTTTTTTTTGCAGCCTGAAAATACGGTGACCGACATGGAGGTATTAATTCAACGATGCTGCAATTTGCTGTTCGACACCAACTTCGGCATAAGTTTCGGCCTCTACTGCGCGAGCGGGCAAAACTTTCGCTCGGCGGCGGTGGAACTGCTGAGTTGCTACAAGAATCCCGGCCGCACTACGGCCGATCAGTCGAGACAAGCCTCGACCAATCAAGTCAATATTTTCGGTTAGTTTTGGATATTATCAATTCTCGCGGAATCATCTCTTTCGATGCTTTTGACATTTCTCGTACGTTATTGAATTATTTCAAAGGTACGGACAACACGCGCCCGAGCGAGTCGACGACAGCCAACGCTTCGAGAGAAAAGTCCATCGGCTCGCAACCTTACCGCCACTTCCGGGATTCGTGCCATTTGAAATCGAGTGTTCCGTTGGACAAGAAACACAAAGAGGAAAATGATAAGTACGCCAGCAGTTGGGCTTGAAAACGAACGAAAGTGATGATAATGATGATGATGATGACGCGTGTGTTGTTACAAGTGCAGAGAAAAAAAATTGTGTTACGTGTATATAAATTATAATAAGCCTACGAATTCCAAATGAAGAATCATCACCCCCCCCTTTCCTACTTGAGTGTTAAGTGTTTGCATAAATTTATTATGAATTCCATCGATGTACGGTTAAATTAGATGTACAGTTGTTTAAGAATTATTATGATATATCTAACGATTTTGTGCTGTGAAACGAAATAAAATATTTATCGATGTTAACGTAAACGAACCGATTTTGCGAAAAAACTTCCTATATTAAAAAAAAAACCAAACCCGTTGGTCAAAAGGTCAGTGTAAGTGGTTAATTTTTTTTATGAGAACTTGAAGTATTTTATTGCATGTTAAATTTGATGTACATCAAATATGTCTACTGCAGAGCTTAACTTGATACGCTGATTAAACGTTACTACAAAATTCTGTACTAAAGTACAGAATTTTTACTGTACTAAAGTACAGAATTTTTAGATACTAAAGTATCTAAATAACTCTCAGTTTCGTGTGCTCATTTTACTAAGAGGCTTTAAGATAATCTACTCTTAAAGTCATGTAAAAAAACAAAATTTATACATCACCGGCAATTATGATGTAAAAAATATTTTTCGCGCATGTTTAATACCCGTATTATGAACATTGTACACAATTTTATTTGAGCAATAAACATAAACTTATCAATAATGAACCCACTCTGGGCTTGTTTGTAGGTTGTAGGAAAGGGACAGTACAACGCGCCGAGGCCGAGAGCGTCGGCTTCTACACTACTACCTACCTATACCACCACCTGCAAACAAACACCTCTCGATTGTATCCACTCGTGGATATACTACTACTAGCCCCTTGATAATATGTAAATAACTCGAACTAAGCAAGCATGAGCTAACGCGGAATATCGCTAGTTTTTAATTGAGATTGATCGTGTTTTCGCTTATTTTCCATTACAGTTTCTTGCTACTTCGAATTTTCTCCTGTAACTTTTCTTGTTATTGTTGTAATTAAAGTTACGTTAACTTTTTACTATCTTTGCCGGCTTGTTTTTTTTTTTTTACATTCATAACTTCGGAAAAAAAGTCAACCGAAGTAACGAGTTAATTATTTTACGCGGACTCACCGATATCTGCGTCTGGAGCGGGTAGAGATCGAACGTTGCCGAAAAAGCGCTGATCGAGTAGCTGCAACAATTGAAGAGCCGCGTCCTGTACGGCTGCTCTCGGACATCCCGTGTTCATGAGGGTCACGTTGATTATGCTCGTGTAATGGTCACACGGATATTCGCTGTGGAGAGAAAAAAAAAATACAACAAAAATAAATGACCTTGTAACTTTTTACAAAAATATCTTTACTTACCGAGCGCTGAAGATAGTCGCGAGCGCCAGGAAGCATCCGTCGGCGACCTGGGGCGATCCGGTGTAGCAACGGTCGACCACCCAATCCAGAAGCGCCCCAATGTCCGAGTTGCCCTCGAGCAACAGTACCACCGTCTCCCTCGCCAGCGTGTATATCTTCTCGTCCTTGGTCGCGAGCAACAGATCCAGCCACTGGTAGAGTATCGAGCCCTCCTCGGACAGACTCGGCGGATTGAAGCAGGCACCGCAGCATAACAAGCCGCTCATGGCTTGCAGCGCGGAGAGCTGCAACTCGGTGCACTTCTTCTCCTCCTCGTTGGAGAAGTTGACGTTGGTCAGGGGCTGGCCGTAAGGACCGGCCCAGGTGGCGAACAGAGCGAATAGATTCCGTCGAAGGTCGCGTTTCAGCAACGCGTGACAAGTTTCCACTGCAGGCGAGAGGAGGGAAAAAATGTGAACGGTGAAATGTCGATATCGATTAATGTATCGTTTGCGATTTATAAGTTTAATACGCGCGGCGGTAAAAAGCCCGGAGATCGCAAAGAATTTTTTTCTTTTTTGTGCGCCTGCGAAAATACGTTTAAGTGATTTCACGAGAGCTTTTATATTCCGTTTCGCTGGAAATGGCTAATAAAAAGTTAAGTTTTCATGCACATAATTTTTTTCCCTGCCCTTTGAAATTAAAATGTTATATCAATAACTGTTGAGAGATCAAACATTCTCGAAAAACAAATCAGTACAGAAAGGGATTTTCTCTTTCGAATAGTTGATTCAATTATTGAAATGACTTCGGAGAGAAGAACACGAAGAAGAAGACGAGGAGGCCAACTTTTATTAAACTTACATGAAAAACTTTTGAGCATTTTGCTGATAAAATTGCAAAAATGCAGCTTAATATCGCGTACAGTCGGCGCTTCTTTGTCCGATTCGTTTTCCAGATACAGCCGGGCGCCGTCGATGTACTCGACGAACGTCGGATGCAGCGATTGTGTTTCACGATCGAGCACCGCTGGGCTACAGAGAAAGAAGAAAAAATGCAGGATGATAGAAATGAAAGATTCTTTCATTCAGTTACCCATCTCTCTCTCTCTATCAAATTCTCGCAAGACTCGCAAGAGAGAAAGGCAACGATTTTTGATCGTGTAGCGCGCAGGAGGCAGAAAACTTACCAAATTCCGAACGTACCGTACTCGGCTATGAGCTCGAGCACGCGCACCAATTGTAATCTCAACGCGTCGCGTCTCCTTCGCCGGCGCATATTTTCCTGCTTCCTGTCGACGGCCTCTCTGATGTACGGCACGAGCTCCTCCATCAGATCTCTACATTAAAGTATAATAAAAATACAAGATTTCGCGTGTAAATTCTTGATAGTTAAAAAATCGAACAACAAACTCACTTCAAGGCATCGGAATTCACTTTCCCGATGGCATTCACGGCGGCATCTCGTACGTCGATGGTCTCGCATTTGAGCAGCTGCACCGTTAGCTTATACAGAGCCGTGGGGCTGGCGTTGGTCCCGGGTGACTTGTTGTCGCCCCGCTCGGCAGATAGGCTGTCCGGTGAGGAACTGTTAAGAAAAATAACAAAAAATAATAAATAAACGAACCGAATCCGAGAGTGATAACGACGTCGATCGACATTGAATTATACACAATTATTATAACAATGTGTGGTTTTCTGCGCGTGTGCCCTTTTTTTATATATTGAGGGGTGTTTATCTATTTATACTGAATATACAGAGGCAGTGCGTGGAAATGTATTTTCAACGTAAAAATCTCTAGCCGTTTATATATCGAGCGAGAGGACGAGAGAATAGAAAAAATATTATTGTCCCTTCTTGTGCGTGTAACAACTCGCCGTCCACTTAAACTTGTTTACGTTCCAACCTTTGTTTTAATAAAAAAAGTAATTTACTCTCTCTCTCTCTGTACATGATACATTCACAAGTACACCCTTTAAAGAATCGGTTGTAAGAGGCAAATAGTTCTTTTGGATTCCATTTTATACATACAAAGTTACAAGCGAATAGGTATTTCATTAAAAAACTAAGAGTGTATACTGTGAAATGGTATAGGATACAAATGAAAAAAAAACGACAACCCCGTCTTTTATGTACCTGCAATTGAAACTCAATCAAAATTAGTACAACAACAGTTAACACGCAGTACACACTACATAGTCACTAATACATTTTAATACACAGTCTGCTTCCATTAACATAATAGCTACGCTACGATGACAAATTTTTTTTCTCCATGCAACCGTCAGAAATCTAAAATTAAAAACGTACAAAAAAAATTTTAAATTAATGCATTACGAGACACAAATGCGTTACTTACGCAGTCTTCTAAAAATTAAGATTCTATTTTTTTAATTAAAAGAGCTATTTAGAAAATATGAATAAACAAAAAGAATAAGGAAAATATTATCCATGCGTGCGCGTGTGGACCAAGCTGAATCCATTACAGAGTTAGTTCAAATGTTAGTAGAGAGATTATATAAGTTTATTCAAATAAAACCTTTCATCGATCATTTCTCATTTGTACATTGCTATCAGTTATTTAATCCCAACAACCACAAGCTATAGCTCTGTGTAAACGAAACAAAAGGTGCGTGCGTGAAGTACGCCAGACAGTACACTTTTTTTGCCATTGTTTTTTTGCTGCTGTTGTCTCAACAGGTTGCTTTTGTATTTTTTTTTGCTTTTTTTTCATAGCTCACCTGGTTCTCTTATGCCTGGTGTAGATGCCAGATATGGACGGCACGGAAAAACGGCCCGGCAGGGTCTGGGCCCCGCCGAGATTCTCCAGACTTTGACTCAACTCCTTACTCATGCATGTAATACCAAAATCCACCGTATGCTGACCGCTATATTGTTTCAATGTTTTGTTTTATTTTTACGAAACATTTTTTAATTTACATTTTACAACTATGATGGTGGTGAGCTATGTCTAATTTTCGTCGATTTATGAATGTTTGAAAATTTTCTGTATGAATGTAAAATTTTTTCTACGACTGCATTTTTAATTTAACGTACGGTATTTTGTACGCATATATAATCGTGACATTGACATCGACAACCTTGAATGTTATATGAAAAATTTTTAAAAAAGTATACAAGGGTGAACATGCCAGTTACAGGACGCTTAAGTTTAAATCTATATATTACGCGTTGAATGAATCTCGCAATTTTACCGTAAAAATGATAGAAAAACAAAAATTATTTCACCCTATAAAAAACTTTATTTAATAGAATCTACAACGAATGTTGAGTCGAAACTAATAAAAACATCTTTGAAAATTTCTGCATCCACCCAAAATTTCTGATAAATAATCTGAAAACCGGACGAGTGTAAGCGAGTGAGGTAAAGCGCTAGTTAAAATTACGTATAATATTGCGTAGTAGATTAAAGCATCAATTAAAATATTAATGGACCAAGTAGTATTATCTACCTCTGATTTTCTTCAGCTTTGTGACGGACCGGTTTTCGACTTTCATAACTAATAATCGTAGAGTACTTTTACATATATATTCTTAAACTAGATCGAATTGCTGACAAATGTCTGTGTGTGTGTGTGGTGTGTGTGTGTGTGTGTGTGTGGTGTGTGTGTGTGTGGTGTGTGTGTGTGTGGTGTGGTGTGTGTGTGTGTGGTTGTGTGTGTGTGTGTGTGTGTGTGTGTGTGTGTGTGTGTGTGTGTGGTGTGTGTGTGTGTGTGTGTGTGTGTGTGTGTGTGCGTGTGTGTGCGTGTGTTGGGATGTGCGCAGTGATATCTCGATGACGGTAGTTCGTATCGTTACTGTAGATGTCTCATTTTATTCGTTTTGATGTAAGGAAGAAGCCAAAACATCATTTTTAGTTCTGCGTTAAGTATTTAAAAAATTATGAGAGATTTTCGAGAAAAAAAATTTTTTTTTCATGTTTTTTTTAATTTTGTCATATTTGTTCTAAAACAAACTGGTTTTTTTAATAAAAGTAATACTTTTTTTAAGAAAGATCTTTTAACCTTTGATTTAAGATAAAAAGTGCAAAGATTCACCGTAAATTTGAAAAGTTACGTTTTGAAAATGAAATTTGGTTTTTATGATTTTTTCTTTTTTCTTAGTTTTGTGTTTTTTCGTGTTCAAAATGTATAATGTGTCAAAACATTGTTAATGGATGGATTAAGGATGAAGCCAGAAAATTTTACTTTTTTTTTCGGGAAAATTTTTTTTTTCTTTTTCGTATCGTTTGGTTGAGAAATAATTTATGATTGAAACTGTTTTGTGAACAAATTAGAAAAGATGATATTAATATTTCCAAATTATTTTTTTTTTTAGGGAACTACCTAATTGTTACGTCATCGTGAAAAAATTCGATAAAAATTATATATCAAAGAATAGAAGAACGTTGGCAATTGATTCCACAAACAGAAATAATTTATGATTGAAACTGTTTTGTGAACAAATTAGAAAAGATGATATTAATATTTCCAAATTATTTTCAAAAAAAAAGTATGAGGAAGCTACTTGCCAATACATTGGCAGCGGTTTTTTATTTTCTCTAGTAGCCAGGCTGCAGGCAAAGATTATTATTTTCCTCCATCTATTCTTGACTAAGCTATTTAATACGTATTTCACACTATAAGTGAAATACTTCATCAACTGAACCATCCGGCTTCTAATTTTTGAAGTTTTAAATTTTATACAGCGGACGAGAAATTCGAATAAAGCTGATTAACGGATTATAAGAATGTGCCAGTTTGCTTGAATTTATTTGAAAATTGGAAAATGGAAAAGAAAAACAATTGCGATAAAGTCTTACGTGCAACCGCTATGAAAAGCGGCTGAGATACATAAATATTGAAATCTACGTTTTATAACCCAAGGAATTGAAAATTATCCGAATTAGTATGTATTAAAAATAAGTATTAGTATCATGTAATGAATTCAAAATTCCAGGAAATCATTGATTAGATTTCCTTTGTCAAAGTTGAGGCTGATTTTCACAGTCAAACAAATCTACTTTGATTTGTACAATAAATTTGTAATTTTAAATACATTCAATTGAATTATAATATTTCATAAATTATTCAAGATTCATTGTAAATAAGAGAAAAATCAGAGATTTTTTCAGAGAATTGCGCTATTACACAAATCTTTACAATTATGTTCATTTTAAAGCTAAGAAAATTTTCTTGCAAATTTCATATTCTTAAGCGATTAAGAGTACAATGAGAAGCAACCTCTATCGATCAAAGTTAAAAATTTCCTCAAGTGTCCGGCATAGCATGTTTACCTAGTATCATGTCGCAGTTAGTTTTAACTAAACACACGATTAATGAATATCAGTTACCCCACCTTAACTCATTAAAGTTAATTTTTCATTTTGTTTCATGGTTAAAATTTTAATTTTTAATTTTAATAGTTAATATGATATTATGTAAAAAATAAGCGGAGTTCCTCGCGCATCAGTTGCATCAGATATTTCTTAAAATTTCGCCCGAGAAACAAGGTTTTTATAACACTAAAAAGTTTTAAAAAATCGTGTTTCGTGCATGGAATGTTAAAAATATATTAAAGTATCAATAGTAAAATCTTATTAGTGATTAAAATAATTTAAATTATTAAAATTATTAATTTTTTGGGTTAAAATTTTAAAAATATTAGAAAGAAGCTAAGATATAGAAAAAACCATGCATTTGTAAGAAAAAAATTACTACACAATCAGGACCAAAAAAGATTTTCATTACTTTCGTTACTTTTTCGTTACTTATCGATATTTTGTATAATGGATTATATACCATGCTTATTCTACAAAAAAACATCGACCGTATCAATGGTCGTAAATCGCTTTTTAGCGTTTGGTCAATGTTTCAAATCGTTTTTTAGTATTCAAATTATTAAGAACATGTAAAAAATAT
Organism: Trichogramma dendrolimi; assembly: GCA_034770305.1. Lineage (NCBI taxonomy): Eukaryota > Metazoa > Arthropoda > Insecta > Hymenoptera > Trichogrammatidae > Trichogramma > Trichogramma dendrolimi. Next base: position 572,209 of record JAPMIB010000094.1, on the reverse strand, counting down.
TTAATAAAAAATAATTAATTAATTAAAAAATTGGAATATGTAAAATTACATTTCATAATGACGGAGCTCAAAATTTTATTGTAATAATAAAAAGAAAGACATTCATCACATTGCCCCTACTACGTGTATGTATATAAATATATTTTTATACATAAAACACATGCAGTGCATATGAATTACACGACTTACCTTAGACTGAGATCTGGGCTAGCGCAACGTATAACCGGACTTGGAATCGCAGGTACAACTCGGAAACCGAAGGTCAGATAATTCTTCCAGACGTGCATGTAAACGTCTCTCTCGTTCACGGGCTTGCGAGGCGCCGTCGAGCTGCGCAGGAGCGAGGCTCTATTATCGTTAACGGGTCTGCGAGATCATAATAAAATTTTTAATTACAACACGTTGATTGAATTAATAAAATGAGTGAATTGAAATTAGTTACTTACGTAGGATCAACTACAGTCACTAGAGAGTTGATTCTGTTGAACACAATTGGCCAGGAGTGCTGGATCGCATTCGGACAAAGAGTCAATACTCTATCTTTCTCCAAAAATGCAAACAAACAACTACTCCAAGGATCGGTCCCATTTAGATTCAACAAAGATGAGCTTTTTGTACTATTTTCATCGTGAAATCCTGAAACGAGAGATATCATTTAAATCACTCGAACACCAGAGATCATTTCATTTTTATTAAACTTACCGGCCGTCCATACGCAGCTACTTCGGTCGGCAATCCACTGTAAATCGACATTGGGCGTCGACGCGGCCGCAGCTCTTTCTGCCGGTGATAGCATGTGATTATATTTTTCCAGGACTTCAGGACAACATGCATCGATCACGTCGATCACTGGTTGATCGTCTTCCAAGCTAGCTGTAATTACAAATTGTTAGTCAGTTTCTGTACTAAAGCTCAATCGTATCAATCACAAACTTATTCTTACCGAAAGTCTTGAGCAGTAGTTTGATTTCTCGTAAAATGTGGACAGACAGTCGGCGCGGATATAGTCGGCAATTGCACAGCATAACTAGAGCGAAGCCTTCAACCAGATGAAATACGCCCGTTATCGGCTCGACTTTCTGACCGTCGGGTCGTTTGTGTCCGGGGCCGTTCATCGCGCTGGTGTCGTTCATACCGCCTCGACCAACCAAACGAGGATCCACTTGCTGCTCCTTGGCCTTTGCGCTAGGATTGGCAAGAGCGTTTCGCCAACAGGTGAGTAGCTGCAGTAGCATTCGTAGGCCGTTGTCCAATAACTGGCTGAACGTATCCTGCACGTCGCGAACGAGAAACTGTGTGAATCCGAGTATCACGTCCTGGCGCCAATCTGGAAAATCTAGGACGAGAGTCTGCAAGCTCTGGTAGGCCAGAGCCCGGAGTTCTTCGTCGACGTGAACCGTGAGTCGTGCCAGCATGTCGACCAACTCGGCGCCGGTCATGCCATCGGGTATAAGTCGAGGAACCGCTGCCACGCAAGTACGAAACAGATCGATGCGGGGCTTGCGTTCACCGGAAAGCATCTCGTCCGGTTCTTTGTTCAAATTTTGCGTATTGGTCATCATCAGCGGACGGCCGTAATGCGTGTCGAGGGCTCGTAAGATATCCACGAAGACCCGACGCACATGTGGGTAGTAGGATGATATGCCAATACTTCGGGCCGTATCTTCGGTTAACATCTATAATTATAAAAAAAAATGTTTTTAATCAAGATTGCTATTTATTGAAAACCCAAGATGAAAAGTCATGAAGGACCTACTTTGTTGAGGTACGTCTTTTTGACCCTCATCGTATTACCACTGGGCAATACACCCATTGTCCTGGGCATCGGTGGTTCGCCCTCTTTCTGCTGAAGACTGTCGGCGACGACGAGAAAAGCTCGCAAGCCGATGCTCATGCGTTCCGGTGTCAAAATAATTTTGAACGCCCTGCCGACAGACAGCAAATCAAAAACGATTTCGCGCATCGCAAAATCTAGTCTTTCTTGAGCTATGAACTGTATGATTTTGACGAATATGTTGAGGGGCGTGTCGCGCGGCACAACCGCTTTGGAGCCCTTCGGAAAGAGTGAATTGACGATACTTTGCAGACGACTTTGCGTGGCAGAATTGCTTTCGCACTTGATTCGAATCATATAAACCCACAGTAGTCGATATAACGCCTCTAAAAAATTAAAAATCTTAATGAGACTTTGCTGCTATTATAAAAAATAATAATGCAAAATTAATACACACCAAGAGCGACACGACACATTTTTGGGTCGCGATTTTTCAAATGAGATAGACACATCGCTAAAAAGGTATGCCAGGATTGTAAGAAAAATGTCTTTTGACTGACACAAAGTAAACAAGTAACTAGAGGAAAGATAGCAAGACGATGCTTGTTTTTCGTGCACATATCCAATGTAGTAGAGTACAACATTTCAACGAAATTTTTCAGACAAGGAACATTGACTTCATTCTTTACAGCCTGTACAAATAAAATTAATTTTTTATCTTGGTATAATGAAAATATAAAAGTTATTATCTTGATATAATGAAAATATAAGAGTTTTTTACGTACAGCTGCAACTGGCACTAAGATTTCAACGAATAATCCTGCAAGGGCATGCTTTACATCTTTATCCTTGACTTCTAAAAAATACTGAGCACATTCTTGCATAAATTGAAAAGATGCTTCAAATTCTTCAATAGGTACCATCTAAGAAAAAATTGTTTCGAAATTAATTTTGTAGCTTTTATGAAGTTATTAAGGGGACATATACACCTTAAACTCAAAAAATGTTTTATTGAATTTTCGAGTAGGATTTTCCGTCCCTTTCCTTTGGATTTTTCGAAATTGCAAAATTTTAATTTTGCACTGAGATACAGCTGTTTCCGTGAGCCTTTTTCCTATATTTTACGTGTTAAATTTTTTCTTCTTTTGCGTTTTCTGGCGAGTAGTGTTTTTGGTCATCTATCATAACTTTGAGAGGGTACCGTTTGAGCTTCAGCACCAGGGTCGCGTACACTTCTTCAGAACATCAATGGTTACGGTCACTACCTCGGATGAGACGATCGAACAGGCAGATTGCTCTGCATGAACAGTTAAACACACATTTTTTCCATTTTTCGTTTTTACCGAAATTTAAGTCCTAAAAGTACTGCTTGTGAGTGACCTATTGGCTCACAAGTAGTAGGAAAAATCCTACTCGTAAATTCAATAAAAAATTTTTTGAATTTAAGGTGTATGTGTCCCCTTCAGTATTTGTAGCTCTTTTTTATAAAAAAAAATAAATACCTTAACTCTGAAGAATTTCATACCCATGAGTAAGGAAATTATACTCTGAGTGGTATGTGGTCCTGGCTCTTTAGCTCGTAATTCTTTCAGTTCTACCATGAAACGTTTGCGAACAGACATGAACCTAGATTGAGCAAGTACACCAATTACTTCAGCATATAAATCAGCTATAATATGGATGTTTGCTGCATTTGGTTCATTTTGAATCCCTTCTCTATATTTAAAATGCTTAAAAGAAATGTTTTCAATGTAGGTAACTAAATCTTCATGTCCTGGATGAAAAGGTAACTGCTTTAAAACTTCAATTAATACTAAACAAAATATAAATTCCACAGCCATATCTCTTCTTTCTTGAAGTAGATCTGATTCACTTTTTTCCACTGGTTCTACATTTCCTGACACAATTGTATACATTATCCCTTTTCCTCTCTGATCTTCTTTTACAACACCAAGTTTCTTTTGATCAGTTCCATGGTCTGCAAGTTGACGTTCATACCAATTAAACAGAGCACGCAATATAGAGGGTAGACAATGTTCAGCAACTGTTCCAAAAGCTGATAGCAACTGATCAAATTGAGTATCTTCACCTCTTTGTAATACTTTTGAAAGAGGTTTTTCCTAAAAATCATAGTACATTATGAAGTATGTATGTAATGTATGTATGTAATAAAAAAGTTTAATAAAATGATCATAAGCAAACTAACCACTTCAGTCATAACAGCCTCCATTTTTTTCTCTGCCTGAGTTGTAAAATCTGCAAAGAGTGATCTCATCACATACTCTCCTGGTCGTAAATCCATTTCTTCAACTTGTTGAGGTTTTATTGTTTCTTTTTGAGCGCCCCAAGGAAGCACAGTTGTTATTATGCTGACTCTACTAGAATTAGATTCTGAAAAAATTTCAAGTCGTAAACAAAAATATTTTCATATTGTTTTAAATTAAATTTTTTATATATGGGATGATATTTCTTAAATGCTTTCAAGACTGCTGTTACATGATAATTTATTGCAATTATATTACCTAAGAAGGATGTATCTATACAATTTTTTTCATTTGATAATGATTAGATTATTGAATGATTATCTCAATATTTGAAGTTTTTATCAGTATTACGACATAGTTTGAAGTAGTTCTATTCTTTCTGGTACTTTTTATTGTTAACATGCAAAGACAATGTATCTCTATGCGCAGATGACTCATAAAAAACCATTTGGTTTATCACACTTATAATATTTTAATCTATATTTTAATCTATACTCTTAGACAAAAAATAAAATACATATCTAAAATAGATATCAATTTTTAACTAAAAATTTTGAAACAGTATTTTATCTGTCAAAATTTATTTATAAATTTTTTTTTCATTTAAAAGCTATTTTATAATTCCTTAGCTTATGATGTTATACACACCATGACCTGATGCAATGGTGCTAGAAGTATGAACACTAGCTCCATCGCTGCCTTCACCCAGACCCAAACCATGAGTCAATAACAGTTCTTGACAAGGCCCCAAGAAACTACTTGACTCTGTAGTTCCTTCATCGAGACCTTCACCTTGAGCTACTCTTGAATCAGCAGATTCTATAGTCACATGGAATGATTAAAAGTAGTTAAGTATCTTGTTGTAGTGGGTAAAAAATGTGGAGAAGGTTGTAAAACATAAATTTAAAAAATTTTACAACAACAAAAGAAATAAACTAGTAAAAAAAGTAAAGAATTGACACTTTTAAATTCTACACAATAGAGCGAACTAAGCAATGAAGCCCCATTTTGTAGCGAACAGCTGCCTGCAATAGGCCTTAACTTAATTACATTAAGTTAGTACCTGACTTTGACCGTATGCTACAGTATTTATCTAGTAAGATATGCAATAGATAGATATATTCAAAAATAAAGGGATATGAAATTCATACAACTTTTAAAATGAAAATAAAAGTAATCATGAAAAGATGTTTTATGAAAATATGATCAAACTATTATATTGTGTACAAAACAATGATAACCATATTAAAATAGAGAAAAAACATACCATTTGAAACTCCTCCATCAATAGTAGGTTGATTGTCGTCTCCTAAAATATATTGGAAAATTGTTAGAACAACGCAAATTAAATTAAAAAATTAACTAGTAAACAAAAGGTTTACAAACCTTCAGCCATATTTTCAATGTTTGCCTCTGTGTCAGGCAACATTTCTCATCTAAACTGTCATGCCATTTCTGTAACATACATTTATTTTTCTTAGAATTCACCAAAGAGTTGAGAGTTAAAATGTTTAATGATATTGAGGCTTTGAACTATGATAAATGATCTCAAATTGTAGATCTGATTGAATAGTGCACATTTTTTAGTATTATGTACACATGAAAAAACTGAACTGTCACAACAAATATTTGATTTGTTCATAGACACTGTCAAATGATGACTTTTATACACGGAATCTTTTATTTTTTTAAATCTATTCAATCGTATATAATCGAAATCAATAAAAAAAATATTTAACAAATTACACAAGGACTATTTTCAGCAGAACCGTTTGCAAAATAATCCCCTAAACACCCGTTAAAAAATAACGTCTAGGCACACGTTTATCTCCGACTCACAGAATTCTAAAACTTAGAAAAATAACTTTTTTCAACTATCAAAAACCTAAACTTCGCAGAATCGAAGGGTTAAACGATAGCCGGCCCATGAAAAGCCCAACCGAATGTCAATCGCGAACTTTTGACGTTAACGCTCGCGGCTCTGTAAGTGTCAGCGCGAAAGTATCTCGAATTACAGTTATATGAGGCCATAGGCACACGCACACGGTCTATAACGTATATGTTGTATAAACACGACGACGACGAGTCACCAGTCGATCATTGGAGCAAAGTAACAAAAAAAAAACCAGCAACACACAGATTTCAACAACATTATAATATAAGTTAGTAAATATTCGCTCATCCGAGCGCCGAGCCGAAGATCCCCACTCACATCTTCGAGTCACGATGTTTCTTATTCTATAAGATCACATAATCGGACGTTCAATTCGAATCGGTGCTCTCCTCTATGTGCTTATACAAACGATAAAAGCACCGAATTGTCATGTGTATGTCGATGAGATACGTCGAGCGACGTAAATATTAAAGCTCTCTCTCTCTCTCTCTCTCTCTGCTCCGGAACGATAGAATCGTGGCTGCTGCGTCGTCTGTCGTGCGGTGTGTGCCGATGACGGATGATTGTATATGCTATGGTTAACGTCAAAAATTCGAACAAAGAGTTGTGTGCGCAAATTTGGAGGTTAAATATTACATTTTGTACCCATAAAAAATAGGAGCTGTGCTCTCGGTCGGAGCAACGGTCGATGACTGTTGGTCGCTTTATACTGGATCACATTGGACTGAGCTGAACTCCGGCCGCAAAGCTGACCTCCGAAATTCCGCAAATGATTTCTCTTCCTTTTTCGAAATACGTCTATCTCTCTCTCTCTCTCTCTCTCTTCTTTATCTCGCGGTCGTGCCCGAGAGATGAGCGAAAACTCCCCGAAATCGCGCGTGTATGAGCTGCAGAAACTCACGTACGCACACACGTACACGTTTAGATATAGTAATAAGTATTAAGTACGCGACAATTTTCGCAATGTGTGCGTTACGCCTTAATCAAGAGCATTTACCGCTACATACACACAACACACATATGCACATACAGACGCACGATGTAGCGCGCGAGACTTAGGCGGCTTATATAGCGGCTGAGTCACATTATAACTTTACTGCATATATATATATATACCTATATACAGATCATCGTATATATATATACACAAGTACGCGTGCGGGTCTTGGGTTTTATATGTCGAGCCTGCACCGAGCGTATTACCTATATATAGTACAGCGGCTGGGGCACGGTCTTTAATGATGATAATAATAATGTACGAGTATGTATCGCAACGATCGGAGCGTCATTCAAGATTTCGCACGCATTGTTCTTTGTTATTGTTGTGCCGTTGCAGGCGGCAGGAGCAGTCGATACGTAGGTTTAAAGTAAGCGCAGGTATACATATATCGCAATTCGGAGTTTGTGTGTTGTTTTGCTGCTGCTGCTGCTCGACTGCTCGACTGCTCCCCGGTAATCCGTATTCCGTTGACAGCGCGAGTTCATACGTGTATGTATTAAAAGAACCGCACCGACTCGGGGCTCGATACCGTACGTCAGTTATTATTGTATTCGCGCGCGTTTGCAAAGCTTACGATCGCAGAGCCTGAGAACTTGCGCGAGTGCACGAGCGATGGCGCCACGAATCGCGATGCGCGCGGGCGAAATAACGAAGACTGCGAAATCAATGCGCGTAATATATGCATAGGTGTTTGAGGTAGCGTTTGATTTTCGTCGGCTAATTGCTGCGGCGAAGCGATGAGCATTTCAGCTCTTCCAAAAATAGGATACTCTCGATCGGTTGGAGTAATGGATGGAAAACAAAAAAAAAAAAAAAACTATCGACAAAATTAAAATATGATTGCGGAAACGTACGTAATTGGAAGTTCCTCGAGCCTTTTCTTATACATTAAATGGGGCATTGCTCCATTTGATCGTCCGCTCCTCGGGCACCTTATTAAAATGCCGTTCGCGTGACGATGTCGCACGCACGAGACGCACACGTGCTCATATAATATGTGCAGCGAGCTGATGCGCTGATGCTGAGGTCAGTGAACCACATACGACATAAAGTGCATATGATACAGCGAGTTTATCCAAATTTCGCGCACGATATTTCATTAATTATTATTCGACATGTGTGTCTGACATTAAGAATATCATTCTTATTTTCGTGTAAATATTCGAAGAAGTCTTGAACATCGCCCAGCAGCTGCAGTCCTCGCAAGTACTTATGATACAGCCGGCACTTTTCCTTTTTTTTTTTTTTCAGCAAATCACAGACGTTAATTTCACGTCGCTGTATATATACCGATCGTACCGACAATAATAAGTATATCTGCCAAGCTTTAAAATATAACTCTCTCTCTCTCTGTCGAGTGCGCTACACACGCACGCGTGCCATGCGCATGTATAACAATGCGGAAAGTCCGTGAGGATTAGCTTCTCGCGCTATGTGTTTACGATTTTAATCGACGTGTGTATTTTTAAAATACTAAAACTCGTGTCTGTGTATGAGTAGCGGCCAGTTGTACTTGTGCAGCTAATCAGCTGTTGCTTGACGGATGGGTGCAGTATGTATGTGCGCTATACTCGCGACAGCAGCTGCATTTAAAGTCATTTAAACAGACGAGCTATTTATGTTCAAGCTATGTGTACGCGCGCGAGAGCTTTCAAAATTATGTAATCCGTTTTTGGTTGTGCTTTTTTGACGTTCGTGTATAAACGCACGAGGCATCGTTTCTATATACACCCTCCCTTCCACCTGTCTTCCCCTTCTTTTTACAGTGTCCATAAGACCCGTATCTAATTCTCATAGGAGACTCGACCACCACGTGCGAGTGAAAAAAAAAAAAAAAAAAAAATTAGCAATTGACCCCTCTAAAGTACTTTTGTCATTCGTTTTGAACTTGATAGTCCTCAGTCGAAGGCCCCTACATTCGAAATATTCTTAACACATGTAAGTAGTAGTAGCACCACGTGCGAGTCGCGTTGAACTTTGGCGCGCGCCTCCGCCAACGGTCTGCCGAGCTTGCGCAAGCTCCAAGACTTGAAGAGTGCTATTATGTATAGCTACTGCTGCTGTTGCCACTGCTGTATGGTCGAGCGGCCTCGTGACCTTCTTTTAGGAGATTTTTTGAGAGAGAGAGAAAGAGAGCAGTTGATAAGAATGGCTTGACAACGGTTACTTGTATTCTGTATTTTCGTTATTCACTTGCGTTTTACTGTGCTTTTAAGAGAAACGAAAATTTTACACACTTCTATTTTGGCTCTCAATAAAAACATAAAAAAAAATAAAAATAAAAAGATGAATAATTAAACATATAGTACTAATGCTAATTCAAATTTGATAAGAAGTAGGGAAGAAGATGGCGTGGGGATGAACATTTTTTTTTATTCAATTGTTGCTTAATCGACACTTAATTGTCGATCCAAAAGCAAGAAGAGTTTAGAGGAGAATAAAAGACAAGTACAAGGTAAAAAAGCACGACGTCGAAAAGACGTTCATACGTTTGATGCACGACGAACGACTAGGGAATAAGAGAAGACGAGAAGAAAAAGAAGAAGATAGCCGTTGCGACGGCCTTGTTACTGATTTCGCCTAGCGCGAAAACTATTTGACCCATAAACCTTGCTCAGTTCTAATGTTTGCTTTGCGCTCATCCGTTAAGATTTTTTTCTTTTTATCGCTTTCACTGCGCGGAGAAGTCAAATTTGACTCTCGATGACTTAATTCGATCAATCAGCAAGTCTAATCATATGGAACGACACAAAATCGATCTGCCAAGTACATCGAAAAAAAGAAAAATCAGCTTCGATCATTATAGGGCTTTCGATCATCATTGATTACATAGCTCTCGCTCTCGACTTGTACGCGTGAAAGAGCGAAAAGAATCGCGTCTCGTCCTTCTCTAAAATTAGCAGTGCATTATTTATAAACTATTGCCATTGCCATATGCACGCCTATAGATACTAACATTCAGCATAATCGCTTACTTTTCTAAAAATATTATCTTTTTTTTTTTCACCTGTATTTACATATCGGATAATGCATTATTAAACTGTAGAGCTTGCAGAGAGAAAAAAAAACGTTGTTTGCGCTGCGAGATGATGGCTGCACTTGTGTCTTATACGTTTCATATGTATCTGTTACGTAATGGTAAATCGATCAACGACGCGTAGATATGCACTCATTGCAGCTTATATGTTTTTTTCGTCGTCGTCTTGAAGAGTCAATGCTCAAAAAAGAGGACATAAAAAATGTAAAAGTGTGAAAAATTTAATCATTTAAGTAGTATGTTCAAAATAACACGGCAAATATCATAAACCCGCAGGGATTTGTATTTGTGAAAGACGTTTAGTTTTTAGATGACGTAACGACGTTCATCGGGGAATGTCTTGTCGGGTTTTCTCTAATCATCGATCGCAAGTTAAAGCGAATGTGCAGCACACCGCGCGGCATACATACATATCTATAGGTACATTCATGCAAGCTCGGCGGATTTTGTGCTTTATATTACAGCGGTGGAGCAGCTGTGAGCAGGTCGCGCTTGCGTGCATTTGTGCCTCACACACACACACACACACACACACACACACACGCGCGCGCGCGCACACGTACACACAAACGTGCTGCAACTGCAATTGCGCTGGGTGTGAGTGCAGCAGCAGAAATATTCTCGTTATTTGGCCCAAATGAAAAATCGAAAAGTTTGTAACCCGAAAAAGTTGAAATATCATGTCTATAGATGGAGCTGCTTTTACCTGCCAATGACTCGATAATGCCTGTACACAAGAAAAAAATATAGGGTGCTGACGCGGCTTCTGATGGATGATCGCGTCGACGGTCACGATCGCGATTTCTCAGGCGCGCACAGCGGCCCTGACTTAGCCCGCGAATTTCGCGCGCCAACCATGAGTCAATTGAGACTCGTGAGTGCGTGACCCGCGCCTTGAATGAGTCGCGGCTACACTGCCGCAGCCTCTGCCACAGCCGCCACCGCTGCTGCCATACTTCACCGGAATCGTTACAATATAATGCTGTATCATCGCTTTTTCGTATTTTGTGTGCGTATACACGAGGCTCTTTCGTGCCTGCTCGCGCCTCTGCCCGAGTGTATAGGTAGAATTCGATGCAGCGCGAGCGAGAGAGCCGGCAACGCCGCTTTTGATACACGTCGCGATTTGTTGCCTCGTTTTCGAGTATAAATGAGCGTAAAAAAAATGTGCACGGCCAATGTTGCGGGCTAAAATTTGAAGTATATCATTGATGACACCTTGAGATGAGGATGCGACGCGCGAATGAATCTCTCGACGAATCGCGTTGTCGACGAAACTCCGACTTTAATTGACGCGATCCGTTTCAGCCCAAGACTGCGCCCAAAAAAATACATCGCCAAGCTTGATTAAAGTAGTCGATGTGTACGAATCACGCGCGAAAATCGATTTCGCGCAATTATCGTAAAAGCTCCTCGATGAAGAAAAAAAAAAAGTCCCAATGAAATGAAATGCTCCAGCACATTTAAACTGGTAGTAAGCAGAAAAAATATAACTAGCTAGTGACTAGTTTCAGCCGCTTCGATTTCCCTATAACGTATTCTCACATGGATTCAGCACCGGATGTAACGGTAATCGTTGTCGTTTCATACATCTATAGCTAAGCGCCTGAATTTAAAATCGAACGATACTGGCCGCTTGATATACATATATATAAAACAATATACAAACGACGACGAGTAGTAGCGGCGACGTCTATATAGACACTTTATTGGCATTTAATCATTATTATGAAAGTATAGAAAAAAAAAAAAAAAAAATAGAAGAAGGGATCGAGTGCCTAGATTCAAAAAGCGTATAGTCTACAGTGCAGTACAAACTATATATCATATAGTTAAAACACGTTTACACATATGCTACTACTGTGCACTGTACAGTTGGGAAAAACCACGTGATAGTGGCGCGCGCGCCGCTCGGCGTTTCTCCGTCTCCTTTCCACTCGTTACGGTACGCGCGCGCAGCCGCCTGGGCTATTCTTAGCGGACTACGGCTTCTGGGGCCTAGCTCTCGCAGCTTGATACTTCGCTCTCTCACTCGTCGTCCGGCGCGCGTCCGTATCAGGAGTCACTACCAAGTTAACACCTCCAATTTCCTTATAACTCTCGTTTGTTAACCAAACCCCCCGTCTTAAAAAACAAAAACTAGTAAAAGTTAAAACCAAACAACACAAGATGTCTGGACTCGCTGATCCCGTGGCTTTTGCCAAAGATTTCATCGCCGGTGGTGTCTCGGCAGCCATCTCCAAGACGGCCGTCGCCCCCATCGAGCGCGTCAAGCTGCTCCTCCAGGTACAGCACATCTCCAAGCAAATCCCCGAAGATCAGCGTTACAAGGGTGAGTACCATCAAAAAGCAATCGTTAAACTATTGGTAAAGTATTCGAACGGATGTTATAAGAGTTCGCGAGTTTCACCAGTGTGCCCCTCGTGCATGAGTGTATGCTGTGTCCGTGCGTGCCACGCACACCGCCGTGTCCGCGTCTCCTCTCGCTGCAGCTATATCTCTCCGTCTCTGTCTTGCTCGCGCGTTCCGCCGCGACCCGGGCGTTGTAACGATGTGCGTGTAATATACGTCGATGTCGTTGGAAATTCCCTCGTGACAGCTTGACACGTGTAGCTGGGAAACATTCGCGAGGCCGAAAACGCTCGGGAAAGGCGCGAGGATGTCGTCGAGACCGTTACATAACCGTTGCTCAATCTCGATCTCTCTGTCTCGCGCCACTCGTCTAATACTCGAGGCTCCCGTCGACGTGAATCTACTCTTGCTTTTCACTCGACTTTCTCGAAGTCGTGGGAAAAATCGAAGGGAAATCGTCGTGCCTGGCCAAGGTCATATGGCCTCTCTCGTCGTCAACGGGCGGTTATGACCTAGATGATAATGAGCACACGCGCGCGCGCTCGTATATTCAGCCGTGTCAGGCCAATTACTCGCTACTACTTCTACCGCTTAACGAACTTTTCAACCGTTGATCTTCCGAAAGAGTCAATCCCAAAGGTTCTTACTTAATAATGGAATGTTCGAGGCATCAGGGGCAAAGTCGTAGCAGTGCACCATATAGATATATCTTCAAGCATGCAGCCACGCGTGCTTCGTGCCACTGTGTGCCCTCCGCGCGATCGATGACGGTGCGGTCCAACATGGCGGACGCCTTGTGCTGTGCTGCTGCTGCTGCTGCTGCTGCTACACACGCTATGCTGCCGTGTTAACTGCTGCTACGGCGCCTTCTAATAACTCTCTCTAATTCGAACGTTATTCTTTTTTTTGAATTTCGTTTCGAATTTTCGAATGCCGCGACTCGAACGCGTTGACACCTGCGTACGTAACCGTCAAAGCCGAACGAATTGTCGTTACCTCGCGCACGATCATCGTTAACCAGATGCGCGAGTATAGTCATTGAGAAGTTGAAAACTTTTTTACGCTCGCTTACGCGCGTACGTAATGTGCGTGCGTGCTCGCTTTACCTCGAGGGGTTGACATTGAATTGACAATGTAAAAATAGCTGGCAGACGCGCGCGGCGCGTGTCTGCCTGTCTGTGTGTACGCGAAAATAAATATCATTTTCTCCGTCCAAGTGTATGTGCCTTTTAAAGAAGCATTAGAGCTCGTGATATAATGTAAGCCCTTTTATGCAATCGAAAAAGTACGTGTCTCTCTCTCTTCTCTCGGCTTCAACCGTTCGAGAGCTGCTGCTGCTGCTACTGCTTCTGGTTTTTCCTCGTGCTACCTACATATTACGGACTATCATGTGACACGAACTTCACGTGATTTTTCGATTGACAATCTCTCCTCGATAATTAATTAGGCTTTTTTATGAGGGGGCGGTGCAACTTTTAAACGCACACATCGTCTTTCCGTGTTAAATCGATTAATACTCGTGATATTATTTCTACCTCGTGCAAGTGTCACACGCGCGAAGTAAAAAAAAATATTCTTCTATCCGTCGTCGTCTCTCTCATTCTTCTCTCTCTCTCTCTCTCTCTCTCTCTCTCTCTCTCTCTCTCTCATGCCAATGAGGTTAGGTCAATCGTTTTAAAGACGTCGTCGTCTGTGTGTGCATGTGTTACGTGATGGATTCTTCTTCTTTTTTAAAACTTCGGGGCTCGGGCGTCTTCTCTCTTCTCTTCTGCTTATAACAGAGCAGCGGCGCGTCGTCTTATACATATTCTCTCTCTGTCTCTCTATCTCTCGAAATTCTAATGAATCATATTATTGGCCGCTGATTCCGAACACCGCGTCTATATGTTTGCATATTGTTTAATGAAATTGGAGCACCTACTTTGGCCGCATTCGTTCGTTCGTGTGTATGTATGTCTGCCCGTGTATGGACTTGCGAGCCGTAATCTCTCGCTTACACGAGGCATTGATTCTTCGTTTTGCCGTCTCTGTTTAGAGTATACAATATCTCTCGTATTTTCTACGTATGAGGGACGACGACACCTCATTGATAAAACTACCATACAAAGCTCCAATTATCTAAATCGATGATAAAGTATAATTTTTATCGTTCTCGTCTGAGCGCGCGCAGCGAATTATAAAACTTGAAAATCATTGACACCGTTCAAACTCTTATCGTCTCCATGTACTTTACCTGTACACATGAATCAAGGGGTTAATTTGCTCCTTTTTCATCGATTTTTTTTTAAATGACCAATTACTTCCGCGTCTGGTTCGGCTCTTTAATTATTTTTACGCATGCCAAAGCTCCACACACACATGCTTATAGATCAATGGGTCGTGTGTGTGTGTGTGTGTTGGTCGTTTTTCTGCACTTCATGCACGCGGGCGGTTACATGGTCTAGGCTTACGTAGTGCTGCTGCTGCTACGATGGCGATGATTGGGTTAGACCGTGACCTTGGCGAGCTACTGCTACTGGCGGTTGGCTACTTCGCGCACGCGCAGACGACGAACTTTATTATCATCTTGTGTTCTCGATGTGTGTTAGTGTGCACTAGAGTGCGTTAATTGCTCGAGTATACAGGTGCATCATTCCAAGATCATCCAATTTGGCCGGTTTCCAGGGCCTCGTCGGGGGTCTCTGACGATAATGTCAGTTATGAATTCGATCGATTACGAAAAAGTGATCGAGAGCAGCTGAGCCCGATTGAGAAAGAATGTGCAGGGATGAACCGCGAGGAAATCGGTCGATCGACAGATACGATATATATCTACCTGTCGTTCGTTATGCAACTGTATAAATGGCATCTGAGAGAGAGAGAGAGACAGAGTCGAATTTATTTTAAAGTCTCAAAACTCCTTGAAGACGCCTCAATGCTAAACCGCCACTGACTATGTAGATGAAAATTTCATACGCAAACACGCGAAGCTCGTGCAATTTTGTTGTAAAAAAAAAGAAAAAAAGAAAAGAAACGATTTGACGTCTTTCCGATCTCACACGAGCTTATCGCGAATCTTGATCTGCAACGACAAGCCGACGACAATCTTCGTCGTTTCGCGTCGCGCTGATAATCGAAAGACGACGCGCGTGTAAATGTGTGTATTCAGTCCTCGTTGATTTATGCAATGCTCGATCAAACAGTAGTAGTAGAGAACAATCAATTTGCGTGTAATAATTACGACGAGAGAAAGTGATCCGCGATAGATCGATCGAGCGTGAAATTAATGAAACGTCGTGAGAAAAAAATAATTTACTCGGCAAACTCTTTGTATATGAATGTGTGACTGTGTGAGTTCGCGAGCATGTGTGTGTATATGTGTGTGTGTGTGTGTGTTAGCTGCTGCAAGCGCGTTGGAATGACGTCACGGAGAGGAGACGTGTACACATGCGTCACAGTTATAAACGAATTGAAATGCACCGGGTGAAAAACGACGCGTTGCGGTAAAAAAAAGAAGGGAGAAGAAATTTCACATTATTCTTCTCGCGGATAATCTGAATCATGTAATATACTCAACTATTATCCGAAATTTCAACGTCAACTAATAAACTTTTTTTCTTGTTTTGTAAAATAGGTATGGTCGATTGCTTCGTCCGTATCCCCAAGGAACAGGGTTTCAGCAGCTTCTGGCGCGGTAACTTCGCCAACGTCATCCGTTACTTCCCAACCCAGGCTTTGAACTTCGCCTTCAAGGACAAGTACAAGCAGGTCTTCCTTGGTGGAGTCGACAAGAACACCCAGTTCGGCCGTTACTTCTTGGGTAACTTGGCATCTGGTGGTGCCGCCGGTGCTACCTCTCTGTGCTTTGTCTACCCACTTGACTTTGCCAGAACCAGGTAAGAGATCACGTTCAATATTGTACATTACTAATCGTTCCAAACGAGATTGCTGATGAATTATTTTGTCAAAAACCAGGTTGGCAGCTGATGTCGGCAAAGCCGGAGGTGAGCGTGAGTTCACTGGTCTTGGAAACTGCTTGACCAAGATCTTCAAGTCTGATGGTCTCGGAGGTCTCTACAAGGGCTTCGGTGTATCCGTCCAGGGTATCATCATCTACCGTGCCGCTTACTTCGGCTTCTATGACACAGCCCGTGGCATGCTCCCAGACCCCAAGAAGACTCCATTCCTCGTTTCGTGGGGTATCGCGCAGGTAATTATCTCTCTCGAGCCATTCTCTTGAACTTTTGACTCTTTAAAATGAATTGCCAATACTCACCACACTTTTTTCCTTTCGTCTCGCAGGTCGTTACTACCGTCGCTGGTATCGTCTCTTATCCATTCGATACGGTGCGTAGGCGTATGATGATGCAGTCTGGCCGCGCCAAGGGCGACATCTTGTACAAGAGCACAATCCACTGCTGGAAGACGATCGCCGCCACCGAAGGTACGGGGGCATTCTTCAAGGGTGCCTTCTCCAACGTACTCCGTGGTACCGGTGGTGCTCTTGTGCTCGTACTCTATGACGAGATCAAGAAAGTTCTGTAAATTCATCAAATCGCACTCAACAATCAAGCAACAACAACAGCTAAACAACAACCACAACAACAACAACAACAACAACATAATGAACAACAACTACAACATCTACTAAAAAATATTATTACAACAGAAAATACAGTTCTCTAGGAAATAAAATTATAAAAACGTTGTGTAGAGGTGCAAAGAATTTGAAGTCAACGCGATCATGACTTTTTGCAAGAACTTTTTCGTATTAAAAGGAAAAAAAAATAGAAAAAAACGGTCTGAACGCGTCACATTCTGTACTTTTACTGACGGTCTTATATATAAATGTATAAAAGTTTAAAGTAATTATATAAAATCGATGCGAAAAAAACTGCCCCACCCACATTTGATTTTCATTTGCGTGACTCATCAAAATATGATTCCAAAACCCTGACGTAAAAATACCTATTTCAAAACACATTCACCATCTCCGGTTAATTAACTGTGTAAACTAAACTAACGAAATAAAATACAGAAAAAAATATTAAACAAAACCAAAAAAAATGTCGAAAAAATTATCTAAAAAAAGCAAGCTTTTCGAAAAGCCAAAAAAAAAAGATTAATTAAGGCATTCACACACTCGCTCGTACTAGGAAAAAATTTCATTAAATGAACACACACACACTCGCGGGTGTTGTTGAAAACTCATGAAACGAAATTATTAACCGGTGAGCGAGGATTATGTAATGTTCTTACGTTTACGGTAGCGAACGGTAAAATGTTCACCAAAAAATTTTGAAAACAAATCCTCTATCATGTTAGACATCGTGAACCATGGCATTGAATTATTACCGGATTCAGTATTCATTCATCAAAAAGCGCTACCAAGTTTCAACATCACTTATCCTCCTTGCCAATTCGTTCGACTTCTATAAGCTATTCCTTTCTGACAGCATACGTAACTATGTGCGCACGGTATAATAAACACTAGAATTGATTTATTAATTACTTTAGTAAATCAGTTAGGCACATCCCAATGTAAAAGAAAAATAGAAAAGCTCAGGTAGCGAGGAAAAATTTTCCGTCGACGTTGAACGCGTTTCAGCGTTCGTTAACGTTTGCGGATTATTGAAAAAAAATTTTCCTCGCGGCTTTTTTCTTTTTTTCTTGTATTAAATCAATTGATGAGATAATCACGTCGCTATTTAATTTGTTCAGATCGAATTGAACGAGCGCCGCGCGTTCGCCCAATCGATCTTCCCGTTCGATTGCGCGTGTATTATCCGCATAATTATATTCTAGTTGAATTTTCATTGCGCGCACAGGGGTCAATAGTCGAGAGAATAAAAGAAAAACTTAACATCTGCAAATCGAATAATTGCATGCGCATTATTTAATAATTATTAAGACAATGTGTGTCGCACACACAATGTTTTGAACTATAAAAAAATAGCAAAAACTTAATTATGCGAGCGAGAGAAAATAGTCGATGAAAAATAAAATATAATGACAAAAATGGACGCGCGACAAACAAGATCAAACCATATAATTACATTTATGACTCTTTCAAGTAAAAAAAGAAAACACTATGAAAACGAAGAAAATTTCAAAACAGACGAATGAAAAGGGTATAATGAAATAAATGTGGATCAACGGAACGACGATGGCGGGGCGCGTAGACGTGGGCCGTCCCCGCCCTTATATTGTTATAAACATCTTCAACAAAATGATATAAGATAAACTCTGTTTTTTCGGCCCATTGTAGATAATTGATTAAAAAAGAAAAAAATTTTAAAAATGATTGCTTGGGATTGCGCATGTATGCGGGATGTGTGTACGCGAGCGTGTGCGTTTTGTATAATATATGATTCACACGCTCGATTGTGCCGCATCTCAAATTGGCGCGGATATGTGTCAAAAGCCTGGATTTCGCTGAATAATAACACGCAATTTTTGGAAGGAAAAGATTTTTTTGTGCGAGACAACCATTCTATACGTGTATGAGATAACGGAAGAATGCGCGAACTCATGCAGATTAAATAAATGTATGCATCTAATCTGTTCATGTTAGGATGTATGCAGGAATGACATCAATAAAAAGCGAAATTAAAACAAAATAATTACTTTGTATTTTCTCATTTTATCCTTTTTACCTTTACTTTGCACTTAGCATTACTATGTATGAAACCATTTTACTCAATTGCATCCATTGGTAAGGGTAGATCAGCCTTTTTTTTAATTGACACAAAACAAATTTACTTTCATACAATTATAATCAGTATATTTCAGTCATAAGTTATCTTGGAATGACAATTAGGCATAAAGCTGTTTCATGCATCAAATAATGATGCACTCAAGAAACATCCAAATAGTTTACAAAAATGAATCGTTTACACAATGTAACACTTATCCTATATATATAATTATCACCAAAGCGATGATACTTGAAAATCTAGAAAAATTCTTCCATTAAACTTACACACTCATTTACATAGTTTTTCAACCAAGGCATGAAGATTATAAGAAACAAATCCATCAGGACAAGTACTTATGAAGACAAAATGTGTATTTACAATTGAATCGTGGCACAATGGGAACAATTGGGTCAAACTCTGGTTCGGTTCGAGTCTCCAGCTATCATGTCCAAAATTCTGCTAAGACCAGGCATATTTAAAAAAGTGCCAAGAACTGGAACTCTTCTCAAGAAGTTGATCGCTACTGGCAAGAATCCACTGTAAATGAAAATGTTTAGCGATCAATAATTTAATCTTGTCTTGATTTAAAAATTGCATTATTTTTCTTATTTAATGAAAGTTGTCAAAACGAATGAACAATGTACCTGAAGAGAACAAAAAAGCCGTAGACCTCGAATAACATTCCTACTAGTGGCCAACCAAAGAGTACAATCGCTATTCCTCCCAGGAATGCGATACTGCCTCTGAACTTGTGTCTTTGAAAGAAAAAGAAGAAAGTTCTCTTCGGTCCGATCACACATCCAAGACCAGATATGAAAAGGATCTGAAAAGAAGAAAAACAACATGTCATGATATGCATAATGGATATTGGATTGTAATAATAGTAGATGATTTTACATTTCCAATAGCTAAGAGTCCCTTATCGAAGAAGAGTAATATGCCAAGAAAGAGAAACGATATCCCAAATCCTGCCAGGCCAACGCCGATCTCTGAAAAAATGCATAAAACAACTCTCGATCACTGATGCACTTTGACATCGTTGCAAAAAAGTTGTCACGATAATGCTAATATCGATGACACTTGTGTGTAAAAGAAAACGTGTACCCACTCTGTGTATCCGTGATTTCGAACATATTTACAGATTATAGTCCGCCGCACAGCACTACGATAAACAAATTAGCACTTTTTGGTCGTGCTACACTCGGTCCCAATTTTCAGTCTCGACTTTTCGAAATGACAACGACAGCTGCGGTGGTCTGTCTTTTTTTTAAAATGCTTTGACGCGCTTGATGATGATGATGATGATGATAATGCGCTGTGCTGCTGTGTATATAACAACAGTGCCGCGACGGATCTAACCTCATTCCACGTCAGCCTTTCCGTCGTCGCGGTCTAGCAGAAGACGGTCACGGGCGGGCCGCGCCGCGGAATTTCTCTGACTACAAGTGGCAAAATTGTTGCATCGAGTCATGGCGTTCATAAGTAGCAATAGGGGCGCGACGCGTACAAAGATCTTCGCGCACCCCCCCCCACATATTATGCATCGGCCAGTTGTGAACGAATCATTTTGTGCATTCTGCATTAGAAATTCAAATTTAATTGTACAGCAAAGTCTCGACTGTTTTTACAATTTTTCGCGACTAGCGGTAAACGATCACCGATCGTAACGAAAACAAAATCAAAAAATAACCGAATAACCGGTTTATTCTTCTTCGATCGATCGCGAACAATTTCCTGTATACACTTACCGAATCGCATAGTAGTAGCACTAGACATGCTCGAGATAGGCCTTATACATTTTATATCATATTATAAGAGTAGATTATGAACGGCACGTTGTGGGCAACGCGCGCGCGCGCGCACACACACACACACACACACACTCACACAAACGATGGGACGGGGAGATGAACGGTGTCGAGTCTTCTCTCCTCTAAAATCGTTACAATATAATCTGTCTCTCTCGTATACGGGTCGTGCGGTGTGCCGTCGAGTGTGCCGATTTCGTAGCCGAAGATCGTCGACCGATTTTTTGCGCGGCGCGGCGGTGCGGTCAACTCGTTGTTTTTTCGTCATGTATCGGAGATTTATTTTTCTGCTGGTCGTCGTTATTCCGACGTTGATGATTTCACGAGTCTCGGCGTCTCCGACTGCTGTTCAGGAAACGACCACTACGATAACGATTTCTGCTGCTCCTTCCGAAAATGTCATTTCCGATGAAGTTTGGAACGATTTCAAAGTAAGAGCACGATCGGACACCCATTCATTTTTAATTTTATCCGCTATAGATTATTTTAATGCTTTTCACCAATGAGTAATTGGCCAGTAGCACCGATCGCGCGCTGCATATAGCCTAAATAAAGAGTGCCCGGCAGCGCACTCGTGCCTTGTGCTTTTATATATAAAATAGAGCTCTCAATTGAAGCTGATATAAAGTGACACATCGTATGTGAAACGTAAGCCGCGATCGATCTATATCAAACTTTTTTTTTTTTAAGCATTTATAAACAAACTGCCGACTCCGCAATTATTTTCTTTCTATTTTTTTTTTTTTTCATTCGTTGATAAAAACGCGACGTATCAGCTGAAAATCCTGCGTAAATGCTCGGAGTGAGTAATTTTATGAAGAAAACAAGTGTATCGAGCTCTTATTTGACAATTTATCTTTCGCTGTGTTCTATGTTTAAATATGATTCACTCGACTTTGTTGACCTTTTTAAATTCCTCGTTATTATACACTTATTTCCGAGTGTTTGTGTATTATTCTAGCAACGATACAACAAAACGTACTCGAGCGAGCTGGAGGAGAAATCGAGAAGATCGATACTGGCCGATAACAAGCGAGACATCGACGAGCACAATGCCAAGTACCGAAAGCGCGAGCTCAGCTTCGGACTCGAGATCAATCAATTTGGCGATTTGGTAATTATATTATACAGACATCGTTGAACGAGTTACGAATGTATTGGACCGGAAATTGATTCCGATTTTCCCGATGCGATACAGACGTTCGCCGAGTACAAGGAACACATGCACTCGGACAACACGACGACGGTCGATCCCGAGGTCAAGCGACCATTGGTCGGGCTCAAGTACAACGCGACGTCGTTCGGCCCGGATTGGGAGTCGGCGGTCGGCGACAGCGTCGATTGGCGGCCCTTCGCCGTGACGCCGGTGCAGAATCAAGGCCTCGACTGCGGCTCCTGTTGGGCTTTCGCGGCTGTGAGTTATGACAACAACAACAACAACAACAACAACAACAACATCGATTTCGATTATCATAATTAGAAAAATTGCGTATACAAACATAGGCTGGAGCTTTGGAGGGTCAGTACTACGCGCTGACCGGCGAACTGACGCAGCTGAGCGCTCAGACTCTCCTCGACTGCACCTCGGTCTACGGCAACTCGGGCTGTCGCGGCGGCAGCGCCACCCTGTCCTATCAGTACGTCGTGCTGGATCGTCGCGAGGAGGGCCTCGAGACGGCCGAGGCGCGGCCGTACTTGGGCCGCTCGGAGGTCTGTCCACCCGAGGCCAGGGTCAATTTCACCACGACGACGACGACGACGACGACGACGACGACGCAGGCGGCCAAAGAGGAGACGGTCGCGGACGGCGCCGACGAATTTTACAACGACACCCAACCGAGCTACGTCCTCGTGCCGGAGGTTTATTTGAGACACGCGGTGGCGACCGTGGGCCCAATCGCCTCGGCTATCGACGCGCTTCACAACAGCTTCAGGTTCTATTCCGAAGGTACGATTAAATGAGTATAAATAAATGTAACTGCCCCGAGAGACATGCTCGATACGTCAATGATGGCCCGATGAAACGGAAAATGACCATTCGAAATTTTTTAAAATACATTATCATTAATTTTCTTGTTTTATGCTAATTTTTCCAAAGATACAGTTACGTTATGAATATTAAGCGGCTATAAAATAACAATTTAATGGTTTCAAAAAATTTAGACTAGTTGTCTACTGCTTATAAAGCGACACCACTTTGAGCTTCCGACTCAAAATAATAATATAAGTTGAAGCACAGTTTCAGTTTTTTTTTTTTGAGAAGTTGACCGTTTGGTATAAGGTCTATCGAGTCTCATGTAACATTTAAAGGGAATAGGTCCATGAGAATCATCGATCAAGTAATAAAGACACGATGTTAAGTAAAATTTTCATGTACATTAATTGAGGTGTAGGCATAATCCATTTAAAAAAGCACGCAGCATATCTATCTGTAATTATTTTCTCAAGTTCTCCATATGACAGTTCCATCCTCAAAGCACAACGAAACCCCTCTCCTCTGCAAAGGCATTTAAAATGCACCACAGTGATCCACCGGCAGCCTGGCTGGAGTCAATGCCGTGCATTTTTGGATTCTTGTAATTCAGTGCCGAACATTTCTTGATAAAATTGCAAGGCTTGGTCGGATTGCGGAAGTCTCTGGGAACCTCCACAATCTCTATCTTGATGCAAGTTATCCATACTGCGAGGAGCTTTCTCCAACCAGACGCTGACTTCATCTACGCAATTAGCACATTCCTCCTTTAGCTTATTTTTAGGATCCCCCACTGTAGCGAAACTCATGAATTTTTACAAAATATTCAAAAAAATCTTCTGTAATGTGTAAGATCACTATCGAATCTTGTAACAAATCGAAAAGTATTTATGAAAAATTGAATCAATTAATTTTGAAATTCAATAGTAAAGATATCTGAAAAATTAAACAATCGAGTAAATCCAAAATATTAAGTTAGCTGTCTATGGACAGCCACCAGAAGTGAAATTTCTCAGAAATTAATTAACGGAAAACATTAAAATATGAATGAAGAAAGATCTTTAAAAATGTTAAAGAAAAGCATAAAAAATAGTCTTGAAAAAATTTTAAAAAAATTTAAAAAAATTGTAGTTCAAGCAAGTCAATAATTCAATTGATAAACAAACATTCAAAATCAAGAAAATTCAACCAAGGAAAAGGACTCGGAAGTGGTCCCTCCTCGTGCTCAGATTATCTAAAATTCATTCAACTATATAAAAGCACCTCGAACAGGCAGATTGCTCTGCATGAACAGTTTAACACACATTTTTTTCCATTTTTCGTTTTTACCGAAATTTAAGTCATAAAAGTACTGCTTGTGAGTGACCTATTGGTTCTATCGTCTCATCCGAAGTAGTGACCGTAACAATTGATGTTCTGAAGAAGTGTACGCGACCCTGGTGCTGAAGCTCAATCAATACCCTCTGAAAGTTACGATAGATGACCAAAAACACTACTCACCAGAAAACGCAAAAGAAGAAAAAATTTAACACGTAAAATATAGGAAAATGGCTCACGAAAACAGCTGTATCTCAGTGCAAAATTAAAATTTTGCAATTTCGAAAAATCCAAAGGAAAGGGACGGAAAATCCTACTCGAAAATCCAATAAAACATTTTTTGAGTTTAAGGTGCATGTGTCCCCTTAAATGCAGTAGACAATCGGAGCAAATCCTTCGAATGTGTTACTTTTCACAAGTCATTTGGATACAAGAGTGTACTGAAAAGGCACATTAATGCAGTACATATAGAAAGCAAACTTTTCGAATGTGAGATTTGTCACAAGTCATTTAGCCGAAAAGCTGTCCACAAAGCTCACATCAATGTAGTACATAATCGGAACAAATCCTTTGAATGTGATATCTGTCACAAGTCATTTGGATACAAGAATGTACTCAAAAACCACATAATGACGTTAAATAATAAAAGCAAACCTTAGGAAAGTGAGATTGGTCCAGAGGCATTTAACTTCTATAATCCGATGAGTACGCTGCAATATTTTGAAGAATCTTCTGATTTCTTAAAGAACAATAAAATACATCACACTTTTATTGATTTTTTCGTTATTGTGTAAAATCTTTTATTCATCTTTTTTTTAAATAGAAACAATAAAAATTTGCTAATCTGTATCATTTTAAGCGGAAGCTTTTTGTCAATACATTGAAAACTGTTGAAAAAAAAACAATAAAATCGATTGATAATTATTCATTTAATTCGGTTTATTTCAGACCTTCATGCAAATTTTTATTAAAACCGGTGATGTATCTCGCTTGCTACCACTCGTACTCGAAATACATTCGTGTCCTGTGTCGAAATGACCATTTGAAATAAACGTGCATATCTGATATCAAATTGTGAAATTATCCGAAGAGTCTCTTTTCGTCGAACATTTTTCGAATAATTTTAACAAAAAAAAAAGTTTCTGCGACATGAAAAGCTTATTCAATGACTCTAACGATCAATTGTTTGAAAAGTGTTCGAGTTATTACAATTATATTTACTTTGCTACTTGCAGATTTACGCATTGGGTATATTCGCCATCATAGTATTGGAGATTTATCGACGAGAGTGATATTGGACTCGCTTAAAATGTTCCAAAATTGGTCGAATTCGTTTTGAAATAGTTTTTAGAATATTTTACAAATGATTTGAAACTGCAATTTTCAGATCACTTATAATGCGCTTAATTTTTGTAATATAACTTAAACAGCAAAATCGACAAGAACGAAAAAATTAATGATGACGTATTTCAAAAAGGTTTAAATGATCATGTTTTGGTCGTTAGGCCCTTGTTTCCGTGTATTGTCTGAAAATTCAGTATAATTTTCTCTCTCGCGTTTCCTCTTGTCAGTTTTTGTTTCGCTTGCACAGGAGTATTCTTCGAGTCGGAGTGCACCGAGGCCCTCGATCACGCCGTGCTGATCGTCGGCTACGGCGGCGATCCCAGACACGGCGACTACTGGCTCGTGAAGAACAGCTGGGGCACCGACTGGGGCGAGTCGGGCTACTTCAGGATCAAGCGCGACGACGGGAACCACTGCGGCATAGCGACCGAGGCCACTTATCCGCTGGTCGGTTGAACCCCGCGCAATCGTCTGCTGCTATACATTATCACATAACGCGATTTTTGATATTTTTGATATTTTATTAACTGTTTATTTTATTTTTGGATATAAGAGAGATATGTAAATATTATGTTTAGTATATGAATATTGATCGATGTGATGAACCGTTGGAAGCCAAATAAAAAACGAAAATTGTATATCCGAGACATTATAACGAGAATCCACTCCTCTATCTATATTATATATACTATGCCTATACAATGCGGGCCATTTATTGCTCTCCGTTCCGTATCAAGTGTATTAAAAGCTCCGTATGACCGACTGCCGCAGCATAGAGGGATATCGTTTTTCCTCAAACAAGTCGCGCTGACACACGAAGCGGGAGATGATACGGGGCCATGCGTAAAAAATACACAACGATCTCCGCGCCGAGTCATATGACCAGAGAAGAGTATCATAGTTGCGGTGAATTTTTTTTCTCCGCGCGCGCGCGCGTGTGTGTGTGTGTGTGGACCGCCGCGATCTTTCGAGGCACGTGATTGCGCTTCGACAAGACGACGGCGTCGGGGCGATTATTGCTATTATTATTTTTTCCTCCGCGATGATGTACGCGCGTCTTCGTATTAATAAGCTCGGCGGCGAAGATTGCAATATTTGTTGCGGGAAGTGCTCCGATCGGACTATAGCCTGTTTATCGGCTTGTGCGCGTTGATGCAATCCGTAAGAAAAATTATAATATGCCACGCGCGAGACTATCGTCGATCGTTAGCTTTCTGCGCGCTCGAGTCCGAGTCTATATGTGTGCACTCGTGACATGTATTCGTGTCAACGCACTGCACGCGACACATCTCGAAATTGGCTTCCATTTAAATGGACCATTATAAACGGACTGTATGAACCCATGACCCAGCGAATGATCAATTTTGTGACTATTTTTCTCTGTAATAGAGAATTTGGAAAAAAATCAACGGTAAGTCCGGAGTCGTTCGCTTTGTCAGAGCTCTGTGTTCAAGAATTGCGGTAAACGAAAGTTGTATTATGGAAATTTGAAAGAAAGAAAAAAATCAAAGCAGACGTTGCGTAAGATGTGGGACGCGCGAAATTTCGTACACAAACAGAGAGAAGCGTACACATCGGCGAGATGATGCAATAAAAATAAAAACACGAGTATATCGAGTCGAGATGATGCGCTTTTTTTTACGCGCGAGCATCGTCGAGTTTCCATTGTCTGTCCGAAAGATTTTCATTGTTGCTTGCATATATATGCATTTTGATAAATCGTAAAACGATGAGTATCGCACGAAATATTGAATAATTCTCGTCTGGGGCGATTCCAAGCTTCGGTCGAATTGTGCACGGGTGAGAAAATTGGCAAAAAAGATTTCTTACGAATGACGAATTATTTTATCGCCGATCATTAAACTATTATCGCATTATTATTATTATTATTATTTGCAATGCCACGAAAGAATTAGTCAGAATATTTATGCTGAACTTGAGCGCGATGAGTAGCTGTGGATGAGTAGGTGTTTGCTGTGCGAAAATTTGACATACTGATGATATTACACAAAAGAGTTGACAATATAATTGGATTTGATCTGTCGAATCATTTGACTCGATCTGGCAGCGAGACGATTCTTGCCTATCGTATCAAATGACAGCGTTTCGATCGCTCTGCAGAATTTTCTTGTATCAAACCACCCTACTTCTCGGTATAAATATAAACGATTTTAATAATTTGTAAACAGAGGCAGAAGCAGATGGTCGATTAAAAAAGCTACCAGAACGCGATAAAATAAAGTCTGCCTCGAGGAAGAGACAAAGAAATTCCAATTAATCGAGCCCTCGTGACCATTAAAAGGCTCTCATACATATATATACACATTTGAAAATAACATCTGTCAGTTGGCGCTGCTACTCGAGACCATAATGAAAAAAAGTAATAATATCTGGGACTTTCCCATCTCGCCAGGATTCTTTCCAAAACAGACCAAAACGTCGTGTATATCGCTCTTTATTCTTCGGTTCAATCGTCTCTATTCAATGTGCTCGTGTGTGTGTGTGTGTGTGTGTTTACGTGAATTGGCAACACTGCACCACAGTAGTCCGTTTCCATTCCATCGTCGTATGTGTGCTGCCTGCAGGAAATATAGATATATACCGTCGTGGCTGCGCAGCTGCGGGAGTACAGTCACACGCAGGCTGGTGGCTGCTGGAGGGAGAACGTAAACACATAAAGGCAGCCTCGCCAGTCGTTGTTTTGCCAGTCGCGCGTGTCGAGTCGTCGGGTCAACTCTGTTACGCACCAGCTCGACCTGCAGCAGGATTCCATTTCACTGTTTACAAAACCTAAAACTTTCTTGGCGTAGCCGTTCCATTTTTTCTTCTTTGTTTTTCATCGAGGTAAGCGATTGTTGGCTATTTTGTCTAAAAAAATGAACAAACCATTCGCGAGCAAGAGCACGGGAAAATTTTTCGTAGATGCAACGTAATGGTAATTGCGTCGTCGTCGTCGTCGTCGTCGTCGTCGTAGTAGCGTTGAAAAGCGTTGAAAAGCCTCTGCATTATAATCTCGGGCTTATCGATTATCGTCCTTGACGACTGTCATCGCCGTTCTAAAGCTCGTCGAGAATTCATCGCGAAATTCTGATGCAATTCGAACGGAGATTTTCATTTATAATAACTCACGCGTCCAAGATTTGTTTACGTTTTCTTCGTTGGACTATTCCGACTTTTTTTTACTGTCGTATCGTATCGCCTTGGACACTTGCAACCGCAGAGAATATACGACAAAGAAAAACGCGATTATCACGATGAGAGACAGAGACGTGTACACTTCCTTTTTACACAGCTCAGCAGGAGAGTTGGATCATCGCGCCGTGGCTTATAATGTACAGTTTCTTTGTGCTCTCCTCATACTTGTATTCCCCCATCGCCTCATCTATGTACACACAAGAGTGCGTAATTATCATGCGCTCGCGCGAGAGAGAGATATAATGTGGAGCAAGCGATTTTTCAATGTTATCTCGCAGTAATAATATGCACGTGCAGCACTTGATCTATAGACTTTTTTTTGCTGCGATGTTTGTTTTCTATGCCTGTCTCTATCTGTATGGGCGTGAATTGCAAAATCTTTGGTAACTGCGTCGTTTGGAATTTCATTCGGACGATTATGTACGCGAATCTATTACTTTTTTTGCTGATCATAGCTGGATGAATGAATAGAGATGAAACGTTGAGATGAATCATTTTTTGAGACAATTATTGTTAGGAGATGATTTTAATTTTTTTAATTTTAATTTTAATTCTCTTTTGCAGATAATCAGTTGAAAATGAAGTCAATATTAGTGCTGTTTTTGGTAGCGCTTGCTGCTGTTGCACAAGCCGTCTCATTTGTAGATCTCGTTCAAGAGGAATGGAACGTTTTCAAGGTAAGAAAAACTGTTTTGCATGCAGATATGCGTAGCTTGTATAACATTCACTTGGTATTTGTTGACCACTATTGTATGCTTACATTTTTTTAAGTATGAGCCATAGTCATCTTACTAATTTGTCATTATTTTTTCAGGCTGAACATAACAAGGAGTATAAACGTACTAATAGACCTTTATTGTTACAGGCTGAGCATAGAAAGGGCTATAGTTCAGATATTGAAGAAAAGTTCAGAATGAAAATATTCATGGAGAACAAACATAAAATTGCCAAACATAATGCCAAGTATGAACAAGGCCTAGTCTCCTACAAACTGAAACTTAACAAATACTCTGATATGCTTCATCATGAGTTTGTTAATACTTTGAATGGCTTCAACAAGACCGAGCCTGGAATGCTCCGAAGCTATCAAAAGCCAGTTGGAGCTAAGTTTGTCACTCCTGCCCACGTTGAGCTGCCCAAGCATGTTGACTGGAGAAAAGAAGGAGCAGTTACTGAAGTTAAAGATCAAGGACACTGTGGTTCTTGCTGGTCTTTCTCAGCGGTTTGTACATTTTCTTTTTCTACTACAATTTAATTTTTTTTTTAAATTATTGTCATTAAAAATGTATTTAATTATTTACAGACTGGCGCTCTTGAAGCTCAACATTACAGACAAACTGGTAAACTTGTTTCACTTAGTGAACAAAATTTGATTGATTGTTCTGGCAAATACGGAAACAATGGTTGCAACGGTGGTCTTATGGACAATGCCTTCAAATACATCAGAGACAACAAAGGTATTGATACTGAACAAAGTTATCAATACGAAGCTATGGATGATGAGTGCCGCTACTCTCCCCGTAACTCTGGTGCTGAGGATGTTGGCTTTGTTGACATTCCTGAGGGAGATGAGCATAAACTGAAGGCTGCTCTTGCCACTATTGGACCTGTCTCTGTTGCCATTGATGCTTCGCATGAAACATTCCAACTGTACTCTGAAGGTTTGTTTTTTCATTAAACATACAGAACAGATTAATTACATTAACTTAAAAACTATTAAAAAAATTACAAACACTTTTAGGTGTATACTACGAGCCTGAGTGTTCATCGACTGAACTCGATCATGGTGTACTTGTTGTTGGTTATGGTACTGATCACAACGGTACTGATTACTGGCTGGTCAAGAACAGTTGGGGCACTACCTGGGGAGACAAGGGGTACATCAAGATGGCACGTAACAAGGATAATCACTGCGGTATCGCTTCTTCTGCCAGTTATCCTCTTGTTTAGAGAATAACCCAATACTCCCAAAAATTCGAAGAGATTTAAAACTTGTAGCCATTATGTATATACATTATAACAGGCTCTATGTTTATTTATTTCTCATGACAGATAGTATATAAGTTATTACTTTATCAGTAGTGATTAAGCATTTAAATGTGATGACTCTTTTTTTATATTTACATATAATGAACTTATGTTTGCTGTAGAATGCATTGTATGAATGTAAAACATTATTACTTGTGTTGCCTTAATATTATCAAATTGACAAATTGATAATTTCTTAATTATTAAACTTTTCATTTCACGTGAATTATGTGCGAATAAAATGTTGAATTTCTAAAACCATTTTTTATTTAACGACAACCATAATTAAAATAGGTACATTACCTTGATATTTCAAAGTTTGTACCATCAAATATAATGGTGCTGATGTCAAACAATTTCTTAAAATACTTTTACTCGTTAGATTTGCTTCCCCCTTTATTTTGGATACAGTTTGGGATTTCTTGGGCTCTCGTATAGAGATGTTTTCTCTGAGTTTTATAATATAAATGATGAATTGAAGATGATTTGTAATAAAAACGTACTTATTTTATTATCTATATTAATATTTATAATATCATATAATTTTACGCGATACTATACTCGAGATTTTATACATAAAAATTTCGCAACATTAAAGTTTAAATAAAGATAATAATTTTTGTTAATTATAAAGAGAGCAAGGCGGGAAGGACGTACATCGTATAGTAAAATTGACGCTGAGACGATTATATATTACAAAAATGGGTAAAACTAAATAAGCAATTAGTATGGCTAACGTTTACTCAGCTGATTTTTCTTTTTCTATAAAATGTTATATCGTGTTATTTATACTTTAAGAAGATTTAGTGTAATTTACGCTACTTTTATTTACAAGGTGATTATTCTTTTCTTTTTGTCTATAAAATAAAAATTACAACAGTTTTTTTTATAATTAAATAACAAATTAACACATCATCGATGCTCGTAGCCACTGCAAAGAAGAAGAGAAATATTGAATCAGACGACTTTTTTGATACGAGTAAATAAAGTTAACTGTGTATAATTGAATTTACCTCGGTCAGGCTCAATTTTATGGTTCCGTTGAGTAGAGGATCTTTACTTTCGAATATTGCTGAAAAAGGCAATGAAAAAAATGTTCAAGCACAACCATTCAAGTGAATTGAGTGGAAATTTTTCAAAAAAATGATGATTTGAACGAACCGAAGGCATCGTTGAGATGTAGAATCGCAGCGACGAAGTCGCCGAATCTCAGCGTGCCGTCCTTCCTCATGTATCGGAGAATCACAATGGAGAGTACGTCGGTGCTCAATTGGAAACCTTGATAAAAATATGAGAAAATTGAGATATCAAATTCGTACTTATACCTCGGAGAAAATCAAGAGTAAAGAGTAGATACTCACCGACTTCGTGGAGGGCGTCGCGCAATCTTTCGGCCTTCAGTATGCCGGTCTTTTCTTTCGTGTGATTCTTGAAGGCCCCCTGCCAATACCTCAGGCTGCACATGAGATCCTTGAAGTCGCTGAACTTCAGCCTACCGTTTCCCGTGCTCTGCGGATAGAACAAAAACCAACTTCAATAATTGTAAATATCCAAATAGAATCGAAAAAATCGACAAGTATATATATGCTTACGTCCATCGTGAGCACGACCTGCCTGCACACGTCCATACAGGCGCAGCTCTTGATGTAATCTGATGATAGAAAAAAAAAATTGTTTATATACGTCCCTCAAACAAATCATTTTAGCGTCTATTGTATATACGCACCATTGGGCAGACAGGCCTCCAACAGTTCCTGCAGCTCGAACGCGTTGACGGTCCTGTGCTCGTCCGCCAACTGCAGAAACACCGCCTCGTACTGGGAGAAACCCTTGCCCTCGAGCGGCGGCGCCTTGACAATCGCCGACTTGAGCAGCACCGGCGGTGTGTCGAGCAGCTTCAACTTGAGCGGTTTGCTGCTGTACACCCTCAGGGTGAAGTTGGTCTCCTGGGCCGGCTCGAAGGTCGTCGGCACGATCAGATATCCGCCCTGCTGCAGCTGACACCTGTGACTCACTTGGCGACTGTTGGTGTACTGCGAATTGATGAGGGACTTGTTCTGCTTGAAGAAGGCGCCCTCGATCGACTCGCTGCTGTTCTTCGGCATCGAGTAGGCCGTGAAGCCAATGACTTTGGGCTCGAGGATCGAGTGCTGATGGAGGGAGACGACGATCTCCTCGCACAGATCGGCCAGGGCCAGATGCAGCTGCGGATTGATGTGGAACGTCTCCTGATTGTTGCGACAGCCACCGGCCGTGACTCCTCTGCGCCAACTGCCGTGAAACAGCTTCATCTGCCAGGTGCGTTTGCCGTGCAGGGACGGCTCGTCCCGGGCCGTCTCCGCGTCCAGATGCACCACCTCCAGATGCGTGAACGTCTTGACGAAGTCCGAGTACGAGATCCAGAACTCGCCGTCGCACATGGCCCGGATGCCGAGTCGATCGCACTCGGCGACGGGCACCTCGTCCCAGTCCAGCGAGCCCCTGGCCCAGGCGCCGACGTACTCGCCACCGGCCGTGCCCAGCGGATCGCGCAATCTCACCAGCTGGACGGGCTCGCCGTTGAACGTCTCGACGCGCTCGATCGCGTAGAGGCGATAATTGATGCCCATCTGGATGCCGTTGGCCAGCTTCTCCGTGGGCCTGAGCAGCTGGGTCACGTTGTTGTTGACGGTGCAGGTGATGAGGGAGGTCATGTCGAGGAGCTTGGCCAGGGCGCGACCGCAGCCCGTGGGATCCTGGCGGATGGCGATCACCTCGGTGATGCCGCCGGTGAGGTCGGACAGGCCGTCCAGTAGAGTGCCGTACTTGAGCGCCTCGTACGAGCCGTGCAGTCTGGTAATGGGAGATAGAAAAAGGGATTAAAATTAGAATTTCATTTCTCGACACACATTTAAATCAAACTCAGAGATCGGTAAAGTTAAGTACGTGTCCGTATTATATATACCGGTCACGCTATCGGCGACCAGGCATCGCTTTTCTCACGCACGCGCGGGAAAACTTTCCTTTTACTATATACTAGCGGGAGCAGCTCTCGCTCGTCGTCGCCTGGAGAATGTATGTATATAAGACTTTCGGTGAACCCACGACCCCGCCTAAGTATTATAACAGACTTAATGAATCGGCAGACTTTTTTTTTTTCTTTTTTTTTTTGTAGAAATATATACGCCGATGACGATCGGCGAGCTTAATGAGTTTTCCAGGCTTCGTACGAAAGCATTGCAGTGTATGTGTGTGTTTGCAGGACGTGAATTGCCGGCGCATATATATATGTAGCCGCCGATTCGTGATGCTATTAAGCCGTTACACGAGATGATAATCTCTTGCGCGCGCGTGGATGTACGTACACGTATTATCTTTAGCCACGGCGCCGGGACGAAAATTCGAAGGTAAGTAGCATCGGCAGCGTCGTTAACAACAATGCGGATCGATCTCGCGTCTACGCGCGCGCGCGCTACCACTGTTTCTTTTTTGCTTTCACGAGGTCGCTTCTTCAAGGCAAAGGTATTTTAAGATACTTGAAATCGCGCTTTTAAAAATCTGAAATTACACGAGTGCCGTTAGATACGCGAGACAGATATATCTGCAGGCACAGGCAAATTTTCAATGAAATCTCTGCGAGCTAGGGTATATATATCGAGAGAATCGATCGTTGGGGTGGCACCATTAATTAGTCATATTCTTGCGAAGGGTATTCTTCGGGGATTGGGAACTGGGCGAGTAACCGATTTATCGAGTTTTGTCCGTCTCGGCGAGCTTGAGTCGGAAAAAACTCGGGTGAAAACGAAATCTTGTCATTGTTTAAGTTTACTTATAGAATGTTAATATAAAAGGGTTTTTTTATAGTCATGAAAAAATAGATTGTAGTTAATTGAAATACTTTATTATTGTTCTTAGAGAAATTGAGATATTTATGTGATACATTTTATATTAAATCATGCAGTGAGTACATACCCGTACGAATGTGGAAGTCTTTATTGCATTTAAACCCATTCAAAACATTCGTATGATATTCTGACAGTAGATATGTGTCGCATTTATTTTAGTTTCAATAGTACTTTACTTTCGAATGATTTGTGACAAATTTTACAGTCGTAGGATTTACAAAGAGGTTGCGGTCGCGTGATTTTTTACGATTTGTTTCTACCCGAATTATTTGTGAAAAATCTTAAACTTCTAGCGTTAAATTCGATTATGTATTGTTTTTCTGTGCTTATTAATAAAACTCTTATCTGAAAATGATTTGTGACAAATTTTAAATTAAAAAGGTTTGCTAAGATTATGTACTACATTTATGTGATTATTATGGTAATTTTTACTTTGAAATGATCTACAATAAATGTCACATTCAAATGGTTTGCTTTGATTATGTACTTTCACAATGGGGTTTTTGAGTACATGCTTGTATCCAAATGATTTGTGAAAAATATCACACTCAAAGGGTTTGCTACGATCATGTACAGTTATTATGTGCTTTTTGAGACTACCCTTTTCTCCAAATGATTTATGACAACTATTACATTCGAAGGGTTTGCTACGACCATGTACTGCAGTCACGTGACGTTTGAGATTACTTATTAGTCCAAATGATTTATGACAACGATTACATTCGAAGGGCTTTTTACGGTCATGTACTGTTCTTATGTGAATTTTGAGATTATTTTTTTTGTCCAAATGTTATATGACAAATCTCACATTCAAAGGGTTTGATAAGAGCATGCACTATATTTATGTTAGCTGTGAGGTGACTATTTTGTCCAAATGATTTGTGACAAATTTCACATTCAAAGGGTTTGCTCCGATAATGCACTAAATTTATGTGATTTTTAAGATTTCTTTTTTCTCCAAATGATGTTTGACAAATGTCACATTCGAATTGTTTTTGACGATCTTGTACTTGGTTTCTGTGCCTTTTGAGAGTTACATTGCTACCTAATGACTTGCTACAAATATTACATTCGATTAGTATGCTAGGATCGTGAGCTGATTTTGTGTGCTTATTGAGGTGAGACTTGAATCTAAATAATTTGTGGCAGATGTCGCATTCAAAGGAATAAGTACGATTATGAAGTATTCAAATTATTTTCAAATAATTTTTGACAGAGTTCACATTTAAAGGGCTTCCTTCGTCCATGCCCTAAGTTCATATAACCTTCAAGTTCATTCTGCTATTCAAATATTTCGTGGCAAACGTCACATTCATGTGGTTTATTGTTTATTGCCGTTGATCTTTCTTCTCCTCTACTGGTTTCTTGACATTCATTACGCTCGCGAAATGAGTCGCTTTGTGGCTTTTTTTCAAATGCCTTCACCTCCTCGGGTTCGGCAAATTTCAATCGGTCATTAATTAGAAGGTGATTTTCATTATGAGGATCTAATTGTTTTCCGATCGTAATTATCTCATCTTCATCGTTCAAATGATCGGATTGAACTTGACTCTCTACTTTCGCAATCGATGGACAACTTTGATTCTCAGTTTTGCATATGGTTGTCGACAGAGGCGTCAGTTCAGCTTTAGCATATTTGCACTTAACTCGATATCTATGAATATATTTTTACCGATGTCATTGGCCTGCATCTGGTCGAGTATGGGTTGGCTCTACCTTCACCCTGTGTGTAACGACCAAGTTTAAAAAAGATCATGAACGCAAACAAAAATGTTATACCTCGCTGTGTCGTCTTTGCTTTCCATCGCTCGCTCAATTATTGGTATTCACTGTGGGAATTTTTATGAAATATACCGAAAAAATATTCGAGGTTAAAGCGCTTCGAGTAGCCAACACTGTTGCTCTCGATTTTAGGTACAGAAAACTGTACTTTCACGTATATTATTTGTAAACACTTGTTACCTGAGGAATCGACTGTAAGCGAGTGATATATAAGCCATCGATTCGGTGCTCCCGCGATTGTAATACGTTAATTGGCGCCCCCTCTACCGTCGATCAGCCCTAAGCAGTTATCTACCGAGCCATGCTATGTCTTTGAAACTAAGCAAAGTCTGCTTACAAACCGATACAGAGTAATATTACACGCGTGCCATTAAAAAAAAAATTCAATTGGCCATTGGAACTGCATCTGCGTCAATAAAATAATAATTCAACGAAATAAATGATTTTTATCATAAATACATTGAAGTATATACTATTATTTTTGCGATGCATAAGTTAAATTTTGTGAATTTTTATTTTTATCATTGAAAGATTCGATGTTTGGCAGTAGAAAAAACTTTCATTTGTTGAATTGTTTTGAAACTCCTCGCAAATAGATCATATCAAAACATATAAAGTAATATTTCTTTGTCAATCATGTTTGACAAAATATTTAATACTTTTAAACTACGTTCACACCCCGAAATTGATAATTTCGAGATCTTTCAAATACTCTCGATCGAACACCGGTACTTGACGCAATTTACGCGTTGCGCTGGTAACCGATTGTTCAAGTTTTGCTCGATTCGAGCTTGAATAAATTATTCGAGTCGATCGTTGTTTCGAACCTCATTCGCGGACTCAACGCCGTCGACAAATGGCAATTTCGGCCTAATCTCCTTTCTGTATGCATCCTTTACGCGTTATAATAACGATGATAGATCGGCAAGCAGCAACGCAGGCCAACTTTCAAAGTATGTCGTTTCCTCGCTGTTGGACAGCAGCAGCGACGCAACACACAGACACACAGCCGGAACACAATTCATATCGTGCGTATGGTCTCGACGTAAAAAAAAAAAAATAATAAAAAGGCAAAACTGTGACTCGTCGCTCGTTTATGCCATAAGCACACACACTTATGGCTGGCTCGTCAAGCGCTCGCAGCGAAGAAAAAATCGCCGAGCATTTGTAAAACTCGGAGAAACTCTTTTCTGAAATATATTGGTATAAGCGAGAGTTAATAACGCTCGCGCATACGTGTGCATATGTAATTAATCGCAGCCTCGCAGCTTTTATTGTCTCTATTTCTCTGCCTGGCGAACGCGCGGGTCAGTAGGTGAGCGCGAAAAAATCGGCGCGCAGCGCAGTTCGTAACTAACTACAGCACAATATCCTATTATTCATCGTCCTTTATGAAATGCCATTTCTGCGTTATTATAGCCATACGCGCGCGGTAATAATAATCCGTCGGGCCGTTTTTCCGTCTCTCGGAGATAGATCGGTTCTCTTTAAAAGACGCGAACTTTTCCACTGCGTTTTGCGAGATCCTCGGCTGCGACTGTATGTAGATAGAAAGTATGCGCGCCGCGCGAACGAGTGCGGAGTGTCCTGCATGCTGCTGTATACTATACAGGTTAAGAATGAAAAACAGAGAAAACGATCTGAATTACCTTTCGACCGCACGAGCTCTATACAGTAAGAGAGAGAGAGAGAGAGAGAGAGAGAAAAGGAAAAAGCGAGTGTACGGCCGAGGAAAAACCAGTTGTCGGTCGTGTGCCGCTGCTGCGTTGAAAAATCGTCGTCATCGCGGATCTCTCTACGACCTTATAGCGTTTATTTATTCCAAGTAGCAAAATTACATATTTTCGGCCTCTTTATTTCCTTCCTCTTTCTCTCCGCAAGGGAAAATTAGCCGCGTTTTGTATATACATACGCTACCGGCCGTCGAATTGCATTCTTAGCGTCCGATATACGTGCGGCGCATCGTGTGCCGCAGACGACGCGTTCGCGAATACTAAAGAGCCGATACTTATACGTGATGGCACGAACGAGGACGAGGAAAACTGATTGATACGTCGTTGTATTCGCACGAGCTACCGATTGAAAAAAGAGCCCCGACCTATCATAGGTAGACACGATTTTATAATCACTCAATAATCTTTGATTCAATAAAATTTTGACGAAATATTTATTACGAACGGAAACCGCTGCCATTACATTGGCAAAGAGTTTCCTCCAAACAATTATTAATCATCGTCATCTTTTAACACGAAAACGAATGACTTTAGCCAAACAATGCTTAGAACAAACAAATTGTAATAACGAACAATGTGTAAATTTTCAGAATAAGTTTTTCATAACTTTTTTGTGGGGTGCTCGTGTAAAAATATGGGTTTTTGACTATAGAATTCAAGACAATCGTCAGAAAAATTTTCCCTTCAAGTATCGGAACTACCACAGTTTATAGGAGAAAATAAGGAACGGTGTTGGCTACTCAAGGCATCAAACTTTGAATAATTTCACGCTAAATTATTGTAACGAAGCGATGAAAAGCAGAAAGAATTCAGTTAGGTATACAATTTTTCATGATTGCCAAAGATATATTTTTAAACGATCGTTTCTTTAGTGTTAAAGAGGAACCACATGACAATTGGGAAGATGTAGCCAACGAGAGTGTCGATCCGGGGTTCTCGGAGAAAACCGAAAACTTTAAAGAATCCTCGTCGAATGAATCATCCGTGAGTTCTATCTTTTGAAATTATGTTCGGATTTCCACCATAAAAATACTATAATACAATTTTAATGACTCGATTGTCATCGATTGTCACTTTTTTTACAAAATGTCAATAGAAGTTTTAAAGACTGGCCGGACTCTTAAACACTAGCAGGATCCATTCACTTGAGGGAACGGGCTCAAGAGCTCCTTGGCCACCTAGCGGCAAAACGATAAGTTAAAAGTCGGAGGTAAGTTCGAGATTGCATAAAAAATTATACCTTATTTCTTTAAACTTTAAAAATAATTAGCAGCCCTAAAATTATTGATTGTTAATTTATAAATAAATTCACAATGTCCATAGTACACACGCTGCAAACTTTTCACGCTCGATATTTATATATAATTATTTATCGCGAATATGAATTAAGCTACGTTTTCGAGCCTTTCTCAGTGGACGAAGAAAAAATCGTCGACGAATCTTGCAGTCGACAAATTTTCACCTTGTCGTACATGGCCACGCAACGTCGAGGCGCGACACGCTCGCACATGCATTATTCCCGCATGTACATTGTACAACGAGACAGACGACGGCGAGCTGTTATCTGATTTATCGATAATACAGCAGCTTAAGTATAGAGGCGCGCCCCGCGATCGCGGCATATTGTGAAGCAGCAGTTGCATACGTATATTTATACGTGTATGCTCGCGCGCGCGTCATTCTCACGCGCCACCGACGTTTTGTGTACATACAGTACTACTACTACTGTACGGACGTCGTGAGTATTTTCCCAAGGAAGAAGAAGAAGAAGAAGAAGAAGAAGAAGAACAGGGCATGCATAGGATACGCATGCATACGTAGACTGGCGCAGGAGTTATATCTTCGGTAGTGTGCATACTTGGTTTTGCTGCCAACGTTGAGGTACGTGTACAAGTCGCATTATCTATATACGCACACGCATATATATACGCGAGTTACGAAGTCGGGGGAAAAAATAATACTTTGTGTGTTGTCGAGAATTGCTGAAGCACGAGCCGAATCCTACCTACTACGTATATATGCTGTGTGCGTGTTTAAGAGAGCGAGACAGGATGCAAGTGTAGCGATCTGGTGAAGGGATATATTCACCCCTTGTGAGAGAGGCTTGATTGCATGATGGATGAGACTAAAGGAAGAAACAACGAATAAATACAGAAATAGTTAATGAACGGCAATTTTTTGCTGATCTCGACGGCAAACAGAATGACACTGGCACAGATCGGTAAAAAAAATCAATTACGATTGATCTATCAAGTCGATAAGTTTAGTGTCTTGCTTGTCGTTATTCGAACGATAAGATAATTGATGAGATTTGAATTGTCTGTCTCAATCGACAACGACAGCGAAAGTAATAGAAACTCTCCTTTTTTTTTCTCTCGCTTATTAAATCCCAAACAATAAAAAAATGAAAAAATTAGTCTCCCGCCCGAGAAAGCTCGCGTATACACATAGGAGATAAATCTAGATTTACAATCGGTTGAGTTTCCACGCGCACAACAACAGTAACGCAATTTGGAGCCCGAAAAATTATCGTCGCGCCGACCGATGTCAGAGATGCGCTTCAGTGAGTGCTGCAGCTCGCTTGTGTATGGAGTATTGTTACGTATATTTTAACGCGGGGGCGCCCTGCAGTTATGGCACAGTGTGTAATTGGGTGTGTATGTGTGTGAGACGGGGAAGTAGCTTCCTTCCTCTCTCGAGCGATTGTTTTCGGATGTTCTCTCTCTCTCTCTCTCTCTCTCACTCTCGTACTTAAGCCTCCCACCTGAAGATCTCTTTTTTTTTGTTCAACTTCTTTTGTTCTAACAAAATGTTTCGTTTCTTTCCTTCGCCTCGTCTAGTTCAACGAGAGGTTTTCTAATTGATGTCGACGTATTTGGCGCGGGTACACACTGCACACAACACACAATCGCCATATAGATCGGCAAAGTCTATAATACCGATCTCGCTGCTTCTGCGCGGCTCCAATAACCGTAACTAACGCGCAGCGAGCGAGTTTTAACCCGTCAATTACCGCTCTGTCTCGGAAAATCAATTCGAATGCTAAAAACGGCGAGCTTTGTGTACTGTAACGAAGCTCATGGATCAATGCTCGGCGTTTAAAAGTGAAAATAGAAGTCGCTGTTGTTTTTATCATCTCCTGATAGACACACCTGTGCCCAAGTGCAACCGGCAGGGTGCTCGGGAGCATTGATTTGTAGAGCGAGAAAAATGATGAAAATTAACGATCGCTGCTGCTGCTGCTGCCGGGTGGATTAACGAGACGCGCCGCGTCTCGGCGTGTAAGGAGCAAAAAGTGGATGATTTTATGATCCGGTGATCTTACACACACACACGCGTATATAAATTGCCTAACTCTCAACGTGGTATAATCGCTATATACATCGGAGAGATTTAAAGTACGTGTGTGCAGCTTCGCGAGGAGCGAGCCAGCTCGACTTAACGAAGGGGAAAAGAAGGAGAATGAATGAT
Organism: Trichogramma dendrolimi; assembly: GCA_034770305.1. Taxonomy (NCBI): domain Eukaryota; kingdom Metazoa; phylum Arthropoda; class Insecta; order Hymenoptera; family Trichogrammatidae; genus Trichogramma; species Trichogramma dendrolimi. Next base: position 530,677 of record JAPMIB010000094.1, on the reverse strand, counting down.
CCAGAAAAAAAATTCAGTGATATGTATATTGCTGCCGATCTCGGTACCAAGGAAGAGTTATATATTTTAGAAAATAAATTACGCAGTACGCGGGCGGGTGTGATCGTAAAAGCTATGTAACGATTCTTTCGTATATTCATCAATAGATCGTTAAAAATGGAGAATACTCGCGCGCAGTTGATTAGACCGCGGCGCGCGGGAACATCGAGCTTGTCTGCTAGCTGCTTTTATAATTGCTGTTTATCATTTATCACTATATAGGCGAGAGAGCTCCGCGTGCAATGCGTAAAATTTCAGTATGGCACTCTACTACTCGAGGCGCTTTGATTAATGGAAGGCCGTTAAGACGCGGCGTATACGCGAGAAATAGATGGAAGGATGAGCTTCCGCATTAAAAGCCGCGCGCGCCGAGAGAGAGTGAGCGAGATACCGCGAGCTGATCTTTTCTTCTCTCTCTCTTTCTCTCTCTCGTATTGTGCGGGATAGATGTTATCGAGGAATTCATCAGACTTGCGCGCTATACGATTGTAGTTGGTATAGGTACATTTTGATAAAATACAAAAAAAAAAGGGAGAGAGATTCGCGCACCACGAGCGCATTAGCTGGAAACATGTACATACGCATTGTCGAAAGAGATAATTATCTCGCGCTCGAGTTTTTGCGCTCTGTTTAAGATTTTTCGTCCAAGTGTGTGTGTGTGTATGTGTATGTCGGCTGCACTGGTTGGGGCTATCTTGAAAATGCAGAAAACGCCTCGAGTGCCCGCGTGTCTAATTTGCAAAATAAATATAAAAGCTCTAGCTGGGAAAGTATGGAAGACATAGAGATATGTATGATATATATATATAGAACGCGACGTGTTGCGATCTGTTTGTGTATTAAGAATTCAGGCACGAGATCATGGCCCCCTCAACTCATACGATTTGATTACCCTGATTGAAATGCTCAACGTGAATAAAGGTTTAATGACCAAAAAATGACTATATACAATTTTTAAAAATACGTAGCCATTAATTGCTATTTCAATCGGGTTAAAAAATATTAGGAGCACTTTCAATGACCTGAAAATGATAATTATTTTTATCGTCTTGAACCATTTTAATTACAATGATGCAAATTCGAGCTTCCGGCGCTAGATGGCAACGTACTTTTTCCGTGTAAATCTGCAAGTGACAAAGTCGAAAAAATTGTATAAAGAAATTTTTTGGCTGGGCAAAACCTAGTCGTAAAATGTTGAGAATTTTCCACCGTGGCATCGTTAAATATTCTTTATAATATATCCTACGCGCTCGCGTCAAATATTATCGAATAAATCGGCGTTCATACATTTATTATACCAAGCAAGCGCGAATCGACGCTCGCCGAAGTACGAAATCGTCCCCGATCGATGTGCTCAACATCACGACGATCGAAATGAAACCACAAGATGACCGCCAACCGAACCGCGAATTTTTTTTTTTCTCATTTCGTCCGTCGGCGCATAATGTAACGTCGATTGGCAACCGATCGAGAGGGAGTTCAATGAACTCCCCCGCGAGCTGTCCTCATCGGATACATCGCGTGTGCACACGATCTCGCGTATTGTTCGTCATGGCCTGTCGCAGCATAAGGCTTGGCAAGCATGCATGCATGTAGAGGGATCGGATTTAAACGAGACTCGAGACTATAAGTGAAAGTCCTTCTCTTCTCGCTGCAGCCACGAGCAAAGTCGAGAAAAGTCGACAAGTACAGAAGGGGGGTTAAATCGAAGATTAAGGAAGCTTCTGAGTCCCATCAATTCTGCATTGGTTAATGTGTAATACGCTTGTGCGCCTTATCGCGTGTAAAGACATACATATATTTATGCTAATTCTCGAGTACTACACGCACGCACATTTTCTCTCCGCTAACTCGAGTTGTATGCTGCATTATTGTAAAAAAAAAAAAAGAACCCCCTAAATATTAACGAGGTTTCGCTCGAAGAACTGCCGTATGTGCCGAGAAAATGATAAGAACTATCATGCATGCCCGCCGCGTGCCTACAGGCTAGTGCGTGGTAACTTCCTACCCATGCACAAAGCTGTATGTATACGTATGCAGGCATTAGCTCGCCGCCGGTTGGCGTACATTAACTTTCATAACATTTAGGGAAAAGTGAAATTAAGTGTTTTTGTATAGTAATATATCCCCCCGATTACGCGTACCCTATTAGCCGTACCGTATACAGTATAGTGCAATTAATGCCGCGCATTCGCTCACGCAACGAAAGTCAATTTACACTTGTATGGGCAAAGAAATTGAACGTTTATTAATATTGGTTTCCGATATAGTGATATATGTGTGCAGGCTGCGATCTATACCAATTTCGCGCGATTTACTTGAAAAAAAAAGACTTGAAATCGCAGCTTAACAGAAAATTTATCATTACGAAATTGACGATCCTCGAGAAGTTTTTAATGGCCGAACGCAGTACATTAGTTCGAGTGCATTTAATAATCTGTGAATACATAGACATATAATGTGTATCAATCGCGCGCGCGCGGCCAAGTTGAATGAATATTCATTCGTTGTATAAGCGTCATGCCCGCCGCGCGCGGTAAATCTGTAACGAATGAATATTTTACGATCCGTTCGAATGGCTGCACAAAAAAAAAAAAAAAAAAAACAAAACAACAAGACTCGTGCACTTGTAGAGCTCTTATATATATACGCACGCGTGTCTTTGACCCAGTTGCAGCACGCGGAGATTTAGCTTTTTGGTCTCGTTAAACCTGCGTCTCTCTCGATACAGTTGATATATATATAACCCTCGAATACACACTAACGTTTAAAAAAAAATGTTTCTTTCTCCGTCCGAATCGGTATACAGTATATGTATCGACGAAATAGAAAGTTTTCGGCACGCGCACGGTCGAAAACATGGCTCTGCGGCGACTGCGTGCAACGTATATGCAGTGCTATATTATCGGTCAGCTGCGGGCTCGGAGGAAAAAACGAAATCGGCGTCTAATATGTGTGTGCGAACATAGAGCTGCAGGATGCAGAAATCGATACACATTTAATATGATATAAATCGGGTGTGTATATTCAACAGGTGTGCAGCAATAAATACAGCAATATACACGGTAGCAGCAATTAATATATCGCGCGCGTATTTATTCATATTAATGCGAGTCGCACGGCTTTCGAGTCTCGTTTATTTTGTGTTTGTGACTGTGTGTATATGTTTACTAGCTTACGACTATTTAATATTAATCACGATACGCGCGGGAAATGCATGTTAATTTTTGTGATTTTTTTCTTCATCTTTTTATTTCGGATATACGAGCACGCGAGGTGTCAAGCCGCTGCTGCATAAATGTAAGTGAAATGCGAAAGTGGATTGTAAATTGTTTTAGATTGAATTATACTGTGTACGCGCAAGCTCGAGAATAGTTATAGGTACGTGGATTTTTGAAAATGAACTGCAGCTTTGACCAACGTGCAGAGCTAGTAGAACAAAGTATTAAGTGTAATACATCAAATTACGATTCTATCGATGTCTCGCGCGTCTTTTTTCAAGCTCGATTCCTTAAAACCGATTGATCAATAAAAAATCCATTAGTACATAGCTTCGCTCATTCAAGCCTTGGAAAGTTGTTACTCGTATATATTGGCAGGCGCATTACGATTAGGACTCTGCTGGCATGGCATCGTCGAAGTGAAAATCGTTTCGTTTAAAATTTTCCAAGTGGACACGAACTCGCGCGCGCGCGCTGCCGTATTAGTAGCAGCAGCAGCAGCATCGGACCATCGGCGATACGTACACGCGCGCCGCGAGTATTACAGATGAGCTTTCACCGAATGCCATGGCGCGAGAGGCCGGTCTCTTTTCTTTCATACAGGTATACACTGCAGCTGTCTATAGATATATAAAATAACGATTTATATGCCTCGTATAAGCGAGCGAGACGCGCTCGGAATGACATTGGCTGCTACTGCACTCGATCGCGGTGTTTACGTATCGACGCACGCGTATAGTTAAACTTGAAAAATGCCGTGCGCGATGATCAAGCGCGAGTGAGCAGCCCGAGACGCAGAAAAAAGTGCCGTGTGTCAGTAAATATGTACTTTGTATAACTAAACGTCGGCGAGAGTTTCGGAATCTCAATGAGAATAGTTTCGAAGCTATTAGGCGGAGATCGACGGGCACACAATATCGAGTCACGTACTTGGAATCCGGTAAGAAAAATTTGTTGCGGAAAGCGAGCGTTGAGATAAATCTTGAACGTTTCAATCGATCGCAGAAAAAAATGTTGTAGTTCCAGAGACTGTATTGAGATACGTCTTTTTTTTCTCCTTTCTTCATGCAAAATATCGCAGGATTGACGTTCGAAGCGATAAATCATGCGTATACGCAAAAGCCGATCATGCCCGAAATTAACACCTGTTAGTTATATCGACGCGATAAAGAATCGCTCGTATACAATAAATAAATCCGCGCGGGGCGATAATGATTTAGCATAAAACGATCGTAAATCGTGATTATAGCTTACCCCCTTCGTCCTCTCTCGCGTGACTATTATTTTTCAAGCTCGGCCAAAACGAAGAAGGATAAGAAGACGAAGATAAAGAAGAAGAAGAAGAAGTCGGAGCATCTTTACGAGCTGCCTGCGAAAAACCAAGGGCACGCGTGTGTGCGTCGTCGCTGTGAAAAAAAAAGAAGCGTTTCGGCCTTCGAGGCGATTAGTCTGCAGGAAAAAAAACCGCTGCCAATTCATTGGCAAAGAGCTTCCTCATAAAAAAATACCAATTACATTTTTTTTTAAATAATGAATATTGTTTTTGTATAAAAAATTAAATATTTATATAAAAATCACCATAACATTTCCTGTAATCATGGATTCCTGCATTTATACGTGAAAAAATGAAAAAAAAAATTTTTTTTCCAAATTTACGAAAAAATCTTAGTCAAAAGGCCGTGTATACATACATACGAACATTTTGAGAATTCAATCAAGTTTACAAATATGTAAACCAAATTGTCCTACGAGGTCTGGTTCAAAATCTCGTTTTCGAGCCTATCACAGAGCTTCCTCTATGAGGAAGCAAAATGAAATTCGAGCGCAAAATATATTATAAGGCTATCGTCGTAGCGGTGGACGACGAAGCCGCGGATAAGAAAATCGAGTCCTGTACATACACCCCGCGATGTTATATCCTTCGCCGATGATTTCCGCGAATCGGCCTGTTTTCTATATAGCCGCGTGGCATTATAACCGATCGATATCGCCTAGGCATACATACAGCACTCACATGATCGAGTCGCGCCCACGCGCCCCACAGGATGCAGCAGCAGCAGCTGTATCTTGTAAGCAGGATCAACGACGACGTCGACGACGACGAGGACGACTACGAGGAGGTGGATAAACCCTACGGTCTATAAATACATTTTCTCGTTTCGCGATTATGCAATCCGCTCGTCGGTCGGGTCGGTCGATCTCGCGGTGCATCTTACATATTACATACTATACAGCGTATCGACTCTCTTCGAGAGACGTATATATTCCATTCGCGACTTCGATGTATATTGTGCGCGGGCTTGTGGCTATATAATGAAGCTATTTTGCGCACATAATTTCGAATTTTTCTCTCTTTCTCTTCTCTTCTTCGAGTGCACATTTATAATTTTAAAGTTTGCCCACAATACACGACGAGCTGCACTTGCGGAGAATATAACGTGCACATGTATGAGCGCACATATTGAAGAAGAAGAAGACGCGACGACACCTACGATTTTCCTTGATCGAGCGCGACGACGACGCACTTATATACGTGTGTAGGCCTACGCTTTTGCAATACTTATGACTTGAGATATTATATCATTATTTTTCATCGCGCATATATATAATATATATATATGTGTGTGTATCTCGTGCCGCTGCACTGCTGCAGAGATCGCTCGAGCTTCTCTCTATTATGTTCCATTCGCGCGATATTATATTGTCTCTTTTTCTATTTTCTCGTGGACGATTTCGTAAAAAAAATTAATAAGGGGGAAAATTCACAGTGGCGCAACGATCCATTACAATAATGCCACATTAAGAAATTACAAACTATACTTGTGCTTATGGACTTACTTGGCGTATGCCTTCTCGAGCAGCGCCGGCCAGAACTGATCGCTGTGTCGACTCTGCAGGAACGCCAGTCTGCCGTGTACCGAGGGCAGACGATCGTCGACGAGGACCTCGACCCAGGCGCCGCACCACCACAGCCGAAAACGAAACACCCCCGTGTACTCGCTGCTGCAGTTCGAGCCGACGTCGATGTCCGTCAAGGGGCCGAAGCCCTGATCCGCTGGAACGACTCGGTAGAACAGGCCCTTGTTGAGATGGAGCAAGCCCATGCAGGCTACCAGCCATTTGTCGCCTGCACAAAAACAATCACAAATATGATTATTACAATAATAATTTTATACGTATATAATAGTATATTGTAAATTGCGTGACACGAGCATAAAGATCGGTAAAGACGACCGCGTCGCACTCGCTCGTTAAGTCATCATTAGCAGGCATGACAAATCGTCACCGCCGCTGCGCTAACCGCGAAAGCTTCTGCCTATTACAAGCATTATGCATATGCATTGGCGAACGCACGCGAAAAAAAAAAACATAAAAATCTGCCTCGCGTGTACCAACGTCGCTGTACGTATGCGAAAATTACGTCATAAATAATTGCCGATTAGCCACTCTCGTATTATACGGCACGAGCACACGACGTTTATAAAGCGCATACAATATAATAATGCACATTTTATACAAATGACACACGTACGTATACAGCAGATATCGCGTGTGGCGCACGGCCGCCGCCGCCGCGATTGTGGGTGTAGGTTTGGGAGTAACCGCATTCAATCCTCGCGTATACACGACGCCCGCCCGCCGATCTCTAACTCGGCGTTTATAAAAATTGCTCTCTGCTCCGAGAGCTGCTGCAATGAAAATCAAATGGGGGGCGCAAAAGCTTTTAATGCAATACACATGCGGGTCCTCACTCTCGATCGCGAGAGAGCCAAAGAAACTTTCTATATATTATTACGTGGCATTCTCTTTTCTCATTATCATAGCCACGCGCGCGCGCACGGCCGATCATTGTCCGGTTGTGCAAGAAGAAAAGAGCGAGAGAGAGAGAGAGAGAGAGAGAGAGAGATAATTCGAGCCGGCACACTGCATACACGAGGGAATATATGTATGTATATGGCAGCTTTTATAAAATGGATACCTGGCATGTATCCAACTAATTTGCCTCTGATTTCGTTTGCGATCGACTGTATGTGTAGTGAAGTTTTCCCAACTTCCGCGTGTAATGTCTACGTCTATCCAGACACTTGGATACTATGTTAATTGCATTGGATGTCAAAATGGAAAAATCATTTCAACGTTGTCGTCGTCGTTATTGATCGCACGTGACGAGAGGCAAAATACCTCTTTTTAATAATAATTACGATCGGTGAGAGCATCGATTGCCCTATAGTGCATAATGTGTATGCAGCACACAACAATAATGCCTGTGTCGCAATCGAAGCTTACGCGATGGCACTTGTCTTTTTTCTCTCTTTGAAATCGAAAAGAAAGCATCCACGAGCCCCTGTCTGTGTTTTTTTTTCAATCACGTGTAGTGGGGGTAAGAAATCAGACGCAGCACACACACATGCTCTTGTGGCACAAAACGTGATGCGCTAAATCGCGTCGTCCTGCCAATGAAAGTGCAATTTCGGATTTCGTTCTCACTTTCACTTGTTTCTGTTTTCTTTTCGTTTTTTCGTCTTCGGTTTACGTACGTGTACGAGGTTGCAAGCGATGAATTTCGTGTATATTTTTTTTTTCATTCGTCGTTTGACCTTGTAACAACTTTGAAAAATCCCTCGTATTATCATTTATAGCAAAGTATAAATTATGAAATGTTTTGTATTAACCAAAGTTTTGTCAGGAAGGGGAAAACAGGTAGCAGTGGCTCGATGGCACAACACTTACATTGCCCTCAGCCTCATGAGGGTTTCAGCATGCTTTATTACTAGTCATATTGATTGAACTGATATTTTATTATGAAGAAATTGGCGAGTAAAAATTATTTATAAACCTTGGTATAAATACGCAACATTAATAATGGTCCAATGGTCTGACGAAAAAAATGACAATTTAAAATGTCGTATGTTGCAACATAACTCGTTGTATATTAATGAAAAATGACTGTTTAGCCGATTTAAAACATTTACACCAGTTTTCAGCTACTTTGAATACGAAAATAGTAACTCAAGTGTTCGAAACTATAGATGGCGAGTACCATCATCTGTAAATCCGCAAGTGGCAACGTCAAAATAATAGTATAAGTGAACGCACGGTTTTAAAAAAACAATTGCTCTTCCCACTAATTATAATAATTATATAACTTGTAGGTTTTGAAAAAAATTGACCAATAGATAAAGTGACCAGTTTAACAATGAACGCGAAACGGAAATTAAATAGAAAAAGTATGCAGCCCTGCATGGCCATAACATGTTTAAAAACGAACCCCTTTGATTAGTATACGTCAAAATTGTGGTATCAATATTAAAACAAGTGTGTTTTTAATCAATTTTTATTATGTTACTCTAAAAGCATATATTATTTCTTTGAAACTATCGAAAAATTATTACATATTTTCCAAAATACGTCGAAACGCCGTCAAATATGATAGTACCATTTTTAAAATCTACTAAATAAATAAACGATCTGAAATTCGTTGACTTTAAAATAATAAAAATATTCCACTCATCTCTAATAACTTACAGTGGCAGAAGTCTCATAATTCATTGGAATCATAGGACCGGCCGTCAGAGTGCATTGATTCGCAGTTCGGAGAATCATTATTAGAATCAAACGCCTTTCTTTTACTGAAAATAAGTACCATTGAGCGTGGTAACTGAAAGAAAGTATTCTGAATATGGTTTTGTGTTAATATTGTGTTATATTTAATTATGTGATCTAATTACCAATCCCTATTTAATTTTTCGCAGGCATCTATCAAATCTTGACTTGAATAAAACATGTACAATAGAATTGTTACAGTTGTCATCATTGTTACGGCCATTTCCAAAGCATACATTTTATCGTACGAGAATACAACCACAAACTAAAATATTATGTCTTTGCATTTTTGAACAATTATTTTTTTTTAATAATAAAGGAAAAATTAATTTTAATTCATAAAAATACAAAACCCAGAACCCCGATAAACTTAATTCCAAGGTTATGAATGTTATTATTATCAAATACTTTCTGTTAGTTATTTGTTGTACACTTTTAAATAGTCTGAAATGGTTAAATTCAATTTCAGTCAATCATACATTATGCTTCACGTCGAACAATTGATTTTTTTTATAGCCCTCTAATTATCTTTCAATTGTAAATAAAATCAAGATCACTTAACTCGATAGCTTCTTGGTGTTTACGAATGTTAATGCGAATCTTTTCATTGATTATTTTCATTTGTTTTTTTTTTATCAATAATATGGATCTAGATTCTAATTCCTCATAAATATTGAGCATATTGTGTCTAATTTGAAGATAATGTAGATGTTAAAAATATTTCTCAAAAAATGTAATTGTATAATTACCCTATGAATGAAAGCATTCCTACGATATATTTAATTATGGAAATATTAAGGTAATTTATCATGCTGATTGTTGCAACAATTATATAAATAAACATCATGCATAAACAAAAGTTGATCCAATATAATGAACATAATGAGAGAGTTTCAGGTTACATTCAGTTCAGAGCACCATATCTAGTGCACGTTATTATGTTTAGTCAACCCCAGCTTCAAGTTGTGTCCGAAGAAAAAAATATTTTCTTACATTTAGATGCGACTAGTACGATAGTGAAGCAACCCGAAAATTTAGAAGGAATACAAACCTTATATTATTATAAATTAAATATACCGGGCTCAGATGGAATAAGCCCATTAGAAGTTGGAGAAAGCATCCAACCAGTGCATAACTATTGTTGTTTTTTATTGTGGAAGGTCAAAAACAATAAAACCTTTTCTATTCGATGACAATTTGCTGACAAATATGCTGCTACCATCTATGCCAGCAGATTGCCTCTCGTATATGCCTAGAACTAGTCTTATTCTGATGCGCGAGCGACGATCCGCGTCGACGCCACCTTGAGGTGACTAGTTTAAACGATTGTAGTGTATGTTTCTTTTTAATGTTTTGGTACAGCAAGTTTTGCCTTATAAGCTCGAAACCGATTAAATAAGTAGAAACCGATTTTAGTTTAGTGCTATTAAATGCTTCGTGCACTGCATTCAACGAAATGAATTTATACGAATACATCAATCAGCTGTTTTGGTGGCTACCATCTTGAATCTGGGTGAACCAACGCCGCTAACTTTTAGTATAGGCCTGTTATATGCCACCAGATCTACAGTTTTAACACGATCAAAATGCGTAATCGTGATGAAAAATACGATCATTTTTAAGACAAATGTTCAAAAACCACGTTTTTTTTGTTTCAACAAATGTATTTTTTAAACGGTTGCATATACCGTAAATCTGACGCCAGATTTGAAAAGAGCAATAAAAATCCCATAAAATATGATATTTTTACATTAATTTTACAATGGTTTCATAAAAAAATAACGCATGGAAAAATAAGTCAAAATTAGGATCTTTTAGTATTGGACGGGTTAAATAACTCGATAAAAAGCAATGGCGAGGAACTACAATTGAAGGTGAAGATTTAATTTTTCAAGTAAATATCACAATATTTTCGCAGATTAGTAACGATAATTTCTACAATAGTCAGACTCACAATCATTTTTTGCTTGTCCGTATCAGTTAAAAAAAATTGAGTAGACTTGCCCTAAAGTTAGTCAGTGTAAAAATATTTTGTAGCCGTTTCACGACGATCTCTTCGTGAACAATACGAGCGCGAAGTTACGGTCCTCTCAATGCCCTTCGGTCAAACTTTATAAACCTCCCAACTCTCGTCGAAGCTATATCATTACACCGCATGTATACTACCATCCGCATGATGCACTTGTGCACCCGCGAGCGAAGGTCACCGCGTCACTTTCTCGGATTGTTGACTTCTTTTTTTTTCATCCGAGTTCGTCTTCACCTCCTGTGTCCGTGCCTCTTAACTCTCCGCGCGACCGTCGACTTGTATTTTTCTTCTCCCCCGTACAGTCGAACGATTCGAGAGTTATAAATTTCGCGCCCGCGTGTGTCCGTGCGGCTATTAAGTCAGATTTACGATACAGTTTTTCGCTCCGTCCTTGCACATCCTCGCTTGGATAAATTTTGTACGCGTCGAGGATTTACAAAATGGAAAAAATAATAAAAAAATTGTTTTCGTTTTTTTTTTTATTCTTCGTACACCGGTACGTATACGCGCTCAAGTAGTAAATACATTAGACATTTTTCACGAGTGAAATCATCGTCGCAGTGTACGTCATATCGAGGTTCGTGCGTGTCACCTGGTGCGGTGTTTGTCGGGATGTGGCGAACGAGCTGCATCAACGAGTTTTTTCAATATGCATCTCAATTGTATTTCTTTTTGCTGTATTTATTTTTCATTCTCGCGCCTCTGGTCGAAATTTTTAACGTTAATGAGGGTTTGATGATTAGAAAATGATCATTTAAAAAGTTTTAAAATAAACTACTATTAATTGTTTTTTCTGATACAATTATATTTTAAACAGTAAGCGCATTTTATGTAACGTAAAATTGACAAATCAATTATTTCTAAAAATGAAGACCAATTTTCAATGCAACCACTTTGACTAAGATGATAACTCACTTTGTGCATTCACCAGTAGATGGCGAGTGCCTTCGAACATGTAAATCTGCAAGTGTCGAAGTCAAAATAATTGTATATATTGATGTGACTTAGTTTGACTCATTTGTGAAAAAATGATACTATTTCTTAATTTTTCTCTGCATGATTCGGAACTGGCGCCCAGACATAATTAATATTATTTATATTGCGCATTTAATGCGATGGCAAACAAGACTCGCTTCGCGGAGCCTCCGAGAGTCGCTAAATAAATCTCTAATATATACTGGAATGCCGAATGCGGCGCTTCTCTCTCTGGCTCGCTCGACGACGACGAGTGCCAGTTAGCGCAGCCGATTGCATATTAATATTTACCCAACCTCGCGTCGTGGCGAGCGGCGGCGGGGCCTCGCGAGGAATAACGAAATTTCCCCGCATTCTTGTGCATGAAAAGAGGTAGAAAAAAAAGAGTTGGGATGAAAATATGTTCTTGTCTGCCACACGATCATTGCAGCTACGTGTATAATATATGTTCCAAAATATATATACGCTGCAGCAGCAGGAGACGATGCCGTAGTCGTCGTCGTGCATCGTCGACTATATATATTATGCATTATATTGTCTTGTTTTAGTTTTTCTCTCTCTCTCTCTTTCTTTCTCTGTCTATACCATTGAACTCGATATTATATATGCGCGAATAATATATATCTAGGCGCGAGGACGGGGCAACGCCGATCTAGTTACATACATGCATCTCGAAACTCTTCTGTGCCTATCTCTCTCTCTCTCTTTTTTAGTCTTAACAAAAAAGAAGTTAAGGCAAATACTATATATCTCTGTGAGCTGCACGACGACGACGGCGACGATAAGATTTTCCCTAATCGTTTACATGTAAGATCGCGCACGTATAAAGGCGAGCCCACGTTTAGCATAACCGGCATAGGTATAGAGCAGCAACCAGGTCCATCGCTTATTCGTTCACATGCATTTATGTAAACCGAGCACGAGACGAGACGAGCCGCGCGAAGATTTGCTGCGTTTATTTTTCCTTCTTATATTTTTTTTTTTATCTATCAAAAGGCACAACGACTTCTTCCCTTGAAAGTCTAGATTTCACGCGTATGTATAGAGACGAAAAAGGAGATACAAATTACTGCACTCGAGGCCGTCGGAGTAAATACACGCCGCGCCGTATATATATAAGTTGCATAAGGCCTCTTTAAAGATACACGTGGTCCGAAACATATTCTCACTCCCACGAGAGGAGGAGAGGCTGCTATATGCATTGCAGGGGGAGCTTTCTTTCTCTCGATCGGCGTGGCATAGCATGGCACGCGCTCGCGAGATCCGACGAGCGAGATGCAAACAATACAATTGCGCGGCCCCGAACACATGGGTGCGCGCGAGCATACATTTATATGTGTGGAGCTGCAGCTGTGTGTGTGTGTGTGTGTGTGTGTGTGTGTGTGTGGAGGTGAGAGATATCGAGAGTGTGAGGAAATATATATGAGGTATATATATGGATTATATCAGCTGTGAGAGATCGCTCGGCGAGGTGGGCAAAGATGACGAGAAAGTATATATCGGTGTCACGACGAGCACGATCCGCGACACCCACCCCGTTTATATAGGTAGACTGCACAACGTGAGAGTGAAGCGCAAAGTACAATTTGTTATTCGGGGTTAAATAAAAACAAGACAAAAAAACAATAGCTGCGTGTATATGAGTTGTTATTGTTTTTCTTTTTCATGTGCACTCGTAACTTCCGTTTTGGTGCAAAAAGAAATAAAAAACAACAACTACGACGACGACTTAAGGTTGGACAGTATAGTAGTCACACAGCAGAGAATTATTACACACGAGGATCATTTAACGCAACGTAGCGCAGCTACGCGACAGTATAATATGTTTATATACCTATTGCGATCGGTGCGTATGATTGTATAGTACGCCACGCACTCTTTGCTGAAATCGGCACGAGGCCAAAAAAGATCAAGATGTGTTAGTAGACTATATACATAATAGCCACTATAGCGAGCGCGAACCGTATTACATAAAAGTTCTAGTCGCATGTAGTACATGACTTGTGCTCTGCCCGCAGAGCCAGAAGAAGGAGAGGGCGGAAATGCAAGAGGAAAAAAAAAATATATATATATAAATGAAAAAAATAAAGAGAGAGAAGAGGAAAAGAACGAGCCAGTAGAGAGATGAAAATCTCCATCCGTTATGGCATTAGACACGGGGTCTGTCTCTATCCGTTGCGGTTTCCGGATCTGCTCTTGCGAATCGTCCTTGCGATTGCTCGAGCGAGGCGAGATAGATATATAGATAGACACCGGTGTGCACTGTATACCCGAGTATAAGCTGTATTTATTGACAAATGTAAACGATTCACAGATTTTCGATGTGTTAAATTATTCGATTTTGTAATCTTGGTAGAGATGCTTAATGTTCATAATGACCCGACGCGAAAATATTGGTGATTTTTCTGTTACAATTATATATCTAAAAAAATTAAACCTATTTTAAATGAGCTTAAAATTACAATTCAACTGTTTCGAATAAATTTAAACCAGTTTCATTCGACCACTTTGAAGACAACATTTGATACCACTTTAGGCCTTCACCGCTAGATGGCCAGTACCTTCGAAAATGTAAATCTCCAAGTGGCAAAGTGAAAATAATTGTATAAGAAAGTACGGGTTTGGAAAAAGTACAGTCGATCCACGAAAGCATGTTCGAAATATAAAAACATATTAATAGTTTCATAAATTTTGTCTTATTTTCGACCGCTTTCATAATACAGCGACAACAAGTTGAACCTCTAACGCTAGATGGCTACCTACCTTCGTCTGTAAATCTACAAGTGGCAAAGTCAAAACAATTGTACAAGTCAAAGTACAAGTGCAGTATAGATGTAATTGGTGAAAGACAATTTGTAGCATGATTAGCATGTGTCAACCTCGAACGGCCCCTTGGATGTCCAAGAAAATTTTTCGTTCGACCAGTTTTTAACCACCTTCGCTTGCAATAGTCATACCACCTTGAATTTTCGCCACTAGATGGCTGAGTACCTATGTATCCGCAAATCTATAAACGGCAAAGTAAAAATAATCGTTTGGAAATCATTCGATTGTACGTCGAAGAAATTTTTTCGTCACCCAAAAACTGGTCACAAGAGATCGCGAGCATTTCTGGCAGGACAACTACTGTCACCTAAATAATATCATTTATTATAATATAATAAATCCAAGCACGTCGAAAGGCTACTGTCTTGTATAGGCGCATGTTTATTGCGCTCTCGTACGTGTAGCAGCAGTACACATGACGTATATGATACACAGACAGAGAGCCGCGAGAGATATGCCGGAAAAGGGCGGCTGCTGCCTGCCTGACGCGGGTACAGCACATACATCATACATACATAAATAATATAACGTCGTACGTACGGCACACGGCGCGTGTCTTATAATATACAAATAAGCCGGAGAGAGCCCCGCGAAAAAAAAATCTATAACTGGTTTGAGCGCAGCAGCTCCTTGGTATTTCGCGAGCGGTCGGTGCACCGGCACGAATAGACGTGCGGCGTAGTATACGCTTACATATATTTCATGTATCTCGATCTGCAGGCTGGACGAGACGCGCGGATATGGTACACACACACATTTATAAAACGGCCGGAGGAATATAATATCACGCGTGCTCGTTGGCGTGGGGGGTAGGCTAGAAAAGGGGATAGGCATAGGATTATTTTGATCCTTTTTACTTTTTTCATAAGTCGCAGCTTACGTAATGAGCAATAAAGCATTCGTCAATTACGCGCAAAATAGCGCGGCGTAGAGTAAAAGAAGAAGAAGAAGAAGTCGTGATTTATCGCGGGCCTGTAATGATCCAGCTGCATGGATGATCGGTACATCGTATACAGCGTATATCGAGTGAAGATCGTTACCATCTCGATACATTATCATATCCGTATAAGATGATTTTTCATTTATTATCATTATTTCACTCGGCAATAATATTACGGTCGCCGCCGGAGTTTCGTTGTATGTTGTAACGTACGTACGCGTATACCATGCCGCTAATTACATAATGACGTGTCGAAAGAAAACTGCATAGTAGTATCTGTATGTATAGGTCGTGTGGCATTGTTGCGGTATTTTTTTGTTGTTGCTTTGCTTTTCATACGATTCATATACGTACGTACCGCAACATAATATGAATTTTAATTGAACGAAAGATTTATGCATTTTATATATTATATACTGTACTTACCAAGTTTGCCGGGTATGACGTCGAAGGGGGTCGGTGTATCGCTGACGAACACCGGCCGATTGCACAGTTCCTGCACAGAGAGAAAGAGAGGAAATTAAAAAAAAAAGCAACATTAGAGAAAGGTTAATTAAACAAAATCGAAAGTCGAGACGTAATTTTATCTTTTCTTGGGTAATTGAGCGACGAACTTAATGTATATACTGAGAGTAAGGAGACAATCTATGGCTTTTCTTTCGCGCGATTGCGTCTCTCTCTCTCTCTCTCACTAAAGAAAAAAAGGGTCGCGCGGTCTCTTTTAATGAGACGTTAATTAATTGTTTAATGCCCCGGTGTTGGGAAGGGGGATATGGTACATAAATCGGCTTCGCTTGATTAGTATCGCGAAATTCTTCATTAGATACGACTTGCAGCTCTCTGCACGTCTTTTTCTTTTCCTTTGTATCACATCTGTTGAATTCAAAACTTATATTCGTACGAAAGTCTATATTGTTTTATAAATGATGATCGATCGTACCGATTTGGCTTTTTTAAATCTGTAACACGAACGCATTGGTAATTGCTATGAGTTGCATTTGCTATTTGAAATATATTATACGATGGTAACTTTTTTGGCAAATACAAAACATGTACGAGCTAGCTCAAAAGAAGCGCAAGATTACCGTGAAGAATATAAAGATAAAAAATAAAGTACCCCGAAAATACGAGCGATTTGCTCATCAACCTAATCGTTTTCTTTTTCTAACTTGCTATTTTATCATAATATATCTTCGTTTTGCTTTATGCAATTTACAATAAAATCGTGACAGTATATACTGCAGTTATACGCTCTTTCCATTCATATCAAAATTGAGTTGTTACAATGTCGGATGCATTCATCCGGTGTCAAATTAATTTAAATAATATCTTACGTCTTTTTTATCTTTTCACTCATTTTGTGCATTCAATTAAAGTCGATTGTAATAAATAGTTTATTATGTCGAAACTGAATCTTGATAAGTACCTTCTACAGCATGCCCATTAAAACAAATAATTGATTAAAATTTTTGTACAAATACGAACGTTAGTCCAAGTACATTCATCAGTTGCAAGAGCTTCACGGTTTGACAAAAAAATGTCGAAGTTATTCTTAGTCTAAGTAATAATTACTTTTAACCATAAGAGATCTGTACTTTCAGCAAAGCTATTATTTTTGTTCACATATGAATTAATATAACATTTGTAAAGGATCAAAACTTAATACCCGTATGTAAAGTATTTTTGTTAAACACATTCAGTTAATACAATTCCTTTTTTATTAATTTTTTTGAGTAAAATTAAATTTTTAGCTACAATATATAATAGTGAGCCAAAATATAAACAGTCCTCTTACATTTATTTTATGTTAATAAAAAAGATTATTGAATAAATAGCATTATTAAAATTAAAAAAAAAGATATATTCATAAATAATAAAAATTACAGGTAAAATATATCATTATGATACCATTTTGAAAATATGTAAAAAATTATTTGTTGTTAGAATTTTAGACCATCTTCTACAGATATACATAATGGAGTTTTATAATCTAATGAAGAATTTTTTAACGTTTTTTAGTTTTGTCGCTTTGGCGGTATTCATGCTGATCGATCTTAGCTCAGCGTTTTGGATCACCAACCCTCAAGATCAATACATTCAACATAAACCGGGAGCGGGTGGCTATGGATTTATGCATGAAGATATGAAGGAAGTTGACCGAATGATCGACGATTTAAAAAACGGCCGAATGAGTTGGGGCACCGATACAAGAGAATATACCCCTCAAGAGATGACAGACATTTTTAACGGCATGGGAACGTTGTGATCGTCCAAGCCATAGTTAACCTAGATCACTTTGGGACTAAATCTGGATGACTATATATTGTACCTATTGTGAGTTCAAGATTTAATATTCTATAAAAACACAAAGTATTTTAATAAAAGGTTTATGATTTAAATTCCAAACATTTCAAAACGATTGCCATTTCCCCTATAATCCGTTTCTATATAATATAACAGTACACCTACTTTTATATAAAATAACTATAATATCAAATTATTATAGTAACAATAGTTATACTATTCAACCAATTAATGCACAACAGGGAAATTTTTCACATGAATGTTTAATTGTACGAAAACCAATGCTAAAGTTCAAAAAACAAAATTCAAACCTTGTCTCTTGGTATGTAATTTAAAGGGAGAATATACACCTTAAAATCAAAAAAAATTTTATTGGATTTTTGAGCAGAATTTTTCCTTCTCGTTCCATTGGATTCTTCAAAATTCGAAAATTATAGAAATCGAATGAAAGAGAACAAACACAACGATATATAAAAAAATGAAGCCATTTCATTCGATTAATGGATTAAACGAGCCTGATCGTAGCTGAAATAAAATACCAATCTCGTTCCGGAAAATTAAGTTATGAAAAGACCCGCAAGCATATAAGCAAGACGTTCCCCCCGCTGCAGTCATATGTTTATTGTATTTATGCAGTCTGCCGCGGTGCATTGTGTACATATACACACATGTGGACGATCCAAGAGTGAAAGTCTTCTGCACGCGGTAAAAGTATGTATTCGCGCGCCATGCAAGCGAATATGCATGCGCACACATACGTTTGTATACATACATAGACACACGCCGTACGGTGTCTAAGGTTTCCTTTGTTTTTCGCGACCATAGCACACCATATATGATAAAATCTGAGGCAGCTTGGCAATTTTTCGACGCATCTCTCGCGCGACTTTACATATTTCGTTACTTTTTACTCGCTTATCGTCGTCGTATATACTGTACATATACGAGTCCCCCTTTTCCAAGCTTCGATACTTCTCTTCTATACGCGAAAAGAGCCGTAATTCACTATATACTCGGCAACGGGGCTCTACCTAAAATTGCAGAATCGTGTGCGTATACTTCTTTCGTCTCGAGTCGTGGGCTTATTTCCGCGCTTATTACAGAAAATCGATGCTCTCGCGAGCTTTAGCCGCCGACACTGATGATGATCGTGTTTCGCACGCCGCGCGTCTCTCTACCGTCGTTTTCAGCGGGTTTTTACGCGCGCGAAATCTCTCTCTCTCTCTCTCTCTCTCTCTCTCCGTGCGCCGAAGCTCGTGCACGCGCGCGTCAACTCTCTTATCTTCCTCCTTTAGTTACTTTTTTTTTTAACCTTTTTTGCGCGTGCCGTTGTTGTTGTTGTTGCCTATTTTAGTTCCTAATCGGAGTTGAGAGAGAGAGAGAGAGAGGAACAATAGCCGTCATGTCTTGTTTTTATCGTCGTCTCGTCGAAAACGTCATTATCGTAACGGTCTTCGCGCGCCGCGCGGATATAAGCCACCACTTCTTCTTCTTCTTCTTCGAGGCCTATAGAGTCGAGCGAGCATCTGTTCTGTATTATGTACCGAGGCTAAATGTTACACATAAATCGGTATACATACAGTACCCAGTCAAGAGCTCAGAGAGCTCATTACATTTCTCGAACGAAGGTTGGAGAGAGGATGCTCTCCACGGCTATAATATAATGAAGAAAAAAGAGTCGAGTCGAGAAAAAAAAATGTGTGTGTGCGCGCAGCACGGTAGCCCATTGTCCAGTCCGTTTTTTGTTTATATTTTTAAAAAAAATAATCAACGTTGAGAGAACCATAAACTTCGTGTTTCCTATCTACGAGTGTATAAAATTGTCCATCAACGCTCGCCGCGCGTCGTCGTATCTAAAGGTTGGGCTCTCTTTCACGGGCGGCCGCTCATTAAGGGGGACCACTTGGGTCGCGCGCGTTCAATTCCGATCGGGGCTCTACCAGATGCGTTTAAGAGAGGCGCAATAATTTCCCTCTCAAGGTCGAGCGTATAAAGCTCTGCCTCTGCTGCCACTGCCTCGAATCTACCCCAAGAAATCGCGAAATGCGCATACGTACAGATCGTAGGTAGTGCACGTGCACCACGCGCGCGCGCGCAGTGCGAGGGGGGCAATTACGCACGAATTCGCCACGTTCGTTGCCTGCCTGCCGGAGCTGCCGGTAGTCATCATAAACTGGAATGCCACCACCGCCAACACTACTGCCACCCATCATCACCATCATGCATCGAGACTCTTCTTTTCTCATTCATTTTTACCTTATTTTTCACGTTGTGCTGCTGCTGCTGCTGCTGCTGCTGTGTGCTCATATTTGTGATTACGGTTTACAACCGGATGAAATTATCTAGCTATGCTGCGCCAGTGTTTGTGTATGTGCGAGTGGTATATACAATTACTCTCTGCGCAGGCGAGGCCTCCTGCGCGTGTGTAGGTTTATATGCAAGGAAGCGCAATAAGGGAATTGGATTTTTTGTCACTTTTACGTGGCGCTGCGTATGTGTGTAAAGCTAATTTGAAAGGAAATCCTTGGCGTCCATAAGTTATATCATCATATATTACGTCAATTCCGCTGTATAGGGTAATTATCAGCGCACCATCGGCATTTTTCCATAATTTTTGATAAATTAAGCCTCGAACTGACACGTACGCGTATTCCACGATACGATTTATTTAGATCCGTATGTTAGCGGATGGAAAAAAGAGAGAAAAGGTAAATAAATAAATAAATAATACTCACTCTGGGTCTCTTCCATTGGAATTGAAAGGGCGGCACTTGATGGTAGAAGACCGAGGCCTGGATGGCAGGAAATTCTGGATCCTCCCACAGCTCGCCGCGTTTCAAGCACGAACGCTTGATACGCTCGTACTCGCTCATCACGTCCTGCAAAGAGAAAAACAACGTTGATTTTTTTTGTACAATGTATAAACGTGTGGCTTTTATGTATTGCATAATTTCTTGTCGAAGCTTCGATTTATCGACACCGGGTACATAAGAACGAGTTTTTCTTTTCAATTGTATCAGGTTTAATAAAGGATCCGTTTGTAAAGTGGCTATTTGTGGAAAATTTTGAATTGAAATTTGTTTCTTTTGAAACTACACCAGGGAGTTCCCTTGAGAATGAAGATTAAATCAATCGCTTTCCGCGTATTTCCTAAAAGCCTAACGCACTTAAAAATAATGAGTTCCATAAATTACCTCCTAGCCAGTTCTTAGACATGGTATTTTGTTGATCATTAACGGTTAATTATTTTCATTTATCTTTCGTAACAATGTCAGATATTTGAATTTATTTTTCTAGCATATTTGAACGTGCTGAAAATGAATAATTTTCATTTTGTGTCAACAACAGAGAAAAAGATTGAAAACAAAAAATTGCGCTATCGAAACACGTTTTTAAGATATCCAAACGTCGAGTATAGTTGCGTATAATATATCAGAGTAACAAACCGCGACCGAAATAAAAAAAAAAAACTTCGAACGAGTTTAAAGACCTGCTCGGGCGTGCGCAGTAGCCCAGCGCAGACTATTCTCATTGTCTTTCTTTTTTGCGTGCACCACCGCGCGAGGAGCCACTCGAACGATCACATAATTACATATTTATTATCTGCGCATATAATATGCGCACAGCTAGGCCTAGAGTCTCGGTTCGCGACGTCGAAGGTAAGTACCGAATCTGCATTACTCAATACTTATAATGCAGAGAGCGAGAGAGAATACAAGAGAGCGAGAGAGTAAATGGAGCAAACAGAAGTTGCCTCGTTTCTTTTTTTTTTTATTTTTAAGGTGTGTCGTCGCTGCTGGGGACAATCGTTAATGCTGTCACGGTGCACGAGACGAAAAACGCGCCCGTGTAATTGTATATATATTTTTTTTTTATAAGTTCGTTGCCCTAGCTTAGAGAAATTCGGAACGGAAGGACCGTATAGTATGTGTAGTATATAACTCAGAGAGGCGCCGCCGCCGCTGCCGCAGAAACGAGCGTCCAGGATAGAGGCATGAAAATTACTGAATAGCTTTCCGTGCGCAGAGCTGGCAAGAAACTTCCGCGAATTCAATCTAACAGCATACGCCGAGTGATTAGCGAATGTTGCACTACTCTAGGTATTTATTTATAAGGATCATCAGCGCACGAGACGAACGTCCTCCCATTTGTGCGCAGGAATCTCGCGACGCATGTAACACGTAAACTGCATATCAGCCAAGTACCGATCGTTCGTGTAGAAAATTAATTTTTTTTTTTTATC
Organism: Trichogramma dendrolimi; assembly: GCA_034770305.1. NCBI lineage: Eukaryota > Metazoa > Arthropoda > Insecta > Hymenoptera > Trichogrammatidae > Trichogramma > Trichogramma dendrolimi. The sequence goes on along the minus strand of JAPMIB010000094.1, from coordinate 508,496 downwards.
AGAAGCGCGTGTATATATTTACGTGTTACGAGATGGGTGCAGATCATCGCGTTTGACACGTGCGCTTGTTGCGCTCACGGAAAAGCATAATATTAAATAAATTTTCCATTTCGCCCAGCAAAATCGAGGAAAATTCATACTCCAATAAGCACTCGGGTTTGCGAGCATCTCGAACACGTACGTGTGTGTGTGTGTATATTTAATGTGGTGGCAGCAGCTGCACACAAGACAGCTTTGCTGCACACTCGACTTATAGAGCGAGAATATAGCCCATCGTTAGCGTCTACCTAGCTATAGTGCAGTTGCAGTAGTGGTATAAAAATTGAAAACGACTGGAAGTTGTAAGAATTTTTGATTGATCGCCGTTGTAAAAGTCGGGACCAGTTTCGCGGCGCATACCACACCGCACAATGTACAGAAAACTACATGGCTCAACGTGCGTGTATATATAGAGAAAATCGCAAGCGAAAAAATAGGAAAAACGAGTCTATGCTATACGAGAGTGCAAGTGTTGTACGGCACGAAGAATTTATTATTTCATGAAAAACTCGTTAAAATACTATGGGAGTAATTATTATATTGCTCGATTTAAACTCGTTTTTATTGAAATCATAATATTGTGAACGTATCATTCGAAGGATAACTTCGTTTACATGCCACGAGCAGATCGTTATCTCTATTATTATCATCGAGCGAGAGAGAGAGAGAGAGAGAGAGAGGCTCGATCAGCGATGTTGCAAATCTATCGCGCAGCAGGTCTCGATAGGCTAATCAATCGATTACGAATGCACAAAATGTAGGCGCGCGCGTCTACGAGACGTGTTATTATCGATTTTTTCAGCTCGCGATTCTCTCCGCGCATACGTTTTTTTTTTTATGGCGAAATATAAAGCAACCGATAAAACTTTTCTTTTCTACGATCATTGGCTCGTAAACGACGATTATATTTGCGGAACAATGTTAATACGTATAAACACATTTTATTATCGAGAGAAAGTCAACGCGCTGCGGGATAGAGATGATTGAGCACGCGCGCGTATCGACTGTGCGTGCATGCGCAACACCTAGCGACCGATATCGGAAATCGGCAGCTTTTTTTTAACGATCTCTCGCGCATGCATTAGAAATCGTATCGGGGGCCGATAAAACGCGGAATTTGTTTCTTTTATTGTCGATGAATTTTATAAGCTTTTTATGCGAAGTAAAACAAATCGAATTCGTGAACTATAAATAGACAGCTCTCGCGAGTGTTTATACGTCCGTCAGGTTTTTAAAGAAACAAACACAAAAGAATGAGCCACTGATGATTCTTTGAAAAGCAACTTGCTTCTTAACATTTTACAGACTTTTTAAATTATTTGGATGCAAGAGCAATCTTAAAACTCATGTAAATGTAGTACATGATCGAAACAAACCATTTGAATGTGAGATTTGTTACAAAATATTTAGATCTCAGAGTTACCACAAATTGCACATCGATTTGGTGCATGATCATATCGAACCCTTTGATTTACATAAACTAAAATACCGAAAAAAATTAAAACTGCATCACAAAGATTGTCTCACCTCGTGTATGAAATTTTATAAAATCAAATAAAACGTAATTTAAAAGTAGTTATGAGAATTTTTACATTTCAAAATATAGCTGGAGCCCAATTTTTCGTATACTTGTAAAGGAAGCGACTTGGGTTTTGATATCTTTTATTATGTAGAACTAGAATTATATAATTTATCTATTTACAAAGTCACATAATGCCAACATTTCACATTCAATATTGAATTATAGATTGAATATGCATAATGTACATTTATAGTGCACAATAGACTGGTTTTTTCACGTACGTTTTCAGATTTTTTCAAGAACTTTTTAAGAAAAAAAGTGTGAACGGGTATGCACACGTCTAAGGACTAATCTTACTCGATATCTTTATCACAACATGTTATCTAAACCAATGAGTAAATAAAATAATTATAACTACGTCACCAAACTTATAAAAAACTGATCTCAGCCAAAACAAATACTCATGATAATATTTCACAATCATTAAATATATCATTCAATCGTTTTGCTACAGCGTCAAAAATTTTTTCATTGATTTTTCTTGAGGTTTTGTGATTTTTTAATAAGTAGTGCTAGCAGTATTGATTGTTTATTTATAAAGAAAGGCATAATGTCGATAGTGTACATACCGCAAAGTTTTTACACTTCATATATATTTAATTTGCATGTACAATTATTGTGTATATGCTTATTTTTATGGCATGTTTTCGATTTTTTATTTTCTCATTTGAATTACTGACTTTGAATCCGAATAATAATATATTCCTATAATACTTAAAGATTGACAGAGAAAGAATATTGGAGAGAAAGACATACATGCACCAAAGATAATATAATTACAAAGACAATTTTGTTGATACTTGGATGTTGGGTACGTGTATAATTGTTTAATTTTTCGACCAACTATTTTATTTATTCAACTGATTAATTAAAAATCTTATTAGGCATTAACATGCCCAATCAAGCAGTTATGGATGAGCACCAACTGACTACTCAAATTTTAAGTATACTGAAAATCGCCCGACTTTCTGTAATCATAAAGTCATTACAGATTTTTTTTTCTTTTGCCGTACCAAAATAAATTTATTCATCACATTGGAAGATTATTAATTCTTCTTTTTCTATTTGTCTCTTTGGCTTTCGCGGTAAGTATTTGTCATAAAATATGATAGTTATTTCAATTTCAGTTAACATAATTAGGGAATAAAGGTACTCAAAGAATTTAAAGAGACCAACATCAACTTAAGCACTTTAGCCGAATGCGTAATTCAATTGACGCTTAATTTAGATTATATACTTATTTACGTAGTTTTAATTTATAAAATCAAAAGGGTAATCATATGACTCCTATGATCATTATAATATCAAATAGCTACCTAACAGATTTTCTAATGATGATGCATGTTTTAGGTTACCATAACAATAAAAATAATGTTAGATATATTCGAGAGCTACGATGAAGTAGGCAAAGATATAATTCAAAAAGTAATAAAAATAGCCTTACAACTTATTCGTTATTCAGCTGGTATTTATTTCATTTCCCCATAGAAAAGTTTTTAAATTAATTAGATATAATTTTTTACAGTGTCATTTTTTTTATTATGCACTAATTATGCTGTAGCTCCAGTAATTGTTCCAATTTTTTTAACATGGATATTGCCTCAAAATCAAACCTTTGATAAATCTCTACCGCTAAATATGGAATGTTTCGTAGATGAAAACAAATATTTTTACTATATTTTCGCATATCATTTTTTAGTTTTAATGGTTTTTTGTTGGTTTCCTATATCATTCAATAATCTCCAATGTATAACTATAGGATTCATCATTGGCCACATCCATTGTTTACGGTTGGTGAATTCTTTGTAATCATTTCCTCGACAATAATACAAAATATTCTACAAATATGATAAATGATTAATGCAAATATGCTGCAACTACAGATATTACTTGAATGAAATAGATATCGATTTAGAACAGAACGAAAAAACTAAAAATTATTTATTAGACAGAAAACTTATACAATTGATTCGCCAACATCAAAGCTGTATTAAGTGAGTTTTTTTTGTATCATATATTCTAAATTCCTTTTTCTTCCGGCAATTTAAAATTATAAATGAAAGCCAATCAAATTTCTTCATAAATTATTTTTTTATATTTTTAATTAATTCACTCAGAACCTTCATTTGGTCGAATTATTCTTTCGCATAAAGGTCTAAATAGTTCTGATTATTTGAATGAGTATTAACACGATTTCTAGACTTTACAAGCATCTGAATAATATAGGAAGACCTATTTTCTTTGTGGTAATTATGTGCATTACATTCCATCTCGTTTGTAGTGGTACTGGGGTAAATATTCATTGATAAAAATCACAGCTCTAGTAAATATTTCATTGGTTTCTTTTTAATTTACTTGCAGATGGTAATTTTATTGGATTCAGATTTTTCAGGAGCAGCAAAAATGTTTATCGTTTATTCGACTTCAATGCTATCGTTTATGTTAATCTGTGTTCCCAGTCAATTGTTGAGCAATGCTAGTTGTGAATTATATACAGAAAGGTAAAATTAGTTAAAACATCTTTGAACAAAGATAACCTTTTAAAAATACAAAATAATTTTTGAATATTATCCCAGTAACTGCATCAATTTACACAAATACCCATCGAAAGCCCGGGCTATCTTATTGATAATGATGATGAAAACATCGGATACATTAGTACTGCGAGCAGGACCAGTACATAAATTGAACTTTGAAACTTTCAGCGTAGTAATTATATCGTTTCAATTATAACTAAAAAGTCAAAATTAATTGTAACAATCGTATTTAATTTTATAGGTGTTGAAAAGTTCATTTTCATGTGTCACAACTTTTCGATCATTGTATGCCTCGCTGCAAGAGTAAATTCACATCTAAGGCATGATGATACTCGATATCTCTACCAAAACATGTATAATAGGGTGGTCCACTTTTTCAAAAATTTTTTGTATCTCGGGGGATCCATCGGAATCTGAAAGTTTAAGGTTTAAAATGAAGTTTCCTTTAAACGAGAACTCAAACAAATGATTTTAGATGGTGTCGATGGATTTTTGAAGTTTAAAAACGTGCTCCTAAAAAGGAGCAAAATCGGGTAACCATTCGATTTATTTCAAACTTTGTTCAGAGTGTAAAAATGATCTTAACGATACATTTTCTTACGTATTTTGTCTGCGGAATTAAATGCCGTAGTTAGTTTTGACCTAGGAGCACCTTTTCATTGAAAAAAATACACTTTTTCGATCGTTCTTTTTCGCAAATTTCGCAAAGTTCATTTTCGAGCGAGCGGCAAATGAACAGAAAAAATCTAGAAAATTTTTTGACACCACCAAAATTTAGGATTTTTTATGACAAATCCAACGGTATATATAAGTATACACTTTAAAATTATTTTAATGCAGAAAAAGCATGACTTTATCCCAAAAAACAATATTAAAAAATGGAAAAATGGAAAAATATATTCGTTTCTTCAAGAAAATGGCTGAGTATAATCACTCATAAAAATAATTGAATACAATTATTTGATAGGTTTTTTCTCATCTTTCCAACGGCGTTTTCAGAGTTAAAAAATTCGTAATATTCGCTGAGATACAGCTGTTTTTGTACGATGCACTTTTTTAGCTTAAAATCCTGCTTTGCTGGTTTTTTAATGAATAGAGCCAGCTCAGAATTACTGAATTTTAACTTTTATTTTTAACCTTTTATCTGAAAATAAAAAATGAAATTCAGACGAATTATTGAATGAAAAGGCCATAATTGCAATGAAAAAAGAACTAGATTACGATGCCCACTGTCAATCACAAGAAAAGTTCCGAGTGAAGTTTGTCGAATCTGAGGAGGTGAAGGCATTTGAAGAAAAATCTCAAAACAAGTTTTTTCATAAGCGTAATGAGTATCAAAAAACTAATAAAATAAAAGCAAAAGTGACAATAATAAGCAATGGACCATATGAATGTAAAGTTTGCCACGAAATATTTGAATACCGGAATAAATTTGAAGATCATATGAATGTAGTACACGGTCGAAGTACACCCTATAAATGTGAAATCTGTCCAAAATCATTTTAAAAAAAAAACTGGCCGCGAGCTCACAAAAAAATACTTCATAATCGTAGGCATTCCTTCGAATGCGATATCTGTCACAAATCATTTGGATTCAAGGCTCATCTCAATAAACACACAAAATCAGTTCACGATCCTAGGAAACTTATCTAATGTAAGATTTGCCACAAATCATTTAGATCTCAGAATTGCCTCAAAGTGTACATCGATGTGGTGCATAATCATATCAAACCCTTTGAATGTGATATCTGTCACAAATCATTTGGATACAGAAGTACGCTTAATACTCACAGAAATGTAGTACATATGAGAAGCAAACCCTTCGAATGTGTTATCTGTTACATTCATTCATGACATTCATTCTGTTCATTTGGAGACAGAAGTAATCTCAACAAGCACATAAATGCTGTACATAATAAGGAAAAAACCCTTCCTGTGTGAGATTCGTCAAAAACCATTTGGACAACAAAGTAATCTCAAAAATCACATAAATGCAGTACATGATCGTACCAAACCCTTTGAGTGCGAGCTTTGTAACAAATCGTTTGGAGAAAAGGGTACCCTCACAAAACACTTAAATACAGTACATAACCACACAAAGCCCTATGAATGTGAAATTTGTCATAAATCATTTGGATACAAGAATGTAATCAAAAGCCACATTAATGCAGTACATATAAAAAGCAAACCTTTCGAGTGTGACATTTGTCACAAATCATTTGGAATAAAAGAAAACCTCAAAAAGCACATAAACGTAGTAGGGGAGAGCGGGGTGTGCTGGCTTGTGAGGTGAGTTGGCAAAATGGCATATTTCTCCTTATCAGTGACTTGAACCGAGATGGTGTCATTGCAAACAAATACTACCTATAATGGTATTAGCACTACTGATAGAATTATTTCCATACAAGTTAGTGGTATGGAGAAATATGCATTTTTTGCCAACTTACCTCACATGCCAACACACCCCGCTCTCCCCTACATAAAGGTAGCAAACCATACAAATGGACATTTGTGACAGATAATTTTCTCAAAGAGGTATCCTCGCGTCTCACGTAAATGTAGTACATAATCGAAGCAAACCCTTTGACCGTAACATATGTCACGAATCATTTGGAAATAAGAAAGTACTCAAAAAGCACATTATGAAAGTACATAATCTTAGCATGTAATTTTTTCAAGACATTTAGACCCAATGAAGACTTCTAGACGAACTTGAGTACGCTATATGATTTTGAAAACTCTTTCACATGAATATTCTTCAATTTTTTATAAGAACAATAGTACATGAACTAAAAATAACGACAAAAAATAAAACTGCATCACTGCGGAATGCTCCAGCTCATGTATGAAATTATGAAGAAAGTGAGAGTAATTATTTAATCAATAAAAATGCTGTTGAAGAATAATTATGCTAACTTTTTCATTGAGATCTTGACACTTTTATTAAGTAGCTCTATAATTATATTAAAGTCACATGCTGCAAAGTGTTCACATTTAACAATATATATTGAATATGCATAATGTTTATTTATAGTGTAAATTAGACTGGTTTTTATTTCTTAAAAATCTCGAAAAAGAATAATTCCAATGATAAAAAAAAAACAATCAAAAATGTCTTAGCATTGATCAAATAACACGTATGATTTTTGTCGAGGACTGTTTAAGAAAAAAGTGTGAAATTAAGGCTATGCTCATGTCTAAGGGCTAATGTTACTAGATATCTTTATGAAATTTATTAATTTTTTGACAATCTTAAAACGATACCGGAAATCCAATCCACTTCTACAAGCAGCGAGACCCAACTCGATCAAACTCACTTTCAAGCTTACATCACTCGTCGAGCTTCCTCCGCGCCAATGAAGCTTAACAAAAAAAGTGAAACAAGCTGCTAATAATCGCTGCGCCTGTATCTCTTACAAGCTCGCACGTTAACGTGTTATATATAAAACGTATATTATATATTATATATAAACGGATTATATATAGTGCCGATCGCGAGCCGATACCATACCGATATCCTCCGGAGTAATTCCTTCCCCTCGGCATCGAACTCGCGCGCACGCGCCCGTGTATGTGTAAGTATGTGTATAAAGACTTAGCCCTCTTATCGTGCCCCGAAGATCTTCTATACGGATACAGAGAGAGAGAGAGAGAGAGAGAGAAGAGAAGCTCGTTGACTACTACAACGACAAAAAAATAAATGAATCTAAAAGTATATATGTACAGAGCTTCGATCTGTACTTTATGAATTATATGTGTAGAAGCTGCTGCTGTGCAGCTGAAGGAGATAAATCGCGAGATATATATATATATATATAATGTGTACAATGTAATGAGCAGTTCGCCGGAGCCGATCTTGCGATCGAAATCGCGGCCGATTTTTCTTACATTAGATATGCAGATCGTTGTATGGAGGAAAAGCGTATACGTATGCTTTTGAAGCCCATATAGTTTCAACGTAATTATTTGCCGATGAATTATATTATTGTTATTATTATCATTTCAAGTGTAAATTTTTACGCGCCACTTCGACGTGCCGATGCACGAACATCCATATCTCGGTACGTACATACATATACGTACGCGTCTATAAATAAATCGCTTATAATGTACCGATCTGCCTCTCGGCTCTCATTTCGCGTATCATCATGGTCATCATTATCAGAAAGGGTTTTACCTTCGCTCGATATTTATAAATAAATATGTGTGTGTGTGTGTGTACACGTTGCATTGCATACTATAGAGAGAGGTGGGGAACGGTTAACGCAACACACGACGACGTACGTGGTATACAATACAATGTGCATACGCCACGAGGTGGACGACCAGCTGAGTCAACGTCCTTGAAAGTATACAGATGCAGCTTCGCGCACGTATATCTGTATAATACCAAGACACACAAGCGCCATAAGCGAACTTTATCTCCATTGTTTCTTTTTTTGGTAGCTCGCATACAGCTCCACCGGTAATTAAGAGTACGCGCGGCTGTGTAATATCTCGCGCATACGTACACAGTGTGTAAGTATAGTTTGTTTTTCTGTCTTCTTTTCCATACTTTCTAACGACGTTCGTTCGCTGTTGTTACAGAGATCTCTCTGCGCAAGGATACGTTTCGACGCGCTAAAATATAGAGCATAATTTTACGAGTTATTACGTTATTGCTGAAGCTTTGGTAGAAAAAAAAAATGCCAACGCAATATTATTACGAGTGGTGGTACGCAGAAGAAGAAGAAGAAGAAGAATAAAAAGAAGCGCCGAGTGCATATAATTAGGTACACGTAGTTTCGCAACAACAAAACCCGTATAGCTGATATTATACACGCGAGTGGCGCTCTTCTGACTAAACGCGCATCGAGAAAATCATGGTCTCTCAAGGTCTCGACAAGGCGGTGCACTTGTTGTTGTCATCGATACAAGACGATGGTCCCTTGTGTGTTTCGCCGCGTGTAAACTTCACGGATACATTTATCAAGGAACAAAGTTGCGAATCGTCGACACGGTTTTTTATACCTTGGAAACATTGTTTCTGCGAAAAGCTGCAAATATCATCGAGTAATCGCTCTCAAATTGTACCATTGAACTTAGGGCGGGATACACGTTGCAATGATACTCGCGAATCAATGTGAATTTTATGAGGCGCAGATTACGAATTACGATCATTTCACTGCGCGAATAAAAAATTTCGATGAGTAATATACGTCAATGACAACGATACGAATAATCATTCGTATATTTATATATGTGTGATTCGATTCTGGAACTGCTACATGTATGGCAATTCGCGCATCTTCGATTTCGAAATCTCCAAGAAACCGCTACTCGCGTACACGCGTATATAATATGTGTATAAGTGCATTACGTGTGCATATACGTGCCCACCATCGGTAAAAATCAGTAAAATAAAAAAAAAAGGGAGGAGGAAGGAGACGAAATAAGCCGTCTCTTATGCAGGTCGGATGCACACATACACATACACACGTATGTGTGTGTGTGCAGGACGACGCACATTCACTCGTGTACATGTATGTACGCGGAGGCATGAAGTAAGATGGAATGCACGCGAGAAAATCGTTATATAGCCAGTGATCCAACGGTATATCACATACGTATACAGTCTCCTTCGCGAGCTGATGTATACCATATAACAGGTGTATCCACGGACGCGTGATCCACGGGCACACACACACACACATACACGCGCGTATACTTATTATATGTGTGTGGATGTTGCATGAGAATGGGATGCGCCAGGACGATGGTGTATATTATGCGCGAAATGGAAAGCACATTGATACACACGTACAGCAGCTCGCGAGGCTCGATGGAAAAATCCTCGATGGAAGAGTGTTTTTTTTTTACCGCTGCTGCGGATGAATTCCTTACTGGGTCAACGATCGTGTCCCGCGAATTTCAATCGCAGAGGATACTATACCGAACGTATGTGTAACGCGCGTTTGAACTCGATATGGAATTATTAGCTGCTAAATTAAATAATCGTAGTTGCTTACTTTCTGATAATACAAGAAAAAGATGATAATACAAGAAACTCGACTCTTAAGAATTGGCGGGTGTGTGTAAAAAATCAAACTACGTGCTGTACGCGAAAATTTTCCTCACGTTTGGCGCGAGGGGGTACGAAAAAAAAACATCCAAGTCGATTTCATGCCGGACGCGTGCGGCACGAGTCTCGATCGATACGCATGCGACGTCGTCTGCGGGGCATCCGCTGTGGGTGGATATAGAGAGATAGAGATTTTCCCATCGACATTGAGAATCGATCATGATTATTATATCGATTGGAAATCGATGTTGTACTCGTGTGCGATGAGCATGTCGTTCACTCGTTAATTATTCGTTTTTACTGGTAGAAATGCTGGTAGAAATTAGTAATGGATTAATGAACGAAAAATGAACAATTTGAATTGTTTTAAGACACTGTCAATTTTTCCGTTTCAATCGTCGAGCGCATTTAGAATAATCTGAAAATTATGATTTGACCGTTTCAAACGGTTTCGACTACAATTCAATATTTTCAAATACGATAATACTACTTCAAGCCACTAGATGGCGAATGCCACGATCTGCAAATCTGCAAGTGGCAAAGTGAACTAATTATATATTGTCAAATGACAACTCTTGATTTTTTGTAATAGTTGTCATTTGGCAAATAATGGTTTTTAGACTTGGGAATCTTTTTTTTTTATACTGCTTTAGGCCTAAGTAATTTTTCCATAAATTTATAATTCATATCACACATTTTTTCATAAACATTAATAGCCACAACCAGGCTAAACCTTTTCAATTTTGTATACGGCTAGTGGAAACATGGGCGCCTGCTTTACCATCATTATATGTACAATTCTAAGTCGTGCTACGCACGCATTTGTAACCATCGCCAAAATAAAGACTTATTATAAAACTAAAACTAAAAACTGGATTGGCATTGCAGATCAAATTGCATACCCCCCACTTGGTAGCCACATGGCCTAATGTTTTGGATGACGTCATCGCTGTTGTATACTTTTCCCTCTTAGCTCCGTATTAAGCTTGACTTTGATCTTGTTGGTCCCTGGCCACAATTTCGCGTCGTGAGCTGTAATATAGGGCTTTATCTGCTGTCGGAATAACAGGCTGCTTTGGTGACTTCGAAGCCTTGGCGTCGTTTCCAATTTCTCCTCGCTATATATCGTGAATTTTCACGCGAAGGACTCGACGCAATACTCGCCTATTAATTGAACCGCACTTATAATACGCAGTCGAGAGTTGAGCAAGTCTCGGATCATAAAGGACACGCGGCTGCACATAATTTTACGTTACAACTACTCGCGCTCGCGAAACCTGATCGATCTCGTTCGAGTACATGTCGCGGGTTGAAATTGGAAAAATTTATATGGAAAATATCTAGCACACAGGTACACTAGTGCGGGAAATTTAATTAAACCTGTGAGTCCAGAGCTCCTATATAGTCTAGGGCAATGACAAGCTCAACGAGAAACACGACCGCACCCGTCAATAATAATAATGACGGCCTAATGACGATGACGACGACGACGATGATGATGATGATGAGGAAATGGTGAACTGCGGCGATACATCTATAGTAATATTTTTTTCTTCTTTAGATATGCCTCAGCGCGGTTGCAATCGACACACAAAATCTCTCATCTCCTCCATTCGAGTGCACCGGAGCAACGAGCAATAACAATAGCAAAAAGATCATGCACACACGTAGCTGCGCCCCAGTGAAGGAACGCAAGGAAAGGAAGTGGAACTTTTTCTGGTGCATTGTGCAATTTTGTGTGTGTGTGTGTGTGTGCAAGTATGTGTGCGCAACGAGCCGATGGCGCGTGACGCCTCGATTCTATTGTTTCGTATTACATTTTTTACTTTTTATTCTGCGCCACAATTAGTCGTGAATCGCGATACGTTTTTACGCTTAATAATATGAACGTACTTTTTTGGAGAAAAAAAAGATAACTCATAGTTTACGCGGCGTTTATGTATATATGTTCCTGCAATGATTCTTTCTTCTGAATCGCGCGCGCGCGCCGAGCAACTTTCAACTCTTCGCTGCTGCGCGATGTGCATAAGTACCACCAACGAGCGAGCGCGCGAGTAGAGACTCGCGAAACGTCGTAAACATTTCCTTCGCAAGCCGGTCAAGTTATTACCAGAACTATTTTCCAAATAATAAGGCTTATTTGTAACTTTCTTTTTTCCCCTCTCTCTCTCCCAAGCAGCCGCTCGTGGTCTGTCTCTGCAGCAGCAGCAGCAACAGATATACGGCACGAGCACATGATTGGCACGATTCTTTTCTCGTTGTTTATATCGTGTTAGCAGAATCACACTCGAGATAACCCAGCATAAGCAGCAGCAGCAATAAATAAATTAATCCTCTTTTATCAAACGACAGGCCGGTAATTTCCAGCTATATACGACTTTTCTCACCCTAGCCTCCTCTATTTATGCACTTATAATCACACTCTTCGAGTAAAATCCTCGTTATACATCCTCGGTGTACGGAGATTCTTTCTTTCTTTCTTGCGCAGCGGCGGCTAATCTCGCGCTTTTGCCGAGCGAGATCCGAAAATTGCATAAACGTGTAACGTATAAGTGTACGCGCGCGCTCGTCCGTGTCCGAAGCTAGCTAGCTACATAGGAGATATATATTCAGCAGTAAGGTAAAATCGTTTTTCCATGGAAAAACTCGAGAGTCCGGAGATTTATACGTCATGAGAAAACGAGAGAGTTGCGAGCTTTTTTTCTGGAAAATTTACATGATCCACTCGCGCGCGCGCGAGCTCAACTCAACACCGATCTGTTATTTGCGCGTCGTTGTGTTGGATGTACACCATAAACGTAAACGAGGCAAATGCTGTACAAGCTCTGCTTTAGCCCGATACGATATTTTGACGAACGACCGAGGCTCGTTATGAAAATGAATCTTACGCGCGAACAGATTCAATTTTTCGATACACGAAGATGCGAAGCATCAACAGCAGTAAAAAAAAGGAGGAGTTGATGCGCGAGCCAAGAAGCGTCGACACTGTCTATACACGAGACTCAAATAAGCATGTAGCAAGACGCACACACACACACGAGGTGTGTAGGTACCCGATACTTATCAGCCGTGAAACTTTGCAGCCCTTGGTACGAGAGGCGAGAAAAAAAAGGTGAGAGATCGGCGCATACGTACGCGGATGGCGTGAGTAATTGTAATAGGTTCACCTTTGAGGCATCATACACGCGTGCGTGTGTGCAGGGGATACTTAACATATCGCGTGCGCCGATGCACCGCAACAGTACCAGTACTGCAGCAGCATCAGCTGAGAAGAGGTGTACATATACACACGAGCTCGAGCGATGACATGAACATATTATGTATGGAAGAAGCTCGAGAGAGAGAGAGAGACTCGAGATCCTACGCGCGCTGCTATCTCGGCATTTTTCCAGCCCAACGACTTTTACCGATCGTTGCTTTGGTTCTTTATTTTTCCGTTGATTAATCTATGATACGCACGCCCATATGGGGCAGTAACCGCGCGGCGCATATCGATATTGTATTATGCACGCCGAGACAGACATTATTTAAAAAGTATATAGAAGGCGCGATGCCGCGCGCGGATTCCTCGAGGATATATATATAGATAGAGAAAATTGAAAAGCCATATAGCCACTCGATCTTCGACGAGAAGAAGAAAGAATGAAAGAAAGAGATTCTTTATCGGCGTCGTTCCGTGCGCTGCGACGACGACCCTCGCGCGTCGATCCAATTAATCGTCACGGTCGCGTGTTTTTTTCTCTCTCTCTTCCCGCGCTCGCGAGCCAGAGTATATAGGTACAGAGAGAGCACGCGCGGGGTTTTCAACTTTTATTTCTTCTCGATAGCTATATAAACTTTTTTCTCTCTCTCTCTCTCTCTCTCTCTCTCTCCTCTCTCTCTCCTCTCTTTACCCGAGGTGGAGGGCATAGCGCAGAAAAAAGGACACGTCAAGCCGATGTTTCACTGTATGCATATATGCCGATCGCGTATACACCTAGATATATCGCAGCGTCTCGATCTCCCCTTTTATGTTTATGTTAGATAGGTATACACTAGCTACAATTCGTGTGCTTATGGCTGTTGCGGTGGCGGCGGCGTTGTTGGTGCCACGCACTACTGGAGCACGCGATTTCATATATATATATATACCGCCGTCGTCGTTGTGCTGCTGCTACAACACTTATATAAAACGCGACTCGTAACCTTGAACCTTTGCGCGGCACACGTCTCGCGCGGCCGGGGCATGGCTTTGTGTACCTTGGAAATTGCTGCTGCTGCTGCTGCTGCTGTTAGAGAGCTACTGCTTGCTGCTGCGCCCCCACACCCGTAAGTAGTATACTTGTATATATACTTTATGTGTATACGGTAGTAGTTTTCTAAGCGGGATAGAGAGCGAGAAGCAAGAGAAATTATTTGGCATCGGGTAAATCGATTTTATTATTATCTGAATTACGCGTTGTCGGTAAAAACAAACAAAGGATTGAAAGTGAGAGAGAAAATGGATGTGTAAAGTGGGATTGGCTTTTTAATGAGGCACGAGGTATTATTAACAGCTGATCGAGGCACAGAGCACTAACGATCGGCAACGCATTATGTCTTCATTCGCCTCGCACGCAGTAGCGATAAAATAACGACAACGGGCCCCGCCAGGAAGGTAACTAACATTTTTCCAATGCAACCAGTGAATCCTCGCGACACGCGACACATACTTTTCAAGTTCGCAGCGAGGAGCAAAATAAAAAGATTCTTCGCGTGCATATACATTGCAACAGAGCTTGCGCGGCTACTGCCGCAGCTGTGTGCGCTATAATGTGTTTGCAATACGGAAACGCAACTTACACACGAGTATAAACTTCCGCATTTCATTAACATTACAACTAATTAAAATCCTCTATATGTAAATGTCTCCCGCTAGCTATATTGGAGTCGGACGATGGCTTTTGCACGCGCGCGCGCGCACGTGTGTGTAGTTTTTCACGGCCGCGCAGTTCAGTTTAAATTGAACAATTTCGATGCGCGGCTCGGTGCGGTGTGGATTCTGCAGCTAGATTTTCTTAGTAGCCGCCATGTAATGCGTGAATAGGTGTATGTGTGTGTGTGTGTGTGTTGGCTGCAGCTGCGCTCGTCGCGCGCTAAAGTCTCTAAATAGAATCACGCCAGCTAGAACGAAAACGAGCTGTATATATATACGGCCATAATGTAAGGAGGGTGCATCGACTGCAGCAGCAGCAGCAGCAGCTGAGCCGAGAGCTGCAGAGTAGAGAAGCAAAGCTCTTTTATGTATATACAGCATCCTCGGAGGATCTTGAACTCTCTCTCTCTCTCTCTCTCTCTCTCTCTCTCTCTCTCTATACCACTCTAGGCTCTAAGGCTAGGCATAAAAAAGTCTTTAGATGTATATACAGAGAGGAGAGAAGAGAGGAGAGAGAGAGAGAGACCGCTCACAGCAGCGCATCGTCAGGACTAATTTCATCCTCGGGCAAATGCAACATAACGATATATAGATATTTTATCCCTTACTACATACCTACATATATACTCGTTCGCATGCGCGCGCGCGCGAGATCGAGAAGCCTTTTCTTTTTATTTTCTCTCTCTCTCTCTCTTACACACAAATATATATTTCTAAAGAATCCCGGCGCAGTGCAACAGGCAGCTATGCAGCGTGACGTATGGCGATGGCCAATTACTTGGCTTATATATATATATATTTTCAAACATCTTCTGTACACACTATATACGTATGAACGCGAGAGCCGAAAGGATTTTCTGCGTCGAGGGAAAGAAGTAAAAAATTTGTTTGAGAAAGGGAGAGAAAAAAATGAAAGTTTTTCAACTCTAATATACATATAAGTATCGGAGAAGTTGATAGAGATGTTATAATATTTCCGCGGAGACAAGCGTCGCGAACGCGATTATCCACGCGGCTACAAATATACAACTCGCTCGACCGCTGGTCGTTGCTCGCAATTTTCTCGCGTAAATTATATTATATTGCGATTGCGGTTGTGTCCAAAATCGTTTTGCCATGCCGATTCATCGAGACTCGTGCATAAATCCGTATGCAAGGCTTCGAGCTCGCTCGATACCGATTTTACGTAATAATACATACAAATCTTGAATGCACATTGAATGTTAAGCGAAATTAATCTAACTCACAATAGAGTTTATTGAAGGTATTTTTACCTGAAATTTCCGTTGACAACTAATGAATCAGGACTACTTGACGTTTTTTACATGAACTTCACCAAAAACGAACGAAAGTTCAATTACGTATACATTATTTTTAATGCGAAAATGAACCAAAGAGATATAATACTTTATTCAAATTTGAACAGCTCGATTGCAAATCAGTATTACAATGCTGATTTAGGTTTTGCCTCGACGGTACAAAAAATATATGAAAGTTAGTACCAGCCTTCGACACTAGATGGCGAGTACCTTTATTTGTAAATCTGCAAGTGGCAAAGTAAAAATCATGGTATAAGTAAAATCAAGGTTTTAAAAAATCTATATTTTAACTAACTGTGTGGATTTTAACTTTGTTTCAAATCCGTTCGAACTTTAAATCGAATTTCATTTCTACGCGGATGAATAAAACTACCTCCACTTTGACGCCAATTTCAATGTCTCATTATTTTTAACAGCGAACACATAAGCGATCGGTTTTACCGATTCGTATTTGTGGCTGATTGTCCATTAAACGCGCACTCGGTGTACTCGGCACTTAATGGCAGTATTCGAGACATTGCGAGTCGCGCGTGAAAAATCGCTCGCAGTCGAGGCCATCCGCGGCCATATCGTGTAAATAAAAGTGTAACAAAGTGGCTGCACATTATGGTTGTGACAATTGTGCCAGGATCCCAAGCTCGCGTGTGCATACTCGAATGTATAATAATAATATCTATATGAATGCAAGGCAACGATTATATTATAACGCACGGAGAGAGAGAGAGAGAGAGAGAGAAGAACCTGAAAGAACCGCGCTCGAAAGAAAGAGCAGTGACAGCGCAACAGGCAGCAGCAGCAGCATAATGGCTTGATGATAAAATATATCTATATAGAAGCGACGGTAGCGCGCGTACACACATATGCATATACAAGCATGTAAGTAGTATAACATATAGCGAACAGTCAACACAGCATCCACTCCCTCTTGTCATCTTTCGAGACTTTATTACGCTCTCCCATTTATATTCAGCAGCAGCAGCAGCAGCAACTGCAGTTATATAGTACACAAGACGATGAAGGTATTGAACCGCGGGGCTAAGCGCGGGTGTTCTATAAGCTCGCATACATATGTTATTATGTATAGCTACCCGCATTATTACAATGCCACGCCTCGAGTGCCGTGTGTCTGTGTGTTGGTTTTGTTACGTGCCTCGATACGATATATGATTAGGCCGAGCAGTTGTGTGTATCTAGTCTATAGGATATAAGTTTCTTCCGACCTTTCCCCACTTTATGTATATCCGCTTTCAATACCGATCAAGCCACGAACGAAGCTTACCGATTTTATCAATTTTTTTTTTTTTTTTTCAAACAACAACGACGACGACAGCAACGAGATACAAGTGTACAGGAATGAGCAGAAAAATTTTGCATTCGTCGACATAATCGCTTGCTTATTTTATAGGAATGCACACGCGGGACAGCGGGCCGCCTACGATCGGCTGCGCGATCGCCATAGCCACGATGGAGGCCAAATAGCAGCAGGTAGACAGCCATAGAGAGAGAGAGAGAGATTGTCATATAATGACATAACGTAACGCCCCCCCCCCCCCTGTAAAGACAGCTAGATGCCTTTTCGCAATGGCCTAATAATGACATAGTGGTCGCGTGTCGATCATTTTTATTTTAACCTCGAGACTACATCGGAAGCCTCGCAGGCAATTGTGTATACATACACGCTGCGCGACGACTATTACTACTATATTTACTATACGCACTACTACTGTGTGTACGTACAAACCACGAGAGATCTTGAAACTTTTTTTTTGCTCCATCTTTTCTTATACGCTGCTCCTTTCTCGCGGCGCGCGCGTATCATCGCGGAAGGCGCGCACGGCACAGCGCACAACACCGTGTCGCGCGCGAGCGCCTCTTTTCTGTGTTTCGAGGTCGCCCGGCGAGTCGCGTGTACATACAACACACCGCGAGCGAGCCTTCATATATATATATATATATATATATATAGTACATAGTTAAGTATATCTGTATATTATATATATATGTGTAGCGGCTTTCGAGCGCGTGCAAAAAAAAAGGACGAGAGGCGGAAGTGCACGTGCCGCGAGCTTGAGATGCGCGACGATTTCGTCGTCGTGTATAAGTTCTAACAGCCAAGGCACGACACCTCGACGCTATTTTATGAGCTCTCGAGCTACGACGATGATCGGCGGATTCTATATTATCTATACAGACATGAACGCGCGCTGCAAAATTTTCCCGATTTTTCACGTGTATCCGAGCGTGTGTCCTCCTAATTTATCGACAGGTGAAAGTTTTCCCCATCATATATAATGGAAGATTTGCTATGCACGCGCGTGCGAGAGTTCGTCGACGGAGCTTGATTTGCGTTTATGCATTATGCGTACTGCGTACGATGGTCAATTTGATCGATGAAGTGGCCGATTGACAATTGCAGCACGACTGCGTACGTACTTTTCAAGGAGGGAAATGAGTTTTTTCCACCGACAACAGGATATCGTTTCACGACGACGACGACGACATAAGCTTTTGAGTGCGGATGGCATGCAACTTTCGCGTGGTTAAATGCCATATTGCGCGTACGTTTAGATATTGCATTATGCGTGCGAGGCGATCCACGATTATTCGCAATTAGAATTAGCATGGATCGATTTGAATTTCTTACTTTTTGTTGGCGTGCGCCCCTCGATATGTAACTCAATTACACTATACAGCATTCATTAAACGTCAACGCAGTTTCTCGAGCGATCCAAATGCAGCGCATAATATAATTATTATTAAAAGCGGCCTCTTCGCCGGCTCTTCTTGTGCAATATGTTATATTGTACTCGCGGACGATTATAATATTATAATACACAATCTCGCGCGAAGCGCCTCGTTACAATTCACTCGCGGTTGTTGCCTGCCTGCTTGGCCGCTACTACTACTACTATACGCCGGGCCTTCTTTATACCTTTATTACGTATGGAATACAATGACTCACACGTTCGCTTTTATTATACACAAAACACCCACAACTGTATATATATATACGAGGTTGAGGCGGAATCATCGGGCAACCTTTTGCGGGCGCCTCGTTGCGATTCACTCGGCGCTGCTCTTGTGCAAGTATTACATATTATAGCATACTTTTTTTTTTACTTTCTCGCGTGCACCAGGTAGGTGTGGGTTATACGTATAAGTACGTGTCGAAATTTATAACACAACGATATCATATAGAACCTGTGCGTACAGAAAACAAGTGTTGTATCTCTTACTCTTTTTTTTTCGTATTTTTGCGCGCGAAATATATATTTTTTCCCTTCGAGATTACGATGCGAGCGAGACGCGCGCACCGATAAGAAAAACTCGAAAGTCGAGTATTTCAACTGTGTGTGTACTGCTGGGTAAAAGCTTTGATACATTTGTTAGCCTCGGCCTCTCTCTCTCTCTCTCTCGCTCGTCGTCGAACCAAATGAAATTTGAATAGAGAACTTCGAAATCACTGCAGCATGCATCCGTAATCTGATAAACCCAAGCGCCCCAACAGCCGACGCCGCCAAGCCAAGCCGAGTCTCGAGTTGCTCCAATTACACGTGCGCGCGCGGACGTTGAAAAGAGAGAGAGAGAGAGAGAGATAGAGAAAAAAACTGCATTGGTTTGTAAAAAAAAAAAAAAAAGTTTTCCTCTCGAGCTTTCCATGTAAATAGATTTGCGCGCCCGTTAACGAGCGAAGCTACGCAAAAATCGCTCACGGCTAGGAACTTGATATAGACCGATCGCACTGCAGAGAGTATTATAAGTATACAAACATTTTCACAGCACGCGGCTGAGGGGAAAATGTGTATCAAGGATGCATGGGATATTTAACGCCTGTATTTTATGTACTTTTACGATATATCTTTCGAAAGTAGTTGCTCGCGATTATATATAATATATATATATATATTTCATAGCGGAACCGTGTCAATATTACGTAAATATAGTAGTAATATTGCTACATTTTTCATAGGTTGTTGTTGTTGTTGCTGCATTACAGTACACACAAAATAAAAAATTGTCCGGATGCTCGTCGTCGCAGATCGATATTACAAAAGTCTGTTGTCTCTCGAGTCTGCGGCCAGACCATGTGCTTTCGAAAGTCCGGCGCGAAAATATACGCGCGGAATCGACGAAATATTTCGAATTCCCTTATACGCGTTCTCGGCGAATCGCGGCCATAATTTTCATATTAAAATGTATACGCATATAATTATATATCTCTGCGTCTCGCGCGCTTCGAGTTCCGCTCGTACTACCCTTCAAGCCGCAAGTTTTATTTTGCTTTTATCAAGTAGGTAGGTGTACTCACGTTAACCATTCGGATTGATTCGTCTCTTTTCGGATGTTGCTTAGCGTGAAGTTGACCGACACGCCTCGAGGCTTGCATACACTTTTTTTTGCTAGGATTTTCCTCGTGCTAAATTTTTTCTTCTTCTTCTTCTTCTTTCTATACACTCTGTTCGTCGACCTTCGCGCACAACAATATGTATCGGTATGTGTATACGATTTATAAATGTAATAAAGCTGTATACAAATGCCCGATCAATTTCACCAAAAAACAACAATAATACAATATAACAATCACATGATCGAAAAATGAGAATCAACAGCAACACAATTTATCACACAAACTTCCCCCAGAAAAAAAAAATGAAGGAATCTCAACGATTACGAGTAAGCCTTCGATAAATCGAGATCGGCCGCAGCTGCACACACGCGAAAACAGAGAAAGAGCGAGTCTTTGCCAAGGCGGCGGTTGAGTACCGACTGGCTGGCTTGGCTCTGTGTATTATAGGAGAGGCTCCTCTCTGCGGCCTCAGCAGCTCTCGCGGGAGCGAGCCGCGAAAAAAGAGTCCCTACTTCAATCTTACGTTTTATAGGTATATGTATGTGTTGTTGTATGCATGTGTATCGGTGTGCGGTGTGCAGAAACTTGATGTGCTGGAGAGAACGGTAGCAACAGCCGGAGCTCGTGTGTGCTTCTCTCTCTCTCTCTCTTACTCGCTCGCGCTCACTCGCTCTTTTGAGTATAATGCCCAGAGTCAGTCTGCATGTGCAAAATGTGCATGAGGCTTTCTCTCTCTCTCTCTCTCTCTCTCTCACTCTCAGCGGCACTCAAGAGTCAGCGGCAAGCAGCTATCTACCTGTCTGTGTGAGTGCGTTTAAAAGGAGGGGATTTCTGCCCTCTCTCTCTATGTACAAAAGTTTCCTGTGTATAATACGAGAACTCCAGACTTGCATAGGTACTCTCACATACATGTGTGTGTGTGTGTGTGTGTGTGCCTCTGGTTTCATGTTCAAGTACTCCACTGCACTGCACTGTACTCGACGTCATCATACGTACGTATAGCTAGCTATAGGCTCTCTATGAGCTCCTCGTGCTGTACGCGCAACTATAAGAGAGAAAAAAGCCGATGTACTCTTGCTAGTAGGTATATGCGTATCCACGCGCGCGTGGGTGTACACGTCTATGTCTAGATGTATTTTGCCCTTGGCTCGCGGCAGGCAGCTCAAAGAAGAAAAGCGCGAGGGTGGTGCACTGCAGCACATTTCCGTTATCAGTACCAACGACGTACTATGTGCACAGGGGCTAAAAATATATATATATAAGCGAAGCAGCACACGCACCACTGCTGCACGAGTCCGAGACAACTCGCTTCTTTTCAATTTTTTTTTTCTCTCTCTTTTGCCCGTTTCTAACTTCGCATGTACATACGTACATATATATGTGCGTTGCCTAGGCATCGCGTCGCGCGCTGTTTGTCCATTCTGTACTGTACGGCTTCTCTTTACGCTTCGCGCGCGCCGCGCTGCACACGGCACACGATAATAGAGACTTTTTTTGGCTGCAGCAGCGACGGAGGTCTATGTGATATGATTTACGTAAGTGGCGCGCGCGAAGCGTAAGGGTGAAAACGTATAAATATTATTCGCAACTTTGATTCTATTTTTTTTTTTATTGTTATCGTTGAAAGGAGTTCGAACGAAAAATAATGTCTCAACCATTGTGAGGTATAGGGTAAACGCGGGCGAGGGTTGCATTATATGCGTGGGTAAAAGTATCAGCCTGCGTACCTAACCGTGAGCCATACAAGAAACGCGTAAAAAAATTACTCGGCTCCGAGCGAGAGAGATATCGCAAACATCGTGTGCTCTGTACTTATGCGACACGTGTTGTCGCGCGTGCGATTTATTCACCGAGTTTATTCACGCTCCAATGTGACAATCTAGATACAAGTGTTTTACTCCTATTGTTTTTCAACTGTATGCTGCAGTTGAGTTGTACACAGCTGAGCACGACAGAGGAATGGCATTGCACTGCGACGAGAGAAAAAGTTTAACTGACATTTCAGAAATGAGGAGATTAGATTCAATTTTGAAACAGTGTATTCATTGCTGGACTCTTCTGTGGATGTAATTCAGAAATTAATTATTTTTGTGAAAAATTTTAATCAGTCCTAGCTCGTTCAATTGAAAAACTGGATGTCTTTACTTGAAAAGAAAGTGACTGCAATTCTTTATTGAGAATAAATTTTGAACGATCGAGTACACCGCATCGTATACTCCATCTGTTATTTCTTTCTTCCGATTCGAATAATGCGACCGTCCTTCGGTAAAGCAGGACTCGCGAGGCTCGAGCTAAAAGCTGCGGAATATAAACCAGCTGGTAGAAATTCTCAGTCTAGTTTTTAGCTAACGAAAATGTTTCTAGGACCTAAGAGGACCATTGGAATTGATCGTATAATAATCTTTCAAATTTTTCCACGTTTTTTAAAGAAAAACGACGATTCAGTTTGAGAACGGTTTCTCAAAACTGTGCTTAGACTTATACAATTGTTTTCACTTTGCCACTTGCAGATTTACGATTATATAGGTACGTCGCCATCTAGTGTCGGAGGGTTGCATTAATTATAATTGCGTTTTCCCGAGTTTTTTGAGCAATTAACGTAAAAAATAAATCAGTATTAGAAGCTTAATTTTCAGAGAGAATTTTTAAATTCAAGTATTAAATTAGACGCGTATTCTACGATATTTTTACGATTCTTGTGGTTGAATTATAAATAAACGTCGCATAATTTTTCTGACAAGAAATTATACCAAGTGATAGTATGCCATTTTAAGCTAAAAAATATTTACTGATTTATTGTAGGGATTTTGAGAAATAATTTGTTTTATATCATACAACTTACATGAACACGTGGCGCCTTGTGTGTTGAAGATCTTAGTTATACAATTATCTTGACGTTGCCACTTGCAGATTTGTTACTATAGATACTCTAGTACCTCTAGTACCTCTAGTACCTAGTAGGCTTACTCTAGTGGTAAAGGCTGGCTTTAATTATGATCGAATTTTCATAAGTTATTTTCCCTGTAAGCAGATTGCATAATTTCTTGTAAAAGCATTAAAGGTAATGAGATTTTTTCATACTTAAAAATTTTCATAAGTCCATTGGAAGAATGTAATGATACCAATAATACAATGATTTGATAATAGTATAAGTATTGGACCAGATACAACATGAGTTAATACCGTGCTTTAACTTATACAATTATTTTGACTTTGCCACTTGCGGATTTGCAGATATACAGTTGTACTTCGCCATCCAGTGTCGAAGGTTTAAAGTAGTATTTCCGTATTCAACGTGTTTGAAAACTGATCTAAATTATTTGAAACAATTTAATTGACGAATCGTTCAAATTTAGGGCTTAATATTTTTACCCAACTATAACAGAAAAATCACCAGCATTATTAAATATTTCAAATGGTCATTTTTTGCAAAAAAATAAAAACGTATATGCAATTTTTCATAAGTAACGTCGTGTCGTTTGATTAAAGCATACATGACTTACAAAAATATTGACTCTGCCCGCATTAGAAATTATATTTCTTTTTGCTACCTTTCGTCAAGCCCTTATCGTTGCGACTTCGCTACAGTTGCATATTGTTCAGCTTGCGGTACCCGCGAATACCACCACCTGCTTTTTTTGTATCTTTGCGATACGGGACAGAAGAAGAAGAAGAAGAAGAAAAAATAGCTTCGAGTTCGAATTCTCAGTTCATAGTCGTCGAGCTGATAGTATACCAAACACCCTAGTGAGTCACAATATGCATCTGGCCACGTTGGATGGATCGGCCGTCGTTCTCGTGTCAGCCAGTGCGATATCTCTCGTTCTGCTCGCGAAGAGGTATCTCGCGAAAATCAAATTGTCCTCAGGGGGCGTGATCCAGTGGCTGTCCGATATCGCGAACAGCATTTTAACTGCTGTTCTGATCGTTCTACATCGCTCGTACGTCGTGTCCGCGACCGTAGTCGATCGACGCTCGCGATCTAAAAGTGTCGTTGATTGTTCGCAGCTGCAGTACGCGATCATTTTCGTGCCGTTCGTCAATGCCTTCGCCTCGCTCATTGTTACGACAGCCAAGTGCTTCGCCGAAGTGAATCGTGTATCAAGGCTCTGCAAGCTCCAAAGAAAAGCCGAAGCTAGAGACGAGGAGGAAGCCGACATCGAGATAATTCCCGAAGTGCAGCAGCCGTCAAAGTGTAACAAATGTTTTATGATCGGCAAGAGATGCAGCAAGAATCTCTGGTCGATGCTGGCCCAGTGGCTGGTGCCGGCAATTTTCAGCGCCACCCTGAGTCTCGGTGAAAAGCTTGATCAGCGTCGAATGATCACCAACGAGAGTCTCGGCTGTACCTACGCGATGAATTTTCCCCTACTCAAGAGCGTCGTATGTCAAGGTGTCGATTATCTTAACAGCGAGGATCACTTGATGTTCGTCGGCTTGAACGCGACCGATACCCTCGAAGTCATAAGAAAGATCTCCGAGATTTTGAAAGACGTGTCGACGAATTTGGAGGCCAATCGATCGCACTATACCAGCGAGCAGATGATCGATATCGTGGAAGAAGTGAAAGAAGATTTTCGATCTTTTAGAACAGGACGTTTGTCGCTATTCGATGCTTCGGGAAAAATCAACTGCACAGAAGAACATCGGAATGGTACACGTTTCATGATGAACGAGCCGATGATGTCCAGTGATTATTTGAAAATTCATTTGAGCTCATTTTTCACAATTATTTATCTGTTGGCTATCGGAGGTTCGAGTTTACTGTTGTTTCTGTCGCGTAAAAAGTGTCAAAAACTTGATTTGATTTGAGATTCGACCGCGTTAAGAGTGAGAAATCAAAGGAGCCAAAAGAAAATGTGTGCGAACTGATGCAAGAGTGCGAAAATGTACGAGCTCATTGGAGATTGGTGCTGATCAATGCCTTGGCGACGATTACGATGTGGAGTCCGTTTTTCGTGCAATTGATAGCCAAAATCTTGCTTTGCTACAAAGTACCCGATTGGCTGTCGGAGGTGGCTTTTATCGCCACTGTGCTATTCTCCGCCTTTAAAAATATTTTCAATGCCAAGATCACGAAAGCTCGAACCACGAACCAGAGTAACGTCGTCCATCCGAGCGTGTCACAAACGACTTTTGTAAATTAATAGCAACAAATAAAAGTAATGAAAAAAAAAAAAAGTAAAAAAAATTTTCCACCTCAATTTTGGTTTCCATTCTCACGTCCTCTCGTCATCCGCACATCGAGTTCGAATTTTTCGCGCGGGAACATTTCGCGCGCGATCTGCGCAAGTACGCACTTGAACTTTTTGCAAGTTGCATATATAGTATACGGACTACACGGACTGCGAGAGACACGACACGACCAGAATAGTAGAGTCGCATTAAATGCAGCAGTAGCAGCAGCAGCGACAGCGAGCGCATCTCCGTGTTCATGAATGCGAGTGCGTGTGTGCGAGCGTCTGTGTGTGTGTGTATGTGTGAGAGTCGATGCTACCAGTCACCAGTGCAGTACATTGCAGTGCACAGTGCGTCGTCTGCTACTTGCTTACAAAGCACATAGCAGCAGCAGCATAAATCGCGAAGGAAATAAAGCTCGTCCGTGAACGAAATCAAATTTCGTTCATCGTCGTCGTCGCGAGAATCGATTTTTTTTTCCAGTGCGTGGGCTGGAGCTTGTAAACACTGGGCTAGTCGAGTTTACGGGTATTCTGTGCCACAGAGTGCACAGAGACAGAAAGGTGAGTCGAATCGTGTTTGTATTTTCTTCAAGGTTTTCATTACTGCTGTGATAATAATAATTTTTACTTGGGTCGTCGAGTGCGACGAAAATGAATAATTGATGGCTCGTTGATGCCTCGTTCGCGAATTAAAATACCAGTCGAAACTCGTGAATTGTTTATCGAAGCACAGTCGAGTTGATAAGCTGACGTTTTAGTTTTGCATTCTGCTAGTTTCGACACTTTTTCTTGATAATGCTTAAAGGTTATGTTTTCATTTATTGTTAACGTATGCACTGCATACGACAATGCACTCGCTGCACTTGTGCAGACGACTTTTCAATTGTTATTCGAAGGCATTTCATGTCTTTTCATGAAAATGAATTGAAAAAATAATTGCATCGAGTAAAAATTTTTTGTAAATTATGAATGTTTTATTCGATTCAGAAAAATTCGGCCGGAAACGCACTCGTCACGCCGGGGCTCGCCCGCCGCCACGGCCAACGGCGTCAGCATAAATCGCGGCGATGTCTTCAGGAAGTTTCAGTTTCTCACGGCGCGGCAAAAGTCCCCGAAGAAGATGCTCAACCAGTGGCAGGTCGAGATCCCCGAGGAGGCGAGCGAGGCCCTGACCCTCCAGCGCTTCGACGCCTACCTCGGCCAGGGCGTGAGCGTCGACTGTCTCATCATCAAGACCCAGCTGGAGCACAGCAGCATCAGCTGGATCGACAACGCCAACGTCAGCGAGAGATCGACGGACGGTAACGCGGCGCTGCACTTCGCCGTGCTGCGAAAGCGACGCTACCTGCTGGAGTATCTGCTGCGCCGGGGCGCCGATCTGAGCATCAAGAACGCCCGGGGCGACACGGCCCTGGACATGCTGCTGCGCAGCCCTCACCTGGCCGGCAGCGAGGAGGCCTTCTGCAATCGGCAGGAGCACGAGTGCGACCTGGAGATGCTGGCCTGCCTCGAGCGCTGGTGCCTCGAGGCCTACGGCGAGCGCTACAATCTGCGCCTGATGCACTTCCGCAGCGCCAAGAAAGCTCGCGCGGCGACGCAGCCGCATCATCGTCAGCATCATCAGCAGCGACCGCAAAAGTGCACCAAGAGCGACCTGAACACTGTGATAAGCCGCGACTGTCCCATCTGGCCGGGCTGGACCGCCCTGCACCTGGCCGTGGTCTACGGCAACTGCGGCGAGGTCAAGTGGCTGCTGGACAACGGCGCCGATCCGGGGGTGCGCGACGCCGACGGCAACACACCCCTGCACTTCGCCCCCCTGAACTCGACCTTCAACGCCGATCTGTTCTCGCGTCTGTTCGTCTACGACTCGGACACGTTCGGCGGTCTCAACGGCCTCAGTCACTTTCACATAGCCTGCCTGAACCCCAAGTACATCGACGTGGCGAGGGAGTTTCTGAAGCGGGGCCACTCGCCCGACACCCCGGCGAGGAAGGGCAAGCTCTACTACGTCGATCACAATCACTGGACGCCCCTGCACATGGCGGCCAAGCACTCGAGGATAGATCTGCTCAAGCTGCTGCTGGACTTCAACGCCAAGGTGGACTCGAGGGATCAGAAGGAGTGCACGGCTTTTCACATCAACGTGCTGCTCAACAGGAACGTTTACTGCGCCAAGCTGCTGCTGGAGGCTGGTACGGATTTCGAGACGGCCTGCAGGGGCTGCCTGAAGCCGTTGTCGCTGTTGGCCTCGCCGTTCTGGACCGAGCCCATGGGCAAGGTGATCGTGATGCACCTGAAGAAGCTGATACTGCTGGGCCAGACGTTGGCCGACGACACCCTCATGTATTATCGGCTGATGCTGGCCAAGCTTACCAACTGGGACGAGGACGGCTTCGCGTTCAAGTGTCTGATGGAGCTGGCGATCATCGACGAGCTGGGCCTGAGGCCGATGCTGCTCTTGGCGGACGACGACGACGAGCGACTCGAGCGCTACGCCACCAAAACGGAGCTCGTCGAGCTGATCGACAACGGGGCCGAGTTCGAGCGCAGATTTCCCATCTACGGCTATCTCATACAGCGCAAGTATAAAGCGGCGACGAGGCGCGCCGAGCGAAGACGACTGCTCGAGGAGGCCAGCATAAGTCTGGCCAATGCCCTCGGCCCGAGGCTCATGAATCAGGACACCGCGAGGCACATACTGCTGCACAACTTCAACAATTACGCCCTGCAGAACGTCATCGCTGCCATGACGTTCAGATAGTAGTAATAGTTCACGCAATTCGACTGCTCATTATAATACTTCTCGTTCGTTTCGCTGTTGTTGTTGTTGCTGTTGTTGTTGTTGAAAAAAGGATAAATAATGATAAATAACCGGTAATCGATGTAACGATTCATGTATGCGATGTGATATATTTCTAAAAAAAAAAAAAAAAAAGATATAATAGAAAAAAACGTGTGTGTTGTTTATCGAGGCAATTGAATGTACGAATATATTAATATAGAGACGCGCCGATCATTTCACCATTGTCGTATGAACGTTCTTTGTGATTTTTGTACAAATAAAATACCGATGTAATAACCGATGTCTAATTCACAGAATGATGTATTTGCGATTATACACATATTATGTAATATCCCACATTATGCATTTGACGATATAGGAATGATGTTGTTTATTTTAAATGTTTATTATTGCGTATTTTATTGAATTTGGAATTTTTGAAGATGTTTTTGTTGAGAAATTTATTTTGAGCCACGTATGAGTGCAAAAAACAGAAGTTTGTATTATTTACAAAAATCATGTTGTTTATTAAAAATTATTATACTTGTATCAAAATTTGACTAAGGTGTTTGATTTATTGATTTTTAATTCGTGGCGAGTTAGAAATATTTCAAGTTTATCAATTATTTTTTACTTACCCTCTTTAAAACTGATTGATCAAAATAGTTTAAAATTCATTATCAGTAATTTACGTGTTCTTCTGAACAAAGCGAGCTTGCATCGTAAAAAGCTCATCTAAAAAAAAAGGTGGGTCTAGCTGCTTTCTCTCAATCATTTTTAACATCGGTTGAGTTTTTATCGGATAATAGTGCAAGCTCACGCAATAGCTGATCAAAAATTGTTACTATAAAAATGATAAAAATTGTTTTTAACGATCTGTATACTTTTTTTATTAATTCGAAAGGTTGATTTTATCCATGAAAGAAAACTCGTAGCTGGCATTGCTTATCAACTGACATAGAATACATACACGAATTATAACAATTCGAGAACTTTTAAATATATAAAACATTTTTCTAGTTTACCGTTAAGTTTGTTTCTGTTAGCGAAATTACCATATGAATTCATATCGAAGTAAGTTTATCATCTTCATCTTCGAATACTTACTTATGTTCTAATTACAACGAATACTATTCCTTTAAATTCTGCAGGTCTCGAGATAGTACAAAAAACTCAAAAAGCCCAAAATCCGCGAATGAATTATTCGATCTAATTTTGAAAGAAAAACTATTGTTCATAGTTTTACATTTAATCTCGTCTATACTGAAAATATCCAGTAAGTTTAACACACGAGATAGATAGTAAATTTTCTCTTAAAAGCTACTGAAGTTAAGATGCACACGTGTGTTCGTCACGTAAGAAATAAAGAATAGGAAGGATTTGAGCAACTACTAAAATTATTCAAATCTATATTAATATTTCATGTTCAAAGTAATTATATCAAGCGTCGGTCAACGCGTTTGAAAAGTTGACATCTCGTTTTGTGTCGTGTCACACGTGTTTACATTACTGCTCGAGCGCTTGGTCGAACTCGTCTCACGGCAGCTCACGTCGAGTCGTTCGATTTAGTGTACACGTTACGATCGCCGCGCAGAGTAATCGTTGCAGATCGAGAGATCGTGTCGACCGTAGCAAGTGATTCTCGTGGAAAAAAAAGCAAAACAATAGTTATGTTTTTCAGACAAGCTCAGCCTGAAATATCTCTCAGCGAGAGTTTAGAAAGATTGACGAGCTTTCTAGAAAATATCAACTGGGAGACTGTAGGTGATCGACTCGAATTTCTCCGTCGACTCGACCCTTTGATCATTACGAGGAATGTGGCAAGGCAACTTGGCGATCATGAAGGTATTTTCCAAAAGGAAATCATCGAGCATCTTCTCGATGATTCTTTATTCGTTTTGGACGACATTGGTATGCGAATACGATTCGTCAGATTCGTGACTCGCTCCGGCTACAGAGACGAGCCCGACGTCGACGAAGACGGAAACCGGATGTTGAAACGCACCACACCGATACATCGCGTGCACAGATCCTCGATTCCCGGAAAGCAAACCTTAATTCAAGAGCTTTTCAAAATATACGACGCGAATTACGAAGACGACGGTTTGACGCACTTGCACGTGGCCTGCGAGTATGGCTTCTGCGACGTCGTCGAGAAGATCTTCGTGCTCGGCGAGGATCCGAATCTCCTCCTGGAACAAACGGACGCCACGCCGCTGCAACTGGCCATGAGATTCGGCCATCTGGATCTGACCGAGCTGCTGCTGATAAATGGCGCCGATCCCAATCTGGCCAACCATCGTGGAATGACTCCTCTGCACGTCGCCTGCAAGACGGACTGCGGGGCTTACCACGTGGTGACTCGTTTCTTCGCGGTCAACGACGATAAAATGCCAGCCGGTGAACATAGAAGCCCGAACAGCCAAGTTGGGCCAGACACCGCTGCACCTGGCCATTCTCTCCGGGAACGAGGAGGTGGCCGAATTTTTGCTGAGACGAGGAGCGCACCCTAACTCAGCCGACGCGAAGGGATTGACACCTCTGCATTGCCTTTGCAAGACCGATAGAAATGTAAACTTATTCGAGCTGTTCCGCACAATCAACGGTCATAAAGGATGGCTAGTGCCGGTCGACCCGTTGGACAACGAGCTCCGAACCCCGCTTCAATGGGCAGCGGCGAGCCTCGCGCCGAATATATGATCGATTCTCTCTTGATCGGTGATGTCCTCCTGTCGAGCTTCGCTTATCCAGATCGGAGTCTTTTCAACCAGTGTTTCGAATCTTCGTTGACGGGTGAACCGGCCGAGATAAAATTAAAAATAGCGTTTGGTCTACTGAGCGTGGTCGAAACTCTGGACGAGGGAGGATACGAACCGAAGCTCAGCGACGTTCTGACGATCATGTCGTTGTTCGCCGAGCGGAACTTGTTCGACAATTCGGTTCTCGAAGCAAGCAATTGGTACGACGACGAGGAGTTCGCAAAAGTAGCAAAAAAAATCATGATGTATTGCGAGGAGGAAGAGGAAAGCTTGAATCTGTCCTTCTACGACCTGATCCAATTACCAACCAAAAAGGCGGCGCAAACACTCACATATCATTACTGTTGCTGCGACCAGTTCTGGTCCTCTGAAAATATGGGGAAGTTGCCCGAGGCATCCAAAGAGATTTGCGCCCGGTACTTTTGCGAGAAAATTACGAGAACATTTTTCCGACGAATGACCGTGGAATGTTTCTATCAGTTCGTACGCCCACACCTGACACTCGACTGCTGCGAAGCGATCGTCGATAAGTTGTCTGCCAAAGATTGGTACAATATTTGCTTGTCGGTTTGTCAAAACCAAAGCTCGCGATGACTCTTGTATTTTCATGTAACCATTGCTTTGAACAACAAAAAATTGTATATTATACGTTAGTTGAAAAGGTGCAGCAAGGAAAAAAGTATCCGTATACGTACGGATGATTGAAAAAAAAATCATTGATGTAAACTTGAGCTTCGATACATTAGTTGGTATTGAAATAATATTATTAATGACACTCCGACGGATGTGCTTTACAATCAAATATGTAAATACAAAATGATTACATACGATATTTTTCAATTTTTTATGTAATTCTGTAGATTTTCAATAACATTAAAATGAATAAATAAAAACTGCTGCCAATATATACGCAAAAAGAGCCTAAAAATACGATTGTTCTTTTTTTCTACGCATCAAGTCCAATATATTGTTGAAATAAAAAAATTTAAAACATCTGGTCAAGACTAATGCAGCCAGTTACAAAAGAATTTATTACGAAGTATGGAAAAAAAATTTCTTAACAGCAGAAAATACTTCATAACTTTTTATATAATCGCTAAATCGGAAAATTAATTATTGTTTAACTCATAGCACAGTTTTGAATAATGGGCACTATTCTTTGAAAATTTCATTTATTATACAGAATTTATTATTGGAATTATTATGTAAATTTTTAAACAGTACTCTTAACATAAGGTTCATAATTATAAGGTGCTAAATATCCAATTCCAGACAAAGGAGTTGGCTGCCTTGTTCCTACCGGTTCTATGTCCAAGTCCAATGGTACAATACTCTGCCTTAAATCGGTTTTTAGACTACTCATTGTCAGAGTCACATATTATCCAGGGTACGAGTAAATAGGATTATTTGAATGATGATCTGATGGAAAATCCAAGTGGTGAAGTTCAAGTTTGATAAAATAAATTTTCATTATACATGAGCCAGAGAGGCATGAGACAGAGTAAGAAGCATAGCTATTCGATTTACCTGAGATCATGGATACTTTCTTTATTATGGTGCCAAGAATAATAATTAATTTTCAGTGTTCCTTGCTTATAATTATATTCATGTTCTCGGACCTCCAACTTGAAAAGCCCTCGAGCGTAAGTGAATTTTACGCCAGTTACAACGATGCCATCATCGAAATAAATATCGTTCAGCTCAACTGATCTTTTGTCCCAGCTTAATCGGGGT
The DNA here is from genome assembly GCA_034770305.1 of Trichogramma dendrolimi. Classification (NCBI taxonomy): domain Eukaryota; kingdom Metazoa; phylum Arthropoda; class Insecta; order Hymenoptera; family Trichogrammatidae; genus Trichogramma; species Trichogramma dendrolimi. Next base: position 475,258 of record JAPMIB010000094.1, on the reverse strand, counting down.
TTGTCGATATCAAACGTCACATTACCGTCGGCAATTTCATATCTGTTCTTACTAACCAATGATTTTGTCGTTGAATCGACCGACCCCGATGGTAATAATACAGCTTTCTGTATCTGAAGATAAAAAATACTGTCGATTTTTATTAGACGAACTCCTGCGATCACTCTGTGAAAAAAATTATAGTATAATTCGAATTTTACGATGACAAATGGGGTATCGTTTGAATTACAAAATTCTCACTTGTTTTGATTCACATCGGATACAACTTCTCTCAAGTTAACATAGATATCCAAACTTTGATCGATATTTTCACATGTACATAAGCAAACTTTGCAAAACTGAAACATTTCGTAATACTTATTTATTCTAGTTACTTCTCCATTGCACGATTCTGTGTTTTTATCAAAGAATTCGCCATCGTCAGTTTCTACATATTGATATTTGCGTTGACTTGTCGTATACTGCAATAGAAATGCAATGTACATAAAAATTGTATCAATCATTATATTACACACTGCATTCGTAAAATTACCGGTGAATTACAAATTCTAACGTTTAAATCGAAAGATTCGCATGACCTTAGAGTACCAGGACAAGGAAATGTATGATGATACTTGTCGCAATAATATTTAAATTTATCTGTAGAGCATAAAATTGTAGCCTCAATGAAACGAGCACATTTGCCGACGCAATGGTCCCATGAAGAAATTCCACTCGTTGCCAGAGTAACCTCAGGTTCGAACGACTTGTAAATGAATGGGCTAAACTTCTCAAAAGTGATACCTAGAAATATTTTGAGCTTAAATTGTTATTTTGGAAAATGATCGTTTCTTACCTTTGCGAGGATTTGAATTGCAATTCCAAAATTCACGAGATGCTTTCGACAAGACTTTTTTCACAGCCGATACCGCTTGTTTTGACCTTTGAGCGAAAGCTACTTGCAAATTATTAGTTTCCCACAGCATATCTATTTTTTGAAGTGTACGGATTAAATGTATTTAAATTAAAAAAATTTTTTATTTATTTTTACTTCGTTTATTTTTCATTTGGACCTTTATCGCAAACAAATCCATTCTCATTCCATTGATCTCGGCTGCGCACAGTGCTTTAAACAAATTCAGAATAATAATTTGCTGCGAGCGGACTCTCGAACAAACGAGCAAGGATGCCTCCATCATTATCACTTCGTGAAAAAACATAAATTTTTATATTTCTGCCGTAACTTACAATAATGATTTCCGACAATTCGTGAAAAGCACTCAGTGTCCATCTATCGACGCTCAATACGTTATGCATGTCGGTTAAAATGGCTCTTATACCTCCGTTCAATCATCTAACACTATTAGTGAAGTCATGCAAAGCTAATGAGCATTTCCCTGAACAAACTTCTATAAATCGAGTGTAATAAAAGTCTAATTTCTCTACAAGTTTGAAAAAATCATCCAGTCTTGGTATGAGAATAGTGTGCAACCTTAACTCTTCTAGTTTACTCACAACTTCTTCCATGAAACCCCGGAGTTCTTCAGAAATATCATCTAATTTATTATTGATATCGGTGAGAGTATTCTGCATATCATTCAAGTCCTCTTCCTATGTGTCTCCATTCGAAGATATTAATGAAACGAAGTCAGAGAGGGATTGAATAATTGAATTGGGTCGTTTAAAGAAGTTAAAACGTCTAGTCCAGATAGAGCAACTTCGAATGGTTTTAATTCCGCAGCCGCATTTCGTACAGTAGGGGATAAAAATAAAAATGGAAATATTTTCAATATTATATTCATATTTAAGTTATATTTTGAACTAAATACAAAGTTTCGAGTATTAAGAATTTAAAGGAAATGCATGCTTTTGAAAATGTGTTTAACTGCTCGCATGATCATAACGAAGAACGTGACGCATTAATTTGATGTTTGATTTTAGTGCTTTAGTTTTATTTCTGCGAAGAAAAGACAAAATGCTACTTGCGTCCATTTTTTCAAAATTTTCAAGAAAATTTGAATTATAACTATTTTATTGATTCTTAACATAAGGCTCATAATTATAAGTAAAAGTCTTGAGTGTTAAGTATCCGGCTGCACGATTTTTATGACTTTTATGGAATAACCCAACGCCAGACAAAGGAGTTAACTGCCTGGATTCTACAGGCTCTATGTCCACAAATGGTACAATACTCTGTCCAACATCAGTATCTAGACTACTCATTGTCAGCTTCACGTATTGTTCTGGATACGAGTGAATGGGATTACTCGAATGATCTGATGGTAAATCCAAGTGGTGCAGTTCAAGTTCACTAAAAATTAATTTTTTCATTCAATGTAAGCTTGATTCAAGTGTATGGTGTGGAATTTCGATTTACCTGAGATCACGGGTACTTTTTATGTTATTGTGCCACGAATGATTATCTACTTCAAGTTTTCCTTGTTTGTAATCAAATTGATGACCTCGAATCTCCAAGTGTAACAGCCCATGAGCCAGAGTCAGTTTGACGCCAGTTACCACCGACTCAATATCATCGAGTTCAATATCATCCAGCGCAAATGTTCTGTAATCTGAGGTTAATCGGAGAATATCGACACCAGCCTGCAAACTACTGTCGATCTTTTGATAAGAGTTAACTTTTTTCCATGATTTTGTTTTCGTATCGACTAAACCCGATGGTAAGAGTGCAGCTTGCTGTATCTGAAGATGAAAAAGGTTGTTGTGTGTTTTTCTAAAACGAACTCCCACAATAACCCTGCAAAAAAAAGATTTTTATCGTGCATGATAATTAGTAGGTATTCGTTCGAAATACTAAATTCTCACCTGTTTTCATTTACGTCGGATACAACTTCTCTCAAGTTGACATAGATTGGTATATATTTACGTCGTAATTTTTGCATGTACACAAGCAAGTTTCGCATATCCAATAATCGTTATGATATGAGCTAAAACTAGTTATTTCTCCCTCGCATGATCCTTCATTATTACCATAGATCTTACCATCGTCACCTTCTACGTACTGATATCTACGTACCAATTGAGATTGGCCTTTAGACTACAAAAAAATTATTGCATAAAAATTCTGTCAATCATTCAATTACACTTGTTTCATTACCGGAGTATTACAAATACTAATTTTTGAGTCGAAAGAATCACAAGAACTTAGATAACCAGGACAATGATATGTTGTTATAAAATAGCTGCAATCGTTTCGATTTGAATTCTTATTACACGAGGTTTCATATTCAGCATTACCAAATCGATTACAGCCTCCAATGCAACGGTTGAATGGATATCCATCTCCTACTATCTTAAATAGACTTGCCTCGGGCTCTAATGACTTGTAAATAAATGGGCCAAATTTCTCAAAAGTAACACCTGAAAATATTGACGTTCAATAATTATTTTGAAAAAATATTACAATTTACCTTCTTGTGGATCGCTCGATGCGCAGTTCCAAAATTCAAGAGATGCTTTTGACATGGCTTTCTTCACAGCTGATACAGCGTGTTTTGACCTTTCAGTGAATGCTACTTGCAAGTTATTAATTTCCCATGTCATTTCTATTTTTTGAAAAACACATGATAAAAGAATTTGAATAAAAATTATTATATGTATATTCACTTTTACCCTCTTTATTTTTTATTTGCGCCTTTATTGCAAACAAATCCATTGTCAATCCTTTGATTTCTGCTGCACAAAGCGCTTGATACAAATTAAGAATAATAAGTTGCTGCGAGCGGCCTCTCGAACAAACGAGCAGAGAAACCTGAATTGTTAACGCTTACATGAAAAAAAACAGCAAAACAAACAAATATAATTCTGAATGTTTCTGCAGTTACTTACGAAAGTGTTATCGGTCAATTGACGAAAAGCACTCGATGTCCACCTATCGTTACTCAGAGTATTATGCATCTTGGTTAAAATAGCTCGTACACCTTCGGTTAAAGATCTAACGCTGTTTATGAAGTCGTGCAAGGCTCGCGAATACTTCGTTTTGTAAACTTCCTTAAATCGGTCGTAATAGAAGTCTAATTTTTCTCCAAGTTTAAAAAACTCATCCAGTCTCGATGTAAGTAGAAGATCTATATTCAATTCTTTCAGTTTGTTCATGACTTCGTCTCTGAATCCCTGGATTTCTTCGGAAATATCATCTAGTTTATTGTTGATATCAGAGAGTGTATTGCGAATGTCACTGAGGTCCTGTTGTGATGTATCCCCATTTGAAAATATTAATGAAACGAAGTCGGAAAGAGATTGGAATAATGCGATTGGGTTGTTTAACGAAGTCAAAACGTCGAGTCCAGATAGAGCAACTTCAGATGGTTTTAATTCTGCAACTACATTGTGTACATTAATGGATATAATTAAAAATGAAAGTTTTGTTAATATTGAATTCATATTAAGGTATCTTTTAAACTAAATACAACGTTTTAAGTGTTAAGAATTTAAAGAAAATTTCACTCTTCGAAAATTACGCACATGATCGTCACGATAAACGTGATTAATGTAATGACGCATTAATATAATGTTTGATTTAAATGTTTTAGTTATAATTCTGAGCAGGAAAAGCGAAAAGCGAATTTCTTCCATTTTTTTAAAATAATATTGAGAAGTAAAATGCCGATGTTGACTATTATATACTTTGAGATAGAATAGATGAGTAAGCATAACATCTATCATCATTTGCACCATTGTACATAACGACTTGAGTCCACATCGACGTTGAAAAATGAAAAACATTTTAAGTTTGTTAACCATCTTTTATTAACTTTGTTGAAATATTTTAATACATAAAAATGTCCCCTCTTAGAAGTTCGTTGTGAATCCATTTCATTTTCACAGCTAGTTAGATACACTGCACCATAGTTATAAAAATGTGGAAGCGCAACAGATTGTCGAGAAGTCAATAATGAAGAGTATATAGTCAATTAACTTAGGTTTATAGATTAAAATAAATTCACGCATCATATAAGATATACCGTCTGTCACGAGACAACTGTCGACGAGGAAGAAACTGTAGATTATTTTATTCATTTTCACGCAACCCTCTTAAGATGCCAGGCGTAATCATAATTCAAAATTTTGAGCGCTAAATATCCAGCAGCGCCATTTTTGCGACTTTTATGGAATAATCCAACTCCAGCCAAGGGAGTTGGCTGCTTCGATTCTACCGGCTGTACGTCCACAAATGGTACAATAGTCTGCCCTACATCGTGTTTGAGGCTGCTTGTTGTCAACGTCACATATTGTCCAGGGTATGAGAGAATAGGATTATTCACATAGTCTGATGGCAAATCCACGTAATACAGTTTGAGTTCGCTAAAATAAATTTTTTCATTAAAAATGAAAAAGATTCTTCTACAAGGCATAATTATTTGGTTTACCTGAGACCACGGGGTCTTTCTTTATTACGGTACCAAGAATAATAATTAGTTTTCAATTTTCCTTGTTTATAACTAAATTTATGTCCTCGGGCTTCCAACTTTATAAGCCCCCGAGCGTAAGTAAATTTTACGCCAGTTACAACGATGCCATCATCGAAATAAATATCGTTCAGCTCAACTGATCTAACGTTCCAGCTCAACCGAAGATAGTCGACACCATCCTTCACATTTCTGTCGGTAATGTTATATCTGTTAACTTTTACCCATAATTTTGTTTTTAGATCAACTAAGCCCGATGGTAATAGAACAGCTTGCTGTATCTGCAGGTGAAAAATGTTGTCGATTTTCTTCAAACGAACTCCAACAATGACGCTGAGAAAAATAAAAATATAGCTCGCAAGTTCATGATAACGAGTAAAAGATAGTTTTAACAACAAAATTCTTACTTGTTCCGATATACATCTGATACAACTTCTTTCAAGTTGATATAGATATCCAAATTTGGATCGATATTTTCACATGTACATAAGCAAACTTGGCAATAATAGAATTCATCAAGATATTCGCTAAAGCTAGATATTCCTGCATTGCACGATCCTGTGTTTTCACCGAACAATTTCCCATTATTACCTTCTACGTATTGGTACCTGCGTTTACTTGTGTCATACTACAAAAAAAGTGTGAATAAAAATTGTATCAATTTCAAAAATGCATTTTTAGATTTACCTGTGTATTACACATCGTTACGTGGGAGTCGAAAGATTCGCAATTCCTCACAGTACCAGGACAAATATGTAGAAAACCATCGCAATATGAATTAATTATATCTGCTTCACACATATTTTCAGCTTCAGTGTAACGAGCACAGTCTCCAACGCAACGGGTCCATGTATAATATCCGTCTACGATCGTCGACAGACCAGCCTCAGGTTCGAATGACTTGTAAATAAATGGGCCGAATTTTTCAAAAGTGACACCTATAAAAATATTCATGTTAAATGGCAATTTTGGAAAATTATTACTTCTCACCTTCTTGAGGATTTGAATTGCAATTCCAAAATTCACGAGATGCTTTTGACATGGCTTTTTTCGCAGCCAATAAAGCTCGATTCGACCTTTCAACGAATTCGTTTTTGTGCGTTTTGACTTTCCCACGTAGTTACTATTATTAAAAGGACACATTTTAATTTTAATTTGAATAAAAAATATTTGATCATTGCCCTCGAAGAAATGCTCAATATTAATAACGATATGGTGACTAAAAACATTAAAAAAATACTGTAGATTTTTTTGGTAAAAATAATAAGCCCATTTTAACCCGTTAACGCCCAGACGGACAGAATTTTTATTTCTTTTGTAGTGACCAATAAAATCATCTTATCAGGGTGAGAAAAATTCTAGAGTACTCATTTTCGATGTAAAATTTAATGTACTTTCCGAATATGAGTTTATAATTGACCTACGATGCATATTAAAAAAGTTATAAACAAATTATTGCAAAAAAACACGATTTTGAATCCTGAAAAAAAATTTTGATTCAAATTTTTTTTATGAAAGAGACTTCGATCGTGGCCAATAATACCCAAAATTGTGGAATAACGATCTAAAGTTTAAAGTACCGTAGGTGGGATTGGAAAATTCAAGATGGTGGACACCAAAAAATACACTTTTCCAGAAAATTGTACTCAAAATCTTTGGTATTTTTACTCGTAAACGATCAACTTTAGGAAAAAAAGTTACCCTACAAAAAGTGTTTAAAATCATTCAAAGATTACGTAGGAATTTTTTCAGAATTTTTTGAAAATTTTTGAAAATTTTTGAAAAATGACCGAATTCCACTATGAACAAAAACATTTTTTTAATTCGTAAACGAACAACTTTAGAAAAAAATGTTACTCTACAAAAAGTGGTTAAAATCACTTGAAGATAACGTAGGAATTTTTTCAGAATGTTTAAGAATTTTTTGATTTTTTCAAATTCGGTCATTTTTCAAAAATTTTCAATAAATTTCAAAAAATTCTGAAAAAATTCCTACGTAATCTTTGAATGATTTTAAACACTTTTTGTAGGGTAACTTTTTTTCCTAAAGTTGATCGTTTACGAGTAAAAATACCAAAGATTTTGAGTACAATTTTCTGGAAAAGTGTATTTTTTGGTGTCCACCATCTTGAATTTTCCAATCCCACCTACGGTACTTTAAACTTTAGATCGTTATTCCACAATTTTGGGTATTATTGGCCACGATCGAAGTCTCTTTTCATAAAAAAAATTTGAATCAAAATTTTTTTTCAGGATTCAAAATCGTGTTTTTTTGCAATAATTTGTTTATAACTTTTTTAATATGCATCGTAGGTCAATTATAAACTCATATTCGGAAAGTACATTAAATTTTACATCGAAAATGAGTACTCTAGAATTTTTCTCACCCTGATAAGATGATTTTATTGGTCACTACAAAAGAAATAAAAATTCTGTCTGTCTGGGCGTTAACGGGTTAAATGACTTGAAAGTGACCATTTAATTGTTTTAAAAAATATATATTAATGTTCGATCGTTTTAAATATGATAATACAACTTATTGCCTCCACCTTTCGATGGCGAGTTCCTTTATCTGTAAATCTGCAAGTAGCCAATTAGAAATGTTTATATAAATCGAAACTTGTCGAATTGAACTAAATTATTCAGTTTTAATGAAGGTCTACATTTAAAACTTTGAGAATTAATAAAAACTATTGAAGTAGTGTTAAATGTTTCTTTGCACACATAATGTATAGTCAGAAAATTGTCATTGAGCTTAAAAAAAACTTGGTAGATTATTATATGTCCATAATAAATTGAGCATTTCTACCAAAAAATTTATACCGTGCTTGTTTTTCATTTGCGCCTCTATTGCAAACAAATCCATTATCAATCCTTTGATCTCGGCTGCGCAGAGTGCTTTAAACAAATTAAGAATAATAATTTGCTGCGAGCGGCCTCTCGAACAAACGAGTAGAGAAACCTGAATTATTAAAGTTTACATGAAAGAAAGCATACATTTTTATATTTTTTCAGTGACTTACAATTGTGTTATCAGACAATTCATTGAAAGCACTCGGAGTCCATCTATCGATACTTAGTGCATTATGCATTTCATTTAAAGTTGCTTCGACGCCACCTATCAATGATCTGGTAGTTTTTATAAAGTCATCCAAATAAGCTGCTCGGGCATACTTCACTTTGGACACCTCTTTAAATCGATGGTAATAAAAGTCTATCGTCTCTCCAAGTTTAAAAAAGTCATCCAATCTTGATATAAGCAAAATATTTGTGTTTAATTCTTTCAGTTTGTTCATGACTTCTTCCCTGAACCCTTGGATTTCTTCAGAAATTTCATCTAATTTATCATTGATATCCGTGAGAGTACTCTGAATGACACTCAAATCATCTGTTGATGTATCTTCGCCCGAAACTATCAATGAAACGAAGCTGGAGAGGGATTGGAATAATTCAGTTGGGTCATTCAAGGAAGTCAAAATGTCTAGTCCAGATAGAGCAACTTCAAATGGTTTTAATTCCGCGGCCACATTTCGTACAGTAATGGATAAAAATAAAAATAAAAATGGAAATATGTTAAATATTGTATAATTCATATTAAAGTTATCTTTTTAACTAAATACAAAGTTTTGAATTTTTGGAATTTAAAGAAAATTTATGCTCTTAAAGAAGTGTTTAACTGCTTGTATGTTTATCACGAAGTACGCGGTGACGCATCATCGTCGAGATTGAGTTTAGTTTTTTTAGTAATATATTAGTATAACATAATATTCATATTTTGGCTATACTTGCGATTATCAATAAAAAAAAATTTTTTAATTCATATTGGTCGTTTATTCATTTAAAATTACCGCGAGTGTGCTCACTACGATTTTAAGACCGCCAGACAAATGTGATACAAATCCTGTTTCGTGAGATTCGTGTCCACGATCATTTCACAGCTGATATCCGTCAGCCGACATCGCATCAACGCTCGGAGAGATCTCGCTGCCCATCTTTGCAAAATGGTTCTCAACAGTATCGCGCCCGCCCTCGCCTCGAATTTTTCGCCAACCTCTCCGACGAACCAACCGTGTAATCTGTACGTATAATGAGAAAAGTCTATGTCGCCGTATTGCTCCCGTGCTTTTTAGAGTGGTAACTTCATGAGGTCGTAGAACGATGTGCCATTAGTTATATAACATTGTTTTAAATTTCTCTTGACCAATGCGTCTTCGTCGTACCATGGGGTGTCCACATGACGAAAAATCCGCAGTCGACGAATGATCTAATAATCGTGCAAGCTTCGGTTAGATTTAAATAGTTACTAAAATAGTTTAACTTCTTGATGACAGAAACAAATTTAAGTATCTCTTTTAATTTCTCTGCATTTCCATATCTAATATTAACAAATTGCGGTCTCCTCGAATTACTGTTTTCTAGTACACGCTTTAATCTTTCAATCTCAATTTCTTCTTCTTGTGAGCTGTTCGATTCTTCTCCTTCTTCGGTCTTCTGATCGACATTTTCTACCGAGCTCTCCAATTTTTTAGAAACAGAGCTATCAAGACTGACATTGGATTCGTCGTCGGACGACGTTTCGCACGGATGAGCACACGCAGACATATTCGCTTAAAATTTAAGTTATTTTTCACTATCTTTATGAAAATCACTTGCTGCGGTCGACCCGATTTTTGGTGCTTTGTTCAGACTCCGGCGACGTAACGTGTACTGACTATACTACGATCTATGTAGAGATGAGTAAACGACGTGGAAAAAGCAATAATAGTGTATACAGTAACACTAAGAAACAATAAATTTAATTTCGAAAGTTTTAAATTAACGACTACATTTAATTTTCAATTTCAAATGGCCAAAATCTGACAATCAAAGTAATTTTTGATTTCAGATGAATTAAAATTTAAAACTCTAATCATAGTTTAATTCTTAATTTGCATAAATTATAATGAGACATCAATTAATTAGGATTCAACCGAACATACTTAATGCTGTTTGAGGAACAACTTAAAGTAATGCGATGATTATTAATACCTATATTTCGAATAAGTTCGCATCTTTGGATAGCTCTGACTTAAAAATATTTCATAGGTTAATTTTTTTAAATTAAAAAGTTTCTCGAAGGTTGTTGCGTCTTTCTAAATTTTTTTATTGTACGTCAATCAATGAGTTGTCAATTATAATGATGATAGTTATTTATTATGGGCATTCAAATATAAAAGTAAACACAAGCATATTTTTAGGAAGAAGCTGTTTGCCAATAAATCGTCTGCGGTTTTCATATCAAATCGTTCACAAATATAGTGGTAACGGAAACACTCACACGTACTTATACAATTATTTTTATTTTGTCACTTGCAGACTTACGCGTTCGAAAACTGGGCTGAATTTTTCAAACGGTAAAATCGTCATTTTCAAGTCATTTAAAATGTACTTCATTTTTTTCAGCATTTTTACCAACATATTTACGTCAGATTTAGACGATTACCAAGAACTATTTGGCTACAATTAAAAATGAAAAAGTTCTCCGTAATCTCCGGAAATATTTAATTGTCATAACAAGCAACATTACATCTAATTCCGATTTTCTTAATAGGCTCGGTTATAACAAGTATATAGTTTAAAAGATGCCAATATACGATGCACAGCCTAGAGAAGTATGTTTACCAATGAAGTTCAAATTCAATATTCCAACTTGCCGAGGTCTTCGTAATTCGCGCGAAGAGCGTCTCGCCGCGCAGTGCCGCCAACTTTCAAGCTCGCTTCGTACGCTCATGCGCGATCGACTCAAAGACCTACAACAGAGACTCGCAGGCGGCGAATTACCAACGGTATAACATTACACCGAGTGTGTATATACGGCAACAAAGTCTCATACATCCAGCCAGCCACATAGCATAAGATGCGTGGCCAGTTTTACGTGTTGTGTTGTCCCAGTGCATAATCAACCTTTATAAGTAGCTCGTGCGCGTGAGGGGGTGAATCGTGTCCGGTGCCTGCGGTGTATGTCCCAGCTGATTATGTGCGAGAACAAGTCCGGAGCCAGACGACGACGCTGCGGCTGCTGCTCGACGAAGACGAAGACGACGACAACGACGCGGTGAGGAAAAAACAGCTGACGAAGCGGATCGAATGACGACTCCTCTGGCGCTGCTGCGTGCTGCTGCTGCTGCTGCTGCCTCGTTGTTGTTGTCATTATCATCATGTATCCCGCGGCGAGGACCGAATACATTAGCCTCGACCTCGGTCTTGGCCCGCCGGCTTTCATCAGCAGCAAGCCGACCTCGCGCAGCTTGTGGAGGGTGAGTTGATCATTATATTTCTTGTCGATTGAAATCTTTCTCAATAAATAGCTGTATTCGTGGCTTTGAACGAGGCGAAATTATGCGGAAATCAAGTCCTTTAATAACGCGTAGAAAGGAGATGGATTTTTCGATATAATTAGTGCGCGTCGTGTAAGAACTTCGATAAAAATTATGTTCACAAAATTTTGCAAATGATTCGTTCACTGCTAAAACTTCATAATATTCCATATGGACTTCCATAACACGTTTATATTCGTTTAAATTTTCATTCAAAAATTACGTGCTCTCCGCGAAAAATTATTAGCCATCTACTCGAGGGCCTAGCATATAAATCTAATATCATGGCACATTTTGTTGATCACTGCTTTTAATTTGCAGCAATGGAACCAGCTCTCTAGATTTCAACGAAATATTTTATACTTCTCTGTGATAACTTTTATAATTCTCATCATATACTTGATGCCTGGAAAATCTCAGACTCATGCAGGAATCGACGAGATTGACTATGATAGCGCTAAAAACGAAGCCCAGCAACCGAAGGTAAATGATTCGATATAATATTTTTACTTTTAATTCCCAAGTAAACAATTAATTATTAGATCGATTATAATTGTATAACTTTTTTTATACAGAGGGCAGATGAATTATTAGAAAATATCAAACAGATTGAACAAGAGAAACAATTGGAAGATACGCAAGCCCTGATAAAAAGTATTAGAGAACGATTAATACAAAAACACGAAGAAGTAGATAAAGCAGAAAAGTATAAGGAAAAAAATGAAATCGCGGAAAACAATGAGAAATCCAAGAACGCGGATAATCAGCAGCAGGTCGAAGTTATCGAAGGGCCCGAGTTTCAGCCCGAAGCCAATCAAATCGACGGCAATCAGATTCACGAGCCACCGAAGCATAAAATCGAGCCGCTCAAATTTTATGGTAATTTTAATCGATAATTAATTGTCTCGACGCGAATTTTTCTTTATAATTTGCGAACGATGCATCGCGCGCTGACTAAGCTTGCGAGAATTTAACGTAGGAAAAAAATTGCGTGCAACGCGGAAAAAATGATGTTTCGACTTACGTACAATTATTTTTTGAAAAGTCGAGGTCTCCAAAACTCCGACTATAATTAGCTTGAAAATGTCTATTTTAAGAATCTAATATTCTCTTTCAGGCCCGCAAAATGACAGGCAAAGAGCAGTCGTGGCGGCTTTTAAGCACTCCTGGGCAGGATATAAAAAATTCGCCTGGGGTAAGGACAATGTCAAGCCAATATCCAAAGGATTTCATGAATGGTTCGGATTAGGATTGAGCATAGTTGATGCTCTGGACACCATGTACATGATGGGTTTGAACGAAGGTAATAATACAATAATACAAAAAATTTAAGACTCTTAATTAAATGTAAGCAAGTGTTTCATTCAAATTTTTGTGTCTTTCGTCCTTAGAATTCGACGAAGCTCGAAATTGGGTCAAGGACAGCTTGAACTTTAAACAAAACAGGGACGTCAATCTGTTCGAGGTCACCATCCGAGTACTCGGAGGACTGCTGTCGGCCTACCATCTGTCCGGCGACACGATGTTCCTCAACAAAGCCATCGATCTCGGCGATCGCATGCTGCCCGCCTTTAACACACCCTCCGGCGTACCCTACTCGGACGTGAATCTCGGCGCCCGCAGCGCCCACCCACCCAAGTGGGGCCCCGACAGCAGCACCAGCGAGATCACCTCGATCCAGCTGGAATTCAGAGATCTGAGTCGCAGCAGCGGCATGGGCAGATTCGAGGATTCTGCATCGAAAGTGTCCGAGCACGTGCACAGGCTGGAGAAGTACGACGGATTGGTGCCGATATTCATCAACGCGAATACGGGGATGTTCAGAGAGTACGCGGTTATTACCATGGGAGCGAGGGGTGACAGTTATTACGAGTACTTGCTGAAGCAGTGGATACAGACTGGCAAACGATTGACTTAGTAAGGATACGTTAGAAAAATTATTTTTACACGCGATGGTTGTGAAATTAAAATTTATTGTTTTCCATTTCAAGTTTGAAAGACGACTATTTGCAAGGAATCGCGGGTACGGAGAAACATCTGATCAAGAAAACAGCCGTTAACAAGTACTGGTTTACAGCTGAGCTCTTGGGCACGACTCGCGATCTAAAACCAAAAATGGTAAGCTCCTTTCTCCTATCGATCAATTAGAAATTCCATCGATTATTGCGTCACTTACCGAAATTTTTATTTTAACAGGATCATTTGACATGCTACCTGAGCGGAACCCTGGCACTGGGCGTGCACAATGGCTTACCCAAGGATCATCTGACCCTGGCCGACGAGCTGCTGAAAACTTGTTACCAAACTTACCTCATCCATCCGACTGGTCTGGCGGCCGAGCTCACTTACTTCAATATGCAGGTAGGAATATTCATTAGACGACGAGGAGACACTTATATTCATGTATACAGACGTTTCGTAATTGCTTAATTTTAAATTCTTTCTCTCTCTCTGTCTGTCGATCCATTAGAAAACCGATGACGCAAACCATCGAGACATGTACGTTAGAACGAACGACGCTCACAATTTATTGCGGCCTGAATTCATCGAGAGTCTGTACTACATGTATTACTTTACCGGCAACAAGACTTACCAGGATTGGGGATGGAGAATATTCCAGGTATACATTACGATACATTACATCAATCGCAATGACGCGAAATCAATTTCATTGTTGTTTAATCGACATTTTTATTTTCCTCCAGTCCTTCGAGAACTACACGAAAGTGGAGCACGGCTACACGAGTATTAGCAACGTGAAGAACGTCCACAACACGCGACCGCGCGACCTGACCGAGAGCTTCTGGTTCGCCGAGACCCTCAAGTATTTGTATCTGCTGTTCGACGACTCGAGGCAGCTGATAAGCCTCGACAAGTGGGTGTTCAATTCCGAGGGCCATCCGTTGCCCATCTACGAATCGTAATGATATAACAACGTCTTCGACGAGAGGTGACGCAAGAAAAAATTGTTGGCAATTGTAAATGAATAAGAGAAAAAAAAACATTGAGACATTCGCGAAATGATTCAATTATATTTGTGATAGAAATTTTGCATTTTAGAATTTATATTTCTATAAACGTGCGGGCGTAGTGGTAACGCGAAAAAGAACATCCGACGATGATTGCTCTTTTTGTGTGTGTAAGAGAGCTTCAATTTTCTGATAGCGAAATCATGAATATCATTATAAATAAGTGAATGTAACGCGTATAGATAGTCTTACACGATGCTAGTCTTGTTTATAAAAAATTTGTTGAACGTATTGATGGAGTTGTGAAGGGTGTGGTGTCAACAGTATGCAATTTTTAAAATAATTCTTTTTATCGACGATTTGTTAGCGACAATAGGCTTCTTATAAGCCTTAATTGTAATTTGAAGTGTGTCTGTCCGTCAATAATACAGTTACTTATTCGTTTCTGCATTATGATTTTAGTACTAATTTATTAATTTTTTAAGATGCGTGTGTCATATTAATTGTTTAGTGAAATTTGTCAGCGTTTTTAATTTGTGTATTTATTTGTAGAAAATAAATACAATCTGACTTCCCAATAGTAGATTTATAATGGTGTAATGTCCTGTATTTGTAATAACCAAATCTCGAATGAATCTTCAAAATATTCATTGTAAATTAGTTTCTTAGCGTTTAGTTATGCCGAAACATTGAAAAAAAAGTGTGAGAATAAACGTAAGATTATAAAATCAATTGCAGCTATTTTACTTATTTTTTCAACAACGAAATATATTATTTGAAATCTCTATTTAATTTTGCCAAATAAACAGGTACGAAAAGGAAGAACAGATATAGGAAATGGTAAAAAATAAAAGATTATCAAAGGTTTGTAAATTCAAAAGGTCTCTCTCTGTACTTAATAAGCTTCTTATTGTATTTCACTTAAATATATAAATATTTATAGGTATAAAATATTCTTGTATGTATAAAAATAAGCTATACACGCTGTGGAGCGCGACAAACGTTCTTATTATTTTTTTTTTTTCATTTAACTTAAATTTATCTAGCTTTTTTTATATTTTTATAAAATATAAATTATATTAGACTTCTTCATCTTTTTTCCAACTATTGTACAATAAATCCGTGTGAAAACGATTAACATTTTTTTTGTTTTGCCTGCTCTGTCTCGCGGCGCGCACTGTCTGTGTGTGTGTGTGTGTGTGTTTCTCATCACATGATGCTGCACTCGCAGCACTGTTGCGTCACGTACAGGCAATTGACGATAAAGGGTATATCGTTCAGGTCCACGCGCTCCTCCTCGTCCTCGCCACCGCCGGCGGCAGCCCCCAGACCGTTGTGCTCTCCCGCCGCGTGCAACTTCTCCACGCTGGGATCGTCGGCGCCGCCGCCGCCGTTGACGTTGTTCTTGAGCTTGGCGGCGCTGTCCACGTGATCGCCCGCCGTGGGCACCCGAGTGATCGCGGACTGGGGCATCGGGAGGGTCGACTTCGTCACCGGGACCTCGAGCTCCTCGGACTTGGTGCTGGCGGAGTCGCGGGGCGACGAGTCGCTGCCGCCTCCGCTGCCGCTGCCGCCGCCCATGCTCTTCGAGGACTCCGTCGTGGAGTTATTTGAGCGAGGCGACGACGGTGTGATTTTGCCCGTCTGCCGCTGCTCGTCCTGCAGCGTGATCGACGGGTCTGTGGTGGTTGTCATAACACTGTGGGAATGAAAGAAAAACACAGATTAGTATTATTAATCATCGTTGATAGGTTTATTTTTCTACGTATATCGTTCGAGTGTCGTATATGTTTTGAATTTATCTCAATGCTAAACGAGCTAGATCTTGTCAAAGTTAAATTGCTCTTTATATTGTTTGCACGACGCGAAAGATTCAAGTATATTTTTTATTCTCACGCAGCAGTCGCAATCGCATGTAATCTAAATTGCTCCAGTTTTGCTCTCTCTCTCTCGCTCGACATTTATATACACCTAATGCATCGTTTAATATCCCACGATTTTCCCGTGCGCCAAGTTGAAAGACACATAATATTATAATCTCCATGATGCGTGCGTACGCTTGGCGTCACTATAGATTGTTCGACATCGATGTAAACATGAGCTCATTACACGCGGCGATGCATGATTAGAGATCATAAGTATGTACGCGTGTCATTTCGGTTCAATGTGCATATTCGACGTGAAATGTGCACAGACTAAATTGACGTATGACTAGATCGCCCAAGACGACGTTAGAATAAATCGACGTCTTGTCGTGTGCTCAAAGGATTATTTGGCGCGTGCCTACTCGAGCGCGTGAACTCGTCAATTGTCATTTGTCCCTTTCGTCGTCGTCGTGGGCGGGAGACGAAAATGATTTTAATTGGATTCGAGCTAATGTGTATATAGAGCCCCGCGTCCGTATTTGTTGAAAGATTTTATTCAATAAAAACCAAGTGAAGTGCCTTAGAGAGTCTTAGATACGACGAGGCGATAAATTATATTGTTTAAACTGTGCTGCACGCTTCGATAAAAGAGAGCTTTTACGCAATATGTGTATGCATTATCAGTCTTTTAACTTATTCTTAGAATTTCTCGGAGACGCGCTTGCGGTTGCGTGCTCCTCTTTCTTTTATCGGTATATAAGGTAGGGGACACTTTTTTCGTGTCGATCGACAAAACAAAATTATATCGATGGTGTACACGAAAACAAAAACACAAAACTCATCGTCATTGATGAGCTGCTCTCGACTGATCGAGAAAAAAACAGCCTTGTAATTGAAGCATTTGTGTTTACGATGATTTATACATTCTCGTCGCACAGCTATTATGATATACGTACCATTTGGTTAGCCTACAGGGTGGCATGCGAGCCATCTCCTCGCGAGTCAGGGTCGGCTGATACATGTGCTCGCTCAGACCCATTTTGTATTTTTTTCCTTTCTTTCTTTCTTTTCACGAGGGAGTAGTGGTATTTATAAACTTGCGATCAACACATAAATTCGGTATTTTAAACGACAGCTGCTTTTGTCTGTTTTTTTGAGATCTTTCACTAATACTTGTTGGATGTTGTTGTTTTTCTATCCCCGAGATTATCTTTCCGTAACGATTGGCTGCCGGTTCGGTGCCGCCTGTTGCGTCTGACGGTTGTCACGCGGGATGGTCCTCTTTCTGGCGTGCTGCTGCTGCTGCTGTCGCGATGATAGCCTCATGGTACTGAGCCGCGAGCCACATCAGCTCGACTGTGATTTTTCCAAGATCAAATGGGAGAGACGTTTGTTAATTTGGTGATTTATGAGGAGAGGAGCGATTGAGGCATATTATATGCGGAGGCCATCGATGGGCAAAGATTTCAATAGAAAAATGAAAATATGAACTAGAAAAAAGGGAGTCTTTGCTCATTGGTAGCATATAATATACTCGGTTCCTATATATCATATCTCGATACACAGACACACATACACAGACATTCATTGGCAAATATAATTTTCAAGTACGATACTCTGCTGTAAAAAACCATATTCGATGTGTTCATCTTGACTCTTTCAATCACGCCAGTCCCATCGCTTGCGCAGATCTCCAGTTCTTTTTTTTTTTTTTTACTTCGTGCGGTGAGTTTTAAAATCGTCAGCTACGAGTCGCAGACACGAGATAGACGCACAGAGAGCGAGTTGCATGTAGGGAGACACGATCTCTACTCGAAACCTAATCTCTCATACTCGGTACTGTCTGTCTGCCTCAACTCAACTCTCGCATTCGCCATCCAGAGACGTTGTCTGGACAAAAGCTCGGGTACGTATCGTATATAAAAAACGTCGTGCGGTACACACACGAGTTATTATCATTCTCATTTTTTTTTACGACCTACGTCGTGGATAATTTAACTACTCTGTCGCAAAAAAAAAAATGAAGCGCGTGCGTAGTTTTATGCTCGCGGATCTGAATATTATACGTCTGAAATACGAAAGAAATAAAAAAGAAAAAGAAGCCAAGGATGACTGACTTTTTTTCTACCGCAAAGTCACGAGAAAAATCTGGGCCGAAAATCAATCGTTCCTTTTTTTTCTTCTCCTTCTTCGTTCTTCACCCCGCAACAAAGCGACTACGCATACGTGTGTCTCGGCACGAAGTTCGCGACGCACAAAAGGAGCGACCCGCAGGTAGTTTCCGTTTCTCTGTGCGACAGCGGCAGCTCGAGTTCGACGTGAAAAAAAAAAAATATATATAAGGCAATTTATCGCGCGTGTGAGACGTTTTCGAGGATACACACACATCGACATTATATCGATTTCAGGCAATAAATATGTATAACTTTGATTGAAATCTTCATTGTCAATGACGTAACGCAGAGATTAGAATCATTTGGTAAAAAAAAAGAAAATAAATAAATATATGTTGGGCTCAACTGCACAGTGTCTAATAATAATGACGAAATATTATACGCGCGATTTCCCCCGCGAACTAGCTCTCCACGACGTTAGCGCACTTTATTACAAAAGAAAGAAGGTACGCTGTAAGGATCAGGAGAGAGACGCCAGCAGCAGTAGCAACAGCTGCTCCTGTGCAGCGTAATACAGTCGCTCTTACAGTGAAGTATATGCAACGTAGCGCGAGTTGCCGAAATTTTCCGGAGCCTTATAATATACACAACATTATATGAAGTATGCGCAGTAATTAATTTTTACGACTTTTCAAAAACTCAAGAAAAACTGCTCGCGAGCTCGTAACTTACTCGCAATACAGCGTAACATCGTACGTATGTATTATTATACGAAGAGTCCATGAATTCACGCGAGGAGCTCGTTTATAAGAACGTTTATATACATATATCTATCTATAATAAACACGGCGTGTACATAAGACACGCAATAGCGCAACACGTCTCTCCATAGTCACGTACGTACTCATATGCAGTGCCTTTTTGCAAAACGTTTCATTAATGTGCACAGCCGCGAGTTCGAGTTCATATAGAGTATATGGAGATTTTGCCGCGGGGACGTCTACACGTACTGTATATCGTGTGCATTATAAATACGCCGTGCACTTTTGCGCCTTTCTCACGGCTCTGTGCCGAGGATAAATAAATGAGCTTAAGTTTAAACACGCGCACATACACACGTGCGCAGCAATGATATGCCCATTGTCGACGGGGTGTGTGCGGGTAATTTGTAGAAACGATGGACGTTGATTCGATGGTGCGATACAACAATGACTGTATAATAGGACCTGGATCTATAAGTGATTTTTTTTGCTTCGTCCTCCCGCGCGTATATAATATTCAGAAATTCCTGAATAGTGAATCATCCCGATGTGTTTTTTTTTTATTTTCGTTCGCTCGCGATCAACAGGTTTTTCGAAAACGCGCGCACGTGTGTCTCTTGGCAGCAGAAACTAATAAAGTAAAATGCTAATTACTTCGTTCCGAGTCGCCGTCGTTTTTTTTTTTTTTTTGTTGTCGTCGATCTGCGTGTGGTACATTAAACGACAAATACGAGAGACTCGGGGGACTCGTCGCACGTACGTCCGCGTGTGTATAACACGCGTACTCAGAAGCTGTCTTTTGGCGCGGTGCGCGTGTCCGGTCTATTACACGGAAAATCACTTAAGTTTGATAAACTCGAAAAGCCTCGAAGCGTTACGAGGACCTTCGACAGTTTTCCAATCTGCTGCTGCTGCTGCTGCTGCTACTACCGATAGCGCGAAGGACAAAGAAGGAGGTATCATCGAACGCGTGGACACACACGAGCGGAAAAAATATTGGACGAAAAAAATGAAACGCAGCTGAAGAGAGGAGTAAAAAAAAAAAAAAAAAGGAGAAATAATAAACCGGCCGAACGGGTTGAAAGACACCCGCTGAACTTTCACGACCTCTCTTTCTTTCTTTCGCTCTCTCGCTGTGTGTGTCTCGTCGCGTTTTTCGGACTTCTTTCTCTTCCTTTAACTTCAACGCAGAGCCGTGCACGCGCGCGCAGACTCGGAGAAATGTGCACACGAAGGTGCGTTGAATATATACTTTTTTTTCACCTCCTCGGCGAGAGAGTCAAGAGAAGAGAAGAGATGCGCCTCTATATATATACGAAGGCAGCCCACGCGACTTTTACGATGGACCCCCCCTTATTCTGCGTGCATTATAAGTCAAAGAAAGAGCGAGAGAGTAGAGAGATTATTTCTCTCTCTCTCTCTCTCTCCTGGATAATTTATGCAGACTCTCCTTCTTCACGCAACGTGGGAGGATTGTTTTTTTTTCTGCTGCTGCTCTGATACTGAACCGCGATAATATATAATGCCAGAGAGAGAAGAACTGCATGAGATTGCGCTTCTCTCTTAAGATTCTCGTGCAGCAGAGACGAATCACACTGCGCCGCGCGCCCTTATAAATCCGATTTATTTATTTTTCATTTTATTGCCAGGGGATTAAGCGATGATTCGTGAAATAATTCACGCGTACGCGTGTATATGCGCCCGTATAATATGCAAATCACCGGAATTATTGGAATTTCATGTCCTCGCGTCGTATTAATGCCCGCGAGAAGACGAAGAGATATCGAGGATCGCCGATCGAGCCGCCGCCGATTCTGACGAAGAGATTAAGTATGAAAAATAAAAAAAAATACTTATACAGAGGTAAAAAAAAGTCGCGAGCTCAGCCTGCAGGTTTTAACTTCAGGCACACAGGCAGGCTGTACGGTCAATTTTCACGTCTTGCTTGGCAAACACAGGAAACGAATGTTGAACTTGAAACAAAAAAATAACTCCTTTCTCTCTCTCTTACTCTCTGGCCGCGGCAGTGTCTCGCGCGAGACAGAGAGACAGACTCGTCGCCGTGGCGCGAAGGTAAAATCGCACGGTTTTCAAGCAGCGACGCGACTATTACTGATCGTACGGCACCAAAACGCAGCAGAATCCGTTCCTCCTGGCTGAATCGAATAAAATGATACGTAAGAAGGCAAAAAAATTTGGTCGATCGTCATTATTTCGACGAAAACTGCGAAGCGCTCGTTTATCTAGTTATTCGAACTCGAGGAATTCTCGTCGTCGTCGTCGTCGTCGTCGCAAAAAATTATATTATACGTCGAAGCTCGACTGTGCGACGCGACGAAGTTAAATAATACTGCGCTGCTGCACTGTGCAAGCACACATAAACTGCATGCACGCACGAAAAACCGCAGCGAGCGAGCGAGAGGCAAGCGCGAGGACGGAAGACGAACGACTGTACAGGTATAATATTACCATATATAGACCGCTGCGCGCTACGCGCGTTTATATGCACATTTTTCGACTTAAATACACGCGGCGTATGTCTGCGTGTACGTCTTCCTCCTCATTTCGCACGCACTAGCTCCGATATGTATGTACATAAGTTGCACCGCACGCTAGAACGAACCCCTCTCGTGTATACGTGTATTATAATATAGTCTCATAAGGAAGCCTAATCGCTCCTTATACACTCGGGAGAGCTGTGTGTGTGTGTGTGTGTGGGTATGAGCTGCTGATACTGCTATACAACGTGTGCATAAGTGCCCCCCACACACACACAGACACAGACAGATATACACAGGTAGGCGAGGTGTTCGGAGGTGCGCGCGAAGGTGATCATCGATCCGAAAGAGAGAGTTGGAATATTTTACGCGCACGGCACCCACGGCATTTAAAAGGTATTTGCAGGTATGTAAAAAGAACGCGCGTGGGCGAATTTCATTTTTGAAATTTGTTTCGGAAACGTATAACCACAAAAAGTTAAATTGCTACCCAGTATCCGACCATAATAAGTACGCTAAGCTGCTCGATAACGATAGCGAGTATAACGACGGCGCCACGTAGCGCGCGTGCCACGCACTATAAATTAGTATACGCCAATAATCGCGCGATGACGAGACATACACTTTATTTTTCACGGTCTAATAAACAAGGCCCGAAAAAGTCAGCTCTCTCTCTCTCTCTCTCTCTCACCTGTCGAAGCTATTGTCGACGCTGTGACCTGCAACCTGCTCCTGCTGCCCATTACTGCCCTCCGAGATCGCGGGTGGATAATACTCATCGTCGTAGATCCAGTCGTACTTTACGTCGTTGTACCGCACGCTCATGATGACGACGACGATTTTTCTAATACGCTATGCTGAACGAAACTTCACGCGTACGTCCGCGTGGCTCGATACTCTCTACACTACTGTCGCGTGCATCGCATAACTTTTTTTCTCTCTTCTCTCGGCTCGCTTTATCTCTGTATAGTTTGAAACTTTTGAAAATGCGATATCTCGTACGCACGCACGCGCGCGCGCGCGCCCAGGTAAGATACGATACGATACGCACGCGGTAACAACACTACATACTGCGCGGGCGGCTTTAGCAGTATTATAGCATAAGTTATAATGTACGGTGTCGGCACTTCGTGCCTGCCTACTTCTACTATACGTACGTACCCACAGGTCAACGGAACTCTCGGCGCGTGGAAAATCGCTGGCTCGTGAAGAGCCCCCCTTTTCCGTTCGCAAGCAGTATTATATACTCGACGTCGTCTACGTCGTCTACGTCGTTGTCGTGCCCCGATGAGCACATGGTCCCCGCTCTTATACGCGGTTCTTTAACGCGCAAAAAACTCTTTAGCCTCGTACTCCGAAAAAAGAAATTTCGGTTCTCTTTGTCGTTCGAGTTTCGAGTCAAAGAGGATTAAAGCTTTGAAAATTCAGTGCGAGAATGTGCTTTCGTGCTCGTCGCGTTGACAGAGCCACGCATACGATACGACGCGATACAAACGCGCAACGCACACCCACGCACGCGTTCAATACGTTGAACGATTACATTCTACGACGAGCAGTTAAATGGAGATAATTGAACGTACTTGACTTTTTAAGTAAGTGGAGCTTTATGACATTTGTCCCTGTGTGTATATAATAATATAAGCCCGTCATCTAAGCTCTAGCATAAGCATTGATTGGATTTTATTGTACATATCCCCGTGAACGTTCATAGTCGCTCGTCTGATGGTCACGACTGAGCACGACAGAGACTCGAAACCGTCGAGTGCAAAGCTCGAGTTCGTCTACCCCCTTTTCTTTTCGTTGTAAATCAATTATAAAAAGTCCCTCCTCCTCGCCCGCGCGCGAGCACAGGACGCAACGCATATAAAGATTCATCAATTCTGGAGTGGAGCTCTGCGCAGCGATGGAAATGCGATACCACCACCGCAGAGACGCGTGTTAACTATACGGTACATAAAAACGCGTGTCGCCCAGCACACGAGAGTCGGGAGCGATTTTTCCGCTGTACCTATACTATAATAATGCAACGGGGTTCTGTCTGCATCGCGCGGCCTTATAAAACCGCACGTACGCGTACGTACACGCCGTATTATTGAATATTACGTTACACTTTCTTTCTCGCTCTATTACTGGCCAGATGATAAATACAAACGCACACACACACACGCACGTATGTGTG
The DNA here is from genome assembly GCA_034770305.1 of Trichogramma dendrolimi. NCBI lineage: Eukaryota > Metazoa > Arthropoda > Insecta > Hymenoptera > Trichogrammatidae > Trichogramma > Trichogramma dendrolimi. The sequence goes on along the minus strand of JAPMIB010000094.1, from coordinate 451,111 downwards.
TACGTCTGATGATTGCGATAGAACACATCGAAAGAGGTATATACAAACATCAACACAGCACGGCAGAGATCCGCCGTCGAGTATGGTTTTTTACAGCAATTCGTATCTTCGTATTATAAGTGTGTATACGAGTACATTAAATTTTGCATCTAATTGGCGGTACCGTTATTATTACTGTGGTATACGCGACTTTGTGAGTGTGTGTGTGTGTACACAGCCTTGGACAATCCCACCCGTGTGATCCAGATTTCGATTGATACGCACAGGCAGAGAGAAGTATCTGAGCGTATCAATGAATGAATGAGAGACCCGGATGACGCGAGGAATTTTTGCAATTTATTTATTTTAGATTGTCCCAAACTGCGTATACACGCGTATACCACGAGTAAGCGATTTATAATGTAAAGTTAATGTACTCAAAAACTGAGAAATAAAACTGATATTTAATCTACTGATTTACACACATGACAACAATTATAGCCAATAATCACACACCAGATATGCACACGAGTTCGAATTAAAAACATAATTGGAGATAATACTCAAAACAACACGTACGAGATGCATGGCGAATTGTCCAAGTTTTTTGACGTACAATATCTTGCAAAACAACAACAATAAACTATTATATAGCGTGCAACGGTGAATTATATACGTAGAAATAGGAGAAAGTAACAGCACACAGAACTTGAGTACACTCGGCAGTTCGAATGCAACAAAACAACACCCACAAATGTATAATCAATTTACTTCAAAATAACGTGTTTTCGTGTGAGTCTCAGTGTGTATGAAGCAAAAACGCCAGACAAAAGATACGATATAAACCACCACGAGTATTGTCGGTGTGTCTGTCTGTCTGTACGCGCGCGAGTCTCGCGCTACACTACCGGCACTTTAGCTTTGCACGGCCACTCCGAAGTGAGTTCCCAGCAGCAGCAACAGTCAGAGTCAGGCAGGGCAGAGGCACATATATATAATATAGGTACCGAAGCCGCGGCAGCGGCTGCTCCTTTCCACATACACGTGGAACGGTGTATACCCCCCTCCTTGTTTTGCACAGCGGCTGACTTGCCTCTGCCTCTGCGTTCGACTGTGTAAGTTTATTATATTATACGTATTATACACATTCGCGAATTTATATTGCCGTGGTATTATATAGATATATAGGTAGCATCGAGAATGTGCCGCTTGATTCTTCTTATTCTTCCTTTTCTTCTTCTTCTTTTTCTTTCTTTTTGGGATGTCAAAAAATGCAGTAGCGCCGGGTATGTATACGCTGTAATAACGTCGCGACGATCTCTGAAATTAACTGGATTTTTGGGAGGATTCGAGAGTAGCCGAGAGAAGCCGATGGGTTTTTTTTGTTGAAATTTTTACACTTACACGCACGCAGAAGATGAGCGATGGACCGAGAAAGCTTAGAAATGTCTACCTGTCGATTTCATTAACGTATTCACGAGACGAAAATCAATCAGTTTTAACATCAGCAGACACAATGATGAAATTTTTATCCTAATCGATAGGTTTTATAATAGAAAAATAAATAGAGAGATAGAAAAAGAGAAAATAAAAAAGATCGGTCACGACCGGTTTATTTTTGGATATATTCGATCGAAAATTGTATTAAAATAAAATACCTGTACGGCGTGTACTGGAATGTGGCGCAGGTCGCTTTCTGGCCAGCAGCGCGCTTTAAAGTGCATTCCAGAGTTGGTCGTCGTCGCGGAGGCGTGACGTCGAAAAAGGCTCTCGTGAGCTGGAGATAAAATCGCGCCCGAGATTCAATTGCGCTCCGTTCGACGATTTTTTTTTCACTCGTATACATTATGAACGAAAAATAATATATTTCTTTTCTGCGAATTAAAAAAATCCAAAAGATCGCAACGTACTTACATTATTATTATTGTAATGTCTGTCGCGCGTATATTAAATAATCCGAGCTCTTGAGCGGTGCAGTCGCGTTTGAAATTCAATCGTGCAGTACGTCTGAAGTCGATTGAAATTACGGCAAAAAAAATAATAATAATCACGACGTTCGTATCACACGCCCGAGAGCACCGATAACGAAGTTTAATAAGATTCCATCGCTCGTCGTATAATACAAACAATCGCCAAAAGCTTATTTCGCACTGTCAAAGAGAGCCTCGAGTGTCACCATATATCACAATTACATCATATATAAAGCTCGAATGTTTGTAGCATTATTACGTATAAAAATGATATGAATGTGTTCCGAGACTCCATTAAAATTCTACACGTCTGTATATATATACGACGAAGGGGTGCGCGATAAGAGCATGATGTTCGACACCGCCGGTGGACACGATATTATATTATTATGTACGAGATAATTATCCGTGATTGCCGTGTAAAGATGAAGGACAAGTCTTTAACATGGTGTATTATATTCACAAAACGTCGTTAAAGAGAACAACGATACGTTATATAGGGTTGACTTTTGTCCATATACAAACAAGTGTGACGCGAACTATTAACTTCCTTCCCATTAACACATAGTCCGTCAAGTGCACCCATTTATTTTTGGACACCGCTTATAACACGTACTGTATTTGCATACGGGGAGATTCGTCGAGGTTCATACGATATAATTCAATTAAGGTATAACATATATGACTGACAGCTCAGCTCGACTCTCGACGGCACTCGATGTTTCGCACTAATTGACATTAAATTTGCACGAATCGTTGAAATACTCTGTATACCCTTCGTTTGGTTTCTCAAAGAGGGAGGAGCATTTTGGCTAATCATCGCCTTTAAGATATTAATTTTGATAATAATGATTTACGACTTTATTTTACGACGTGTGAGTCAATTTTGTGTGATCAAGCGAAAAAAATTAGCTCGAGACACGTGAATTATATTTTTAGGAGCGTTGACAGAAAAAAAAGAGCTCGCGTATCCAGTGAGAGTCATACGTGCATTTTTATATAGAAGTATATAAAATAACGTTTACGTGCAGAAAAAAAGAGTTTATTGTTTTTAAAATAGTCGAGTGTGCGTAAACAAACACCAATGATTGTACTGCTCTACCTTACACACACGAGAGATATATAATCATCATAGTGTAATACTTTTACAACAGTGATGCAGGAGAAAACGATCAGAAGAGCAATTCTTATCATGTAATCATTTTTCTTTTGTACTATTTCTCAAAACATATACACACTTACGTTATACATACGTCATAATAAATAGATAACGACAGTTATGGAACACCACACGCACGTGTCGTGTGCGATTACGAATTGATGAACTAGAGTAACTCACCTGTAACAGACAGAGAAAAAAAATCGGCATTAGTATAATAAAAAATAATACGCTTGATATACATGATGCATATTTAATGAGAAGCGCGAAATATACAAATAAAAGATATTTTATTATGAAAAAATCGTTCCGAGAACTTTTGCGCGCGTCGATGGCAACGAAATTGCTTACATTAATTTATTGTTGTGCGCATTTGGCGACTCCATTCGTATTACATTTTCTTCTAAGCTAAACAATAAAGCGCACGTGAGCCACAGCGAGCTGACATATGCACCATATAATATCGTTACAAGTACAGTCATCAATCCCAAATGCCACTGCTGCTTTATAACGAAAAAAAATAAAACAACAAACAATCCGGCGACGCGGGAATTTTTCGCGCGCGTTTGACGTACTACACCAGACATCGACGATGCCTATCTTAATTTCAAAAATCGCCGCCCACGCGTACTTACATACAATCGTAAGTGCGTCTCGTGAAAAACGACTCCAAAATAAAAAAAGCAAAAAGAAGTTTAAGGACTGCACTCGCACACGAGCACACGTGAACCGGATTTCACCGGACCCTCTCATCCTACCTACACACAGCGCGGGAATGATTTTTCGCAAGAAGAGAGCAGCCTGAAAGAGAGAGAGAGAGAAGATATGTCGTAAATGAGTGCAGACAAAAAAATCGATAACCGAACAATACATATCGCGGTACAGCGAAAAAAAGAAGAGGAGTGCGCGCCTGCTATATATACTAGCACACAGACACAGGCACCGAGTGCAAAGAATTTCGTGGAGTATCGTCGCTCTCTTCTTTATTCCCTTTTTTTTCGCGTCGCGTCCATAGTTGCCGCGAATGTGAGCCGCGCGTGAGCTCGAGCTGAGTATATAAGTCCAGCCGGGATAAAAAAAAAAAAAAGAGAAAAGGGAAAAACATTTGAAAGGGCCCGATAAAAGGAGAGCCCACTGCCCATGGCCTGCTGGACGCAGCAGCAGCAGCAGCAGCAGCAGCAGCAGCAGAAGAGAAACAAGAGCGCGAGGGTGTATGCGTGTGTACGTGCAGCGGCGGTGGTAGAGAGAGAAGGTATACAGAGCATAAAAGAACTAGTACTGCGTAATACATGTGCGTTTGTGTGCGAGTATTATGTACGTCCGACGATAGCATGGCCCTTGTGCAACTTTTTTTTTCTTCTTCCTTTTTTCGCTCTTACACACGTATGTAAGTACAGCGGTGCTTATACAATGCTCGAGAGAGAGAGAGAGAGAGAGAAAAAAGGTTTGCAGGGGAAAAGAAATTCGGCGTCGTGCGTTCGTATTTATATAGAGAATGCCAAAAACTACACAAAATTTCACTCTGTCGAAGTGTATAAGCGCGTTCGTTTGTCGCGCGAGAAACACCTTATCGTTATATGGCAATAATTGTCGTCCAATACTCGATACGAAGAGGTAAAGTAAGTCATCGATAAATGACAGCTCCTTATCTCTGAAACTCTCGAACCGCTTCACCGGGTACTACAGACACAAACACAAACATATACACTACATTGAAATTTGACACGCGCACACACACACACACACACACACACGAATATACGTAACACAACTCGACGTATTATTATCGAAATTGCGTCAGTGGCACACACCGCTGGGCGGCTCGCCGGTGAAAAGCCGGCAAAAGCACAAACAAAACAGTCGGCCGACAGCTTCATAACCTCGAAAACTCAGCCCTTGCTATATCATTCTGTGTGGCTTTAAATCCAGATTCGCACTTACTTGTAAACACCCCTTCGTGGCAGTGGATTTTTCAATTTCATTATAATAATTAACGATGCAACGGTGGTGGTGGTGCCACGCTGTGTAGTAGCAAGTCTTGCCGAAAATAATAAAATCCATACACGGTCTATTCTATTGTTGTGTACGACATACAGTGGAGCACGTCAGTGAGACCGGCTAAACGCACACGCACGCGCGCGCACAGGAGACAATAATGTGTATTACAAACGTTGATATGGCACAGAAGAAAGCTCGACGCGGATACGAGATGAGTTACACTCGATGTGTGTATTTATTGTAAAAAATGTATAGGGCTGCACAGCAGCTCGCAGAAAATATTGTGTGTGTGTGTGCAGTAGTATATAGCTTCAGCCAAGACGACGACGCGACACGGACTGACTGACGCGCGCGGATTTAGTTTATATATTGTGCATGGGTCAGATATATATGTAGGCCGGCAAACACACACATAGCACACACACACACATACACACACACGAACACAAATGTCTTCTTGCTCTTGATCGGTGCTGTCGCGCCGCAAAGCATGTGAGCAACTGTGCGCGGCGCGCGCGCTGCTGATCGCGGATGATATTATTCGCCTACTGTTGCTCGTGCTACTGTGTACTATATATGAGTGTGTGTGTGTGTGTGTGTGTGTACGCCGGCTGCAACACAATATACAATGTTCCTATATATATGCGCAGATACAGCTGGCCTTAATGTAATTGACTGCAGACGACGACGACGACAAGCGGCCGGAATTCGGCCACTTATGCACGCGCACATACGGTCACGTATTTAAATACGGATTTAAGGCTTATTGCCGAGCGTTTGATTTTTTTTCTTCTCCCTCTTCATCGAGGATGATATAGAGCGAGAGATCCTGAGTTCGATGAAAACAGCTTGCATATTTCCGAGGAAGAGAGCTTGAGAGCGCGCATACTTTACCCGTCGTATAAATTTGAAATTCAGTTCCGCGAGCTTTTTTTTTTGGAGTGTTTTGGATCAGCTGCTATGACGAAATAAATAAAGTCATTGCGAACCGCTGCAATTGTAAATAATCAATAGAGAAGCTCCAGCACGTGCGTCAACAGGTAGACACCTTCGTACGATATACGTTTTAGCGATTTTTTTTTTCGTATAATTAAATCAATGACACGCGCCAAGCGGCTGTCCACAGTGCTACAATTACAATAATTAAATGAACCAGCCAGTCCAGTGATTGAAAGTCGATATAAGCCGAGTCGATCGATGCTGTTCCTCGAAATAAAAAATAGCATAAATAGCCCGAGCGAGCTTCTAGACATTGAATTGTAAGTAGTTTATATTTTTGTTTTATATCTAGCCTCTACCTGCGCCGATGCTAATGAACTACGTGAGAGATTGAACTTGTTGCGCCGATTTACGTTTTAACGGCGTTTGACTGACACACACACACACACACAGTCACTAAGATATAAGAGAAGCTATCGTGGCATACTTTTTAGTTCTTATGCATTATTCAAACGGTCGCGGAATAAAGTAGCCGTTTTCACGCGCTCGCGTGGATGTATATTTTCACACAGGTCGATTTGAATTTGATTTGGTTTTACTTGGGACTGTGATTTGCTTTTCTGTACGTCACGTGTCTTGTTGTATTTGATTTATGTGTTTTATATACATCGTAGCTTTGACGTTGATTATCTAGTTTTAGAAAATTTCTATTTATTTCTATATTTACGTCATCTTTCTCTTCTTTGTTTTAGAAAAGATTCACTCCGACTCGTGCGTCTCGATTAATATTCGGAGAAATTTGATTTTCTCCCTTTTCCCTCCATTTATTGGCGAGCGTTAGTTTCCAATGAGTTGCGTAAAAAATAATTGAAAATCGCCTAATGCACATCTCTCATTCTTGTCCTTCGGCGCTCTACAGAGCCAATCGTAAAACGTGAATATGCGCCGAAGCACATCTTCATTTTCTGCACATATTATGTACACACACAGAAGAATACCCCGAACATTATAACGTGTGAAATATCTATTAAATTTTTGCGGTGTGCAGCAGTGTACAGTGCATGCAAAGCAGCAGCAGCAGCAGCCGATGTTTTCGAAACGAAGCTACACGACGACGACGACGACTTTGGACCAACCAAGTGCGCCGAGCCTGTGCGACATGGACCTCTCACCGCCTCCACTTTTGCTGCACACACAGGGTACACAGTGCATATATGTGTATATTGCATACTATACACACGAAGCCTTTTAACCCACGGGAGAAGAAGGAGAGATTGGCCTGTTGATCTCAGTCCGCATGCGCAACAAAGGCGAAATTCCGCGAGTATACACATATGCAGTTGCGCACACATACGCGCACATATATTTAATAGGATGTAGCCGCCGTAACTGTATGTGTGTATGTGCGTTTAAAGGACATTCAAATATTTGCACGTACGACTTTAATCCGTAGAGAGAGAGAGAGAGAGAGAGAGAGAGAGAGAGAGAGAGGAGAGAGAGAGAGATTGTTAAAAAAAGAAAACACAAGGAAAATAGAAGCTAAAATACATTCAATTGAGCCAAGTAAACAACTGCACGTGCTCTTCTAGTTTAGCTGTATAAAGTTTTGCGCTAAATTATCCTTATGAATCGCCAACGACAACGATTGCAAATTGACTATTAACAATTGATATCGTGCGTTCGTACATAGACACAAGTCGAGTCTTTGTACACGTCTTCGAGCGGTATATGATACACAAGTAATAATATCGATTCGTCGAAACCTTTTAAACTTTTTTTTATTACCCGCGATATATTGCATACATAAGAAGTCTCGAGATCGTTAAGCTAATTCGCGCAATATATTATTACGTATTATGGTAGCAGCACACACATACATGTCGAAAGTTTATGCAAGAAAACTCACCCATTGAAAGTATGCATGGTCGGATAGAACTCGTCGTCCACGAGCAGAGTAAAACTAAACAAAGAATCGGCGGCGGCAGCACACATACGAACGCCAGAGGCCACAGCGAGCAGGGCAGAAGTACGGACGACGACGACGACGACGACGACGACGACGCTTATTTTATATGTATATAATGTTGCTCGGGGAGAGCCGACACGATCGGAGCGACGACTCGAGAAATCTGTGTAGTTCTGTATTTGTATATAGATATATATATAGGCTATTCGCGACTACCGATCGGATGAAGCAATCGAGTCGATTTTCACTCGTGTGTCCTGCGATCACGAAATTAACGCGGCGCAGAGAATCGAAGGGCTCGAGAACCCGACTGTATAGAGGGTTCGCCACTGTCTGCGCGCTTGGATATACACGAATATATACGAGTGTAAATGTGTGTGCGTGTGCAGCTCGCTCGAAGGTCGGGACAATGAAGGAGGAACGCCGTTTGTAACGCACGTACACTTCTTACATATCGTACACAGACAGACAGCAGCAGGACTGGATTACATGTATACAGTATACACATATACACACGCGCGCGCGCGAGCAGCGCAGGTTGGCATTCTCGACTCTTGCGGTGAGAGGAGGCTCTGTCTCTTTCTTTCTCTCTGCACTCTCTATATACTATACCACTACGCCAAAGAAGAAGAGAGAAGGAAAGAAGAGGGAGAGACTCGAGCGAGTGTACCTGTGCTGTACGCGGCTATATATGTAGCCGAGCGTGTATACGTATGCATATATAGTTTGCATGTGTATGAGAAAGAGCCGCAGCAGCAGAGAGAAATGGAATTATGGGAAAACCGGTAATACGCATACACGTGCATCGGCAGCAGCAGGCAGCGACTTGTGCAGAGACTAGTGTGCACTCGATACACACACACACACATGTAGAGACAGAGAGAGACTAGTGGACCCAGGATATATAAGAAGAGTAGACTAAGAAGAAGAAGAAGACCGAAGAAGCAGACATATAGAGTACTCGTGTGCGCGAGAGAGATCGGTTAAGTACGTCATGTGTGCATATACACTTCTACACATATGTAGGTGGGGGAGTACCTACACACGCGATGCACATTTTGTGCCAAGGCACAGACAGAGAGAGGACTCCACTCGCGCCCGAGAGAGATCGAGAGTCAAAGGGTTCACTTCTCTCTCCGCAGGTATATCACGTAATAAGCCCGGTATAAGCTGCTGCTGCTGCTGCTGCCGCTGCTGCCGTGTGACTCAGTCTATACCGATCGCGCGTACTACACAATAGTAGAGGGCCTCACCATCACACGATCCTTCAACTATAATGCACTACTACTACAATGTGTCGAGAGAGAGAGAGAGAATAATTTTGCACCGGTATTTTATTCAGTCTCGACGAGCAAAAAGTTAAATAACGTTGAACGTCTTGTTCTTCGTTCTTCTCTCTTTTGACGCGCTCGCGCGCGCGAGAGATGACGATAATAAATATATTACACCGTATAATACGATCGTCGTGTGACCGATAACGACACACCCGCGCGCGCGTCAGTCAGATATAGATACACATTACATAGGGCTTAAATAGGCAAATATTACGAGGCGTGTATGTATTATACCACCCGCGGGTAAATTCGTGTCGATCTCAAAGTTTTGGTAGCAATGAACTCGAGTTACATATCGTATACAAATTTATACCTTTACACACCTCGTTTCGCGACAGAGCTCAAATTCTTAGATACATTTTTACTCTTTACTGTTATTATTATCTTTGTTGTTTCCCGTTGACTTACATACTCGTCACCGCACATTATTACACGCCGGCTGTACTTTTTCCATTACGTCGTGTGCTGCGCGTGGAGTCTTGTGGCGTTTATAAGTTATAATAATGCGTGCGCCGAGACGTCGACAACGACGGCGACGTAATAATCATCGCGAGACAAAACGTTAAGGACACGCAGTGTCGCGTGTCGCGAGCTTTAAAATATCCACTCGATGGTCAATGGTGCAGTCGAGCGCGAGTACACGCGGCCATTCACACGCATACGGTGATTCGAGTATGTACAAGCCCGAAATATTGCACCATCGACACTTGGTATACTTTGCTTGTATAGATGAATATGATCGAAACCAACCAATAAAAATCTGCGGGTAATGTCAAGATATTTTCTGTCTATACGTAATAATTATCAATCGCCGAGTTTGAGTCGTTCGACGGTCAACGTTTAAGTATCATAATAGCTGCCTTTCGTAGCGACACTTCCTTCGCGCTTTATAATAATAACGAAACCCGGGGTGTGCGCCGTATAAATTCAACAGATGGCGCATTCGCTTCTTAGACGAACCCGCAACTACTTGAGTCGGATTCTGATATATAAAAGATAAATAGAGAAAAAGTATATTAAGAATATTATAAAGAATATTAAATATTCTAATCGAGCTGACGCATAATTGGCTATTGCTACACGATTTTATGACATATCCCCCGTTTGGTCGTAGAATAATATTCCGCTGGCCACGTGCTTCTGACACGTGTGTCAGACGGTTCGTTGGTGTATACTGTGACCAACGACGCCTGCACTCGATTACGAAAATATTCAAGTCGCTCAATTTTCACTTATAAACTAGACGAGGATTAGGTTGTAATTCTCCAGCATGATAATATTCTTTTATCAACGTTCAACGTATTTCGTGTCTTTTTATTAATGGCATTTTACAAATAGCACTGTATTTTCTGGCATAAGCGTCGCTTTTAATGATTTATACATTTTTCACCTTCTGTCACGAGCCAAGCAAAGGTGCATTTATAATTGTTGCCACTGGTCCTATGGCAAATAATCCTCATCAACTTTCTCTCTCTCTCGATTCTCCCAATGATGCGACTCGAGCATTGAAATCGATCGATGCAACGCAACATTATTTTTTGTCTATTTAAGCAAGCAAGAAAAGCGTAAAGTTGCACAAAAGTTCGTTGAGCTCTCGGCTAGTGTCGAGAGAAAGAAGAAGACGAAAAAAAACTGATATTTCTGGAAAAGCATGACTCATGTTGCTAGCAGGAGCAGCAGCAGCAGAAGAAGTCAAACAAAAAGAAAGGAGCAGATTGTGTAACATTTTCGAACTTCTAATCTTCTCCGGCTGCGCGAGCTTTAATCTTCATTAGGAAAGTGAACATTCGCACCTTCGAATGATCCATCATTGTGTAATTAACGGTCGAGAAAGAGAAAGAGAGAGAGAGAGAGATTTTATCAGTCATTAAATGCGCGCGAGTGTACATGCGTGTGAGTCAATGTGGCATGCGTCGTGTCATTTCGGCGATACACACATTTAGAGATGACGTACACGAGCAATTCTCTCACGTGCGACGTACAATACACGGATTATACCGATTTTTGTGGGTATTTAATATTCAAGGTTAATGCGTCACCCTCGCAAAAATAGTCCTCGAAAGCAAAAAAAAAATTAACGACTAATTACCCTGGTATTCTGGAGCAATGAGCGATCGGTATGTACTCGATGTGTTTCTTATCGTGCTGCTGCTGCCTCCTTCTCTGCTCCTCCAGCTTCTTCTGGCGCTTCTCCTTGCCCACGACGCGTCCCAACAGCTTCATGGTGTCGCGTGTTTTTTTTTTTTTTTTTTTTCGATCGACAACAAACGGTATATTACAATTGTTAATTCTCGAAGATGAAAAAAAAAATCACAGGTCGCCGTCGTCTTCGTCGCGATCGCCGTTACACATCAAGAAACAGACGACGAAACACGGCACTATAGCTGCAAAGGCGAAAAACTCACTATCAATCGATTTTGTTGTTGATGTCATTTTGATGCACCATATACGTAATTATGGTGTGACACACGCACGAGGAGAGATAAACTCCGAACTGAACTGCTTTAACGTATATTACACGACTCTGTATACGCAGGTACACACGAGGCATACAGCGCAGCACGAATGGCGCGGTAGCAGCTCGATATAGACGAAATAACACCAGCTCTCGTGTACACAATTTCTGTTTCGATTTTCCCACTCCCGCGCAGAGGCAACAGCACAACACACTTTTCCAATCTCGACACATGTGCTGCTGCTGCCAAGCGACTCCTACTCCTGTCCCGCTACTACTACTACTACTACTACTATTACTACTACTACTACTATTATTTCTGCTGCTGCTGCTGCTGCTTTCGGAGCAGCGCCGCGTAAGCATAGACACACGTCTTTAATGATGTACGCTGGTTTCGTGACTGCGGTGTAGATATAATACCGAAATTGACGTGTTATTGAAATGAAAAAAAAAAAACTTGACGCGCCGCGCACGATTTTTCCTCAATCGCTTCATATGCGTGTATGTCTGTACGGTAGTATATATCGTGAGCGCGGTACAATATATCGTACGATACGTAATGATAAACACGTACTTAATCAAGCGGTTTTTTTTCTGCTTTATATCTCTCTCGGATATTCCAAACCTGTTGCTTTTTCTCTTTTTTTACTAAGAATGAATTAAAAGATCGAATGAATATTTTTATTTGGTGTCATTGATACTTGATATAAAAAGAGAAACAGAAAAATATAGCATTCGTTTCATCATCATTCAACGTGGTACACACACACATATTGTATGTATAATGTTGAGCGTAAAACGATCCTCGAGCTAAGGGCAAATTGGAAAATGCTGATAAATATATGTATACACCTTGAGTTATATGCACGTGGCCGGGAGAGGATTGCGCAACAAGTTTTTCACGCGCGGACTGCAGCACTGGAAATCCATATGTATACTTTCTATGAACATTTCTATGCAGCCGATAGCACCAATTCGTTATGTTTTCTATGGACATTTATAATGATCGGTGCGAGAGAGACGCGCGTTTCCGCGTACATATGGTATGATTTTCCCGCAATTTGTCCGATCTATACGTATTTACGTATAAATAATAACCGTTTGATTTGCAAGGATTTTAGATTTTTATTTTGTTTTGGACCTGTTTTGTGGTAGAGAAGCAGAGTAGAGCAATTCTACTTCATAGGTAATTGTAACTTCTGCTGTCCATGTATGACTTGCGCTCGCGCTGTACAAATACAACGCTGTATCTTAGGTATAACTGTTCAACATTTCGTGGCTAGTTTTTGGCCAACGAAAATATGTCTGCCATTCGCCGACACATCAGTCAGTACTTTGACTTATATATAATTAAATAGAGTTATTTTGACTTTACCACTTGCGGATTCACAGATATAAAGGTACTCGCCATCTAGTGGCGAATGCCTAAAGTATTGTTGTACTTAAAGTGATTGAAAACTCATCTAATTTCCTTGAAACTGTTAGGTCATTAATATTGCGATCAATACTTTTTACATAACTGTAACAGAATTGTCGCTTAATTAATTAATTGTTTTTTAAGTATTTAAAAATGTTTTGAGAAATCATTTTTTCTTTATTAGGTCATGAGTTATTGTTTAGAATTCCTACCAAAGTACCTATACGAGGTATAAGCATTAAGCAGTGCGACGAAAGGCACGTAAGAGCTTTGAAGTGCAACACGCAAAATAATCAAATTTCACCAAAATTTTCGATTTTCGATTTTTCGACTCACGTCAAATAAAATATCAATGAAACTTTTTAGTCGATCTCGACTCCTATATACAATCGACCTGTATTGACATATAAATATAGTAGCTTATGTTGGTAGCCGGTGACTCGTGCGTCGAACACACGATGTATACACATACACATTCAAGATATACATAAAGTAGCTCCAGACCTCGTTTGTAATTGTTTGATTGGCGCGTTATTACGAGAGAGATCGTGCATACAGTACATGTAGCTGCTGGCATCGTTGTTGCACTGCACAAAATTAACACACGCCTCGAGGCGCGCGCGCGCGCGTAACTATATATATACAATACCAATAGAAAAAAAGAAGAAGAAAAATAAAAGTGAGAATTTAACGAGCGCAGCGCAATTATCATTGCGAGATTTGCGCAAAGCAGTACGTTTCAAAGACAGAACAGTGTACTCCTTTATATCAGTCGTAAGAAAACATCCGCGATCTTTGGACGATTTATGCATAATATCATCGATGAAATATCTGCACTACGAACGTGATTTACGAAGTATTTGTACAAAAGCTCGTGACATCCTCGAGAAAAGAAGTAAAGTATCTGGAGAGATGACGCGTACATTTTTCTTCTCCGCCGCTATGCGTCCATAATAATATTATAACATAGCGCGCGCGCGCGTGTCCTGCGGTGGTCGTCGCATTTCACGTGAGTGTACGACGGTGCATCCCTGTGCACAAGCGACTTTCCTTCCTGTCTCTCTCTCTCTCTCAATAGTATCCGTACTATTTTCGTCCTCGCACACATGCTTATTACATTTATAATACAGCAGGCTTGCATTTCACGGTCGTATGGAATTAGTTACACAGATGTTGTTGAGAACAAATAAATTCAAAACCCTGTTTTCAACTTATACAATTATTTCGACTTTGTCACTTGCAGATTTGCAAATATCGGTAGGTCGACATCTGGTGGTAAAGGCTCAAAGTGGTATTGATTCGATTGAAAAGTCGTCTTCATTTTTTGAGGCCATGAAATTATCATTTCAGGTTGTTTAAAATGCTCTTGATAGTTCTAACTTAATTGCATCAGAAAAATAAACAAATACAAGCCAGACAAAGTTAATATTTTTTAAAACATTTTAATTGATCAGTTGTTGGACATTAGACTTTTATCATTGACATTCTCCCAGAATTGTTAAAAAGGACAGATAAACCTGGATCGGTAAGAGATTGATCCCATTGTAGAATTGCATTTCGAACACTTGTTACAAGATCAAAGACACAAAGTGTCGGACTCGACAGAAAGAGAGAGATTTATTATAGCAGCTCACCGGTAATAGCAAGTGAAAATTATATCGCGACCACTAATATAGTTTTTTTCTTTTTCCGACGCATCGAAATTGCTCATGGTCATGGCTAACGAGTTGCCTGAAACGCCGCGTTAAAATCCGTGCACTTGGTAGCAAACGTAATAGACGGGTATATATACGAGTTAAGCTGTGCGTAAAGAAGAAAGACGCGAGAAAAAGAGAGAGAGAGAGAGGGAAAGAAAAGAAAAAAAAGAAAAACGCCGTTGGTTTTTATTATTGTTTTGAGGCAGAATTGCACTGCTACCGCACGCGCACAAGCTCGCGTTTGGATTACAAAGGATATATACCGCGCGCGCGGGGGAGATGAAAAAAAACTGAACTCAACTACTACAGCTGCTCAGGCACGGACGATTGAAAAGTTTTTCAATAATTCAGTAAAATATTGACTCGATATGATGCAAATTATGGTGTGCGAGGACGATGAGCGACGACAGTGCATGTGGTATTATATGCGTCACGTGCGTGTGTGCATTGTTGTGCTTTGTTCGCTCGACGACGCGCGACTACGCGATGCGCTCGTATTGGAGACACGAGAAAACAACGGTTAATATCGATCCTGATTTTCGCTCTTTTCTCTTTACTTTTAGAAACTGAGCTGTTATTCGTTGTTTAAATAAATGATCAATGCTTTATTGTACTAGCTATTTATCGGAGTGTTTAGTGCGATTTAAATTCGGTTTTTGAAATATTCTTTGTGGTACATTATATTTTATAGAAAATAAAATCCGAAATTTGATTTCTCAAATATCACGCAATGATCTTATATTGTTTGGTTAACCCGTTAACGCCCAGACGGACAGAATTTTTATTTCTTTTGTAGTGACCAATAAAATCATCTTATCAGGGCGAGAAAAATTCTAGAGTACTCATTTTCGATGTAAAATTTAATGTACTTTTCGAATATGAGTTTATAATTGACCTACGATGCATATTAAAAAAGTTATAAACCAATTATTGCAAAAAAACACGATTTTGAATCCTGAAAAAAAATTTTGATTCAAATTTTTTTTATGAAAGAGACTTCGATCGTGGCCAATAATACCCAAAATTGTGGAATAACGATCTAAAGTTTAAAGTACCGTAGGTGGGATTGGAAAATTCAAGATGGTGGACACCAAAAAATACACTTTTCCAGAAAAATGTACTCAAAACCTTTGGTATTTTTTACTCGTAAACGATCAACTTTAGGAAAAAATGTTACTCTACAAAAAGTTTTAAAATCATTCAAAGATTACGTAGGAATTTTTTCAGAATTTTTTGAAAATTTTTGAAAATTTTTGAAAAATGACCGAATTCCACTATGAACAAAAACATTTTTTTAATTCGTAAACGAACAACTTTAGAAAAAATGTTACTCTACAAAAAGTGGTTAAAATCACTTGAAGATAACGTAGGAATTTTTTCAGAATGTTTAAGAATTTTTTGATTTTTTCAAATTCGGTCATTTTTCAAAAATTTTCAATAATTTTCAAAAAATTCTGAAAAAATTCCTACGTAATCTTTGAATGATTTTAAACACTTTTTGTAGAGTAACATTTTTTCCTAAAGTTGATCGTTTACGAGTAAAAAATACCAAAGGTTTTGAGTACATTTTTCTGGAAAAGTGTATTTTTTGGTGTCCACCATCTTGAATTTTCCAATCCCACCTACGGTACTTTAAACTTTAGATCGTTATTCCACAATTTTGGGTATTATTGGCCACGATCGAAGTCTCTTTCATAAAAAAAATTTGAATCAAAATTTTTTTTCAGGATTCAAAATCGTGTTTTTTTGCAATAATTGGTTTATAACTTTTTTAATATGCATCGTAGGTCAATTATAAACTCATATTCGAAAAGTACATTAAATTTTACATCGAAAATGAGTACTCTAGAATTTTTCTCGCCCTGATAAGATGATTTTATTGGTCACTACAAAAGAAATAAAAATTCTGTCCGTCTGGGCGTTAACGGGTTAAAGGGGGAACACATTTTTGTATCAAGATTTGTAAATATTGATACTCGTTAGTTTCATGTGTAACATTATGAAAGTACGATTAGTCGCAAACGAAATTCTAAGTGAGCAACATGAAAACGAGTCATACATTCAAATGTGCCTTCAGGTAAACTTTGATTTAATAAATAGAAAAGCATGAAAATACTATATCTCATGATACTAAATATCATTGGATTATTTCAGAATCAAAGAAGAACCTTGTGATGAGTCCTCCCACGAAAACGATCATCAAGTAATCGACCAGACATCGTCAGTTGGAAATATTCAAAACTTTGAGTTTCTGCGAGAAAATTCAGTAAGTGTAGATAATTATGCTATTGAAATTGTTTTGAATGAAAATTTTGATGTATTTCAAATTTTGTTACAGACTCGAGTGCTTCGAAAATGTGACGAACATCATGGACATAAACTCGACGACGTTCAAATCGAGTTCGAATGTAAAGACGAGAAGCTCAAGGTGAAATTACTATCAGCTACAAAAAGTCGAGGATTACTCTCAAAATCACTGGCAAGATATGAACTATATCAATGATCGTGAAACTCTAAAAAAAATTAAGTTGGAATCTGCAAAGGTGGTAAAGAAAGAAATTTCGGAGGACGAAGCAACAAATTTTGACTGGGAACTCATCCAAAAAAATCAAAAAATAAATGTTGCAGAACGATCGATATTTACTGGTAAATCCCACAAGTGTGACACGTGTGGAAAATCATGTATAAATAAGAATATTCTTAAACGCCACATTGACTCGGTGCATCACAAAATTACTTATGCATGTAAAATATGTGAAAAGACGTATAAACGAAACGATCATCTCAAAAACCACATCGATTCCGTCCATCATAAAATCACTCGTTCATGTGATTTATGTGGCAAGACATTTTCACAAAATTTTAATCTGAAACGCCATATTGACACGGTACATAATAATATGACTCATAGATTTCACACGTGTGAAAAGTCATTCACACAAAAACATCATCTTGAAACGCACATCAATGCAGTGCATAATGGTTTCAAACTCACATGTGATATATGCGAAAAAAAATTCACTTACAAGAGTTCTCTAAAAGTCCATGTCGATTCGGTGCACCGCGGTATTATCCATGCATGCAATGAATGTGAAAAGAAATTCTGCAAAAAAGTTAAACTCAAAAATCACATCAATGCAGTACATAATGGTGTCACTCATAAATGTGATTTTTGTGAAAAAAAATATACGCATCGCTCTGCTCTCCTCAGACATGTGAAAGCGTCGCATAATGGTATCACTCATGCATGCGAGAAGTGCGGAAAGACATTCGGACAGAAAAAGAGTCTCAAAGCTCACATCGACATGGTGCATCGCACGCGCAAAATGTCCGAGTAAATGTATAAAATTCTAGGATCAATTTTATTCAAAATCATTATGTACTATTTAATTTATTTGTTCAAAAAACTAATCTAAAAATTTTAATTTATTATCCAATAGTATAATACTGTATTGTACATATTGTATGAAAAAATAAAAATAGCGTCCAAATTAAAATAAAAATGTTGATAATAAATGAATTTTCAATTGAAAAAAAAACATACCGTGTGCATCTTAGATCATAGATCAATTTAGCACGGTAGCTGGAGCTTTGTAATTTTACGTTAATCCATAACTCTAAGCTAACTAACTCTAATTTTGGTAATCTATCGCTTTCTCACAATACACATTTGTGTCGATGCTGACGACCAATCACAAAGTGAATGAAATGGCTCTGAATCAATTTTTTTTGAAAGTAACATCCACCTGATATGCCCTCGAGTACGTAAATATAAAATGCTGAAATTGTCATTGCAGTGTAGCAGGTTCGATCGACGAGAGCGTCGAGTGTCACTTTTGTGCTGAGTTAGCTGCACATAATACAACCTACACCAAAGCTTCTACCTCAGTACTGTGTGCAAGCTTTTTTGCGGCTAACGATTCCGAGGATTTAGGCGATATCCGATTTTTTTTGCAGGTAATTGAAAATAAAAAAAAAAGAAAAGACAGCCGAGCTTTTGCCAAATCATCGAGCGGACGTTCATTTCTCCTCGTATCTGCACAAAGGCCGGCACGCGTTACGAATGTAAAATATAAATCGCGGACTTTCCAGCTCATTCGCGCGACGTCCGCGTCGTCTCCTGATGCAGAAAAAGGAGGTAATCGTACTGTTAAAAGAGCGACACACTCGCTCGCGCTCCGTGAGAGCAACGACCGATACATGCGCGTATATTGCTAGTAGAAGTCAAAGTAAAATCACGAAAAGTCTGCTCGGAGTATCGACGTGCAGGTATTACCACCGGCTCGACTCGACTCGAGCGCGTGAACAAAATGTACAAACGGCAGTTAGACGTGTATGTCAATTGTCGCGCGACTGGAACATATTATATACGAGAGAGAGAGAGAGAGGCACTGACTCGAGAGCACTGCGCGAGATTATTGTACGTATGACTTACGCCCAATGACGTGTATAGGAGCTTTGTACATCTTATAGTTTTTCACTCGACGTGTACAATCAGGCCTGAAAAATAGGAAGATTATTCTCGCGAGCAAAGAGAGGAAAAAAGAGAGAAAAATGAGCAGCTATTATGTATCGATACCGCACTGATATTTTTCCTCGTTCGAATCAACTCTTTTCTGCACTTGCAGCAATGAGTAAAGTAAAAATCAAGTACACGCTGCGCTTATATTACTCACGAAGCCTGTAAATACGTACGTTTTCAAACGCTGATGTGTGTACGCTATATAATCGTTTTTCGTAACGATTACAAAACGCGCGCAGTATATATATATACGAGACGCGATCCACCGTTATGCAGTAGCGAAAAGGTAGCGATTAATAATCCGCGCATAAAGTGCAACTATACCAGCACCACACAAACGCGCACGGCGAGTTTCCATTCAATTCGTATTCGCCCATATAATGCGCGCGGACAACAACTGCAGGCACACAGTGCTGGCGGCTCGTACTTGCGCTGCGGCGTCGAGCGCCGAGCATTTAATTGTCGATCTAACGCACTCCCAAGGCCTTATTATAATGTGCGCGGCATATAGCTACCAAGACACACAATCGTACAGTCCATATGGTAATGCTTATTTCTCGTACTTGACTTTTGAGTTAAATAGAGAGACATACGAGAGACGGAATGAAAAAAAAAAAGAATTACAGCGAGTATAAGTTTCGCGGCGTGCGTATATATTATATATATATAAAACAATGCGGCGCGCGAGCCATGTATTTAAAACGTTTTAAATGCGCCGCGTAAGAGAGAAAAAGTCACAGTCTCCGAGGTATATTGCGTCAATTTCAGGCTTTATGTGTTTAAACGCGAAGGCAGACCGGCCGATTTTATCTGGATACTTTATGCTCTGCAGAACGATCGCTGCTTAAACACACACACACACACACATGTGCATCGTGCGAATATTGTATTATATACGAAATAAAAAAAAGGGAGCACGAATGTATAATAATATTATTATAATCTTTGGCGCTCCGAGGCATGATGATTATTTTTCATGGAATAGTAATATGGTCCTGTAAAGCGCCGCCTGAATTGCGTCAAGATCGGTATGGATTTTTATTACACACGAGCTGTTCGGGTGTTTATGCTAGCGACGATCGCTCTCTGGCATTATATACCGATCTCGCGTTTTGTATGATGTATGCGAAAGATGATTTATTAGTCGAGTTTCGAGTATGAGCGATGTGTGCAATAATAATTCATGATCGATGAACACGCTTCGTCCCGTGACCGATGAATTTATGCAGCTCATTGTAGATTCTTTCGCTCTATCTTGAGACTAGATATATGTAAATATCGTTGCATTGTCTTCATACATGTACGTGTGTTGTCGGTCGATCGAGCTTGGCGGCAGGTATGTTTCGCGATGATGGCTGCGCGACACACCACGGTATCTTAGATATCGTGTTTGTGCGTTGTAATCATATAAATTGCGAGTCGCGCTGAACTTTCTCTTTGCCTGTGTTGCAATTGATCGTGTAAATTTTATATACGAGAGATATAGGACATGTGTTTAGTTCCAACGATTTTTAACAATCAAACTAGAACTTTTTATCGTATCAGTCCCTGGTAGAAGGGCTCGACATTATTAATGGTCCGGCGATCGAAAAATTACCGCTGAAAATGTATCGAAGTACATTAAAGTATTCAACCACTTTGAAGTGCGATAATAAAACTTTGAGCCTGCACCGCTAGATGGCGAGTACCTTTATATCTGTAAATCCGCAAGTGTCAAAGTCAAAAGAATTGTATAAGTCAAAACAAGATTTAAAAAAAAATTACCATATCCAGTCCCTTCTCAATGAAAAATGGAAAATTAAGATCAACGAAAACAAAACTGAGCTTATTAATTTCACCAAAAGGAGAAGAAAAGAAAAAACTAAATCAATTTCAATGATCGGAACGCAAATTGATCAACAGTATTAAATATCTAGGAGTAATGTTAGATAACAAGCTAAGTTTCTCTGAACACAACAGTCATGCTGTAAAAAAAGCTAACAAAGCCAAAGCCTTACTTTATAATTTAATTAATAGTACGCATTTAATTGACAGTAAAATCAAAAAGCTCCAAGTGCTTCAAATTGAAACACACAGGATGATCTCAAATGCCAAACCACGCTCTAGAAATACTAACATACATAAACTATGCACCATATTCAGTTACTCGAAAATATATGAAAATACAATAAAAATAATGCAACATTCACAGTAAAATATGGATCACCACATCACATTCTCATTTCCTAAATCATTAGGCAATCGATGGATGATATTGCATAGTTATGCTCTTGTTATGTAAATAGTTAAATTAAGTCCCTGTTTTAGATTAAGTTATTAGTATTAAAATCAAACATTCTGTATGGTTTTTAATTTGTAATTTTTCCATTAAATTTACCCTTCATATCAGTATTTGTTATTAACATTAATAGCCGCTACCTGGCCAAACCAATAAGTTATTATATACGGCTAGTGGTAATATGGGCACATGTACAAATTTAAAAGTTGTGCTGCGCACGCATTCGCATCTACCTCCATAATAAAGACATATTATAAAACGTAAAAGAAAAAATTAGCACCAAATCTATGTATAATTAACGCCAAACTCCACCACTAAATGGCGAGTACCCTTCATCTGCAAATCCGCAAGTGTCAAAGTCAAAAGAATTGTATAAGTCAAAGCACAGCTCCGACGTTCGAGATGTATGTTTTTCCTTCTTTTATATAGACAAATTATACAATTAAAAAACTAAAACGAATGTTCAAGAAGTATTGGACCTAGTAAAAATATGTCGAGCATCTTCTACGCAGGAATCGGTCGATTTATTACAGATTTAAACGAGGATCGAACACTCGAGTCCCCTCCAGACACTCCGATTGAGTATCATGCAGTCTCGACGAAAAAAAGAAACAAGCTAGCCCCGCCGAGGGTCTAATCATAAATCTATCCCCGCGTATATGAAAAATCCATCGGTCGGAATTACGGTAGTCGTCGCGGTGCAGCTTATAACATGCGAAGCATGCTGCAGCACACGTACCATATATAATGTATCTAAGGAGAGTCACGAGAGCTGCTGCGTAAGCGCAGGAGGCCGTCTCGTCTCTCGTAACTTACGGCGCCATTAGCCTCCCGCGGGGTCTCTCTCTCTCTCTCTCTCTCTCTCTCTCTCTCTTAGTAGTAACAGCAGTAATACAGCAGCATAGTTTCATCTGCATCTCTTACTTCTTCTTTTTTTCTTCCCTCCTCTTCTGCAGCCTCTTCTTCTTATTTTCATTCAAAAGACGTGCATTCCTCTCTTTCTCGCGCTCTCTCCCTCGATCCGTATTATATAGCCTCTCTCTCTCGCACGGGGACTTAATAATACAGAGATCCCAAAGCTCTTGCTGCAAGCCAAAGGGATATAATACGGTCTCTTTCTCGACTCATGCTCTTTCTCTGCAGTAGCTCGGGCTCAAGGTCAAGGTTATAAAACGAAGGAACCATCCTCTATTCTATATATAGCCTCGGCAGCAGTAGTGCACGTGCCCAGTCAGGCGACGACGACGGCGACAAAAAAAAGCTTATATAAGCGTGGGTGTGAAGTGCAGCGCGCGAGCGAGACCCCGTGAAGGCGAGATGTGCACCGCGATCTTTTTCGAGAGAAAGAATCTCTCTCTCTCTCTCTTTCGAAAAGAGGGACAAATTTAAAACTTGTATATAATAAATGTGTGTCTGTATAATAATAATTGCTTCGTACAGGTCGACTCGCTCGAAGTTTTATCTGTATAATACCGATGCAAATGTGGTAAAACTGTTTCTCGGTATATATATATATATTATATATATATATATATATATATATATTCGCGCGCGAGCCTACTTTGTATGCGAGAGAGCTGCGCGAGCTGAACTGGACGCAATGCGTGCGTGCTCGATGAATTTGACCGAGATCACATCGCAACGAGCAACAGGTCGACCTAAAAATGTCAGTGGACGAGTATAAAAAGGAAACAGAAAGAAAAAAATAATAATGAAGCTCGCACATGTGCGTATTAAGAGAGAGAGAGAAAGAGAGACGCACACAGTACACGCATTAAAAACCTACCCATCGACTGTGTATATCTGTGTACATTAAACACATCTCTCGAAGGTATATAATTTTCGAGCTCTGCTCGCTCACGAGAGAGCTCGGAGGCCGATGGTACACATACATACATACATGTGTGTGTGTGTGTGTGTGTGTGTGTGTGTGTAATAAAAGGGTCGACGAACCTCCACCCAGAGAGTTGCACAATCGCGACTGCGGCGCGGCGCGTGGGCAGCACGGAATGAGCGAGAGAGAGAGCTAGAGAGAGAATTCGCATATGTGCCTGTGTGTGCGCGAATCAAGCCGGAAACGTATGAAAATCGTCATATTCAAGCTCGGTAAGTGTAATGTGATACGTACTTGTCGTATATGCGAGCTTTTTTCGTACGAAAGCTGTCGTTCGATTTGTGGGTCTGATTTTTTTTTGGTTCGCAGTGGATTGATATTTCTTCAGATCGCCGAGGTGTTAACACGTGCCAACGTTATATTATTGTCTGGTACTCGTGACTTTATCTAGGTTTTTAACATGTACAGAGGAAAATCTGTTGCACAGCACTACCGAATGACATTAATTCTCATTTCACACTTTGGTAAACCTTTGCGCGATTGAGCTATGAATGTTGATTAAATAACCGATCAGTTTATAATAATGAAAATATCATTGTTACTCGCGAGCGAGAGTAAGAAAGAGAAAAAATGTAGAATTACATAAATATATTTTCAAAGAAACTTCATTACACTAGCTCTTAAATAGGACGCTTCGAGAACCGTAGAATTATTGTTTAATATTTTTAATTTCATTGTTTAAAATATACTCGTAGAAATGATATTATTTTTCTGACTTGATGTCGCTTGGTTTACAGGGGTAAACATATCCATATCATGATAAGTAAATATTATGAAATTCGGTATTCGTTGATTTGATGTGTGATATTATAAAAGTACGATTAGTCGCAAAACGAAATTCTGAGTGAGCAACATGGACTCGAGTGATACATTCAACTGTGTAATCAGGTCAATTTTGATGCAATAAATAGAAAAGCATGAAAATATACTATATCTCATGATACTAAATTTCATTGGATTATTTCAGAATCAAAGAAGAACCTTGTGATGAGTCCTCCCACGAAAACGATCATCAAGTAATCGACCAGACATCGTCAGTTGGAAATATTCAAAACTTTGAGTTTCTGCGAGAAAATTCAATAAGTGTAGTTAATTATGTTATTGTAATTGTTTTGAATGTAAAGTTTGATGTATTTCAAATTTTGTTACAGACTCGAATGCTTCGAAAATGTGACGAACATCATGGACATAAATTCGACGACGTTCAAATCGAGTTCGAATGTAAAGACGAGAAGCTCAAGGTGAAATTACTATCAGCTACAAAAGTCGAGGATTACTCTCTAAATCACTGGCAAGATATGAACTATATCAATGATCGTGAAACTCTAAAAAAAATTAAGTTAGAATCTGCAAAGGTGGTAAAGAAAGAAATTTCGGAGGACGAAGCAACAAATTTTGACTGGGAACTCATCCAAAAAAAATCAAAAAATAAATGTTGCAAAACGATCGATATTTACTGGTAAATCCCACATGTGTGACACGTGTGGAAAATCATGTATAAATAAGAATATTCTTAAACGCCACATTGACTCGGTGCATCACAAAATTACTTATGCATGTAAAATATGTGAAAAGACGTATAAACGAAACGATCATCTCAAAAACCACATCGATTCCGTCCATCATAAAATCACTCGTTCATGTGATTTATGTGGCAAGGAATTTTCACATAATTTTAATCTGAAATGCCACATTGACAAGGTACATGATAAAATGACGCATACATGTCACACGTGTGAAAAGTCATTCACAAAAAAACAGAATCTTGAAACGCACATCAATGCAGTGCATAATGGTTTCAAACTCACATGTGATATATGCGAAAAAAAATTCACTTACAAGAGTTCTCTAAAAGTCCATGTCGATTCGGTGCACCGCGGTATTATCCATGCATGCAATGAATGTGAAAAGAAATTCCGCAAAAAAGGTGAATTCAAAAATCTCATCAATGCAGTACATAATGGTGTCACTCATAAATGTGATTTTTGTGAAAAAAATATACGCATCCCTCTGCTCTCCGCAGACATGTGAAAGCGTCGCACAATGGTATCACTCATGCATGCGAGACGTGCGGAAAGACATTCGGACAGAAAAAGAGTCTCAAAACTCACATCGATATGGTGCATCGCTCACACAAGATGAACGAATCCACTCTTAAAATAATGATGAGCGTAAAACTGAAGCCAATCTATTCGGCCTCTGATTGGTCGACTGACTTTTGACTAGACTAGACATCTAAAGTCAGCGAGTGACCCCTACCGGCTGCGATTGAACCGTCACGAACCTTTCGAGGGTTAAGATCGCAATTATATATTATAATATCAGATACATTTGACTCTAACATTCGGTAAGTTCATTGTTATTCTGAGCTAAATATAATTTAATATTAATAATTTATCCAATAATAATAATAATAATAATTTTGAAATATGTTTTTTTGTTACAGCTTATAGAAATTCACCCTAAAAAATGGATCGTCTCAGAAACAATTATACTTTCGATAGCCTACAAGACGGAGACAACGCGGGGTAAATATGCCTTTTTCAACAATATATTATTATTATTTATAAAAAAAATTACAAATAATAGTAAATAATGTTATCTAATTTTTTTGTAGAGACGTAATTGGCTACATATGCGAAATTCACCAAACTAAGGACGTTGGCCAGAGAAATGAGTACAAATTATTCAAATTCATTTTGAATAGCGGCTGTAACCAACGATTAATCTGCTTGATTTGGGAAGACCAACTGATTAATCGTTGGTTACCAATTATAGAGCTTCATAAGGTAACATTAACTATGATTTTTTGTAACAAAGTCTATATTTATAACAAATTATATATTATATATTTATTAACTATTGTTTAAATTTTTAAATTATTGTTTAATTATTTAATTATGTTTCAGATTGTCCATATAACTGACGGAAGCGTTCGGAGCCAGCTGTTGCCTGTGAGAGATCATTTCGTGCCATTCAATCTAACTGTGCGACAGCACACATCAATTAACTTTATTGGTCACTATGACCAATTGCCATTGTTCCAACATCCTCCTGAACCAAGAGAGGTGGTGCTTGAGGACATTATGGATGCCAATGGAATCATTCGTAAGTAATTTTTATATAATATCTAATATATAATTTTTTTAATTAATTTATATACACTTAATTTTTATAATTTGATTGTTGAATGTTTTACAGGTATAAGAGGCTACATCAAAGATCAAGTTGTACCTGTGCATAATAGGTATGGGGATGGTACCTATGGTTTGGGTACAATTACAGATGGGCGATTCAAAATACCTGTAATTGTATCTGAATACGCTCCTATTCATTTCCAGCGGACTACACCAGTGATTGCTGAAGGACACTTAGGTCATGACAGTAAGTTATAATTTCATCATTGTAAATTAAATTGAAGTTCTACCTCTAAAATTTTGAAAAGAGATATTATAAATTATGTTTATGTTAAATTTTGTTTTTTCAGATCCATGTAAATTAATTTGCAGAGACTCTACTGCAATTCAAAGAGACCACAGCAGGATACAGTGTAGTATCGCTACGTTGCTCAGTGGAGCAAGAAGGCCAAATAGACACACTTGAGTGTTCACTTAACGAGTTAGTTTGACACTTTAGTTTATACTTTTCATTCATCAATTTAATTTCACTTTTAAACTCTATAGTTTATTACTTTTCATTCTATTATATATTATTATGATACAATGACACTAACTAATTTCAGTGATGATTGTAATTTTATGTATTTGTTACTGATAGTGTTCAGTGGAAAATAAAACAATATAATAATTTTGTATTTCCTCAAATATTCATTAAACAATAAAATTCTACATTATGGTCACTTATTCACACCTGCCCAGTCTTAATTCATCAAATTTGTAAGTGGATAAAAAAATAAGAAGGCTAAAGTGTTTTGTTTTTCAAAAAATACATTGTTTAAAAGAAAATTCATATTTATATTTAGAGTTTTAGGACTATTGTGTTTTATGGATTGGCACTTGAACGCAAATGTGAGAAAGAAAAAAGGTATCGACAGGTGATTTATATGTTCCAGACCAATTATGTTGTACATTTTGAATTTGAATATAATGCTGAATGATTATGTGTCAATCATGCAGGCCCCCTTTTGTCCTGATCACTTAATAATTACATTCAACTTTGAAAAAAACATCATTTATTATAGCTTTCATATAAATCAAATATCATAACAATCATCTTTCATTTTATAACTCTCATGTATTGAAATTGCAAGTAAAAATATATGTAATAATATACTTGAAACATTCAACCTGGTAAATAAGTTAATGTACTTATTTTAAATAAATCATTAGAAGTGCATTTTTTTATTGAGTTTATTACTCATTCTACCTGAAAATAATTGGAAGATTAGATTTTATTTATATATTCATGTATTGTTGTAAGTTTGTTAAACAATTTTACAGTAAAATTGTGTAAAATTTTTCCATGGGCAAGTATTGATGTTAAATGATACATTAACAGGACTAGCATAACTTGCTAGGATTACTCTCCTTCAAAACATTTCAAAACATTCCCAATTAATTTTCATTAGTTCCTCATTTGTACTTTATTGTTAAGAATATTCCCTTATCATTAATTCTTTGTTTGAAATGACCATTTTATTAGTAATCCATATTAATTGAATGACATTAACATTCAATTTTTAATGTATCATCATCAAGTCGTTGTCAAAGCCTTCCTCATTTGGAAATGTAATGATTAAATTAAAAAACGAAGCATTTTAAAACGGCTCTTTGATTGGTTGACGCGGTGTGATTCGAATACGTATCTCGATGGGTTGTCTGCAACAGTGTTCAATTGTGACTTGAGAAATCTGCACGCGAATTATACGAAAGTAGCGGCATCTGCATCGGAAGTGAAATCAAAGAAATAATGCACATAATCGTCCTTTTTGACTCGAGCTGTTGGAGCGTTAACATCTGAAGACTGAAGACAATTAGTCGTTATCATCTAAAATCTTCCAAGATTTCTACGCAATCGAATTCCTCAATTTAATACAATCATTCATTCGGTAAGTGTATTATCATTGTAGATCCTAATATTTTTCATTTTCCTACATTTTAATAGATAGAAATAATAACATTTTGAACAATGTTTTTTTGTTACAGGTTAACCTAACCATGGATCTATCAGAGAACAGTACGTTTGACCATTTAGTGGACCGAGACCAGACGGCGTGAGTAGAATAATTTTTTTAAACAATAGAGAAAACTAATTAATATTTTTATTATCATTTTTACGTGATATATATGAATAAAATTAAGTATTATGATTTTTGATTTTGAACAGAGAAATCATTGGCTACGTTTGTGAAATTTATGGAACCTCCATAGTTGGCCAAAATAAGAAGTATAGTTTGTATAAATTCGTTTTGAATAATGGATCAAACAAGAAGCTGATGGTCTGCATCTGGGATGATCCGCTCATTAATCGCCATTCACCAAATATTAAAAATAAATGAGGTAAATTTTAAATCATATTTCTGAATTTAATTATATTCTTAATATTATAGTTAATTAATTGCATGCAAATACTTTGTTTTTTTTTAGATTATGCATATCGATGGAGGCCAAGTTAAATCAGCACAAATGACTATCGCAAAGGAGAGTCAGAATTTTGTGCCTTTTGACTTAATCATCCAGAAGACCACCATTGTCGAATACTTAGGCAGGTACGAAACCCAAAAGACAGGAGAAAACGATGAAAAACCAGCTCAAGAAATTCTTTTTGAAGACGTTATGCAAGCTGATGGACCCATAAGTAAGTATTTCTACACGAATATTTCATGCATCAATTTCAGTAATGAA
This sequence comes from Trichogramma dendrolimi, assembly GCA_034770305.1. NCBI lineage: Eukaryota > Metazoa > Arthropoda > Insecta > Hymenoptera > Trichogrammatidae > Trichogramma > Trichogramma dendrolimi. The sequence goes on along the minus strand of JAPMIB010000094.1, from coordinate 421,639 downwards.
ATATGTTACAATAAATTCAATTATTTATTTTATATAATTTTAACTCATTATTTACAGTCGTCAAAGGATTCATTAAAACTAAATTTGCCCCAGTACCAAGCAAATTTGGCGGTAGCACTTATGGATGTGGGTCTATTACTGATGGTAATTATAAGATAACAATTCAAGTTGCATCTTATACAAATATTGACTTTGACAAGGGTACACCAGTTACCGTAGAAGGAGAATTGAAAAAGAATGGTAATATAAAACTTTTATAAAATTATTCTACTTTATTTTACATAAATTTTTAATAATTTTTGTTAATGTTTTTTGTTTTTCAGTGCCATGCACAATCACCTGCAAAGATTCAACGTTTATAAAGTTAGATCCAACTATAAAAACTCCAATGGCTGTTCCAAAATTATTGCAAGGGACGAAGACGCCAAAGAGAAAATGTGCTCCAACATTAGAAGATTGATCATTCTAGCTTAAGCTGTCAACATAGGGTACATATGTTTTTCAATACTCTTTTATGTTTTTTAAACAGTTCCTTTAGGAAGTTAACGAGTTACTTTAGTTCGTTACTTTTAATTCTTCAGTTTATTACTTTTCATTCTATTATATATTATTATGACATTATTATGATATGACACTAACTAATTTAAGTGATGATTGTAATTTTATGTATGTTGTTACTGATTGTGTTCATTGTAAAATAAAACAATATAATAATTTTTGTATTTCCTCAAATGTTCATTAAACAATAAAATTCTACATTATGGACACTTATTTACACCTGGCCTGCTTAATTCATCAAATATGTAAGTGTATAAAAAAATAAAAAGGCTGAAGTGTTTTTTTTTTTAAGTGCATTGTTTAAAAGAAAATTACTTCCAAATTTGAAAAAAAACATCATTTATTATAGCTTTCATATAAATCAAATATTTGATCATAACAATCATCTTTCATCTTTCATTTTATAATTCTCATGTATTGAAATTGCAAGTAAAAATACATGTAATATATACTTGAAACATTTATCGCACCTGGTAAATAAGTAAATGTACTTATTTTAAATAAATCATTAGAAGTGCATTGTTTTATTGAGTTTATTACTCATACTAACTGAAAATATTTGGAAGATGAGATTTTATTTATACAGTCATCTATTGTTGCAAGTTTGTTAAACAATTTACAGTAAAATAGTGTAAAAAATTTCCCTATGTTCATTAAGATGTATGAACTGGGATTTTTAAAATTCTTTAAATAATTGATAATTTCATGAAATCATGAAACATATTTAAAAGCATAATGTTCATGGTATACCTAATGTGATTTTATTACGGCTGTTTATATAATTTGTGCAGTGTTAATAGTTTATTAACCATAAACATTATTCATTGTTGTTAAAGTAAAGTTAATGGGCATAACATTTTTTCTATACCATAGAATTGAAAATTAAAGATCGATCGCAGATCGCTCACATACAAGTTTTATCCTCATGTTGATCTGAGACCGGAGTATTACGTTATGAAAGTTAACCTCATTATTAACGCTGCATCCGAATAGGAAGAATATCCTAAATTATCATTCATTGACTGAAATAACCGTTGTATTATTGTACTAATCCTTTACAAATAATCAAGTTACATAAACATTCATCATTCATTTAAGTGAGTAAGAAGTGACTTTGTATAATCAAATGCTGATGTGTACCATTAAAACATCACATTTGGTACATTGCATTTTTTCCAATTAACTGGCTACTTGGTAAGTGTGTAATTGCATTGTTGTTTTATTAAAAATCATTACACTAAATAATAATCAATGTGTTAGCATAGAAAGACTTTTCTTTTAAGATGTAATATGTAAAAATTGTAATTTTATCATTAAACTCAGTGAATTATTAGTCGACTTAGAGTACACTAAATAAGTAATTATTATTTTCAAGTAGTTCTATGAAGGTAGTTATATGATTTTTTGATTTGTAACCAGTTATAATTCAAATGTTAGTCTAAAAATATATAATATACTTGATACTCCCATAGTAACTGGTAAAAATACGTAAACTTTCCTATCCATTGACATCATTTATTGAACAATTTTATCAGTGATCAAAAAAAAATATTGCAACAAAGAGCATATTAAAAAATAATTATTATGAAAATTATACCCCCCTATGTCCAGTCCTAATGGAACTATAGAGCTCCAAAATTGGATTTTTATTATTTCAATTTAATTCTGCTTTTTCTGAGGATGAAAATGAAAAAATATTAGAATCATAATTTTTCATGTAAAATTGCATAAACAATATAGATATATTGTCAAATGTCATGGTTATATTTTCAGTACTCCTTCAATTGCAAAATAGCATAAAAATACTGAAATAAAGTTGTTCGTTACCAATAATCAACCTAGAATTATAATATGTTCTATAACGATAACTCATATTTTTCATCTTTAGACTATTATTGAATTGTCTTTGATGGTCAACTAAACGACATTTATTTATTTTAACTTTTATTCTGTTTTTCATTATTAGTAAATCTTCAGGTAACAAGCATGATTTTTGACAGCAAATCTGACATAAGTAAATTTTATTTACAAATCAAACTTCATATAATAAATTCATGTTTAACAATTTTTTCATCTTCACCCTATAGAAGTAGTGTAAAATATAAAAAATGAAAATCTAGCTTTGTGCTTCTTTACATTCATAAAGTATGGACAGAGGGTTAACATTTTTAGGATTTTCATATTTCTATGTACTCTGCAAGAGTACATACGTTTAGTCGCACTTATATATTATTACTTAATTTATCTGAATCCCATGCTTTTACTTGGTTAATCAATATTCTATGAATTATCTGTTGGTAATTAAGCAAAAAACACAAAGATAAATTTCACTTTTTGTAGTAATTGTGTATTGTTCCATGTTTTAAGGATGTTGAAATATTTTTCTGATGTTTTTTTCACTTTGCAAAGAGTGTATACAATCTTTGTTTAATTCAGCCAGTGCGTTGAGTGAAGTTTTTTTTAAATTAAATTTACTCCTATTGCACATTAGTAGAAGTAATTTTAGCTACTGCCTTGGATGAGAAGTTGACATTTTATAAAAGTAGATGAGTTTTGTTCTAAATATAAAAGTGAACTTTTAAATTACGTTTTTAGTTAATTTATTTACAAACAAACAATATTAAATTGATCTATATTTGATTTTTAGCAAAAACTGAAAAAGACACTAAAGTGGAAGGCTTCCATTTTGACAATAGATCTTGAGTGCCTGTACATTTCATCCATTGTTATCCTACGTCAGTAAACTTCTTCATTGAAAAACTGCAGTGTATAGTAAGGTATGATATTTAATCTTCACATTTATTTAAGCAAATCAAACTTATCATTCCTTCATTTTGTTGGTAATTTAAAAAACACAAAGATAAAATTTTACTTTTTGTTGTAATTGTGTATTGTTCCATGTTTTAAGGATGTTGAAATATTTTTCTGAAATTTTTTACACTTAGCAAAAAGAGTATAAAATTGTTTAATATATCATGTTCATTGAGTGCAGGTTTTTTGTTAAATTAAAATTTACTTATATTGTACATTAATAGAAATACTTTTAGCTACTGCTTTAGATTAGAAGTGAAATTTTATATAAAAGTAGATGATATTTTGTTCTAAATATAAAGTGAACCTTTAAAATTACGTTTTTATTTAATTTATTTACACAGAACAATAATTAAATTTTGTATTTTGATTTTTAGCAAAAACTGAAGAAGATACCAAAGTGGAGGGCTTCCATTTGTAACTATAGTTCTCGAGTGCCTGTGTACATTTCATCCTTTGTTATTCTGTGTTAGTAGAACTGCTTCATTGAAAAACTGCAGTGTATAGTAAGGTATGATATTTAATCTTCGCATTTATTTTAAATGATATCAAACTTATCATTCCTTTATTTTACAACTTCATTCATAAAAGTTATTTATTTTTGTTTCAGGTGCTAGGAAGATTTAGTGTGAAAAATACTTATGTAATAAAATTGAATTACTTTATATATATATGTATTATATGAACACTGAATATATAAATATTTTCATATTACTTTATATATGTATCGTACATTATAGAAATCAATAAATATACAATATTTTTTACTGTAATATACCACTTAATATTACCTAATAAACAAGTACCTAAATTAACTATAACAACTACACAAAATCAATCATAAACTATTTACGAAAAAATCCTAAAATCTTATCAACTCAAATCTGACATATGAAATCTAATACCAATAACTATTACCAAAAACCTTAAACTACTACGAGCCAAACTAAAAAGCAACCACAATAAAAAAAAATTTTCGTTTAAACAGAAAACGTACTGAACACTCTTGAAAGCTTATAAAAAATCAAAACATTTGTCACCTAACTAATCAGATATAATATCAAATTACCCTAGCGGTTTTTGATAGCATTTTTTTTAAACAAAAACGAAATTTGTTAAAAATTCAATTTTTGAAAGATAAGAGAAATCTATTTTGAACATAAAATATTACTATATTCATTAAAAATGGGCCGAAAGAAAATCGTACGCACTGCAGAAGAACAAGAAGCTTTTCTAGCTGAAAGACGTTTAAAAAATGCTGAATATCAAAGACTTAGACGACAAGCAGCACGTAATTCTGCAATGGAACAACGCAGAAACCCTGTCATTCCAGAAGATTATTTAGGTGAAATGGATACATTATGTATGCACTGCAACGCTAGACATTTTGTACATGAAAAAATTTCAAACAAAGGTTTATCGTTTAGCGATTGTTGCTCTCACGGCGCGGTTAAGTTGGAGCCTGCACCTGAATTACCCTCAGAGCTTTTAAAATTGTTCGATGGCACTCATTCTAAATCACAAAATTTTTTCGAGCATATTCGTTATTATAATAATTCATTGTCATTTGCATCTTTTAATGCGAATTTAATCAATTTTCAATCGAGACGTCAAGGACCGTATTGTTTCAAGATCCAAGGGCAAATATATTATCAAATTAATACAGCATTGTACGCTGCTGAAAACGAGAATCCCTCATTTGGACAACTTTTTTTCATTGATCAAAACGAAGCTATTGATTATAGAATGCGAAATAATTCTCAAGCCGATCAAGAACTTTGTTTAATTTTGGATACGATAATAAGAGAAAATAACGCATTCGCTAAATCATATGAAATGATGAAAATAGAATTAAGAAATCAGATGTCAATTCATAATCAAGTTGAACCAGAGTTAAATTTACTATTTACATTAAAACCTGGAGTGGATCGGCGAAGATACAATTTTCAACAAACTAATGAAGTTGCTGCAGTCTTTACAACGACAGCCGATGGAGAAATTCCTGAGTCCTATGTAACTATAAGAAATAAAAATACGAGAAAGTTAGAGTTTGTTAGTACAATGGATCCAAATGTAGAACCATGGATTTATCCTTTATTTTATCCATATGGTACCCGAGGATGGCATAGAAATATACCACGTTTAGATGACGAAAATAAAAGAGTAACGCGAAATGCTTACACAAAATATATGATGGCTATAAGACCTAATGACTTTAATCATATATTATGTGGTCGTCGATTATTTCAGCAATGGGTTGTAGATTCATACGTTAAAATTGAAAAAGATCGTATTCAATATTGTAACGATCACCAAAAGGAACTACGGGCCGATACTTATCAAGGACTTAACGACTATATGAGAAATTATGCTGATGATAATAATTTACGCGTAGGTAAAACTATAATTCTTCCATCTTCATTCATTGGCTCGCCCCGCAACATGGCACAAAAATATCAAGATTCAATGGCCTTAGTCAATGAAAAAGGGCGACCAGATATCTTTCTTACGATGACTTGCAATCCAAATTGGAAAGAAATAAAAGAAAATCTCTTACCACATCAACAAGCATCCGACAGACCAGATATTGTTGCTAGAGTATTTCACTTAAAAAAAGATCGTTTAATAAATGTAATAGTAAAAAACAAATGTTTTGGCGAAGTTGCAGCTTATGTTTATGTGATTGAATTTCAAAAAAGAGGTTTACCTCACATGCATTTACTAATTACGCTTAAACAGGGTTTCAAAATAAACACACCTGATACCGTCGATCAATATATATCCGCCGAAATTCCTGATCAAGCATGTAATCCTCTTTTATATGAAATTGTAACAAAAAATATGATTCACGGACCATGTGGTGATTGGTGTATGAAAGATGGTAAATGTACGAAGAAATTTCCGAAGGAGTTTATGAATGAAACAAAAATGGACGAGCATGGTTATCCAAATTATCGTAGACGAGATAAAAGTTACACGCTCCCTAATGGTGCAAAGGTTGATAATAGATGGGTGGTACCGTATTGCCCTAAACTGATTCAAATGTTTAATTGTCACATGAATGTGGAAATAGTCACGAGTATTCGGTCAGTTAAGTACTTATATAAATATGTTTATAAGGGACACGACGCCGCAAATGTGACGATCGAAGATCATCCAGATCAAAGAATAGTCGATCACGATGAAATAAAAAATTTTATCCAATCTCGCTATGTAGGACCCGTAGAATCGTGTTATCGAATTTTAAGTAAACCCCTAGATAGCAAAAGTCATTCTATCACTCGATTGGCGGTCCATTTGCCAAATCAACAATGCGTAATAATTACCGATGAAAATTTTGTTGATTTAAACCACGCAAGTAGTACTTTAATTGATTATTTCAAACTAAACTCTGAAGATCCAAATGCTAGACAGTATTTTTATAAAGACATTCCAACTGTTTATGTTCATAAAAAAGAGAAAGTTAATGGAGTAAATATAACTTATTGGGCAACTCGGCAAAAAAACTTTAATGTTTTTGGTCGCATGTATACGGTTAGTCCAACCCAGTCGGAATTGTTTCATTTGAGATTATTGCTATTACACGTAAAAGGAGCTACAAGCTTTGAATCACTCAGGACAGTTGATGACATTTTACAACCTACATTTACGGCAGCTTGCTTGGCAATGGGACTTATAGAAGACGATGAGGAATGGTGCAGAGCGATGGAAGAAGCAACTTTTTGGATGATGCCGTGTAGATTGCGCTTATTATTCGTACGTATTTTAATTCATTGCCAACCGGTACACCCCGAAGAATTGTGGGATAAATTTAAAGATGCAATGTCCGAAGATTTTGCTCTGACGAATGATATTGAAATGAGTAAACAAATAGCGTATGCTCATATTAATGAATTGCTAATTAACGAAGGATATAGTATATCGAATTTTCCATCAATGGAACAAAGAATTGAAATTGAGTATGCTGGAATAAATATAATAATATATCTTTAGCAGAAATGGCAGAAAGTGGCCAAAACCAATATACGCAGTTAAGCGAAGAACAAAAAAAAATAGTCGATACTATCATTGATTCTACACAATCTAATTATGACGGTAATAATTGTTTTTACATCAACGGCCCTGGAGGATCTGGAAAAACATTTATCTACACTACTATTTATAAATTATTAACATCGAAAGGTATAGGGGTATGTTCGATGGCTTTTACAGGTATCGCAGCACTCTTACTTCCTAATGGTAAAACCGTACATAAGACTTTTGGTCTACCAGTCCCATTGTTCAGCGATTCGTCTTCGAACATAAAAACGCAATCGAAGCAAGGAATTTATCTTAAAGAGACACAAGTATTTATTTGGGACGAAGCACCAATGGCACCGAGGTATGCTTTAGAGACCGTGAACAGAACGTTACAAAGTATCATGAATAATAATTTACCATTTGGAGGTAAAATTATTGTTTTAGGTGGCGACTTTAGACAACTTCTGCCCATCAAAATTAATGGTACCCGAAATGAAACATTAAATTTATCTATCAAATTCAGTGAAACCTGGAACACATTCATAAAATACAATCTTACCAAAAATATGAGGGTTTTGCCTAATGAAATAGATTTTGCTAACTATTTATTATTAGTAGGCGATGGTGAAATTAATGATGACAATGATAATATAATATTGCCTAGAAAATGTATCGTTGAACAAAACGTTGATGTAGTTCAAAACATTTTCGGTAAGTTAATTTCGGAAAAAAAATTTGACGAATTGAGTCAATGTGCTATCTTGGCTGCACGAAATATTGATGTAGATTCTTTAAATCAACAAGTTACTGATTTACTAGAAAAATCTACAGAGAAAGTTTATACTGGAATCGATAGCACAGAAAATTGTAACAACGGTGAATTAGACGAAATACTTTCACCAGAATATTTGAATACGTTAAATCCGTCCTGTTTACCTCCTTATAGATTACGTTTGAGAAAAAATTGCATTGTGATGCTTATTCGGAATATTAGTATAAATGAAAGATTATGTAATGGTACAAGGATGAGATTAATCGATTTCTCTCATCATTTATTAAAGTGTGAAGTTTTAACAGGCGAAAAAAAAAATGATATTGTTTTTTTGAATCGTATAACTTTGTATTGTCAAAATGAGTATCCTTTCACTTTTAAAAGAAGGCAATTTCCGGTCAAATTAGCCTTTGCAATGACAATAAACAAATCTCAAGGACAAACTTTCCATAAAGTAATTATTGATCTAAGAAGAGACGTTTTTAGTCATGGGCAATTGTACGTAGCAATGTCACGAGTTCGTTCGTGGGATTCATTACAGATTTACCTTGGGAATCACCAGCGAAGTTTTAAAGTAAAAAATTATGTTTACAAAGAATTATTTTTATAGTTTCTTATCGTCGTATTTACAAAATGAATAATATTAATAATATTAAAGCATGATAAGTGTTAATATCTATAGCAGCAGTATATTTAATTTTAATTAGTTAGTTTAATCAAACATATTTACTTGGTAAATTTTACTAAGTCACAATTTACACATAAGTTAAATGCATTGTCATAATACTTTCTTCTCATAGATCACTATCTTCATCTAAGTATGTAATAATCAATCCATGTAAGGGTAATAATGAAAACACTCAATTTCATCAACATTTCTTAACGATCTTCGTCACAATAACCTAATAAAAATTGAAAAAAGTCGTTAAACTTTAAAAGATTGGATATGGTTCAACCGCTTAACACGAAATTTTAGTGATAAATTTGTCCGGACAGGGAAATATTTACAGACAATAATATTACAGAATTAATATACAATATTTCCATCCTACGTATAACTTCGACGCTTTGAGATGTAAATATCATAATCTTGATAATATAAAACGAAAGAAATACAAAAAAAATTGTCAACTAAAACTTAAAATATTATTTTTTATATAATATAAAATGAAAATTACGTCGAATGTCCAAGATTCTTCAAGAAAATACTTTTCTTAAACAGCAGTTAATAGTAATAAATATTTTGACGATTTTGAAAAAAATACTGGGGTTACTCGGTGAGAATACCATATTAAGGTTATTTAGTATAAATAACATACTAGGGTTATTTGGAATGGATATCATCATAAAGTTATTGAGAATGAATAACTTACTTGAGGTACTTGGGATAAATAAAGTATTAGGGTTATTTGAAATGAATAACATCTTAAGGTTATTGGCATGGATAATATCCCAGAGGTATTTCGGATGAATAACATACTTGGGTTATTTGAAATTAGTAACATACTTACGTTATTTGGAATAAATAACATACTTGGGTTATTTAGGATGAAAAAAATACTTGGGTTATTTGGGATGAATACAATATTTGGGTTATTTCGGTTGAATACAATATTAGGGTTAATACGGATGAATAACAAACATGTGTTATTTGGGATAAATAGCATGTCAAGGTTATTGGGGATATATAAAGCATTAGGGTTATTTTAATGGATAACACCTTAGGGTTATTTGAAATAATAACATATATGGGTTACTTAGGATGAATAACACACTTGGGTTACTTAGGTTACGTAAAGTATGAGGGTTATTTGGAATGGATAACATACATGGGTTATTCTGAATAAATAACACACTTGGGTTATTTGGAGTAAATTACATACATGAGTTACTGGGGATGAATAACATATATGGGTTACTTGGAATAAAAAACATACATCGGTTATTTAGGATGAAAAACATACTTGGGTTATTTGGGATGAAAAACACATTTGGGTTATTTGGGTTACTTAAAGTACTAGGGTTATTTGGAATGGATAACATCTAAGGGTTATTTGAGATGAATACAAATTAAGGTTATTTGGAATGGTTAACATACATGGGTCATCCCAATAAATAACACACTTGGGTTATTTGGAATAAATAACATACATGGGTTACTGGGGATGAATAACATATATGGGTTACTTGGAATAAAAAACATACATTAGTAACATAAAATAAAAACATACAATAAATAACACACTTGGGTTATTTGGAATAAATAACATACATGGGTTACCGGGGATCAATAACATATTTTGGTTACTTGGAATAAATAACATACATGGGTTATCGAGGATGAAAAACATACTTGGGTTATTTGGTATTAAATCATACTTGGGTTATTTGGTATTAAATCATACTTGGGTTACTTGGGTTACGTAAAGTATGAGGGTTATGTGGAATGTATAACATCTTAAGGTTATTTGGGAAGAGTAAAGTATCCGAGTTATTTAAGATGAATAAAATAGTATGGTAATTTGGAATGGATACTATCTTTGGGTCACTTGGAATAAATAACATACATGGGTTATTTTGGAAGAAAAACTCACTTGGGTTATTTGGGTTACGTAAAGTATGAGAATTATTTGGAATGGATTACACACATCGGTTATTCTGAATAAATAACACACTTGGGTTATTTGGGTTACTTGGGTTACTTGGGTTACTTCGGATGAATAATCTCTTAGGGTTATTTGGGAAGAACAACATTCTTGGGTAATTTCGAAAAATAACATTCATGGGTTACTGGGGATGAATAACATATATGGGTTACTTGGAATAAATAACATACATCGGTTATTTAGGATGAAAAACATCCTTGGGTTATTTGGGATGAAAAACATCCTTGGGTTATTTGGGATGAATAACATACTTGGGTTATTTGGGTTACGTAAAGTATGTGGGTTATTTGGAATTAATAACAGCTAAAGGTTATTTGGGATGAATACAATATTAGGGTCATTGAAAATGGATAATATCTTAGGGTTATTTGGGATGGATAATACTTCTGGGTTATTTGGGATAATTAAAGTATTAGCGTAATTTAGAACAAATAACAGACTTGGGTTATTTGGGATGAATAGCATATTTGGGTTATTTTTGATGAATAACATACTTGGGTTACTTGGAATGGATAACATCTTAGGGTTATTTGGGAAGAGTAAAGTATTTGAGTTATTAAAAATGAAGAAAATGGTATATTTATTTGGAATGGATACTATCTTAGGGTTACTTGGAATGAATAACATATTGGGGTTATTTTTGATGAATAATATACTTGGGCTATTTGGGATGTCTTTATAGAAACGTTTAGTAGTCTCATTTCGCAAGTACAAAGGTCATTATACATCTAAAGATCACACCTATCAGGGTTATCAGCCATAATTTGGGATATTTGAAAATTATCTTATTAATGTAATATGAATCTTACCCTTATCTCTAATTAAATCTTATCTCTAAAATTTAAATATTAACAACTAATATATCTGAATTTCTACCTCATGAACGGTTCCTAATTAAGTATCAAATTACTACGACGCTAGCCTCCAAATCGTTTTTACCATAACTTTACAGAACTTAAAATTTTGTTTAAGTGACAGATGAAGTTCACAAATGCCTTACACCGACAAATTTAGCGTACGTGGAAATTAAACTTTTTTATTTGCATTTAAAATGAAATTGTTCATAATTACTTTTAAATGAAATCCCATCGTTTCAATAAAATTAACGAACTTACGTAAGTTTGATTATTGCATACGAAATCAAACGAAGAACTTTATTTTCAATTTTAATTCTATCATTATCTTATTATGAAAATAAATGATTGAGGCTTTATCTATTAGTTTAGAATCTGATGTTATTCTCAAATTATAAAGGTTAAAGATAGGATTAAATTAACAAGTATTAGTATAAATAAATGTGAGTCAATCGTCGAAATTATCTATTATTATAAATTTTATTGGATACGTTGGTTTGATTTGTTACCCTCAACTTTTATTGTTAATTTTTTTCTAACATTACGAAGCAATAATATTTATTCTTTAAACTTCAATGTATTCAGGTAAAAAGTTTATCTTAAAATAGCGTCTTAGATTAATGGTAATTTAAGTATTTTACATATACAGCTAATAGTTTTTATCATCTATTTACCTTTAATGAAACACTAATTACGCCCTAAATTAAAACATTCGCGCGCGTAGCGCGCTCTAAAGTTTCTAGTAAATGTATAAAATTCTAGGATCAATTGTATTAAATATCTTTATGTTTCATTCGATTTATTTAAAAAAAAAGTAATTTAAAAATGTTTATGATTATATCACGATCAACTTTTACTATGTCACGTTATCTCGCTGTATTGTACAAAAAAATAAAACTAGCATCTAAACTAAAAATAAATAATGTGTAAGAATAAAAAAGTATTATTTTTTATTGAAAAATAACCGTACCGTGTATATTAAATAATAGCATCGATCGCAAGTTCAATAAGGTTTCCCCGAAAGTGTCGAATCAAAGGCAATCATACCGTTCGGCAATCATTGTCACAGATAAAAGCGACGAAGCGGCCTATATCTATCGAGGCGATCGATCGATCAATTAGGCATTATCGAGACGTCGTTGTATACGCGATAATCGTATATCCACGAAAAGCGTTCCCCAATATAATTGAAAATTACTTTTAATTTACAGCTCATTTTTATCATTAATATTTACGATATGTTTTTCTCTGTACTACGCACTGGGTCCGGTGTCACACAGCTGCAGTCGCTCGTTCGAATCGACTTTTAACACCTACACCTCAGCACCTTATTAACGCCAACGTCGCGTCACGAGCTTTATAATGTAGGGACGTCGTTACAAATTGCGTTACGCTCTCATAAGCAGTAATATAACACACGTATGGCACACATGCAGCAGCTCGTGTAGCGTATAGGTACATGACGTCTCGGTATAAACATGCGAGATCTGTTTCGACTCGAGGCACGAGTTTGTGGCTACTGTTCAAACGTTACTGATTTTTCACCGGCTACGTACTACACACTTGCCAATGTAATTCCGCTTTAAAGAAAAGATGAAAATGATGATATTTTATACAAGTTTGAGGTGGTGCGATGCAGGATTTTTCTTTATACTTGTATAGAGTTCCGGCGTGTCCTTTTTCGACATGCACACACACACACACGTGCTCGTATATAAATTGCCTACGCTGATTTAAGAAAAAGATTTTGTGCTCTTGTAAGTTGCACGCGTGAGCACGGGACATTTTTTCTACAGCGACTGGTTCGACTTATACATGTTGTTTGTCTGTGTATGCCGAGCCGAGAAAATAAACAGAGCATCGTAATCAAAACACAAGTATTCGCATTTACCCATGACACCTCCTACTCCTCGCCCTCTGCCTCACCGGAGATTCCGCTTGCGGACTTGAAGAGGATTGTATAGTACCTGGGTACGTGGTCGACCGCACGATATATTCGGCAGCTCACTTCAATGTAATGCCAACGTTATAATAATGTGTGGTGCATTCCTGAAGTTATATAATAATACGTATCGAAACACATTTAAAATGGTGGCATAGGTGGTATATGGTATTATAGATACAATGAATTTACCGTAATCGTTATATACTAATCGGAGATACGTTTTATCACTTGCGAGTTTGCAATACTCCATCTGTCGACGGAATCAAGAAGCTCGCAAGCTCAATGTGCGTCCGTGTAAGAACAGCTGTTAGACGTGAAACTTTAAGAAAATGTCACTAAAGATAAAAGTCCAATTGAACTACAATAAACTCAATTGAAAAGAATATCTAAACTTTCAATTCGCTTGTACCTTGTATATAATATAGAAAAAAAGTTAAACCGTGATCAGCATCTCGAAGTCTGCCCGCTGATACTATACTGCATTCTATGTACAGTGGCTAGCTTCATATACGATCTCTTGATACACACTGCGCGCAGCCGATCAATTTGTAACGAGATTCCAATTTTATTAGCCAATTCACTCGATTCCGAGAAGAGAGTCTGTCGTGTACGATGCATATCGTCCATATAAATACAATAATTTATATAGCCAACGAAGGTCCCTCGTCACGCGATCGTCGGCCTGCACTGCAGTGCACAACAACCGCTCAATTGTCCACGTCTGTGTGTGTGTATGTTTATTTATATATATAGATAGTGGTATACCGTCTGTGTACCGCTGCGCTGCCGCGACAATTGGACGTGTGCGCGCATTGCTAAATGTCCGGTTCACGTGATAAATTCTATATAATATCGTATCGGTATTAATATTATATACGATGTGCGACGGAGAAACGTGTCACCACGTCTCTTTTATTTTATTTTACATTTTTTTTTTTTCTACAAAGGGTATCGGTATACACGCGCTCGGTTGCGTAACCGATACTCGCGCATGCCATTTCTCTTTCTCTCTGCTCTCTCTGGGGATCATCAATCTCTTTTGCTGCCTGGTATCTGTACCGGTAAGCTTATATTTATGAAGTGGCTACTTGCGGGGGCAAAAAATCGCGAACTAGGAAGCTAAAGTCGCGCGTCGTTCCGTTAAAACTTGGATCGCCTGTATTTGTAACGAGGCACACATACTCGCGAGCTTCGTATGCGCTTATATATTATATGCACATGAAATATACATGAGCGAGAGAGAGAGAGACTATACGACGGCGACCGCGAGTGACTTCGGACAAGTTTTCAAGCGCTCGAGGGAGATATCGCTGGTAGGTATAAAAAATCGCGCCCGAAGATCGATCGCTACAGGTGTGCCCAATGCTGTATTATAGAAAGCTTAAAACGGGATAGCGCGTACGTAAGAAAAAAAGCTCGGGCGCAATTAAAGCTCTCTGCAACGATAATTCCTAATGGACCTTATATACATTGCGCGAATATTGCCACGAGGAAAGTTAATGCGCGACGTACTTGCACATCAGCGTTTTACCGTGCGTGCGGCTATTGAATATTCCTCGGGCATTTGCTCTTTTTCTGTCTGTCCCTCTCTCTCTCTCTCTCTCTCTCTCTTGACACATGATGTACATAAGTATTCCTCGTGCAATTTTTGCATTTTGTCCCCATAAGGCGCGCGTTAAAAAAGAATCGCGACGCAGCAGCGCACGCCGTGAATTTAAACATAGCGCGCGCGCGTAAGAGCCAAAAGAGAGACAAACAAATAAAAACCGACGACGACCGTATAACCATTGTGTGTGTGTGTGTGTGAGTGTGTGCGTGTGTGGTGCGGATCCACTCGAACTTTACTCGGTGTACACATACGCGTGCACGCAAAAAAAAAAAAAGAAGAAGTCATTGGCGACCAAGACTGCTTTCCTTCACCGCGTATATATGCGATATTACACACGCAGCGCGTCGCGAGCAAGAGAGAGAGAGAGAGAGAAAAAATTAAGAGCGTCGAGCCAAGAGCTGCGAGCTGCACGATAAAGTCGCGCGCGCGAAGTTTATAATAATATATATATGTACACGAGGCTCGAAGCTCGACTGCGTGGCCGAGAGAGACTTAAAGGCAAACTTATTTATTTGCCTTTGTTTTATGGCCTTTTTTTTGTAGCGCGCGCGCGGTAGTGTTGTATGTGCGGTTTTCGAACCTCGTACCATAAAATAAAGCGTGTGCGACAACGACGACGACGTTTGTCCTCTGACGATATAATGTTAATATGCTGTCTCGTCGCGCGCGGAGTCGAACACTGGATGGTCAGAGACCTTCCATTTTTCCACCGTATCGTCACTCTCTGCTGGAGTGCTAAAGGTAAACGCTCGTACGTGTACGTGAAAATTGCTGCGAATCGTGCGAATATACGAACGTACGTGTAATGATATCGGGCCGATAATCTATAAATACGCCGATAATTGCAGAGTGACGTGTATCATGCCAGCCAAGGGACAAAACTCTTTATCGAGTGTCAACAGTGCTATCGAATTTTCCGATATACACACTTTCAAAGTGTACAAAATAAAAAAACATTCATTGCTAAGTGAAAAGTATCTTTTTTTTTTGTCTCGAGCTAATATATAGGACATTGCTCAAGAGTCAAGCGACTGACATCCTACTTGCTTTTTTATTTTATCTCTCGCGGCGTTAGAGTAGTTCATGTAATTTTCCTTAACTACTAACTGCTGCTGTTTTTTCTTCTCTTTGAAAATTAGCATTTTAAAATATAGCCGCTGCTGCACGTGCCTATTTATATAAATCATATATATAAATCGAGCGAGCAATGAGAGTACTAATTTAATGAAAAAATTTTTTTTCCTCTTTAATTCGAGCTGCGGAGAAAACGTTCAGCGTTTGACAGATTAATGAATAGTGAATATCTATGGCTGCTTTTATAACTGCGCCTAGGCCATTCGCATTT
This sequence comes from Trichogramma dendrolimi, assembly GCA_034770305.1. NCBI lineage: Eukaryota > Metazoa > Arthropoda > Insecta > Hymenoptera > Trichogrammatidae > Trichogramma > Trichogramma dendrolimi. Next base: position 405,059 of record JAPMIB010000094.1, on the reverse strand, counting down.
CTGCTCGTGAGATAGAGAGAGAGAGAAAGGTGTATAAGAAGAAACGATCGTTTTTCCGACGCGACGTAATTGCCGAGCTTTAAAACGTAATTCAGTGTTGTCAGCTGCTGCTGCACACAATATCACAGCCATAATGTTGGTCAATTTATCCACTGACAAAACAATTTGCGATCGTATTATGCATGCGTATATATTTTCACCCATATCTAACGATTACGAGAAACAGGTTTTTAGAAGATCTCTCTCTTGCACCCTCGCCCACGCGCGATTAATTTTACTTTTTTATCTTTTCTCTCTCGTATCGTCAAGAAAAATTTTCAATTGTACCTACATGAATATTGCGAGAAATTAAAATAATGTACGTACGTGAAACAACAACAGCGAGCGAGCGAGCGATCGGTTAATGACGCCGTAGCAGAAACGATTTTAGCCTTTGAGGGCAGGTCATATCTCGATGCCTTGCTTGAACCACAAGTATACTACGATAAATATAAAAGGAATCTTCTCCCTGTGTATATGTGTACGTGTGTCCTCGGGCCTCAATTTGCTTTGCTTTCCGCCTTGTGCCGCTTATACAGGGCTCTCTCGTCGATCACGGGGCGCGCGTACTTACACTCGCGACTTTCGCGCCGCGTGGGAATCGCTGTTTTTTTGCCACACGTACACATATACAATATATAAATCGAGAGAAGTCTAAAAATGAAAGACGGATGCGAACCGTCGAATGCTGCGCGCGCGCGAAATAAAAGGGGGCATCGTCCGCTCTCCCTCTAGACGTTTAATTGTGTTTTTCGTGACGTAAATAATAATAGCAAAATCTATTTTTCCTCTTTTTTTTTTTTTTTTTTTTTTTGACGATGCCAACGTAATTGCGAATATTTTACGATTATTGCATTGTCGCTCGCTTTCCCTGGAACGATAAAACTGTGTCGTCGTGCGGCGATTTTTGGAAAAAATTATAAGGACGAGATCGTGTAATCCCTATAACGCTAAAGGGCACGAGGAGGCGACACAAAGACTTTCTGTCGTCGGTCGGAGATCGCTAAGAAAAACATCTGCCGCGTACTTTTATTATATACACAGTACAGTCGTATGTTTCTAATACACGCATCGTGGCAATTGAGGGCGTCGATTCAGCATAATAACCGAGACACATGTCACAGACAGGGTTCGTATTATATGTATACGCACGCGTTGACGTCGTTTCAAAAATTCAAACCTCCTCCGAGAAGAAACTAATCCTTCACCGCGCGTGTAAATACCGGTGTATTTTTCTTTTCTTTTTAGTACACTCGAATCACTAGCTCGAGCCTCTTTTTCTTTTACTTTGTGAAATTCTCCTCTCGGTGCATTGCCAGAAGCTGGGCATCAAGCTCGCAGGCGCGTGCGTGACCTTTTCCACAGCAAGCTCTGACCGAGCACATGTGTTGTGCACAGGAGCTGCAACGCGTGTTAATGCACTTGCTGCTGTTACTGCTGCTGCTGCTGCTGCTGCTGCTCGAGAGAGAAGCTCGATTACGTACGTATGTATAAACAATGAAATCGTTAATTGCCCGGCATTTGGTACGAGTTAGCAAGGCTCGATTTAACGTAGCATGTGTGTGAAGGCCCCCGATCTCGTTTTACAAGATGCACTGCACAGACACGTAGTACTGTACACTGTGCGAATAATTGGCGTTAAGTAAGTGGACTACATGTTCTATATAAGCATAGCAGCAACAGTATATCAAAGCCACATGCTGCGAGGCACGAGCCCAAATCGTCGAGATGCGACGTCGATTTTATAATATACTACTAATCTGCAAATGTGGGACGAACGATCCTGACGTTCAGTAAACACTACAAACAAGACAAATCGTCGCGTCTATTATTGCGGCATTGTCGACGCGACCCGATAATAAACGAAGTTTACATACGCGATGTTTAATTACGAGCTGTAGCTGACACAAAAGCCGACTTGCGGTCACGGTGCAGCACTATATAGTAACTCAGTAATTCTCGTTAACCACGTGTGTGCCAAGGAAAAAGTTCCCAATCGCGTTTTCTCCGCGTTGACAGCTATATTATATATGAGGCCTCGATTCGTAATTTGTCAGCAAACGTAAACATTGCGCCGAAAATGACCGCCAGGTGGAACCTGCGCAAAACTCGCGAGTGAAGTGATTGGCCAAAGAGCTTATACATATACACATCCACGATGTCCGCAAATGGTTCCAAATGTTCCGGGTGTACGATAGTCTCGCAATGAGTAGCCGATCGAAACAAAAAGATTCGTATTATAGAATCGTGAAGGCTTACTTTCCCGGGCTGCGGCCTTGGTGCTGCTCCTGCTGCTGCTGGCTCCTGACCTGGCCGTTGTGATAACTGTGCCTGATTCCGCTCGACGTGCTCGGCAGCGGCTGCTCGCTCCGATAGACGTCCGCCCGGGTCGTCACCAACGTCGAATTGTTGCTGCTGCCGTTATCAGTTTTATTATTATTAACTACCGAGCGCATGTCGACGATCGTGACCCTCGGCTCCTCCTCCGCCGCCTCCTCGGTAGTAGCTTCGTTCGTCCTGGCTGCTGCTGCTGCTGCTGTCGCTGCTGTTGGTGTTGCGGTGTTTTTCGATGACGACACCGATGATTTATGATTATCGAAGCGCAGCACGAACGAAGCTGCCCCCGACGCCGATTTCCTCTTGCTCGCTTCGTCTCGCATTATTATACTTTTGAGGCTCGCATCAATAAGTTGCACAGAACACAGACACAATCTTATGCAAATAATTGCACATTGACGATAGAAAAAAATGCATACAACGATTAGAACGTCATCGCGTTTCCCGCGGCTTTGATTAAATTATGACTTCTTTTTTTTTCGCTATTTTCTCACTGACACTATGGAAGCAGCACTTTAACACGGTCGAACTACATCGAAAATAATCGCGCGTTCATCTACAAAAGAGACAAAGATCGACCACGAGAAGACAAAAGTCATCTATACAAACGTCGCGCAATATAACGCGCACGATGTGCCGCGTGCGGTCGGGTGCAGTGCGTCAGTCGCTCGCGAAAGTCAACGCTCAACTCGTAGTGCAGTGCGACTGTGTGCCGGAGAATCGCCGCTGCCTGAGCCGCCGCGTGCCTCATTCGATGCTCTGCTCTCGTGCGGCCGCAAGAACGGAGCACCGACAGAGCGCAGTTATTGTACTATATCTATATAGACGCACATGTAGGAGACAATTTTCAGCGCGTGGTGGTCTTTTGCGACGGGGACTATATATGTGCCGGCGAGCATGTACGGTTTATGTGTTGTATTATACACGCACACCTACGTGTTGCTCGCTCCTCGTCGTCGCATACTTACACACCGGCCGAGTTTTGTAGTATTATGTATATATAATAAACACAACGATCCTCGCGCACACACGCAGTTCTTTGGACGCATGCAACAGCTGCAGTGGTATATATAAGGCGATCGCGAGTAAAGCGGCTACACGCGATTGTTGAATGTTTGTCCGTGCACTGACTTTTATATATTTATATTGACGTTCAAAGCGCCTCGAAGATGTGTGTTGACACGATTATGGTCTCGTGCGTCGCTGTGTGGATGTGTAAGAGTATGTTTATATGACTGCACGCGAACGATTCGAATGCATTTATTACATATATTCTGTATGTAGTTTATCTGCTTCGTTCGCTCGGGAGAAATTATCGGGTGCTTTTGATTGATTGGCGATCGTCTATAATGTGGAATGTAACTTGAAACAATTACATTTGAATACTTGGCTCTTTTATTCGAAAGTAATACCTCGTTGTTGTGAATATCCTTCATTATTTCGAATGTTACTTTTAACTCATAAAATGAAATAATTTGCGGCATTCGCCTCTCTTTAACAACAAATTCAACTCCCCGATTACAGATTTTTACAAGATATACTCGTAAGTACATCGTGTTGACGTTGTGCAGGCGCTCAGCCTGCAAAGTCCGAGCTTGCGATTGAAACCACGGTCTGAAGCCAGTAACATCGACATACAAATGCACTTGCACATGCCTTGATTAAAACAATAAAAGAACTGCTGAACGCTTGATAATTCATTAATTCATGAACTAAATTAAATGTATAATAGACAAAGGTTGTATGACGTAAGTTATACTTTTGTGTACTCTCTTTGAAAATTTTAATGAATGTACTTTTTATACATTACGTGTACGACAAAAATATCAATGATCCCAAGTTCATCGTCTACAAAAACTTTATTTTACAAGGAAAAAACCGCTGCCAATTTATTGGCAAATAGCTTCCTCATAAAAAATGATATTAATGAAGGGGTCTGATTGTTGAAAGATAAATTTGTGTTTCATTTTTGTGTACAGAACTATAAAAAAACTTAGAGATTTCTATAATTTTGTAAAAGATTCCCTTGTAAAAGTTTCCCTTGCTCAATTTCACGCTACGTGTCTCCGTTCAAAGATACACTGGATCCAGACGTCCGCTGTTGCTCTATAAAGGAGCAAAAATACAACTTTTCATTTTGAGTTCTAACTTTTTTTATATTCCGTGAATCTCTACGATTTTTGTCTTATATTATAGATTGGCTGCTCCGCTTGAACTATACCGATCAAAAAATAAAAATAATAATTCCTTCATTTTTACATGAAAAAACGAAAACAAAAATTTTTTTCCAAAAAATCCAATTTACAAAACGATACAATGAAGCATAACTTTTTAACTACTCGGTAGATCATAAAATAAGTTTTTGGGGATTCATGCGACACACAAATCCTTCAAAACAAGCCGAACCGCTTCTCGATACGTGTCTCCGTTCAAAAGTTATACTGGTTCCAGCCCACCAGACGCACATACACACACACACACACACACACACACACACACACACACACACACTCGGTGGAACAACATCAACGTCGCGCTACGCCGAATGCGCGTACCTGAGTACCTGCTGAGAATAATCAGAAGCTATCTCTCAGCGAGGCTGCTTGATTGCGATACGGACGACGGACCAGAGACCCACAGAGTCACAGCAGGCGTTCCGCAAGGATCTGTCTTGGGGCCCATCCTGTGGAACGTCATGTATGACGCCGTTCTGCGCCTCAACTTCAGAGGCAACGTAAGGATCGTAGGCTTCGCGGACGACATCGCCTTGGTGGCCGTGGCCAAGCACTTGTGGCAGATCGAACACGATCTGAACTCTGCCATCGCGCAGGTGCGTGGCGCGCTTCAAGATCTCAGCCTAGAAACGGCTGACCACAAGACCGAGGCCCTTCTCATCAGTAGCAGGAAGAAAATGGAGACCATCACCATCACAGTGGGCGACTGCAGCATAATGTCGACCCCCTGCATCCGCTACCTAGGCCTACACATCGACTCCAGGCTGAGGTTCGACCAACATCTCCGAATCGTCAGCGAAAAGGCAGCAAGAGTGGCTGGAGCCCTCGCGAAGATCATGCCCAACGTCGGTGGGCCCAGAAGTAGCCAACGCGTGCTCTATGCCCACGTCGTCGACTCGATTCTCCTGTATGGAGCGCCCATCTGGAGATGCGCGACGGAGACGCAGGCCTACATACGCCAGGCAGAGGCTGTACATCGGCGAGCCTGCCTGCGCGTTATCAGCGGGCGACCACACGTCTCCTTCGACGCGACGTACGTGATAGCCGGCGTACCGCCGCTGGCCCTACTGGCGGACGAGCGAGCGCGAATATACCAGCGCCGCCCGGAGGACGTCAAGGAGGAAGAAAGAAGAGAAACGCTGAGGAGGTGGCAGAACCGATGGTACCGGGCCCCAAAAGGCCGATGGACACACAGGCTGATTCTGAACATCACGGAATGGCTCGAGAGGGGACATGGAGAAGTGGACTACCATCTCACACAACTCCTGTCCGGGCATGGCTACTTCAGAAGCCACCCTTAGCGCACTCTGCCTGGCCTGCCCTACCATAATAGAAGACGCGAAGCATGTGTTCTTTCGCTGCCCGCGATTCCACGAAGAGAGGGAGAGACTCCAACAAGTTCTGCAAGAAGAAATCGAGCCTGAAAACATCGTCAGGCTCATGCTCGAGACCGCAGGAAATTGGATGGCGGTAGCGTCTTTCGCGCAATCAGTCGTCTCCAGACTGAAGCAAGAGGCACAAGAGGCACAAGAGGCGTAAAAGCGACCCGGACGATGCTGTAAGAAGAAGACGATGCTTCTGGTTCCCGAACCCCCTAATCACTGTAAGGTGGACGGGGGATGTACGGAAAAGACACAGATGTAGCAGAGAAGCTCTATAGAGTCCCCACCGAAGTAATGTTTAACGACGGTTCCCGGTGGGGTACTCGTTTCGAAGGGCCACTGGCTGCAGAGTTCACTCTGCCCACGTCCAAAAAAAAAAAAAAAAAACACACACACACACACACACACACACACACACACATACAGACATGTGTCAGAAATTCGATCTAGTTTAAGAATATATATGTAAAAGTACTCTACGATTATTAGTAATGAAAGTCGAAAACCGGTCCGTCACAAAGCTTCCTCTATAAGGAAGCAAATGATAGACACCATGTACACTTGTTCAATCAATCCATTCTGGAAATAAGATATTTCAAGAATCAAATTAATATCTCTTTATGGTACAAAATGCAAAAAAAGAATTACTTTTTAAAGCCATTTCAAATTATTTCTTTAAATGTTTAATGAAGAGGGAGTTACATTTTTATATTCTCTCTTTGAATGGTAAAGTGAACGTAATTTTTATAAAGGTAGTTTGAGAAAAAATTTCAATGTTCTCGAGTGCACTATCTACCACAACCTCACTTAGAAAGAAAAAATAAGTCATATAGTTTTTTGGTGTATGAAAATATGTTAATTTGCAAATTGTTCTGAAAATAAGATGTTTTAACTTGTAAATTGATATCAATCGATTATACAATACCCAAAAAAAGAATTATTTTTCATACAAACTCTAAATTATTATAACTTAAATTTTAAATGAGAGTTGTATGTTTGTATTCTCTTTTCGTCAGGTATAGTGAATGTATATTATTTAATTAGGTTTAGATTTATAACAAAAATGTAAATGTTATTGAGTGCATTTTTTTACTAAAACCCTACTTTGGAAAAAAATGCCTCACTAGTTACATAGTATATTTGTGTAAACATAGGATAATCTCATAGTAGTAAAATGAACACGAAGACATCTAACGGACGTTATGAACAGTAAAATAGATGATACAGTTCCGAATCAGTTATCATGTATTAATGAGCTAGTCATCGAAAAAATAGCCTTGAAAATGTGCCCCTTACACGTTATTTGTATGAAAGTTGCGATCATATGGCCCTATTTGACTGGCTCAAAAAAGTATAGAGTGGGTTCGTTTCTAGTTTTTATGGACATCGTGTTCGGCATATCTACGGTAATATAAATTGTTATAATTTAATTTACAAATTTATGAAAGAGATATTTCATTTTCAGATAATTTATGTAATAGAGAAAATAAATAAAAGTGAATTAGACAATATAACAGCAATTGAATTATGGATTCAATTTTTTACGGGTACTTTTCGTACATATTGTACGTATTTGACGATTTTCAACAAACAAGGGTCTTTCATGGTACATTTTAAATTTTCAATAATACCAATACTTTAGTATTCTTACATTTTGATAACTTTGTTTATAAAGATGAAAGAATCATTAGAATAGAATATTGCTAATTGGAGTCAAAGTAGTTCTGAAGAGTTTCAATTTTTACAAAAGGTAAACCTCGATTTTAGCTTTAATTTTATGAAAAGAAACGAAAACCGAAAATTCAATTTTTTTAAACTTTTTTTTTTATTTTGAGCTCTGTACCTCAAAAAATGACCTTGAAAAAAAATGAAAAAGTACATGTTCTAACGTTTTACGCGGTTTTCAAATCTGCAATAAAAAAAAATGAGGGTTCTCAATTAAGAAATTGATTTTTCGTTCGCTGTGGCTTCGAGGTTATGTTCAAAGTCCAATTAAAGGTCACCATTTGATTCCTCGTCAAAAAATACGTTTTTGAACTTTTTTTCAAGCCTACCTGGCGATACTTCTAAGGTTTTCCGTACTTTTGCCACTATATATGTATCAATTATTTTAAGAAAAGTCGTTTTTATCATTTTGGGAAGCCTTAAAAGTTATTTTTCGGAGATCCGACGATGGTTTTTTCAGTTTTTTTGGTAAAACAAGTTCATCTAAGGGTTGTGAGCGGGGTTTGAAAGAGTTTGGAAATAAGGGACACCCTAATAAACATAACCAGAATATTCATTAAAATGAACATACAAACACTTCATAGTTCAATGTTAAGCAATGATACAACATTTAGTTATGAAGACTAGGGCTCATACAGCTCAATGTAATTAGCTAAATTTGGTTGAGCTGCTGTTCCACAACATAGTTTTCAGTGCTTTTACAGAAATTTTTAAAAAGCTGGATTTATATTTGGATTTATGAGTTGGTCTTGCCATCTTCTTAACGTAATATATATATATATATTTATTTTAGCCGGGAAAATCCGAAATGATGCCAGATTTTGTAAAATTTTGCCAATGTTACTTTTCTTAGTATTTGGATTTAATAAGTATATCATCGCTGGACCGTCAACGCACCGTTGCACCATTTATGGATTTCAATTCATAACTGCGTATTATATTACCGTCATAATGAATCGCCGGTTCAGTTAACAGCGTGCCCCTTTTGTCACTTTGCCGCTAATGAAGGTTGAGTTATTTTTTAAGATCGTACCCTGTTTTCACTCTGCATTACAAGATTGTAATTGTACCAATTTTTTTTCTTTTTTTCAATTAAAAAAAATTATTATTAAAGCGCTCGAAACAATGAAGAATGTAGGGCGCACGGTGATTTTATATACAATACAATATAGTCCGTCCTTCGCTAAACTTTCGTAAAGCTGTTATGAGCTGTTTGATTATATAAATGGCACGTCTCTGCGCGTGTGCACGACTCATGCCTATGTATGCACAGGTGGAGCACTGCAAATGATACTCGAATAAATTTGCCTCGTAGCACGAACCATATAAATCGATGGATAATTTGAGCCCATGTAACATAAAAAAATTTCATGTGCCCCCAACAGCGCATAATTGTCCAGCGCAAGTATCAATATTGCCTGTACTGTGAGTTCGATTGGGATTGACGTATTAATAAACATTATGTGTACATAGCCACATGTGCATATATTAATAATTAGAACATGTGCTAGTTTACCCCACTAGTTGAAATATAGCAAAGTTTTCCTTTAAATAGACGGTACTGGCGCAGTAGACTAAGCTTTGTCAATGCCCTGTCGTGTTATTATTACCAAAAAAGCTTTATTGAAACTTTGCGGTACTCAATTTTAATTTGACATAATTTTCTATAAATAAGAATTGAAAGAAGAGGCTGATAAATATACTTGCATTGACTTTTATTAATTAATTTTTTCGAAAAATTAATTCAAATCATAAATTATTAACAGAGCATTTGATATAAATAATGTGAACTTTACAGAGTAAAATAAAAGAAAAACAGGATTGCACGAAGAATCTTTTCAATTCAAAGCGTATATAATATATCGATCTAAAAGCTGTTATAAATGACGCTGACTTTTTTAAAACCTAAAATGATAATTTATTTAATAATAGAAATAGTTCGATTGTTTAATATCAGCAAATGAATTATCTTACGGAGCTAAAGGTTTCAAAGTTTAAAACAGCTAAAAATCCTACTTTTATTATCAAAGGTTTCATCGTACTTAGTAGTATCATTACCAACAAAATTCGAGCTTTCGGAGGGTATGCGTGCCAATCGACGCAACAACTATGTGAGTGTTAGTTCAATACTTTAGTTTATTAAATTTTTTTTTAATCCTTTTCCATTGAGAAACATTACCATTTTGCGAACAATTCATCGCCGGCATTACTCAGAAATTGACCAGGAACACATATGAATAAGATTACCGTCAAAGTGGCACTGCTTATAACAAACATTTTTAAAGCCATTAGTTTGTCTGAATCCATAAAAACAACCATCTAAGTCATTGAAAAGCATGAAATTATTAATAGTTTAAAGGATAATATTGATTATTGTACTCGATTGAAAAGTTCCTTTTTTAAAAATATTTGATTAGTTTTATAATATTCACCGTAGAGCTAGCTATGATGAAGCTGATAGATATACCAACCATTATCACGAACATCACTGATTCGGTCAAGAAACATAAAATTTCGTAAAGCCTACACGAGTCATTTAAAAAATAACATTTATTAAAAAATAATTGTCATAGATCGAAACTAGAATTGAATACTTGGTAGTTCTTTGATGTTGCTGGATAAAGTATTGAAGACTTCTTATGAGAAAGTTGTGAGCGTTTTCGTTACTTTCAGACATCATGAAGTTATAGACGTTGTCAGTTTTTTTCAAATAATATCTGAAAGGTAGAATTCAAATTTTACATGCTTTTCTTTTCTATTTCAGCAAATAATTGCTATTCGATATTTGATGAAAAAAAATTCCACGTCCACAATCGTATTGCACCACTTACTGCAAGTATTTAAGTTCACCAATGATAAATCCCACAGCTGCATACTGAAAAGTATTCAATCCTCCTGTTACTATAAAGGAAATCGTTATAGTTATAATTTGCATAACGAATACGTAATAAAAGTATTTTTCTTCATCGACGAAAAACTCTGTGTGAACTGGTAGCTCTTTGTGAAACGTTTGATTTCCTCGTAGATATCGCGTTAATAAAGTTGGAATAACTACTGAACCAAATGTAAAGACTACATATACAGGGATGAATAGCACTAAAAACAATAATTTTTTTTAATAATTATATTAATTTTTACGAATGAGTAAAATAACTGACGGATTAGAATCAGTCCGAAATGATGCGATCGGTCGTAATACTTTTTGACCAAGCGTCGTCCAAATTCATCATTTTTATCGAGTACTTCTTTCATGTAAATCACATTCAAAACGATCTGAAAATGATACAACAATGAATGATTACATTTATATTGGAGGATAATTTTTCGGTACTTTGTCATAATTCCAGATCATAAATATATAACAATACAATATAGTTACTGAAACTAATTCTTGAAATAGATCCTCAAGAAAGAGGCTACCGCTGGCACCATACATTGTGGTATTTTCAATCACTTTAATAACCTGAATATGCAACCAATTATTAAAATGGTGATTCTGAATTATGCCCAAAAATAAGTACCCGAGCAATGTTGGAAATAGCTAACACGATCATGATAAATACTTTTCCGCAGAATTGTACATTTTTATTTTGAAAAGGCCACAGGCAGCATGAATACAGTATTTGTTTTATCAATGGAGACTCAGGAGAGATAAATTTCTCAAACCATTCTTCAAAAATTTCTGAATGTTCATTCAACGACATGTTTGAAAAACAAATCAAACAATGCTATTGCTATGGCTTTACCCCCTAAACAAAACTATAGCATATTAATCAAATGTGAAAAGAAAATGCAGTATATTAATATTCAAGGAGTAGGTATCTTACAGTTACGACCGAAATGCGAAGCCAAATACAAACACATAACACTTTATTCGCAACAAGGTATCGGACAATCGATTCAATTTCTATATTCACCGAATATTGCTCTGAATGTCAGCAAACTCGATCCAAAAATTCCAAATAAGATCAATCACGTAATCGCACCTCTGAGTGAAAATCCATTAACAGAGGATCTGGAAATATCCTTTAACGAAATACAACGTCGATATGATCAAGCTATAATGGAAAGTCAATCAGATTCACTTCGTCACTATACTACCTATTCAACAATCATTGGTATATGGGTCCTAGGAATCGGTTGCGCTGTGTCGACTTACATTATATATAACCTCACGCAACAATACCGACTCGAACTTTTCCAATTAAAAAAATGCACAAACGAACAAGTCCAAGACAATGCCGAAGGTGATTAAGAACACAGATTCCACCCTCCAATAGCCGAAAGAACAAACGTGGGTATGCGAGCATTTGACCAACATCAGGCCGAGGAGGAGGTGTCATAAGCAGCGAACAGCAACGAGACGAAAAAAACCAACATCTTATACATTAATAAAATCATGCACCTATTTACTTATTTATTTTATTTTATTTATTAATTTATAATTTCTTTCTCGCTATTAATTTTTTTCCTCTCTTTTTCTTTATCATTTATTTAATTTAAACTTTTTTTCTTTTCTTTTTCATGGTGTGCATTTATAATTTATTTGATATATTATTTTACTTTTTTTATGAAATTTATAATTTACATTTGTTCAACCGTTTGTAGTTTTAATGTATAGTTCCATAATTTTTTTTGTAACTCATAACCTGAGTATCACTTTATTATAAAATACTAGCGCTGTCCTCGCTCGCCAACGATCGCTCGGGTGAATGGAGTTTGTGTTAAATATTTTGGGGGAGCAAGAATTATTCGATAATTTTTCGAAAGCAGTGTTGGTATTATTAGATAGAAACATTTTTGCAAGAAATTGTACAGGAGCTATAGTTTTTTTTAAAAAATATTAAAATTGCTGTATAAAATATTACAAGTGGCGTTATTAGCAAATGAAAAGAATGCGTTTTATGGTGCATTTTTGTTAAATTTTAATAATGTAATGAATTCTTAATGAAAAATGTTTTCTTCAATGACAGAATATTTATTTATTTGAACCTAGTTAAATTTATTCACTTTACTTATATTTAAATTGAGACGTTTATCATTACACCATGGTTTTGATTTTCAGTCTCGCTGATTTAACCAACTATTTGTGCAGTAATTTATGTTTGGTTGCTGTAGTGTTTACATCTCTTATAGCACTTCATGGCATAAGTTCACATTTATGGCACGCTTTTCTGTGGAAGTCGCACATTCTGGCACCGTTGCGTTCGCATCACACTCGCACACGCTCGTGCTACTAGAAAGTGCGACTCATGACTTGGAAAAGGGGGCATAGATGTGAACTTACGCCACACAGTTCTATAATAGTAATTTTCGATACAAGTGCCATAAGTAACACTTTTTGGCACGGCGTAGTTTAGGGCCCGAGCGCAGCGAGGGTCCTAATAGCTGGGCCGAAAAGTGTCCCCTATGGCCCGAGTATCGAACAACGTTTTATAGTACTGTGTAAAGTTCACATTTATGCCCCCTTTTCCGAGCCATAAGTCGCACTTTCTGGTAGCGCGAAGTGAGGTTAGCGCACGAGCGTATGCGAGTGTGATGCGAACGCAGCGGTGCCAGAATGTGCGACTTATGCCACCGAAAAGCGTGCCATAAATGTGAACTTATGCCACGCAGTGCTATAAAATACATTACGGCCCTGATGTCTATTGTAAAGTTAGAATCGCGACCCAAAGAACTGCGATAACTGATGAACTCGCCAGCAAAATAAATCAATCTGTGGAAATCTACCAATTGAAAATTTAACAGTTGGTGCTACAATAATGAACAATATATAATTAAAAATGTTTGTTTTTATTTACTTATTTTTTTGTATCTTCATTTGAAAGTCATTGCATGTTGGCGATCGATAAACAAGTCATAAGCTTCAGCGTTAAAGTGCACACGTGCGGTCAATTGCACGTGTGACTTTTTAAAAACAATATATGAAATCCACATCAAACTACTCTAAAGTAAAATCTTAAATATTCATAGTTAAAATGAATATTGAAGAGCACGCCTCGCGCTCCCGCTGGCAAGTATGGCACACAGAGCTACGGTGTTACCTCATATGCATAGCATCGGCTTTGTAATTTTTCCATCATAATAAAAAAAAAAGGTAGATATCATGTACTCTTGTTGAATCAATCCATTCCGGAAATAAGCTATTTCAAGGATCAAATTAATATCTCTTTGTAATAGAAAATGTAAAAGGATTAGCAAAAGAGTTAATATTCATATTCTCTCTTTGAATGGTAAAGGGAACCTATTTTTTACATAGGTAATTTGAGAAAAAATTTTCAATGCTCTCGAGTTCACTATCTACCACAACCTTATTTAGAAAGGAAAAATGAAGCATATAGTGATTTGATGTAAGTATAAGAATATGCTTTGTTTAGTTAATTTGCAAATCGTTCTGAAAATAAGATGTTTTAACTTGTAAATTTAGTTACATATTATACTCGTGTAAACATAGGATAGTATCATAATAGTAAAAATGACACCAAGACGTCTGACGGACAGTATGAACAGTAAATTAGATGATACAGCTTCGAATCAGTTATCATGTATTAATAAGTTAGATATCGAAAAAATAGCCATGAAAATGTGCCCCTTACACGTTATTTGTATGAAAGTTGCGATCATATGGCCCTATTTGAATAGCTCTATAAAGTATGGGGTGGGTTCCTTTCTAATTTTTATGGACATTGTGCTCTGCATATCTACGGAAATATAAGTTGTTATAATTTAATTTACAAATTTATGAAAGAGATATTTCATTTACAGATAATTTATGTAATAGAGAAAATAAATAAAAGTGAGTTAGACAATATAACAGCAATTGAATTATGGATTCAATTTTTTACTAGTACTTTTCGTACATATTGTACGTATTTGACGATTTTTAACAAACAAGGGTCTTTTATGGTAAGAAAATAAAAATATTACTAACATTTTAAATTTTCATTAATACCAATATTTTAGTATTTTATATTTTAAAAATTTTGTTTGTAAAGATAAAAAAAATGTTAGAATTGACGATGGCTAATTGGAGTCACAGTAGTTCTGAAGAGTTAAAATTTTTACAAAAGTATATCAATAAATTTCATCTTATTTCTTACGTAGCCAGTGGTATGTTTAATAATTTTAAATATACAAAGTTAGAAAAATAATGTGTAATGTTTTGTAGGTGTAATGTTTGTATTATGTACATCGTACATTTTATTACCAGTTTTATGGCCACTGGCAGCAGATTCTATTTTACAGGGAAATCACACGTATGAAAAAAAATTATCTATTCACCTTGAATTATTCATTAATGAAGAACGTTATTTTTACTTCTGTTTCATTTTAATACTGCTTGTATGTTTCTCAATACAAATCTCTGTTTCTGGGATCGCATCTCTAATCATAATCTCAACATACTTTGTAATTGGAAAATTTAAATACGTGAGGTATTTAAAACGTATAATATTTTGAAGTAATCATTTCAGCTATATAAAGCGTTTCCAGATTTTCACGAAGTGGCCGCTTTAACAAGCATCTGATTTGCCTATTGGCATAAAAAAATTGTGCACCTGTATACTAATGTCAATAAACTCGATATGTTTTTTGGTTCGTAATACAGTAACCCAAGTGAGGAAATTGTCATTCTTTCAAATGTCTGAAGAAAAACATAAGAACAATCGTAATTGCAAAAATCAAGAAGCATCTAACCCAAGTTTGCTGTCGGTTGAACTCACTTGAAGTTTTAGCTGAGGAGGCTCACGCGAGAGTTTAAAACCATTACATGAGAGTTTATTCACAGTAGCACAGAAATTTCACTTTTTTTTCATTTACCAACTAAAAATTTTATTTTAAAACCACTTCGAAGTTTCAAACCACGAGCATTTTCCCTCATTGTTTTGAATTTTGAGTTTTGAGTTTTGAAGTAACCAGTTTTACTTTTGTTTTTAAATAGTTTAAAGCTACAGAAAATGTCGGATTTTACTAAAAAAAAGATTGCATTGAGTAGAAGAGATCATAAAATGATTTACAACTATATGCGTCATCTAATCAAAATTCATCAATATAGTACACAGTTGAGTGTTCAAATTATTATTCAGGCATATGAGGCATTTCATGCGAAGTGTCCTAGCGCTTCGCCGCGCGGCCCAATTAAGCGAAATCACTCAGTTTCTAACTCACGTAAAAAGTATAAAAATATACTCAGAAAAAATAATTAACTAATGATTTCGATAGGAAATTTCCCCAGCTTTCCGATGGCTTGGTCAGATTTTCCGAAATTTTCCATTTTCCCCGGAAAAATTTGACATAAAGTTTAAAACGCAAATGTCTCAAAAAGCCCATTTTTAAGATTTTTTTAAATAGTCCCAATCGAAAGCTGAGGAAATTTCCTAACTGTATGCAAGTTTTCAGAGTGTGCAATCCTATATATTACTCGTTGAAATTTTTCGTGAAGCATTTTTCCTTCCCCAATTTTTCTGAAATCGATTTCTAAAAAAAAAAAACATGAATATACATGAATATAATATATTTATTATATTATATATATATGTTATATTTGTTATACTTTATTGACCTAATACTATATAAAAAAATTTTTCTATAATTTTGTGCCACCCAGTGTCATCTGCTACAACGCTGCTGTATCGAATACTCCTCGATTGCTCGTGGTATAGAGATCCCGATGCAGAGTTAATTGACCCGTTCATGAATTTGTGGATGAATGTATATCTCAATGCTTTTGCTCCCCTTGCGATCATTGCCAAAGTATTGCGAAAAATCATTCTTGATAAAGCTTGCGGCATCGTAGTTTTCCCATTCTAAACATCTCAAACGTGGTTTTCAATTTTTAAAAAGCTGTTGACTGATGATCCTTTGTTTTTAAGTCCAAGAATACGAATATATTATGCGGGTAACCGAATGATAATGTAAAAATAACTCCTAGTTATTTGTACACATAAAGTATAAGGTGCATTATATACATGAGGCATTTTACCTTGACGCAGACCCTTCGTGGATCACCAACTTACGTTGCTGGCAGGGAGATTATCCGGCAATCGTATATAAATAAGAGCATGTCTGACGAAGCAACTGTGGTACTGATGGAAAGATTGGCTATCAACACAATTAAGCAATATGCCGCCGTGCTTGTAGAGTGGGTAGATTATTGTAAACATAAGAACGTTTGTCACTATTCTGCTCCAGTTGCTATAATAACTGAATATTTGACAGGTAAATTTATCTCTCGTGCAAAACATGGTACCCTTAACTCTGCTATACTGCTATTGTATTGCTCGTATCTTAAATTAAAGTGTTAGCAATATAGATATTTTAAATATATTTCTTCGTGGTGTAAATTGTATTCGTCCGACTAAGCTGAAATATTTACGTTCATGGGATGTTACCATTGTGCTATAGAGCATTTGTCGAATTGGCTTCCATCGGAACAACTAGGGTTCAAACTTTAGCGTCTATTGAACTGCAGAATATCGTTTAACATTGCTAGTACTAGATTAAACTCAGACAACATTGATTCCAGATTCATCAATTTTGATCCATCATTTTGTTAAAAAATTACAGCAGTTGTTGCAATAAATAAAAGTTTATGATCCTTTTTACTTCTAAGCACATAGCCTACGAGCAGTAGCTAGTATTGAAATAAGTTTTTTTTCATTACACAATAAATTTAATATGAAAAATTATTCACTGAAAAAATACCTAAATACGGCTTTGGGTTAGGTAATTCGGGTCTTGACTAAAAATTTTAGGAAATTTCTATGAACTAGAAGGGAATTCAAGTATCTCTAAAATCATCATAGGTAATTCGGAGGCAAAACCAGGTTTTGCCGGTAATATATCCATTCAATAACAATAAAAATTCTGTAAAGTATAAAATATTTTTTTGCAAACTTAAAACTATCACTTACATTTTTAATGGTGTGTAAGTTACATTTTTTTATTCTTTTGACAGCTATAGTGAATTTACAGTATTTACATAGTTCTTGTGACAAAAATGTCAATACTCTTGAGTGCATTGTTTACTGAAACCTTATAAAAAAAAAACGCCCATTAGTCATATAATGTACTCGAGTGAGCATAGAACCATCTTATATTAAATATGTCATCAAGACGTCAGATAGACAGTACAAACAATACAATAGAAAGTGAATTCCAACCCGCTTAGCGTGTATTGATGAGAGTAATATCGAAAAAGTAGCTATGAAATTGTATCCTCAAGTAGTTATTTGTACGAAAGCATCTATTTTATGGCCCTATTTATCTCGTACGATAAAGTACGGTAGGATATTTACTAACTGTTGTGGATACTTTGCTCTGTGCTTCTACGGTAACAAAAAGTGCTTGAATTTAATTTATAAGTTAATTAACGAGATTTCCACTTACAGATAATTTATGCAATAGAAAATTAATAAAAGTGAATTAAATTATGTTACGGCAATGGAATTGTGTATTCAGTTTTCTATAATTGTTTGCGTGCATACACCACACATTTCACGATTTTAATGCACAAGGGTCTTACGGTAAAGCTGATGAAAAAAATTCTCTTTTTTTACATTTTTTATTAAAATAAATAGAAACGATAATAAAAATTGTCGATCGAAGGAATCTAACAATTTTATTTGCAAAGGTAAAACATATTTTAGAATCGATAGTGACTGATTGGAGTAGAAATAGTTCTGAAGAAATAAAATTTCTACAAAAGTATATCGATTTATCTAATTTTTTTTTAACGTCGAGGAGGTATTTTATATTTTTATATACGTAATCATTAAAAATAATTACGCCTATTTTGTAGTTGCTATGAGTGGGTCTTACATTTCGTACGTTTTGCTACCAGTCTTATGGCCGCTGATAGGAAATGTGATTTTACCGGGGAATCACACATATGAAAAAAAACTATCTCTTCATTTTGAATTATTCATTGATGAAGAACGTTATTTTTTTACTATTTTATAATGGGAATACTCGTATGCTTTTCGCTCTTAATATCTATGTTGGCGATGGTAGCTTATTATATGTTCTCCAGTTTCTATGCAATTGGAAGATTCAGATACATTAAGTATTCTCAATATACATTACACATTTCAATCATTGCAGCTATAAGTTGAACGCTTTATGTTTTCAAATAGTTTCAAGCTCCAGAAATTGTCAGAATTTTCAAAAAGAAAGGTTAAATTGAATGAAAACGATGATGTTTTAGTATACAATTATATTCGACAACTAATCAGCTTCATCAATATTGTATATAGTACGTGATATTTTTCTACATATTTCAAATGTAATAAAAGGCGATTTTTTTTATTTTGTAGTCTCGTTGATATAATTAATTTTATGAGCAGTGACATATTTTTAGCTAGTTTATTTTGTGGAATATTTGCTGGCACCGTTTCTGGTACATTGGTATGATTATACAAATTTAATTTTAATTTGAAAACAGAAAAGATTCCAAATACCTATTTTTCTCCTGTAGATAGTAATTGAATATAAAAAGGATCTAAATGTCGCAATAGTAATGGTCTGTATTTACATCTTGTTTATAGAATTTTTAATTGTGTTGAGTAGTATTACACAAAAAATTTATGATACTAGTGGTGAAGTATACGATAAATGGTAACGAACATATTGTTTATCCGTAAAAAGTCATTGCTTTTAAACACAATGTTTATTTCCCGCAAAAATAGTTACTTTACTGAATGGTTCAAATTTTCACCAAAAAACAGAAGAATGCTTCATATAATGATGATACGAGCCAGTCGACCTTCCTGCATGACAATTGGGCCCAACGCAGTTTTTAATTTGGAGACCAGTGGAGATGTAACTATGGAAACTTTATAACGAGTATCAAATAAAAATCTTACAAATTCCTTTCCCTTCATTACAGATTATTCGTTTATCTTTATCCTACATTACGGCACTGATGTCTATTGTAAAATTAGAATCATAAATCTCCAGAAAAATAAAATGAAATGCAACGATTTACTTGAAACAAATGAAAACCTGAACGCAAATCTGACGGCTAAAAGCAAGTTGTATTCAAATTCATTTTTTTACAAACGCCTATTATCATTAGAACAAATATAGTGAGATCTGTACCGTTAACTTCGCTTGTATTCAGGAAGCAATAATGAATAAATTAATAACTATATATGATTACAAAAGTTTATGACTAATTTGCTTATTTTTTTCTTATCTCTGTTTGAAAGTTGCTATACGCTTGCGATCAAAAATCTAGCTACAGTCTTGATTTAAATATATATTGAATGGATTTTCTGTATATAATTTTACTTTAAAAAATACGTACAAAATGTTAGAAGTGGGATTTTGTAAGAGCTCTTTTTCATTTTTGATTTTAGAGTTTTAGAGATTTGAGAATTTTAGAGATTTTTGATTTAAAAAATGAAAAATTCGCATTTTTATTTAATAAAAATAGTTTTTAAGGGCAGAACCAATAATACCATTTGATTCGGCGTAAAAATCCTTATATTATACAATTGAAAATTCTACCAAGATTTGTTTGTTCATTTCCTGAACGCAAGATTTTCGTTTTTTGGGCTAAATTCACTATACGGTGTTTCATTTTGCTGTCAAAAATACATAAGAAAATGTATTGTTAAGATTATTTTTGTCGTTTGTTTAGTTTGTTCATTATTTCAGTGTTTTGTGAATGTCCTCACAATAGAAAGCATGTGAGGATTAGACGAACAAAAGTGAAGAAAATACGAAAACATTAAATATTTCAAATGACGCTATAAGGGGCTAGAATGCGATAATCCATCCGCAACCTACGGCATTTTTTAGCTCATGACACACGAAAAAATACCACGGAGTTGAAAAAAAAATTGAAGTTTCTCCGAGAAAACCTCAATTATTAGAAAATTAGAAAAATTGCGATTGTTTCGATTGTTAGAAATATTCAAGCAGCTCTAAAGCAGCCACTTTTTAAATCAAAACTTTGAAATAGACAAATTAATAGTATTTTTAAGACTTTTAATTTGAATGGTTTGGATTTTTATTCGCTTCAAAATTGACTGCTATAGAGCCATTTGAATATTGCTGAAAACCCGAAAAATTAGCTTTTTACTTTGACTACGGTCAAGAAGTGACCGAGTGAGAAGCCTTTGACGAAAACCTCGGGGTCAATTTTTTTTCAATAAGTTCTTTTTGAGACAAATAAAATTATTTCAACTACGTCTCAAACGAGTCAAAACTTCTCCTTGTAGAATTTTTCAAAAATCTCAAAAAAAAAACAGTAAAAAAAAACACGTTTTTCACCCTCATTTGTCGCTAGGCACCTCCAAAAATTTTTTTTTGGACAAAATTTTAAGAAAAATCTTTTTTCGTGTTTTTTAATAACATATATTTTTTCCAGATTTTTTTGAAATGTCGCCGCGCATGTTTTTTTAAACAAGTAGGAGAATGACCCATTTGTAAATTCGAACCACCCAACGTTTCACCTCAAATCATATTCATTGAAGACGATTCAAGTGACAATAATAAATAAAATTATGTAAATTTTGTGTGACGACAGACGATATACATGAATTTACATGTCTATAAAATGACATGAACAATACATGACCTTAACCAAAACTGACTGTTAGTAACACTAAGTAACTGAAAGATTTATTAGCTTGATTCCGATAAGTTTTTTTATTCAAATTTCTAGTTTACGTTTACAATAGAAGGTGTCATCGTGAACTTATGAATTTTTATTCTGAAACGCAATATCAAATCCACCTTTAAACAGGGTCTTGTCTTGTAATTAAAAATCGAATTCAAATACGGTAGGCTGAGCAACGTACCACTAAATTTCTCAACTCTCTACCTTGGTGTTACTTTATCATTTGAGAGATAAAAGGTTAAAGTTTGTGTGACCGTATTTTATTATGCTATATAATAACATAAATGAAACATAATATAAATTCTGTCAATAGTTTTCAAAATGATTCTATATTGAAATAATCAAATCATCATCATCATATGAACATTAATTCTTTTTTTTTATTCCTATCACGTCATAATAAATATTAGTTTTTCATCACATTTTTAAAATGTATATAAACCATTCATATAGAAACCGAAGCGCGCATTTAAAATCATCGCGTTTGAGAGGAAAAAAACGTAAAAAATATTCGATGCACTTCGTGAATCGATGTTTCTCTTACAAAATCTTATGGTTTATGAATATTGCACCTCGTAAAAGAAAGCATTCATATCATTTAATCATCATTCGCATATCACGCATTTGTCGCAGTTTTCTTCTGAGCCTTTTGCAGTTTCTCGTTGACCAGAAGCTGCTCGTTCTTGCGCACGAAGCTCCAGACGTCGTCGGCAAAGAGTTCGGGCTCCTCGAAGGCCGCGAAGTGGCCACCTCTCGCTGGGTGGGTGAACTGTATCAGATTTACGTATTGATCGCGCATAATGGATTCCGGCCGATACATCAACTCGTGCGGGAACATGGCGCAGGCTGACGGGACTTTGACGGGGAATCTGAAAGAAGAAACGATATTTTTTTGATGCTCAAAAAATGATAATCGTTTTGACGCTTTTGTATACACGTACTTGTCTATGGCGAGATCTCGATTGGGTTTGGCGAAATTCTCGGCGTACAATCGTTGACTCGTGACGATGGACTCGGTGACCCAGTAGACCATCAAATTGTCCAGGAGCTCGTCGAGAGTGAACTTCTCGAGGAGGCCGCCGTCATCGCGGAATCGATATTCAGGATCGGTCCAGGTGCTGAATTTTTCCAGTATGTATGCTGCCAAACCGGCAGGAGAATCGGATAATCCAGTACCTGTATCGATACGATTAATAAAATGTTAAAAATCATAAACACTGCATTGAAATATGGAAATTTGGAATTGATACAAATACTGACCGACAGTATCGGGCTTAGTTGCTTGTATATGCATGTAACCCATCTCTTCAATCAAACGGCTCAGATGATGAGTCAATGGATACATTTTCGAGTGATGCTCGCTGTCAATGATTAGAGAAGGAATGAACGATCCCAAAAGGGACATGAGGTGGGCTTTGGCGCTCTCGACTACGCACATGTTGAAGTGAGCTCCGATGACACTAAAATCATAATTTCAATGCTCAAAAACATCGCTCAGGAGTCGAAAATTTAAAAATGAAAATTTGCCCTTACTGTTCCGGGAAGAGAATAGCTAAGCATTTCGTAATTAAGCTTCCCCAGTCACCGCCCTGAGTGTAGAACTTTTGGTAGCCGAGTCGAGTCATTAAATTTTTGAAAATCACAGCCATCTTAAATACAAAAAAGTATTTAAAATCACAGAAAATCGTTTTTATATTACAAATCCATCGTAGTTGTTTTTACTTGAGCCGTGCCGAGACCGGGCTTGGAAGCAGCCTGCGAGAATCCATAACCCGGCAGGGATGGAATCACCAATTCGAAAACGAAGTCGTGACCCTGCTGAGGCGTTATCAATTTCGGTATCACCTTCTGGAACTCGACTATCGATCCGGGCCATCCGTGAAGCAGCAGTAAGGGCAACACGCGTAACTTGCGATCCTTCGGCTGCTGAGGTTTTATGTGGTAAAAGTGAATGTCCAGACCTAAAATCATATCAGCATTAGATAATTACGCGAGTAAAATCGATCGATGTATTAATTACCTTGTATTTTCGCTTTGAACTGAGGATACTTGTTCAGCAATTCTTGTCTCTTGTTCCAGTCGTACTTCTTTCTCCAGTGAGTCAAAACCGATTTCAAATAGGTCGACGGTACACCGTAAGTCCAAGCTACGCCTTCGAGCGGTTCAACGAATGTCTTCGTTTTATCGAGGCGTTGATGCAAGTCATCTATTATCTGCGTGAAATTATAAAAAAATATTATTGCAAAAATGTCACGTAAAAATATGGTAGTTCTAATCATTTATGTGTACCTACCTGCTTGGAAACATTGATTTTAAACGGCTTGACATCTTTGGGATCGGGCACCGGCGCGCCAGGGCCCCAGTACTGATCCAACGGTAGCTTCGGAACTTCTACCGGTGCTTGGTATCTAGAAGTAAACAAAGAATTCTTCATTCTCTCTTTCATTGCTGCGTATATCGAGAAAAAAATACAGCTCGTCACAATAGTGAATGCATAATGACCGATAAGAATACATTTTTTTACTTCGAGTGGTATCTATTTTTTATTCTCATATAATAATTACTTTGCTCTCACGATTTCCGCTAGATCGATGCCTCCAATGATTCATTATTGCGAAGAAAAGACAATGCAGCTCAATATTTTTTTCTGCGTGCATGTAAGTCTCCTTATAGAAAGTAATTTCGTTATCATCGTTTAATCAACATAAATCAAATTGATTCGCATTTATTTATCTTGCGTGAAAAACGAAGTATCAAGTATCGCGCACCTATCGTCGCGACAAGTGTACACATAATCTCGGTAATTCGTGTGCGAGGACAATATTCAACAATTTTTTTGTCGACTCTTTAACGTTGATGATTGCATGAGCGACGCTTGCAAAGTATGCACAAAGTTCATCGATCTATAGTGCTCATATGGTGGAAAAATTACATACCGATTTTTATTGCGGTACACGTAATTTTTCCTCAAATAACTTCGAGCGAATTTGAGTAACATGGAAACACGTACAGTCTGTTATTATGTATCGATATATTTTTTCTCCCAAACTCCCAAGCAGTGAAGTTGGCAAGGATCAAACCCGTTTAGAGATGGCCACTTGTTGCAAAAAAAAACAAAGAAAAAAATACATCACGCTTCGAATCTGTCTCGTCGTTGCAAAGGCTCGTTATCCACGAGAACTTACTTATAATAATATTCCATTCAAGATAGCATAAAAGAAGCTCGATACAGTATATAATCTTTTTATCATTGTGTAATAATATTTCAAAAAAGCGTAAAGGTCGCGACCGTCAACGAGTCATTATTTACGGTTACATAGGCAAAATTATTATACAAAGCACACGTCGTCGTACCTGAGATGCCAGCCAATGGCGATTGTCGCCAGCAAAAATACAGCTGCGCCCTTCCACATGACGACGAAGAGGACAAAAAGTATTTTTCCTATATATGCTGCTCTCGTGTGTGCACCACTTGTTGCGCCGGTCACGATGTTCCAACAGCGACTAACGATGACCGACGCTGGCTGCTGACGCCGCCGGCTTCCTCGATGCAATGCGGCGCGTACAACTGTACATTTACGCGAGGCTGCGATGCGTTCCGCTGCTGCTCCTCCTGCCTCATTCCCATTTTATTTTGCCTTTGCTTTTCAAGCTTGGCTTCGCGAGGACAAAAAAGACGAGACGGAGAAAGAAAGAAAGAGAACGAGGTTTTTCTACTTTACCGATGATGATTTCGCTTTGAGGAATCGTCTAGTAAGTATGACTCGAATTATACCGGTTTCAAATAGAGTCAATAAAAATGATTCATTCCGAGCTATTGAAGAATTCAGAAAAACTATGATATTAACTTCGATTGCCAAGGCCAAGCTGCGGAGTCTGCTAAATGCACATACACGTGAACAGGCATTTAAAAATCGGCTGATAGATTGCTTTATGCCGCGTACGCTGGAGGCACGAGAGAGGCTCGTAATAATCGACCAACAGCAACATTAGAGCGGAGATTACCGCGAGCTCGCGAAATCAGCAGTTTTTTTTTGTTGTAAAAATGAGCTTTGCAAAAATCTATAATTCCATATTGATTTTATTTTTGTTCTCCCGTGGATGTGGCTTGATATCAAGTAAATCAATGCATAAAATCTCTCGATTCTATGACGTCCGAGTGTGTCAAGTACTCGAGTTTTATCGGGACTAATAAGCTACCCAAGGCACGTATGCTCGCAATGATAAGAATCATTTAAAATTTTACGTAATTTACAGGCAACTCGCGTGCAGTTTTTTTTTTCACTCACGTCTACGCTACGATTCGAATCGCAGTCGTTTGCCAAAGTGCAGCGTCCAGATGATAAACGGAAAACTTCTGAATATATTTTATATCTATGTGTGCAATAAAGAAATGATGCATATTTGTTAATTTATTTATTTCGTATATTAATGAGGAAAACACTTTGATTGATTAATCGGAGTGTCGAAAAAAAATATGTTAAGGACGCGTGCACAACGAACGAGCCATCATCGTTCGCATGTGGCCGAGTATAAAACGGGCGATAATACAAGAAAACAATATTTTTCAATTTGATCGAAAACAGAAAAAATTATAAAACATTTCATAATACATTCAATACTTAGAAAGAGAAACAATGTTGTACATATGGACACTAGCACCACAGAGAGAGCAATTCTACAAAAAAGAAAAAAACACATCTCGGTGTATCACAGACTCGACGTAAACAAAAAAAGGAGAACGCGATCTACATCTCGGTTTTCTTGTTCTTCGGCTTCTTCTCCTCGGAGCTCTTCTTGGACGCCGCCGCTTGCAGCTTGTCGCGGATCATCTTCACGCCGGCCCAGACGTCGTCGGCGAAGAGCCGGGGCTCCTCCATGGCGGCGAAGTGGCCGCCACGAGGCTGGGGTGCGACGCCCACGAGATTCTTGTAGCGATCGCTGAGCAGAGACTTGGGCTGGTAGGTGATCTCGTTGGGGAACTGGGCGCAGTAGGCTGGCACGTTTATTGGGACGCTGTTAGGAATAAGAGACATTAATACAAATTTTTCATTCATTCGTTTTCAATGTATATTAAAATACTCACTTCTCCATGCCGTACTTCGACATCTTGGAATTGAAGGTCTCCGCGTAGATGCGGAACGAGCTCGCGGCCTTGTTCGGCGCCCAGTACATCATCAAATTATCCAGCAGCTCGTCCATGCTGAACTTCTCCAGCAAACCGCCGTCGTCCCTCTTTCTATACTCCAGTTGCGTCACCGTCGAGAACTTCTCGAGGATGTACGCGGCCAAGCCAGCGGGTGAATCGGACACGGCGACGCCCACCGTATCGGGCTTGGTCGCCTGGATGTGGAAATAGCCGGACTCCTCGAGCATACTGGCGTACTTGGCGCCCATCGGGTACAGCTTCGAGATCTCGTGCTCGGTGAAGAACAGCGAGGGCGCGAAGGAGGCCAGGTAGGTCTTGAGGAGAGTCCAGGGCCTCATGACGAAGCAGAAGTTCGAGTGCAGGCCGATCACGCTGAAAATGTATTTACGTTAAAATGCTATTTCGTGGACGAGTTGTTTAGCTAAATGATCCGCACTGATAGAAATATCGTTTCGTACCTAGAAACGGACCCGTTTCTGCCAACGAAACGGTATTTCTATCATTGCGATTGCCTATTTTATTCAGCTTCACCGCGTGATATATGTATGATTTCACTCTGCCACTTGCAGATTTTTACAGATAAAGGTACTCGCCATCTAGCGGTGGAGACTGGCTCTAATTGTCATTAAATTTTCATACATTGTTTTGAGCATTGAACGAAACCAAAAAAAATCTACTGAAAAATTTATTCTTGATCAATAAATGTTTAAATTAGAGTGTAGAATTATTATATTTTTTAGTTAATTTTTTTATTGAAAACATTTTTCGTGATCATATTTTCACGGATCTTTTATGTAATTTATATTAAAAAGTAAACCAGATACATCAACACTTTCAGTCAAGATTTTACTTAAGAGTACCTTAAATGCAATTCGGTATCGATTACTTCAATTTTGATGTCTGATTTCACATTGAATTAAAACATTTTTTGTAACAGAGATACACAATAAATGAGAAATAACGTTGTACTCACTGCTCCGGATACATGGCCGCCATGTTGGCCGCGATGACGCCGCCCCAGTCGCCGCCCTGCACGTAGAACTTCTGGTGGCCGAGCCTCAGCATGAGATTCTTCATGAGGTGGGCCATCTCGACAGCGCCGAGGCCGATCTTGGCCGCGGCCTGGGAGTAGCCGAAGCCCGGCAGCGACGGTGCGATCACCTCGAAGACGAAGTCGCGATCGGCTCGCGGTGTGGTCAGCGGCTCGATGACCTTCCAGAACTCGACGACCGAGCCGGGCCAGCCGTGTTGGAGGTAGAGAGGTAGAACCTCGATCTTACGATTTTTTAGGCAGTTGGGGCTTCGCGTGGATGAAGTGGATGTCCAGACCTTGACGTCGAGTATCGTAAAATTAGTATTATTGTGCAAGCGATGATTCATTATTTATTTTTATGATTTTGTACCTTGAATATTGGTCATGAATTGGGGAACTTGTTGAGATGTTTCTCTCGCTTCTGGAAGTCATATTTATTGAGCCAATACTCGGTTATGCCGGGCACTGCCTTACTGTTGACGCCGTAAGTCCAGCCGGCACCTTCCAATGGTTCTTGCAGGGTACGTGTGTTATTCAATCTCGCTTTAAGATCATCGATCATCTAAAGGAAAAAAATTAAAAATTGATCATGATTGTTGTAAATTGCTAACAATTTGACCGATGAGCTATAATCAACGAATAATCACTCGATCAACTAAAGAATCATTTTTTTAAAAGTATATTTGTTTTGTATTTTATCGCTTTGTGACGTTTGATAAAAGATAAAAATTGTTGCAATTTTAGTTGTACATTCACCTAGTTGGTAAAGAAATAGTTTCATAGTATAAAAACTATTCTTACTTTATATGTAAAAAATACAACAACAAAAAATATGAAAATCTCGCGGCAGCGTGAATAAGCGAAAAAATAAATAACAATTCTCGCGTCTAAATATGTACAGAGTCTTTTTTCTTTCTTCTGCTTTTTTTTTCTTCTTCTTCTCCTTCATCACCGGTGGGTAATAAAATGCAGTCAAACGACGCAATCAACGTCTCCTCTCTTTTCTCTCCCTCGACTTACCTGTTTCTCGAACGTGATCTGGAACGGCCTGATGCTCGTGTCGAGCTTCGCTGGTGGCTTGCCGGGACCCCAGTACGTATCCTCGAGCACCGGCGGAGGCTGCGAGCACGGGGCCAGGTAGATCGTCGCCAGAGCCACCCCGACGGCGGCCAGGAGTATCAACAGAAGTAGGCCCATTGTTTTGACGTACTATACACGATGAAAACAACAGGTTGTGCGGGTCGATGCTCTGTGTATGGCAGAAGAGAATATTTTCTTACAATATTTACGACCCGACGACGCCACGACGCGACACGACCGCTGGGACTGCGAGCTACGCGATGCGTCAAATGATGCGTGTGCTTGGGATGTATACTTGAGCCTACCGGCCGGTACAATAGGAATGTTTTTTTTTTTTTTGATGCGCGGACGTTAAGGCACGTCTGTAATGCGAGGCTCGAGTGCAGAATGGAGACGCGCGCGACGTTTCGATGTATGAATTGTTAGTGATAATTTTTATTACTGATTTTATTTTCCGATTATAGAAATTAGTGTATCGTATAATGAACATTCTATCACGCCGCAATAGTATATATGAGTAAATCTCGTGAAATTTTAATATGTGTGCCAACTCCACGATATTCGTGTAAAGACTTAAAAATTAGCATTCCTGGCATTGTTTATGTTAAATTTTCAAATTTTTCTTTTCTTGAGAACAACTTCTAGTGTGATCCAAACTCGAATTTATGCAAAAAGTATGCATTTTATGGCGTTTTTTATGCATTTTGAAATTCAACTCATGCTACTTTTAATTTTCAAATTCTGAATACCGATAGGCCCATCAAGCTTTTTCATCCAAATCATCTCCAAACAATCCTCAGAAACTGTACTTTCAAAAAAAATGTCACTGAATGGTGTGCGACGTTACCCGAGCCTTCTACACTCTTAGGAAAAATTCAACTCGATTTTTAGTATTTTAACGATTTTTTCATTATTTCCAATATTTGCCATGCAATATTTCCTGCCTTTGTTTTAATTAATTTCATATTCAATTCGATTGATTCTACCATTATGCTAGCTGTCGTGTTTCAAAATGTCATCATAGCAACCTTGAGTTATGAGTATGATTTCTCAAAAGTTTGCATCCAAAGAGCCGCTAGTTTTATGATAAAGAGCCACACGCACGATTCAATTAAAATTTCTTTCGATGTCACGAAGATAATTGTGGCAGGTTTGTGATTAATGGTGATTTGCATTTAAATTATATCCTACTATCGAGACCCCGGCAATAAAACATCGCTGAGATCGGCCGATGAAAATATTGACGTTTTTCTCGTTACTTTACAAGGGTATAATCTCACTTTCTATCTGCCAAGATTTTAATCTCGCAGATGAAATATTGACTTTTAATAAGCTAAAGTTTAGAGGAGTTTTAATCGGTTAAATAAATTTAAAATGTGCGAAGATAACAAGCGAATTTTCAAATCTATCGATTAAATGAAAATCAGATGAAGTTATATATTTTTGATACTTCACAGATAAGATATGTAATGGAAGTTTGCTAATTTTTTTTACAAATTTGATTTAATCAAAAATATTGACTCGTGATACACCGCCTATAGTCGGCAACCCAACACCCGTACGTGCAGTGAAGTTGTCTGGGGAATGGGTAATAGAAATAAAACGAATTGGTTCATGTTTCAGTTAAAACAATAACAAATACATATATATTTTTCAAAATTTGATACACAGTTAAGTTCCTCAGTTATTATTATTTTTTTTTGTGTTTTTTTGTTTTGTTTTGATGATATTTCATAATTGATTTTTGTTTTTCTTAGTTCTTTGTCACTTGTATAGTTATTATTATTTTTTTTACTCATCCGTAATAGCTTCTATTGATGCTTACATTTTTTCATATTAATTAGACCTTGCATTTCGCTTGTAATGCTTTGATATCGAAAAAGTGTTCATCGTTTTTTTTGGTTTTGTCTCTAATAAAACATATGGATCGGACGACGTTAATTATTCGAAGTAAAGTGACACATAATTTATTATTATAATATTTTTAACTGTGACTTGATTCTTTTAACTTTCTCTACTGTCACTTTACTCGGTTCCTCGTATTTTTTTACAATTATTCTCTCTAAGTTCTCATTTGCTAAAAAATTTATCTCGTTTTAGTTTAATTTTTTTTTCATTACAATGTACTTGCTTGCATTTTATTTTTTATATTCATATTTTTCATTTAATATTGTACGAAGCTCTGCCTCTACATTATTATAACTCGATCTAAGTTTTCTGTCTGTTTCTTCCTTAATTATTTGTCACTCGTTTACTATATCATATGTATATTATTATGTAGTTTATAAAAGTAACAATGAAAAAAAGCTAAAAAAGTACCTTCGCTTAATAATTAAGGATTACATTATTTTACTCTCAGAATTTTTCACCTTCTGTTTAATGTAAACAAATATACAACGCATTATTATTCTTTTATACGAAGAATTTCGAAAGTAAACAATCGCAAAGTGTAATTTTTGTTTTCTTCAAAAAATTTTTCAAAACGATTTCGCTCATTCTCTATAATACAATACGCTATTGTTGCAATGAAAATGGGTATTCATTGGAGTTGTTGTGGACGAAATCGTTCTTTATAAGTCAACCATTTTTTTTATCAAAAAATCGCATCTTCGTTTCACCTTCTTTGTATACTTAATAGTCTCATAAACAAATGTACTAACTTGAATTAATTTTTAAAATAAAGTGAAAAAATCTGGCTGTACACACCGAAAATTATCAGCAATATTGGTTTAAGATAAAAATTGTTGTTGTTAATCTCATTTTAAATAGAGTTAAGAACTCGACTTGTACGAGTATTTTTTTAATAAATACTTACTGCTTCGGATTAATTGATTTGGTAATTTTTTTACTCGCTCTAAGTTACAACGATTTGTTTCTCTACTAGAAAATTATAATGATAATTTTCCAACACTGTCACGATATGAATAAAAAATTATTGCATTAGCAAAGTGATTTTTTTTCTTTAAATATTGCAAAAGAGAGTTATGATTCGTTTGTACTTCTCTACAAGCATCTTGAAAACTACGGCAACACATTCACATTCGTTTTTGATACATCGTGTGTAATTTGTTTCAATCGAAAAATTTTATCGTTCGAGCACAGTGCGGACTCCAATCTCAATATACGAAAAAAATAAGTGTCTTAAAAAACTACTGTAATCACAATTACACATTGAGTTAATAACGTAGGTAAGCTTACGATACCAAACAGCTGTAAAAATATTAAAAAACGAGACTCTGCCAAAAATACTCGCTCATCGTGTCATCGAATCAGTAATTTTTTTTTCTAATCTCAACGCTTTTATTATTTTTTTATCATAAAATTTGTATTGTTTTTTTGTTGTTGTCAATTTTACTTGAGTCGTTGTAATAATTATAGCTTAGAAGCGCATCGTGGGGAAGACAGAAAACATTGTTTTACCGAAAACTTTGACTGCCTGCACTATTGAACCCGCTGTGAAAATCATGAAATAATAAAGAGAAAAAAAGGGAAAATTCGATTCAACATAAAGAATTTATTAACAGTATATAATATTGCGTCAATATTACTTACAAACCATATTATCAATCGTAGAACCTACGTGTGTGTATAGCTGGTCAAAATAAAAAGTATACGCAGTGAGTGTAAAAGAACATGATTTTTTGGAGTTTCGAGAAAACGAAACACGACGAACATTATACACAATATGTTTGCATCGTTAAAGCTCTCATTCCATTTGATCTCAAATTAAGACGATTATAAACGGCACTTAATTATAATACGATGTTTACATTACTATTGGTGTGTATAAAAATTAATAATGCAATGAAAATTTTTTTGCTACGAATCAATCGTACGATTTTCTAACAAAATTCAATTTTTCCCGTATATTCATCCGCGATCGTGTATTTTATTCCTGGAATCATAAACCCGATATACAATCGCATCTCGTCTTTTTTTGTTTTCATTCGTTTTCACTAAAATTTAATTTCGGCTAATTAAACAGCATCATTATCATCGTACACGATTCGCGCGACACACGAATAAGTATATCGGTGAATCTGCGCGACGGAGGTACAGGGGGCAGGGGATTGGTGGGGGGGGACTCTTAATTTTAGTCGATAGATTTCATAAATCTATTATAGATTCCACAATATACGAGTCTACGTCGTTAAATTTTCTAAAATAGTTTTTCTATTTGTTTTTTGTTTATTTATTTTTGTCCATGCTCGAGTGTGTGCTTATTCTTCATCTTTATAGCGCACGGTTTTACATCATCGTGCGCAACAATTTTCATTTAATATCAAACATTTGTGTGTATCCATGCCATTTCAAGTCCACGCGTACACGTGTATGAATAATTTTCATTTTTAACAATAAAAACATCGATACGCGTGTACAGAAGTAAAATTGCAACATTATATTATGCAATAATAATATATACAATATTACGGGGGACCAAAGATGTACACAAATATATTCACGTGGAGACTTTGTTTTTTACCAAATTTTTGTCGTAGGATTTAAAATTGCTTTTAACATCCTGGGCAAAAATTTTTGCTAAGAACACTTATTACATTTTTTCTTCATGCACGTCGTCGTCGTTTTTTTTATTGTGTGTAGAGAATCATTAGAGACACCGGTATTGTGTATATAATATTATTAAGTGTTGTATTTATATGTATATTATGTATAATCATAGGAAAATGAATGATAAAAATTTACAAGTTGCTCAATTTTCTCGATTTGGGTGTTCATATGCATTTGGTTTTTTGTCCATTTTCAAAACAGTATTTTTTTTTCATATGAATAAACTCGCACCCGTTCGTGTCCCTACCCGAAAAATATACATTCGTCAACAAGTTTTCTATGATAATTTTTTCTTTTGTCTCGTCTTACACTCCGCAGCTCTCGCAAAAATTTTCACAAAAGTGGTTTTTATTCATTTTTTCGCGTCATCTCATATACAATATAAACAATCGTCGATTAATTACAGTAACTTTTTTTCGTCAAAAGCTTAGTACCACATCGATATTTGACATATTCGTTTTCTTTTCTCTTTGAACCTCAACTACGTTGCAGGACATTTTTTTTAACAACTAAATCTCTATTCCCACAATCTTTTCGTTCTGTACGATGCTGGGGGCGTTGATTTTATTCGTTCACACTTCACCACCATGAAAAAACGTATTTATAATTGCACTCCATTTATACCAATATCATAATTCAGATTTTTTTTAAATCAATATCGCCGTATTAATTATAAGAATATAGTAATAATCGTTATCAATAATCATATAATTATAATAATGTTTTTTTTGTATAATGTAACTATACATAAAACTATGTACACTTTTTTTAAGGATGGATATAGAAGGATAAAAATGATAATAATAGATAATTAATAAAATAGGAGGAGAAAAAGAGACAACGAAGAGAAAAGTAATTTTCCAGTGTTACTTGGGACATGTCAACAGCAAACAAAAAATCGTTCCTCAACAATATATTACATAGTAATATGAGTACAAGGCTCGAAGGTGGTTTTTCATCACCCTTGTGTGTTTTCAATGTTCTTGTCGCGAAGTGAAAATCAACATGATCAGCCTTACAAAAGAAAAAATAAAGCTTAAAAGACTTGCTAATAGATACAAAGTATAGCAATGGTAAAAAATGAAGATCCTTATCGTATTGATTTATATATATTTGTATATTTATATATAATATTTATATTATTTATATTGCACATCCTAAAAAACTAATGTCTAAAAATATAATAATAAACGCAATTAAAAAAAATCTTTACAAAAAAAACACTTCAACGCAGAGATCCATGATCGAACGATGGGTTAAAAATTAAATCAAAAAAATGTAGTGTAAAAATTTTTCGATCAAATTCAGAACGTTAAAAGCTAAGCTTCTCTTCCTTCGATACTTTCGTCGAAAAGCGTAAAATATTCTACAAGAAAAAAAAAACAAATTTACCAAAAGGATCGAGAAGATTTTCACTTCGTGATATGTTAAATCGAAATCGCCAATGATAAAAACAAAAAAAAATAATAATTTACAACAAATTTATCACCAATATTTGTTTTTCTTGATTAAAAAACATCGTTACAATTAAATAAAAATTGGAAGAAAAAGTTGAAACAACAGGTTAAAACAAACGAATAAAAAGAAATATCGACATTTCGCAAATAGTGTCTTTCGTATCTACACATTCTTTATATAATAAATTTCTCATACGCGAGAGACCACCCTCTCAGCATTATAATTTACTCATCTTCAAAAATCGGTAACAATCATAGTCGCGTTTTTCTAATACACATCTGAAGAGGGGCAGTCCCTCTCTTGTCGATATTACACAATGAAGAAATAAAAATCGAACAAAAAAAACATGATTTCCTTAAACGATAATAAAATATACAATTACATAACATGTCGAGAGAAGAAGAAAAAAAAGCGTGCGTGGTAACGGCGGTTCTTTTTTTCAATTTGCTCTTTCGTTTTCTTTTTCCTATTTTTTTTTTTTTTAATAACCAACAGTAACAGCAACGGTATTCTTTTTTTTCGGAAGGGTTGCATTATCACCGCATTTTGCTCTCAAGGTTGTTGGTGTACAAAGAAAAAAAAGATGACGAGGGGGAATGGGTAGGGGGCAAGGGGGGCATAAAGCAGGTTAAATAGATAAAGAGAGAATAGTTAATAAATAAAGTGTTTGCGGTAAAGAATGTTACTTTACAGTCATCGACAGTGTACAGAATAATAATTCATAATAATTAATGAGAATGATCGTATATATAATAATTATTACAAGCTCCTCTCGATCTTTCTTTTTCTTACTTCTTCTTTTTTTTTTGTTAAACCTAAATAATAAATATAACTCTTTTGTTTTTCAATATCTCTCTCGCTCTCGTTCTCTTTCACTCGCTAACAATTTTTCCAATTTTTTTTCGCGCATTTACACCATTATTATTTAATATATAATTCATATTTATATAAACTCAATCACTCGTATTGTATTGTATTATATGCGTAAGAGGAGGGGTCTCGATGCCTGATTTCTCTCATCCGTTTTTTTTTTTATAAATTTTCACGATAACAAATCATCATTCTTTTTTCCGGGCCTCTTTTTTTAATTAAAAACGAGCCTTTCGCCGATTTTTTACAATATTGTTTTTTCAATATTATTTCGTTCGTAGTTCGCGCGATCCTGGTCGTATCATGCCGCCACCGGCGCTGTTGCCGTAGTAGTAGTAGCTGTTGTCTTCATAGTCGTCCGCGGCACAATATCATCATCTCGAGAAAGAAGAAAAAATAAAAAGCGATGTGCGCACCTGTGCGAGGAGGCTCGTGACACCACCGCGTCCCCGGGTTACACGTCGGTGTATTTGCTCAGCTTGTCGCGTAGTATGCTGTTCTCGCTCTTTAGCCGATCTAATTCTTGCCTCAGGCCCATGTTCTGCGAAACAAACGAGGATAAAAGCAGAGGAAAGAAGGAAGGGAATGAGAGAAAAATGATTTCGAATTAAAAAATCCGACTGTGCGAGAAAAATTAATGAACGTCATCAAAGTCTCACCTCTTTCTCAAGGAAGCCGGCTCGCAGGGCGATCTGGTTCTCCTTCATGCGGCGCGCGTCCCTGGACCTCTTCGCGGCCATGTTGTTCTTTCTGCGCCGGGCCCAGTATTTGTCATCCTTTAGGTCATCGGGCACGAACTGCAACCCCAGTATTTTCAAATTAGATCCATTAGTTGCTTTGCCATGACTGTGTTTGTTCTTAACAAATAGGTAGGAAAAAATTTCGAAAAGAAAGAGAAAAAAAAAGCAAAAAAAAAAAAAAAAAAAAGTAGAGAGGTGCGTATAAAAAACATTGATATTTGTGCAATAGTGTAGATATAACAAGAGAGAATATGTAAATCATTATTAGATATGTACCTGTTTGCGCGACTTCTTGATCATGGGCTGGGGCTTGAGTTCCTCGTCGGAGAAGGCCCGCGTCCTCGGGTCGAAGTCCCGCCCCGATGATGCCATCGAGAGCGCTATAAGAGACAAGCCATATTGTACTCGCGTCGAATCCCCTGAGTCTGGCGAGACGAATTCGGGAAATGGTTTTTTTTTCGTGGTTAATTGCTTGGCACTTTTTGGGCGTGTAGTTAACAAAACTTACAGTATACAGCTCAGAGTAATGTTAAATAATCAAAAAACGTGAAAAAATGTGTTAACTTCACGCGACAAAGAGAAAGAAGGCCAAACACTGACAAAAAATATATATATTTGGCATTTTTCCTACTTATTTTCCGAAACCACGCAATATTGTAATAAAGAGAATTCGTCATCATATCCAAAAAATAAGGAAAAAAGCATAAGAATATGGATACTCACTCGAGTCCGCGGGCGAGGGTGGATTGAGGGTGTCGGGCGAGCAGCACTCGCTGGGCGACGGGGAGCGTTCGCGCTTGGTGATGGGTTCGAGATGGAGGCCGGCTGGGCCCTGATGGCCGTTGCTCGCCGAGCCATCGTTCTGGCCGCCGCCGCCGCCGAGCTTGTGTAGTTGGCCGGGATGCATGAGGCCGCCGCCGCCGCCCCCGTTGCCGGGCTGATTTTGGGCGCCCGGGCCGCCGTTCGTGCCGTCCACGGGGATTCCATTCTCAGACAGGAACTCGTCGAGATCGACGTACTGTTGGGAAAAAAGATTTAATTACAGTAAGATTTCTGAGGTGAGAAATAGGTAAAATTGATTTTCAAAGCCAATGAATGTGATTTATAGCCAAGTATAAAAATTCAAAGATTTTTTCCATCAAAGTTGTTAGTTTTGTATAATTTGTCGAACGTGTTTTTCTCTGTCGTCTATTACAAGAAGTTGATGTGTCTTGTCGCAGTATACGTGTCAGGCAAGATCAAAAGTATATCGTATCAAGCGCAGTTGCTGTATGTGTGTGTATCATGTATTATATCAATTTTCAAGCAAGTCTGGTATCCCAAAAGACAATCGATACGTTTACACTCTCAGGATCATAACCAGAAGTCGAGTAACCAAACTCTCGCGTGCGTCAGTCCAAACAAAAGATGCAGAGGATGCTTATGAACTACTTATAACGCTACTGCAGTGATTGTAAATCCGGTGCAAGAAATAATCGATCGTAACATTGATCTATCAATTGGTGAATTGATAAAAAAAATTAATAAAACGAAGTTTCGAATACGATCTAAATACTTTAAATGAAATACGAATAAATATTTAATTGTTTCACAATAATTCGCGTGTGCTTTAAGAATACGGCCCGAAGGTCGACTCCAAATCAATCACAACGCAAAAGTCAAAAAACATCCCACGTCTAGCATAATTAGATTCTCTTTCGAAAAATTAAAGACCGAATTAATTCATATCATTTTTCTCTTTCTCAATGAGCGATTTTTCCATAGAAAACTAAAGGCTCTGCGTAAAAGAGCGTATACAGCTTTTTTTTATTGGGTTAAGGTCCGAAACGAAGGATATTATAAAAGCCACACGCTGCTACTGCTACGGCGCACATTACATGCTACATCTTCAATTATTAGCACGACAAGACCAAGTCGCTCGTCGGGTAGTGTGTTATCTCTATCTGACTACTACGACTACTGCTAGTTACTACTACTACCATTGCTACTACTACTTCTACTACTGACATGCATCGAATCATACACTCATACAGACACACACATAACGTCGCGGATCACAATGGCTCGGCTTTTAATTGACAGCAATTTGCGAGAACACGTCCGTGTAGCGGCTGCTCCGCCTCGCGACTATTGTAACTACATATATATACGTATATGTGTAATGCACGTGTATATGCACACGTATATCGTTACGAACAGAAAAAAAAAATTGAATGTATCTCATCGAAGAAAGTCATTTT
Organism: Trichogramma dendrolimi; assembly: GCA_034770305.1. Lineage (NCBI taxonomy): Eukaryota > Metazoa > Arthropoda > Insecta > Hymenoptera > Trichogrammatidae > Trichogramma > Trichogramma dendrolimi. Next base: position 366,579 of record JAPMIB010000094.1, on the reverse strand, counting down.
TTCGAAATCGTCGCCGATTACGTGATTTTATTTTTATTTTTGTGTCGTTTCTCGTGTACGCGATCGGCTGATCGCGGCAATTCTTGTATGCACAACTGCACGCGGCGGTAAAAAAAGTTAACCATACCGTAAATCATAATTCAAATAGTGGCGAAAGACAGAGAGAAAGAGAAAGAGAAAAAAATGCGAGATAAGAGAAAAAAAGGTATATCGATGCTTGTTCCGTCGAGCCCGCGAGCTCGCAAGCGCGAGAGTCCTTTCACTGATTCCAAAGATTAAAAACACGTATGTATGCGCATTACGTAATCACGATCACTTTTTTGCAGCAGCGATTGATTTTTCGACCATAAAAGAGCATTTATGGGAGTCATCCCGTGGAAAACCAAATGAAATGCGCCGATGCATGTACACCAAACATCGATTTAACCGCAAAAAAAAAAGTTATCCAACTTTTCGAGGCTGAGCACATGTAAAGTAAAGAACACCTCTCTGTATATAGCAAATAAGTTGTGCTGCTCGGTTATAACCTGAGTGCCTATAGTATAAAGTTTAAGCTGCAACAGCAGCAGTGCAGCACAGAGAGGAGAAAGTTTTCGAACACAACGAGTATAAGAGTAGAGAGAGAGAGAGAGAGGTATATAATGCAGCAAGAAGTCGAAGCTGCAAGATAATCGTCAGATTTGAACGTCACGCCATATAGCAGCAGCAGCAGAAAGAAAGACGAGGAAAGATAGAGGAAGAAAAGGTCGAAGCTCTCCGCGTACGGTGTTAACCACCACCAGGAATATATATCCTATATATTACTACTACTACTACTCGGGCATGAGTCTCGACAGAGCAAGAGGAGAAAGGGAGAGAAAAATTCGCCTTTCGCGCAAACTTCCTTTTCTTTCTCCTGCTGCTCTGTGTATGGGTATGTGTGTGTGTGTGTGTGTGTATGTGTTTATATGCACGTCTATACATATGCATTGCTGGCACGGAGTTTGTTCGCGCTTAGCCGCGTGACAGCGGCGGCGGCGGCGATGCAGGAGGCTCGCGCTCGCGAGAGAGGTGAAAGTGACCGCGTATATGCATGTACGTGTGTAATGCAATGCGATATAATATATGAATGTATGGATGCATACTGCGCGCGCGAGGGAATAAAGAAAGATAAAAAAAAAAAAGAGATAAAAAAATTGGCAAAAAGGATTTTGCTTTAATTTTTTCATCTCGACTTCATGAGCTTATCTATATTCATGCGCGCTGCATACATAGCTCATGTATAGAGTATAAATAAAGATCTCGAGGGTTGATTTCTTTCTGTATACGCTGTATGTACCGAATTATGCGATCGTGATCTTAAAATTTTTCGTACATAAATTATCTTTCTTTATTTTTAATTACATTGGGAATCTCTCATCGATCGCGTCCGTCTGAATTATATACATTTGCAAAAATTTGTCACGAGTATATAGTAACGCGAGACGCTTTGGTGAAATAGATAGCTCGAGCCGTGCACAGAAAGTCTCATAGCCCGAGCCTCGCGTCCACGAGGTCGTTGCACTTTCTCTCTCTTTCTCTCTCTCTCTCTCTCTCGCCAATGCAAGTCAAACATAAAGAGACAATATTATACTGCGAAAACCATAAGAGAGAGAGAAAAGTGTAATTTCATTCGGTCGCGCGCGCGATCGTCGCTGTACAGCTTTTAAAAAGCTACTATACTACCTATGCCGCGCACGAGAGCGATACAATAAATAATTTTATAAAGGCACGCGCGCACGCGTCCAGTCGGCTAGGCGCGATAATCTGAAAATTCAATCGTGAAAATTCATAAAATTGACGCTCGTTTTTGCCTGCGCGGCTGCTGTCCCGCCAGCTTTATATTATTATATCTTTATATGGGTTTAATTAAGACGCAGGAGATATGCGCTGTGTATACGACCACTTCCTTCTTACACGCGCGCGTTAGAAATTAGAAATCGATTTTATTCGCCTTGCAATATCCATCCATTGTTATATGTGTGCGCTATGTGCGAACACACTAATTGTTCGCGATATCGTATATTATAATAATGTATATGAGATCAGCCTGAATTTTCGTGTGGAGTGTCCAGAAATTTTTTGGCCGCAAAAAAAAAAAAATATTACTTTCTAATTGATCTCCCATCTCGGCTATCTAAATACATTTGCTAATAATAATCATTCGACGTGCATTAACGTTGAGAGAGTCTGGTTAGTACATTATTTATAGATAACTCATTATCGCAAACGAAACAAAAAGCTGATAGCGTTATACTTTGGAAGTATAAGCACGCGCACACACAATGCAGAGCCTTGATCCGAGCTAGAGAGAAGGCATTTTTTGGTTAACAGCGTTAGTGAATTCAAAAGCCAATCTTATAATGCAGGGGTTTACACTATGCCGCGTTTGATCATACTCGGACTACTGTTAACTGTACATGAAAAATGTTCACTATAAGCTATTTAATGCAAACCGTTAAAAATGAGATAAAAAATAGAGAAAAAAAACAGATCACCCAACAGCAACGCAAAAAAAGAAATGAAAAATCTCCAAGCAGCCCAAAAGAGCAAAAAAACACGGGGTTGAAAAAAATGAGTCAAACGAACACAAGAAAAAAAAATAAGAAAAATAATAACTATATAAAAAATCCTCTGCAAATTGAGTCTCTTTTTTTTTTTTGATCGAGGCTTACCGTCTCGCGTCTGTGTACATACATGATTTAATACCTTCAGGTCGGCGTCGTAGGGCAGCGTCTTGTCCCAGAGATTCGGTCCGAGGAAGGCTGCCTGGGCTTCGACGTTGCCCCACAGCTCGCCCTCGGCCTCCTTCTTCTCGTCCGGGCCGTCCTTGCCTTGCTTTCCTGCAACAAAGAATTGAGCGCATTCGTTTAATTGTCGCTCTGCACCACACACGAAGTAAGATTATTAGAAATGAAAGTAGTAAAAAAAATTTATAAAAAAAATTGAATATTCTTAAAAAGTATGGGTTGAGTTGTCGGAGAATCAAAAAAGGGAAATATATAATCCTAAAGCGTTTAGAGTGACTTCGGCTTTCTTCTTTCTACTACAAATCCATCTATGGCTTGTAAAAAAGGAAAGAAGCATGTGTACACGTGAAAGAGTTTTGACCTCGGGTGAGAGAAGTATCTGCCTACACACTCTTCGTATGCTATGTTGGCCTTCTTTTTTTCGGGGTCCACAGGCGCGCTCGTCCTTGGGCTTTATTAAAACCAGTTAAAATGAAAATCCTATCAAAAAAAAAAAAAGTTAGCCTCGTATAACAATGAAAGAATTAGGTATAAATATCAAACCAAAGTGCAAAGATAACGGATTTTGCGCGCTGGTTTGCCACTTGATGATAAGCTCATTATATTGTTAATCGCGCGTATGTGTGTAGGCGCGCTCTTTCTTGCCCGCCAAGCTCAGCAACGAACTTATTAAAGCGTATGTCAAGGTTGTAGGTACACGTGCTCGCACACACACACATAGCATGTATATCGCGCCTGAATGGGCGATTGTCTTTTCCGAAAAGAATACGATGCCTTGTGTATATTATGGTAAACTATGATAATAAGATCGCGCAAGCGCGCATCGGCAAACGCTGCGAAAAGTTCGATGAAAAATAAAAGTCGAAGCTTCTGTTGTTTTTTTTCTATCCATATTTTTTTATTCTTATTTTTGTTGCGCTGGCGGGGCAATTAAGAAGCACACAAACGAGGAATGAAGAGTGGTATAAAAATATGTATAGAAAAAGACGCGCGAGCGTATACGTATGTAATTTTGCTTTACTGCAAAGACGAGAAATAATGCATAACAATTTTATCCGTACGCATCACATACATACACACAGAGTGTAACAATCTAATGACCCACACGCACGTTGTATTCTATGTACGTAGTTTCCATATATTAGGCAAAATCATTTGCAACTTCCTCTCGCACGAGTTTTATCAATTTTTCTTTTTCTACTTCTAAGTTTCTTCTTTTTTCTTTTTCTCTTCGTTCGTCTAGGCTTCACAAATCGTGCATACATGTACTACAAATCGCTCCGAAGTTTCTCGGAAAAAAACAAAAACCCATCGATCTACGTACTACTGCACAACTACACACACAGCACGCGGATGTCGACGTTATTATCGATAATAAGGCAAACACACACGCGTATTTTTGCCTAGCATGCAAATTCCTCTCGCTTTGTGTATGAAGAAGCTACATTTTTCGCGAGAAGTCATCGATGTATCCGGAGAATTTTATTATTATTATAATAGCGTGTCTATTAGGTAAAGTTAAAGCAGGCTGCAATTAAGCGAATTATCTAAACGCCGGGCAGCTCGGATTGTTCATAAATTAAAAAGCTTCATGGGCGATGATCGCAACAACAACGACAACTGAAACTCAAGTGTTCGAGCTCCGGTTGTACAAATTTTGAAGGCAATGACAGTTTTAAACATCATCTGTATAACATATAGATATATTGTATACCGAATTCTTAAATGTATAGATATATTTAAAATTTCCTTGAAATTTCCTTTTCTTAAATATGTAAGACTTTTTCATAATATAATTTTCTTAGATATATTTTAAACTTTGGTATATTATACCGAAATCTTAAAAGACCGTTTGAGGGTTTTGTATGCGACATCTGTAGTCGATCAGCGAACTGTACGCCAAGTTTATCGTTCAAGAGATTACCGAACGCGCCGTAAGCTGCAAGCGACACGCTTCTTCGCAAGTCGCAATCTGTATTTTCACGAAAAAGCTGATCTAACTTGTAATAGTCCGCGAAAACAACGAACTAAAGTGACTTTACTATGAAATATTACAAATTTTAGAAAAACATTTGATGTAAAAACTATAATGAAAACGATATTATTCGTTGTAATTTCAACATTATCCTCCACAATTAAAATATGTAAAGTTTTTTATATTCAATACCTCAATTTGCCATAACTATGCTTTTAACTTTCATCACTCAAGTTTCCCCGCTGTTAAAATAAATAATATCCAAATATATTCGCCTACGATACACGTGCTTATAATAGACACGTGGCCACGCGACACTGCACACAGCAGCGGCCGCGCGAGTGTCCTTGAGAGAAGATCGCTGCTGCTGCAGCACAGGACTCGATGCTCCTCCTGCAGCGGCACACAACTTCTCTCTTTCTCTCTCCTGTTTCTCCTCTTATTCTTTACTCCTATCCTTCGCGGAATCGACGCTCATAACGGTAAACGCGTAAAACGTATTATATCTATATAACCAGATTCTCTTAGCTTTTGTCGATCGACCGGCAAAGTCCAATAAGTGGATTGCCTTGAGAGTGGAGTAAGTCAGTGCCGAAGTCTTTTTAGGCATCGAGCGAGGGAGATTTTCGGGCGCAGATGGCAAAGATCTGCAAATCTTGCTCGTATATACATATGCAAGATTATCAATTCGTTCTAATTATCGTCTCTATATACGGCAGAGAGAGAAAATATTTTATCTCTCCCGTAGCATCTCTCCATTATATATATCGCAGTAGGCAAAAAAAGGAAATAATGTGTAAAAACTTGACGTGTGCGCGCACACACACACACGCATATATAATACAAATCAAGTGCTGCTGTATGTTTACAACACATAGAGAGACAGCTCTGCAGCTGTACATAGCGCGAGTTATCCCACACTGTGTTGCGGCATAAACGCGCGGATTGAATGAGAGGACATCCTATAGCGGAAAACGCTCGTTCCTGCCTTAGACGCCTGTGTCTCTATGTGTGTGCTCGAACACGTATTTTGCATGCGAGTATACGTGTGTGTGTGTGTGCAGTGGGAAAAAATAAAAGAGTCACGGTGCGGCTAAAGGACATTATACTACTATGCCGATCGCGAGCCGTTAATAATTATAATAATAAATAATTAATAATGAGTCAGAGAAGTACACCTATACAGACACAAACGCACACATATATAGGCGGGGCTTAAATTAATCTTTCTTTTCTCACCGCAAACTCGTCTGTGTACGTATGTGAGTGTGTGTTTACGTATGTATCTCTAGCCTTGGACCCTTTCGTGGACTCTATAGATTATAATACACGCCGCGCTGCAATTTCGAACGACATGCGATGCTGCTGCTGCACTTCATGGCTCACGGCGAGGGGAGTGTCATTTATAGGCAATACTTTTTTTTTCTTCCTCTCCAACTGATATACTCTTTTTCCACACGAATCGAAAACTTGATTTTTCATATATCGCTTTTTTTTTCTCGTTAATTCTGATTATAAAATGTGTCCCCGACTCTCTATGAGTACACAGTACATTATGATTTTTTAACGATCGCGCAGAAAAGTATCTCTCTCTCTCTCTCTATTAGAGCAAAAGTGAGAAAAACGAGTTTTTCGCGCGAGCTGAAATTAAGTGATAATAAAGGCGAAAGAGGCAAAAAATCTCTGTCGGGCTTGTGTACAGTTATATAGCTGAAACGGCAGCAGATATCGTTTCAAGGCGAAGGCAGTTTTTAGCTGCTGCTACTACTACGCGAGATCGTAAAGCTGCGGAGTATATAATAAGAGTATAGCTGCTGCTCGGAAATTCAGAGACTTTTTGAGATTCGAGCGAGAGAGAGAGAGAGAGAGAGAGAGAGAGATAGCTTGCATTAAATGCCTTTAATGAAATACTTGATAATAAGCGCACACCTAGGATATAAGCTAACTCATTAGCATTATACATGCGATCGGTTGCCGATCGACGTTGTAGTGTACACACATCGCGGCATTATGGCCATAGGTTTACTTCATCTCGGCGCAGCACATGTCGCGCGGCGTTCGTATGTAGGTTTTATATATATATACTTGTATATGCACACACGCAACTACGCGTGTAAGTAAATTGTGCACACCCAAGGACTTGCTATACATATACATACATTGGTATACAAGTGCACAGAGGCAGGATCTGATTAGCCTGCGATATTTCTTTTACTTTTTTTTTTTTTTTCATTTTCATTTTTCTGCTTTCCATCTGTATCTATCTATCTGTATAAGCGCGAGCGCGAGGGATTTTCGATGCGAATTGCAGATAAATCCACCACAGACGCACACGCGCGGAGAGGAAAGAAATGTGTAGCGAAATTCCTGTACGCGTGCACGACAGTGTCGCAGCGGATATATACATTCGATCAGCTTGAACAATCGAATTATTATCATTATTGTTACTATTATTTTATTTTTTGTAACGTCGCAAAATTACACATCGATTTTACCGTTAACAGCGGCAAGTGATATATTTATAAAAATGTGCCGTTAGATCATCTGCTCGGCATTGCGGAAAAATTTATAAATCGGAAAAAAAGCTCGCAGATAGAGAGAGAGAGAGAGAGAGAGAGAGAGAACCTTGCCAATTAGTCATCACTCACTCTTTCTCGATGTATATGATGTTTTTCGCAGTGTCGGTAGTGGCGGTGCAGCTCGTGTTATGTATTATACCTATGACAGTTTATTGCTTTGTAAATCAGATTTATTATATCGCCAATAACAAATAGGCTGTAACTAATCGTATCGCACGAGGCGGCGGCATCGTTCGCCGTTATAAATGTACAGTATCTCATTGTAGCTGATCGCGTGCACACACACACACACACGCGCACACACATTTCCACATAAGGTAGTAGGTTTGATATCGGGCGACCAGCGAGCAAGCAAAGAAAATAGAAGAGGAGTAAATAAATGACAAAATAAATAAAATGCAAGCTCCAACGACAAAAAGTAGGTGCTACTACTACTACTACTATAGAGAGGAGCAGCGAAAGAGCAGCGAGACTATATGCGGTATTATTAGTGGACAGATCGTCAAAGAGTCGCGACTCGTCCTTGAACCAAATTACGGGCGGGCCCCACAGCCGATGTTCGTTCTCTTTCTCTCTCTCTATATTCCGTTGTTGTCTCTGTCTGCCTATGTGTATAGTATATGTGTGTGTTTAGACGCGCGACTGCTGCTGCTGCGCTCCGGCGCACAATAATGCGAAGCGCGCTCGAGCCAAGCGACGTATATATACAAGCATGTACGGCGTGTAGAGCATCCGCTCTGGATTTTTATATACCTGAACACATTGTCATTGCTTAGCTTGGCTTTTACAATCAACAGAATACGTGCGCGTGTGTGCATTCGATTATAAATATCAAAGAGATAGAGAGAGAGAGAGAGAGAAAGAGAGAAATGAAATTATGATTATTCGGGCGGACAAGTAGAATAAGTCATTGTTTCGCGAGACTCGTCGAATAGACCGCCCGCTCGCTCCAGAACATATTCTCTCTCTCTCTCTCTCTCTCTCTCTCTCTTTCTATTTTTGTTTATTCGTCAAACAAAAAGTGAACAAAAGCAGCTCTCCCTGCTGCGTGGGTGTGTGCTTCGCGATTAAAATACGTAATATTACGCAACTCGCGATCGCGCATTTATCGAGCGACTACTCTTGATGGACGTTCGTTTTATCTAGGTATAACGCAGGTGTAGTTTCCCAAAACTTTGTATAGTCGCTGCGACCGCAGCAAAAAAAAAAGTTGTTTTTTTGCTCTACATCTTCGGCGACTAACATATCGATAAATTATGCATCTCATTACTCGCGCGGAGGGACGTACGACTAGTTTTTCTCGTCGTTCTCTATATATAGTTTCTCGAGTATTTGTTTTAACGTTCACGTATATATATGTGAAGTTTATAGATTTTCGCGCGCGATATACATACGATAATGTAATCCCCCCCCCCCCCCCATATTTAATCTGTATCATATGCGTATGTATATTTTTGCGAGTGTAATTTATTGTACTATCCATGCGCCGATCGACATTATACGCGCATTAATCATCTTCGCTCACGCGCGCTCGTTCCTTTACATATGGATTCGTTGCTCGGTAAAAGCAGTAGCGTTAAAGTCGAGCCGAGAGCTCTGAATACGCTTAGAGTGCCGCGATCGAGCTCGAACGAGCAAAACTTGTATTTTCGCATAATATGCGTCTAATTAATTACACTTTGATTCATGCCTGCGCGCACACACACACACTCACGTATACACCTGCGTTTGACCAATACTCGACGCAGACTCGCTATGTGCAAAAGCTTGAATGTGAGAAGGTGAGGTAATGGAGGGGAGAGAGATACATTATGAATTCACCAATAAGTGCACTTTTATAAATTGGTTAATAATGAACTCCTCGCGTCCATTAAGACGAGCTCTTGCTCGCTTGCCATGCCGGCTTGTGGTAATAATAATATTATAGGCTTTTATGCGCTGCAGGCAGGCCTATACACGCTATAGCATCGAATCATATTCTAATTTATCAAACTATTCTGTACTCTATGCTGCGTGCGTGTGTGCGTGTGTGCGTGTGTGTCTATATGGATTTATATCGTGTTATATAAATTTTATATATTGATTCAAACTCCTTAACTGTTATGGTATATATATGGTATCGCTATACACACGCAGATATATAAAAGAGCGTTTAAATATCTCAATCTTATAATTATATGATAATGCGTAATACATTCGATAATTGTGTGCTTTAAATGTCTGTCTATATGTGCGTATATTATATACGTTTATCAGGCCATTGGTTATCAGGGAAAGAAAGATATGAGATTAGGAATTGTGAAGAATTAGAAAAAGATTATATATTCCGCGGGAACGGAAACTACTGGAGAGACTCGAACTATCGATACTATAATCGACGCAAGAAGCTCACGAAAGTTCCGGAGCCGCTGCGGCTGTCGCATTTTATAAATATATTATCGTAACATATTCGCCTCAAGATCGTTTTCTTGCCGATCTCATCGTCGCTCATTTTTTTTTCGTCAACTTTCGCAGCTTTTTTCACTAGTATAAAGTCGACCTTTTTATCGACCCGACCTATATTTCCGCGAGACACTCTTCTCGCGCAGGCCAAGTCGACGAGGATGATTAAGATATAGTCACGAGAGGTGAGTCTTACGGGACGCAGATTTTCACATCGTACATTAGCCGTGTCTGCTGCGTAGCAACAAGCGTAATCACATTGAAATGAGCGACAATTTATTCCCGTTGTCGGTGTGTACAGTGTACGCATGTACATGGCAATTTCCCAAGCCGCCGTCGTCGTACCGGCGTTATATTATATACCTATATGTTTATTTTATTAATACCATTTCTGCCGTATTAACTAGCCACTTATGACGTCTAATGCCGTTAATTTTCTTCTTTTTTTTTCATACAACCCACGCACAGAGTATAATCGCCAATATTCGTACTTTACTCGAGCCGATACATGTAATACGTATGCTATGAAAAAAATACACCGGCGGCGGCGTTATAATACTACCACTATACTAATACTACGAGCCGCCGCGAAGGTATCCGATATCTCTCGTCGAGTTTCCGATTTTTCCTTATCCTTCGCTCGTGCGCTCTCGGCGGCGATCGAATTTTCCTCTCGCGCATACGGGCAAAGCTCTTTTCTCACCCGTACGCGCAGAGATTCACTTTCTGCTGTACGCGCGTCTCGCGTTCGCACGAGCAATCCAATACTCGAGCGCGAGGACAAGTCGCGGTTCAACGCGACTATACTGCGGCCCCTCCCGCCTATGTACTGTCGATACATAATACGACGCAGGCTATGTATATATAAAGGCGATGTGTTAGAGAGGAATTATAGACGCGCGGGCAGCCCACCGTACGTGCTTTTAATGAATAAATAGCAATGTCGTATTGCGGGTGGTTGGTCAGGTTGGGTTAACGCAATGCCACATCTATACCGCGTGCATATATATATATATATATATGTGTGAAGCACTGCGAGGAATGCGCAATTGTTGTAATATTACAAAGTATTCGTCCGCGTCGTCGTTGTCGTTGTTGTTATTGTCGCACATACTACTCGTGTACTACGCGAGCTGCGAGAGAGAAAGAAAAAAAAAGAAACGCATTAAATTTTATTAAAGGCACGTGTGGATGCGTGGATGTTGTGTGTGTGTGTGTGTGCGGTAAAAGAGGCTACTTAGCGGTCGGCATAAATCATGGCTTTAGTGGCCTGTGCAGCAGCAGCAGCAGCACTGGAGTACCTTCTTCGACTCCTTTTTTTCTTCGCAGCTCGTAATACGTACAGCTCGAGTTTTAACGATTTTGTTGACGGCTAATTTTTATTTTTATTAAGTAGAAAAATACTCACTAGATCTGTAATGCGTGTGGTTGGGTGGAGTAACGCGTGTGAGAATAGAGCGAGGACTGTAATATCGTGACAACGAAACAGAGACGCAGAGAAAAAAAATAGAAGATCGGAATATGTTGTATACCGATCTCCCGAGAAAGTCGAAAAAGCTCGCTATAGTGCAGGCTGTAGAGCGGTTGTATATAATATAGTTTTATGCGCAATTAAAATAAAGTAATTAATTTGCATTAACAAGATAGAACATATCCTCTCGGCGCGAGGCAAACGCCAGGCAAAGACACTCGCGCATTTACAAACACATATATATACTATACGCGACGCAAAGTGTCGATTACAAAACTTACAACTCTCGTGCATACACGGCACTCGCCCGTATGTGTATTTTATTTTTCTTTCTTTTTCTGCGCATATTATATGCGCGATCGTGCCGTTTGCGATTTCTGTATAGGTATATAATACTGCTGCTGCAGCCCACCATCTAATATTATTGCAACAAAATCACTTTATACGTTCATTCCAGTTTTCTCTCTCGGCGCGCGAGAGAAGCTTGTCAAGTTTATGTATAATGTAAAAGCGCATTATGGGTTGATTTTTTTTCTGACTCAAAATGCGCGTGTTGTTTCGTCAGCGTCAGTGCGGAGCGCCACGATATAATTTTGTATGTAAACAGAGAGAAAAATAAATAAATAGAATTAATAAATTTCTTTTGAAAGGAGCTCCATATTAATCGCACCTATGCCACGAACGAATCAATTCTGAGTCACAGCTGTGTACTTTATGCTCAGCTGCGACACGTCGCGTATGAGAAAATAATAATTTTTAGTGCAGATAATGAAAATTAGAATTTTACGCTCGTCGTTATTGGCGTCGGCGGCGGTGGCGGTGGTGGAGCGCGAGTGGTTTACCGCATCTCTTGCGCCGCCCGCGAGACGTACATACCGACGTGTGTGACAGACCGCACAATTGCACTCGTCGTCGTGGGCATGTGTGTGTGTGTGTGTGTGTGTGTGTAAGTTTGCGTTTACAATCAAGTATAGGAATATAGTAATATAAAGGACAGCCACACACAGAACTCGAGGATGATCGCACGTGGAATCGGACACGTTGTTGTTGACAAGCTATCCCAAGAGAAAATTAAGTAACTAATGTTATAATGATTTAGCTGTCGTACGATTCACCGACAGAAAAAATTAATATAAAAAAAAAAAAACGTTAACGCAGTACGCGTATAACAATGGGGCGCATTACGATATTGCAGAAATTGATAGAGCCGTGCACCGTCGGGTGCGTGTGTGTGTGTGTGTGTGTGTAGCATGTACTAGCAGACAGCGTGTAGTCCTTGAGTCGAAAAAAAGGAATGGATGATGACGATAATCGTGCGTCGCGTGGATTTTATTTCGCCGCACGCGAGCCATATAAAAGCGTAAGTGTCTTTATGCAAATTTTCCCGTTATTAATTAATTTTCTATTAGATCTGATGACACTCGCTACACAGGATGTCAATTAAGGCACACACTGCTAACAACAGCAGCAACGGTTCTCACGGCGATTTTTCCGTCTTTTATATGATGTCTCTCCGCATCTCGTGCTCGTTTTCTCCTATTTTCGTAATATATAATGTGTACAATAAGCACATTTATATTGTTGCCATATCTCGCGCGAAGCTAAAAGCGGGAGCGCGTGTGAGCGAGCGCATCATATCGGAGACACAAAAATAATGCGACGCAATCCGCGTATACTGCTGCGCGCGTCAATAATAATCGACTCGTTAAGACTCGTCTCCTCTGGACCGTTCCATAAGGATAAGATCTGCGCGATCAGTGAGGCTCATTTGTTAACACACGCGTGTACCGTATACGAAGCGAATTTCATCCTCTCATAGGCTTTTGGTTGTACCGAAAAAAAAAAAAAATGCAAATACCCTTTCGAATCTCTTTAAAGCCTGCGTATAGGAGGTTTCACCGCTATATATACATGCAGCCAGTTAAAATACACGCGTGTATGTGTGTCTGTATTATATATCAGCACTAGACGATCTTAGCATCTACTGCATACTACACACGATATATATACGAAACGCGAAGCTTATAAAAGGCATCCCGAGCTCGCCAAAGAGAAATAGTGAAAAGGGGATATATAGCAGTAGTATATCCTATCTATAGGCGAATTTCGCTTTCGTTCGGGCTCAGGCGCGCTCACATTATACACTGCTGAGACTCTTTCTTTCTATATACCGTACCATTATGCCTGCGTATATACCTATTCCTTTTCTGCCTTGATGTGTGCGTGTATGTGTGTGCAGTGCACCAATACACCTAGACACTTTTACCTTGCGCTGCTTCATAGTGTAGTACACACCGGGAGATCGGTTCAATGCACTCGGCGAGTCGCGGAATATATATATATAAGTGAAAGAGAGCTAGGTAATATAAATGCGCGGGAGGACATATAGCTGCTTTTAAAAGGCTCCGATATGATTTTTGCCTCGCTCTGACCCGTTGACCCAGTCTTTATCCAAGCTTTACAACGAGGCAATTGCGTGCACCTTTTATGTATAAACTCCAGTGACGTAGGTACTATGCGCGTGTGCGGCAATTGGCGATATCGATGGGAAGTTATTACAAAGAGAGAGAGAGAAAAACGAACGGAATCAATCGAAGAAAAAAATATCCGCATACGCTTTATAAGCCGACACAAGGGCGACCGCAGATTTGTTTATATGTGTATATACATCGAGCGATGAGCGTGCGTGCGTATGTGTGTGTGCGCGATCGCGCGGGTACGTCAAGGTGGATTATATTATATTATATGTAAAAGCCGCATGATATACGCCTAGGAATTTAAAACCTGAGCGCTTGCGCTGGAAAGAGAGATAAGAGAAAAACTTCAGGTAAATATAGGAGTTTTATTTAATGGTAACATTAACGAGATGTAGACGAGATACCGTCTACGCGTCTCTTATAGTGCACAGCACATTATCGGCGGGCGCTACGTATATATAATATGCGTAATGTGTGTCCCGAGAGCAGCAACAGGTGCATATATGCGCCTTGCCTCTTATACACTTTACCTATTCAAAGTAATTAAGTCGTTTTGATTATTTTATCCAATAAATTCCAATTGCGAATTAGAAGTCTCCTATATGTGTGTGCGTTAATACAATTTACAAGAGGACAGAATAAATATCGAATTAATTTTCATTCGTTTGACGCTTCGACGATAAACACACGCGTGTATATTATAATATGAACTCGCGTCGCGCGGCTTAGCTTGTAAAGAAAAAAAAAAAAAAAAACCGAGCCGTGCAGTGCTGTGCACTTGCTGCTGCCCATAAGTGAGTAATTTCTTTTTTACACTGTATACAATGCTGGCGCGTACGAGCTTCGAAGAGAGAGAGAGAGAGAGAGAAAACCTCGGGCCAATTACAAAATATCCCCGGCTACGCGTGTGTAGTTTACTGCTACACTATACAGGTCGTATCAGCGTGAAAAGTGTATCGCGCGATCGTAAAATAAGTAAGTGCGCTGCACCGACGCGCCGCGCGCGCGATATTTACGAGTCGATTACCATCGGGTCTCGCGGATCGAGAAGAAAAAAAAAGGTAGAAAAACGCAACGAACGAAGGCAAGCAAACCGATACATACGTAGTCAACCCTTTAATATGTGGGATTTAGCGATAAATTTACTTCGCACGCTTTTAATTTTCAATGGAAAGTTTTTAGCCGTTAGCTCGAAGCTCCCCTTCTTTATTTATGCTGATTAGAACCGATCATTACTCGATGTTTACAATGTTCGGCGGGTGACTTAATATACACGGTTTTTTTTTTTTTATTTACTGAAATCACAAGTATCAAAGCTCTCGACTTATCGGAAACGAGGAGAAATTTTTTTCTTTAATCGCGGTCGTCGTCTACGACGCGAACTTTTTTTAGGTCGGAAATCAATTAATTAAAAAATTATTAAAAGCCATACGCGTGCGTTTAAAGTACCAGTGAATTTCGATTAGTCACAAGCAGCAGCAGCAGCAGCAGCAGCAGCGGCAGCACTTTTGCGCGTTTCACCTCTTAATTTATTGAAGTATTTTTTAGAGCTAAGGACACTCCTCTACGAGAAGTTGGAGTAGAAAAAAAGAGTAAGTACTAGAAGTAGAGAGAAAGCTTGTAAAGTGCGTCGGGGGAAGTGTATCGATATGTTTCGCTTCGAGAGGATTCACCGACGATGACTACACGAAAAGCTTCTTTAAATTCACCTTGTTATAACTTTAATCTTTATGAATTTCAAGATTTTTTTTTTAATTTTATTATTTTTTTTCAAGACCTTGAAGCAACGTCTGTCCGAATGTAGAAAATGTAGAGCGACACAAAAGAAGAGAGAAAAAAACGTGTTAAAGCTCATCGCGCGCGTCGCTTACGTTGGACACTTTACGAGCCGTAACAGCGGCGACGCGTGCGTCTGTTATACCTGTCTGACACTGCATACTGCACCGAAGTGCGCACGGAGCGCTCATAATTCAAGTATCTTATATGTATTCATAGACCAATGGCCATTTTCTACATTATCTCCTCGGAAATGTCATTGTTTCATTGTTTTACGCGTCAATGCTTTTGACGACGAGCGCGAGGAAAATACATCGCACCTGCGGCGGCGACGACGTGATTTTCTCTTTCGCGCGTAAGTATATTATACAGTTTTTGAACTCGCAAAAAATATAAAATGAAGTAAAGAAATTTGTGCAGCAATAAATATTGGTGCAGGTGATATCGATGATTTGAACACGCGCGAGTGCGCGAAACGATTTCTATATGTCCAGACGGAAAACCAAATCATCCCGTTCGCACTTTTGAATTCCCTTTTATTGCCTTTTTACCGTACAAAAGTACAAAACCACTATAATGATTTATTCATCGAAATTATAAAAGAAAAAAAAAGTAAAAAAAATATTCTATACGCGGATATATTAAGAAAAGGTGGAATAAAAAAAAGGTGAAGAATGAAAAAGTGAAAAGCAGCGCAGCACACCGCTACACCACTTCCTTGTTCCGCGAGCGTCGTCGCTCACGCGATTCACCGCGCGTATACACATAGAACCAATCATGATTATGGTTTTTCGTGGCTCTTTTTTTCGTATATAGCAAGACTCGAGTATACATATCAACAGCAACTTGACGCTTCTCGCAAATTGACGTTTTTTTTTTCTCTTACTCAGGCTCGCCTCGTGCTCGAGCTTCAAAATGAGTCGCGGGCTTAAAAATCATTGTGCAGCTTCAACATTATACATATATACAGCTTTTTCGATTGGTATCCGCGAGAAAATCTCGAGCATTTCTTTCTCCATCTGCGGGAAATCTCATCGCTTCGTGCGGCTTATCTCGTTTATAGTATATTTTTATTTTTCTTCGCGCGCTGTACTCGCGATTCTCATCGAGCGATCTTGCGATTATCTCTCGGCGCGCGGGGGCACTTAAAATACATGAGCAACACGAGGCTCGCTCGCTCGCTCACACACACACACACACACGTGTATATAAAGTAGAAAGAAATTTCAATGAAAGTGCATATCCTTCACCGTTTCGAGCAGAAAAGAGAAAGAGAGAGAGAGAGAGAGAGAGACTCAGACAGACAGACAGAAGAAGAGAGCGAGAGTTCACGATCTACGGTGTAAAGATCGGTTCGCGAGACAGGAGCAGCAGTACCGAGCGCTATAATATAAACTGCACATACACCAGTGAAAACCCGCATTCGATATACATGTATACGCACCTATATAGGCTGCTGCCGTACAACACATGCATACACGCGGTGAAAGGTTCATCGACCTCGTCGTCGTCGCGGCGCAAAAGTAATGCACATGGAGTGCAACATTCGCACAGCGCACACGAGACAAAGGTTTCAATTATCGTACGTATGTAAGCGCAGCTCGGTGAGAAGCGCCGCGTCGCGACCTCGTCGTTCTGGACGTATATTATGCGTTGTTTCGGGAAAATTTTTTTGCCACCTCGTATCGTCCAGTTCCTGGTCTTTATACGTTCTCAATATACATACATACGCGAGCTTCTCGGGCAAAAACCAAAAAAAAAAAAGAAGAAAAAAGAAGGAGCTAAAGTTATACGAGGTAGCTGCCGATAAAAGCTGTGAGCAACCCGCGTTGTAAACGAGATAAAAAAGAAAGAAAGAAGAAGGAACTGCGAGCAGCGACTTTCCCTTTCGATTCTGCGCGCGCGGCCTCATCCTCTTATCTCCCACCCACGCGTATTTTTCGAATTACCCTCGTTTTCACAGCGGTACTCGACTCTCTCTCTCTCTCTCTCCCCTCAACCTCGGTATGAACTGAGAGGGGAAAAAGATCGAAAAAAAAAATCACGGGAGACCCGAAAGAAGAAGAAGAAGGAAGAAAAAAAATATCTCTCCCCGGCGTGTAATCCTCCAAGTGCATTTTCGTGTACACGTATATATAATATAAATATACACGCGTACATAGTGTACCACACACGCACACACTTACACACACACACACGCCATGCCGTGCATACATGCATATAATAATGTAAAAGGCATATCTCTGGCCGATGTATACACACACGTACACAGCAGCGAGTACACCTCGTCGATATATCCGCGAGCTCGCACGAATCGTCGTCGTCGTCGTCGTCTCTGCGGCTATATAGCAGCGCAGTGAAAGTTGGCTCGGCCACTTTCGCCCCGGCTTGCAGCGCAGCACAGCTCGCAGCTCGCAGCTGGTTTCCGGGCTCTCTCGCTGTGCGGGCCAGACTATGCACTCCGCGGCCGACCAGCCGCGTGCAATGCGCCTCGCTGCACTTATATATATATATATATATACACACACATACTGTTATAAACCGCCGCCGCTCGCGGTTATCAATTTTCTATGTGCGCGCGGTGTTAACGGCCTCTCGCGCCGTGGCGAAAAAAAAAAAACAAAAAAAAAAAACAAGGATAACCCATCGCGCGCCTACATAAATGTATCTATTGTAGAACCTTTTGTCTTCGAGTCGGACTCGCACATTGGCAGCAATTGCCGATATATTTTATTGCTACGTACGATAGTGTACGTATCGTGGCGCGCGGAGTAGAGTTTGGAGAAATATATGTTTCGTATCTTCGTCCTTCCTCCTCCCAAGAGTATAGTAATAGTCGTACAGATCTCGCGGCGCGAGAGGATTTATGGGCCTTTTAAAAAAGCTCAAGCGCTTGTATTACAATAGACTTATTCTTGAAACTTTTTGCGCGTATTGGCAGCAAGAGCTATGTATATAGTATATATATATATATATATATATATAGCTGAAGACGACTGAAATGATTAGTAGCATCGTTGCTTTGTGTATTTTATTGATGCCTCGAAACTAAGAATATCTTACATACATAAAAGCTCGTGCTCGTAAAATATGCGTTTAACATTGGAACGGCGAGCACGTGCCGCGTACCTAAAAATTGTATCTGTCTGTCTCTCTCGTATAGCGCAAGTATTATACACTCCGAAAAACCGGAAACGCGGGCGAAAATCGCGCATACAATTCGAAAGCGCCCGCTTCGTTTCGGTATTTTAAAGATATTTATATACCTAAAAGTGCATGTACAACAGCAACTACAGCTGGAACAAAAAAACAAAAAAGGAGGAACACGACGAGTCTATATATCCTACTGAAAATGCACAATGATGCACCGTTGGCTTCTTTCTTTCTCTATCTCTTTCTTTCCTCTTTATGGGGATCGCTCGAGACTCTTCCTGGAGACGTGAACGTCCTCCTCCTCCTCCTCTATAGATGCAACTCCTACTACTACTACTACTACTACTGCTATTACTACTACTACTGTTACTGTCGTCGTCGCTGATGCCTGAGCAGTGACGTTCCATGCACTGCACCGCGCACATCGTGGAATAATACGTTACGTGGAATAATCCGTTTTCGCTCGGTAGTGTTGCGCTCGTTGCGCATGATTTCAGAACTTTCTCTCGCCGCCGCCGCCTGCCGAGAGCCGTTTAAATGCAGGAGACTATTGCACTCGCGTGAGAGTGACGCGCGTGAACGAGTCGATGAGCTCGCGCAGGATTATTACGGATCTGTATAACACACAAACTTAGACTTTGGATGCCCGAAAATTTTCCAATCGTTCTTGTCGTCGATTCTCGAGATAAGTCGCGCGAATTTTGCCGATCGAAGAAGTCAAAAAGGGAAAGTGCATATACTATCCTCTGATATACACTCGGAGCGAACGCGGCACGAGATATTATTTATGGCTTTTAATAATTCGTGTGTCGTAACTCGCGTATACGTACGCGCGCTATGCGATACATGTACATAGGGAAAAATTCACATCGCGCGTATCGTACTCATATGTATATTATATCGAGGCATACGGTAGCCCGTCGCACACTTTCTTTTATCGTGATATAGCTTAAAGCTCCACTGCCGTCGTCGTCGTCGTCAATGTCGCGCGCCGATGAATGATCGGGTAGTTCGCATAGTAGTCTATCCTTCCTCTTTTTTTTTTTTTTTTGTTGCTTCGCTTTTCCTCTCTTTTGACTTCCGATTCGATTCTATCTCTCGACAATCAAGAGACAGGCCTTATAAACGCGCTGTCTCGGTTTAGCGCGTTTTAATGAGCCTCGGGTATACGATGCAATTTCTTTTGCCCCCCAGGGCAGGAGCGATCGCTATATGTTTTATAAACAATCTAATTCAAAGTCAAGTTGTTGCTCGGCTTGCCCGCGCTCGCTATTAATCGGTATTATATACACACGGCAGTAACGGCAGCGGCGGCGGCTTTCTGATTAGATTGTAATTAGCAGGTACACTAAACGATTTAGTTTTTTGTTCGCATTACATACATACGTCTTCCTCCTTCCTTTTTTCCTTGCTAACTTTCATAGAGGGTACTTAATTATCATATCTCGCGCGCGGAGGCTAATCGTTTTTCGTATACATATATTTATGTATCCCGTGCGTACATACACACACACACGATATCGTTACGCAAAAGCCGTCGTCGCGGTAGAAGAAAATACCAAAACATTCGTTCGGGGGAGGGTACGTAAGAAAATTGAACACCACCATCTCGTTCGCGTAAGACCCTCATTAGGATATATTAGGGAACTCGAAATACGCACGCGTGGGTTATGATATGATACCGTGCACTAGTGCGCACACGAGCGTCTCGAATTACCGCCTGGACGATACTCTACTAGAACACCGAATAAGAAGGATAGAAAGAGAGAGAGAGAGAGAGAGAGACAGACAGAGATATGAGGAAATGTAAAATTTAACGTTGCGCTCGCACGCGCGCGGGAAAGCGTGACGGATATCACAAGGAAGTATAATGTGCCTGGCACAAAAAAAGTGCGTAGTATAACAACACACGCATGCGTGGCTTGGCTATTTTTTTTTAACCAAGTTCTATAATGACTGTATCGAGCCTTAGTTATCTCTCGTGGTGTATAGATGGACTCGTAGTAGTGTACGACTGCTGTTGTGTGGCTATTATTCACCAGTTAATTACAAGACATGGATATAGATATGGTGAAGATTGGAGCCGTTAAAATATAATATTAATTAGTCATTAGATTTTACGAGGGCTTATAACAATAATCGCATGTATAAATTTACATTATAATGCTTATACGTATAGTATTAATAATAATTATGATCATGCAAATCGGTTAGATAATGACATAGAACACTTACTGTGAACCGTAGTGTTACTACTTTGGGAGTTTTTGTTAGTCGAGGAGGTGGTCTTACCTAAAACAAAAACACATAAGCTTTAGTCAATCATAATCAGTTTTTTTCGTTTTGTTTCTGTATGATTTTTCAATGAAGTAAGTCGTGATATTACATTTGAATACACAATATGAGTATGGGAAGGAGAAAACAATACACATATAGGGTAATTAATTCGGTTGATTCATTGGGATTCGTCATCTTGGTCATCGCAAGAGCGAAAAAATCGGTATGTACAGAGAGAGAGAGAGACGATCGGCGCTCGGCTATTCGGCCACTTTCCCCTGCAACTGCACACACAGCCGCATATCATCGTTGCGTAAGCGAGCGAAGAATTTTTAAACTTTCTTTCAACTGCGAATCTCAGCTCTCCTTCTCCTCTTACACTTTTTTTTCTGTCTCTTTCTCTCTCTTAACATCGATCTTTTGCCGGAATCTCGAGGCGTGTATAATGATACCTTTTTATCGTGTATACGAAGGAGACGTTGCCGATTTTTTTCTCTTTCTTGTTTTTTTTTTTTGCTAAAAATCTCGACTGGCGAATATAAAAGTGCCGCGTGCACACACGCACGCACGTTACAAGGTAATTTCATCGGGAATGAGCCGCGTTCCTCTACCACCACCTCCTTCTGCATACATATACCACCTCTTTCTCTCGTTACGTAAACCGATTTTACTTTCTTTCTTGAAAAAATTCCACCTCGCGAGAGATATGAGTCAGGGGATAATAACACACATTTCGCGCGTGCGGCCGTCAATGATCCAATATGGTACATATGCGCGAAAAATAAGAGCAAAACAAATACGTACAACACGCGGGACTTTGCACGACTGCTCTGAATTTTCCGAGCGAAATCGAGAGCGCCGTGTAATATAATAGACGACGACGATGGTAATAGCCGGACTGCGGAAGCGCAGAGGCCCCCGCGCGCGGCTGCACTTTTACTCTCGATGCGTAGTGCTCCATACACGCACGTGTAGCATCGTGCCTAGATACGCGCGTAGTAGCTGTTACTACAAATAAAAGCTGTAAAACTTCGGTCGCGTGAATTGGATGTGTGATGTAATTTTTTTTGGGGGAGCGGGGGGGGGGGAGAACTCGAATTTTAAGGCGTTGTAAAATGCAGTACAGAATTGTTGTTATCTCGAGATTAGAGGATAAGAAAAATTGTGTAGTCAAAAGTGTCGCTAAATTTATGTGCATATATGCGGGCTTTCGAGTTTCTGCGCAAAAGTGTCTAATTTCCAGTGCAGCACTTAAATAAAGTCATAAAATTAATATCTGGTTTAGCAGGAAGTGTAGCAGTGGCGGTAGATATATAGAGCTGACCATTCGTCAGTCAACGAAATTCAAAAGATTCAACTTTTATTTACACACATTTTTAGTAGTAACGAAATATCGACGAAAAACGAGAGACGAATTTTCGTTCTTACTTTTCAGACAATCTAGCCTAGCCATGCACGTGGAAAATTTGCAAACACTTGCCATTTCAGCGCTTACGCAATATCTCTCTTTTCCCGACTAGTTTCATGTACGCTCTTTATCCGGTCCTCCTCTTTCGCGCGCGAGCACAGCCGAGAAAGTTTGAAAGCGTCGAAGCGACGGCTGCTGCTTCGGGCGCGCGTTTAAATGTGTATCTCGAGCTACTGCATACCCAGCTTGGCCGCGCATATATGCAACCGCGTGAGCAACTTATTAATGCCGCGTATGTGTATAATAAATTATCACCGAAATGTAAAAGAAAGTAAAAGTTCTTTTTTTTCGTGGAAATTTGACGCGCGACATAGTGTCGCTCGGTTAATGTTCGCGGCTGTGCTTTAAGATATGAGTGCGTCCGCGCGTGTATGGGTATGTGATAAGATGTTGGGTTTGTTGAGATTCCTCAAAAACGTACAAGTATTTGTACATTGATTTTGACTTTTACACTTGCAGGTTTTGAAGATAATCGTGTACTCGCCATCTAGCGGTGGAGACTGGATTTAACTATTATAGCTACTACCCAAAGCAAAGAATGCATAAGTAACTAAACCATTCGTTGACTTATAAAATTTTATTTTCACTTTTACTCTTGCAGATTTACAGATACAAAGGTACTCGCCATCTAGTGGTGGATGCTGGCTTTAATTATGATTGAATTTTCATGAGTAATTTGATCGATTTCAATCAATGTTTAATTTGAATAAAAAAATTAACTTTTTTTGTATATTCTTTCCTTAAAAATAATGTACACGATTGAATTTACCCAAATTTTTAGTACAGTTTATGTAAAAAAAAAGAAAATTTGTATGATTCATTATAATTTTCAACAAATTTCATTAAAAGTATTCTTAAATAAAATTCAGTATCGATTAAACTTTCATTCTAATGTTTGATTTTACAATGAATCTGTATTAAATTAATTTTATCCTTTTTTTGTAGCCGGGTACCCGCAATCGATCGTAATCTCAACTACACAAATTTCGCGCCAAATTTTCCCGCGCGCGCCTCGTTGTTCTCTCGATCGTTGACAGCTGCTACCTCGCTCGCACACTCCGAAACTTATAAAATATATTCACGCATTCTTTTATTTTTCCTCGACTTAATTATTGTTATAAAGGCAGGAACGCAAAATCACATGGCAGAAGCATATAATACACACGATGAGAAAATATATACGTTTGTACGTAGACATCCTCGCAACGCGTCGCAATTCCTCGACAACGACGTAGACACGCGCGCGTGGTGCACCTCTTCCGCGTGAAAGTCGGCATTTAAAACATACGAGTGAAGTGCGCGGCTTCGTTAAAATTTCACGTGGGATGACGCGCAATGCTCGCGCAGCACTGTATACATGTGGGCGCGCGTTCCACCGACGACGATAAGCGAGAGCGAGTGAGAAAGAAAGACGTTTTTTTTTGCCATTTTCATTTTTCCGCATTTTATAAGTGTATCATCGTAGACATCGATTGCTGCTGCTGCTGCTGCTGCTGCTTCCGCGAATGATTTTGCAACCGATTTTGATGGATATACACAGTCATCACCGGCCACGGTAAATTATAGCTTGACTATTATTGCTATGTTTCCGACTGCACAACAATCGACGAGCGAGTTTTATTAGCCGTCATAATTACTCGACACCTGCAAATAAATACAACATTTTTTCTCTCTCGAAGCTGCTGCTCCCCACTGACCGGTATCAATCAAAAGTGTGCAATAAAATGAATCTAATCGATTTTCTTCGAGCCTGCACACTAACACACAAGCATCGAAGTCGCCGGTGCGAGAGAGAGAGAGAGAGAGAGAGAGAGATAGATACCATACAGATAAGGCATAAATCAGCTGTGTGTGTGCCGCGGCTCCAACGTCGATTCTTCGGTATAATAAATTAAATAATTTACAACTCGCCGCTCGCGCGCGCGCGCTTTGAGTCGACTGCGTGCAATGCATTTATTATTATAAGCGAGCGAGCGAGTCACGTTTCACGACGCGATTATGGGACTTTCACACACATACACTTTTTATACGTACACGACAGACGATTATTAATTATTATACATAGAGCGAAATATATGTGTATATAGATCGATGCATTTGATATACAAATGACAAGCTTTACGATCGCGCGCCTCGATCATTGGATAGGCGTGTAACTGTGCGCGACAATTAAAAATAACGGTAATGAGACGACGACGACGACGACAAAAAAAACAATTACTTCTCCCCCCTTTGATTTTGATAAATATGCAATCGTAAAATAGAGGGCTAGGGCAGCAAGAGGCGAGCGCGTCGAGAGCGCGGGAATATATAGAGAAGCGGATGAGCCGGACGATCTAAAAAATTATTATTAATTTCTCGCCCCCTTCGTAGAAAATTTAGTGTAAGCTGCGCGTGCGTGACTGCGTGTGTGCGAGCTTTATTATATAGGTGAGCTTTAGTCGAGCTTTGTACTATTTTTCTCATAGAAAACAGTTTTTTGTTTTTCGAGTATACGTCTAACGACAATAACGTGAAAAAAAAATACGTGTGCACACGCTGACTAGTAGTACATCCGCTTTGAATAATCGAACCGAAACTAAACACACGAGTTCGCGAGCGAAAAATTAAATCGAGGCACGCGCGTGCACACTAATACAGGCGTACGATAGTAGTTAATAAAAGTAGTAGTATTGAACTTTAACCGTAGATTCCGCCGTTCTCTCTCTCTCTCTCTCTTTCTGACTCATGTACTTGTCTTCGACGCGCAAATCGATTTAACGCTCGTTAATGTTATAATATCGCATCAATACATATAGGCTTGTGTGTGTGTGTGTGTGTGACTTGTCGTGCAGTACTCTACGGCTCATGCGTGTCAAGGGCGCACAGCAGCAGCAAACTACTATATATACTGCTATACACATACAAATACGTAGTCTCGGGCAGAAGCCAACCAATTTCCGCGCGACTCTGACCTTTAGAAAAGCTTTGGCCGCCGCGCCGCGTGCAGCAGACACGACAGAGTAGAACCGCTTCGGAGGCAGCTGGCTGTCATTTTTACAGCCTTTTAATTCGACGTGTGCGACGACGACGACGACGCGGCCGAGCGAACTTTGTATAGATTATAAGACGTTTCTTTTTTTCTTTTTCTTTTTTCCTTTTCCACTTGCTTTTTCGCGACTTAGAGAAGTTAGAACTATCTATACTCGTGTACGATCGGATCCGATACAGCATGGTAATTGAACGTTCGTTTTTTTTTTCCGTACACGGACGAATGCCCATAGCGCGCGCAGGTGATGATACAGCTGGATCCGCGCGCTAGTCATGGACGGCCAACAATTTTCACTTTCACGGCTCGCCAGAGCACTGCAGCGGGGTACATTATCATTAAAGTACGTGCATCGTATCGCGAACTTACCCCTACCTTCGAAACTTGTACATGATTTATAGACCCGCGAGTGCGTACGTACTTAAATGCGCGAGTTTCTACTATTGTCTGCCTGCGCCGTGATTTCGCTTTGTAACTGATAATAATTTTCGAGATCGGATTTTTGAAATTCCCTTGCCCCCCCCCCCCCCCCGCGCGCTGAATAATATATAACATATATTTTTTTAAGTACGCTGCGATGTTGCTTGTGTACCGCTGCGCCTCTCGCCGTTTGAATACTGGGTCAATTAGGTCTGCGCGTTCGATATTGTGCCATATATTTTTCGGCATTTATATTGTACCCGGTGACACAGATACAAATTTATATTAGTTTTGCGGAGAGCTGATTAGAATACTGGATAGAGAGAGAAGGGATGGGTTAGAAAAGTTCACCATCCGGGTAATAATTCATAACGATACATACGTGTGTGACAATTCGATGTGCCTCTTGGCAATTTGCTATATTATAATAAAGCGCGCGCGAATCTATATATATCTGCAATGATCTATATCTTTTGTGCTCTTTATAATAAGTCTCGTGGTGACATTCGCGCTCGAGCATAATGATATATTACTCGAGGCGGCGGTGGGTGTATCTCTCTGTATAGGTGTACACTTCTAATTTCACTCGGGTCGCTGGTTTTTTTTTTTTGTACCGTAAAGATAAGACGCACAAAATTGACAATATACTTTCGATGATCGACTTTGAAGCTATATCGTCGTTAAACTGCTGTGATTTCCTCCCACAAGCAAACATTTCACTGACAAATATTTTTTCATTTTCTCATCGAAATTCCTACTTGACCGTGGGATATATCGCGCCTCGTGCCTTCCCTAGGATAGAATGAAGTCGTTTTTTGAAGCTATATATTTTCTAATGAGTACATTACAGTCGTGAGTGGGCGCGTTTTTCGTCCGGGCGCCTGTGTGCCCGAACGTCTGGCATGAGTGAAAATTTAGAGGTCCTTAATGCTCGTAGAGCATTAGAGGGCAATGACGAATTACAAGTAAACCCATCGATCTGCTTTCGAGCAGTAAAAAAAAACGAAGAAGAATGAGATTAGAATTCTACCGAGAAATTTAGGCACCTGTATTTTTTATTACAAGTCAATATATAGAATATTGCGTGGAAAAACGAAATCAGAACGTGAAAAAAAAATTCGGCCGAAAAATTTCCAACATGCAAATGAACAAATACCGATGTCTTGTATTATCAATTTTGCGAATCTAGTCTGAAATAGGAATAAAATCCAAACAATTCCGAATAAATTAGATAAACTTAATTTTTTAGCTTCCAGAATTGAACTTCGTCAAACAGGCCAACCATACACGCTATCGTGCCACGAGCCAGTGTTTAATTTCTCACTGTCAACACCCGTATACCATGGAAAATTAATTCGATTTAATTTGAACAGATGTGCCGAGACGATCGTTTAATACGTTGAATCACAGTTGCGATCGCTAAACCTATTTGTCTTTATAGAAAAATCAGTCGTCGCGTATTAATGCGCAACAATTTGTATTTTAAATTTTACTAACGTTTCGAATTCGTTGTGCCTCAAAAAGATAACGCGTATAACGAGATACAATATAAATTTTGTCAAAATGAATAATTCGCACGCTCTTGGCTTCTCACGCTGCGATCGCGATCGTCGTCGCCACGAGCTTTTCACCGAACAAGTGCATCTGGTGCGCATTATATCGCACATTGCCCAAAAGGAACACGATGAAATGCAACGGGAGGCCCAAAACGAGGCACAGCGCACAGAGAAGGCGATCGCGCTTCATGCGCAGTTGGCGCGTTCAACACACGCAACTTTCTCGCGTGTGGGCCCAGCTCGAATATTATTCGACTTTCGCCTCTCTCGGCGATCAATTGATAAATGAAAAAGAAAAAAAAAATTAAAAAAGGAAGGAAGGAAGGAAAAAAACCATATTATACGAAAAGTTAAGTTGAGAAAAAAAAAGAGTAAATAAAGAGAGCGAAATTGCGAACGAAAGCGAGAGAAAAAGTTTCGCGCGGTGATAAAACGTGTCAACCGCGTGCGCGCACACGATACGCAACTAAAATGTAACAGCGAATTTCGGTAATGAAAGTTGCAGCGGCTCGGGCAGTCGCCCCGAAGCTCGCTGTGATAATAAATTCATTAAAGTTGAAATTCTTCAAAGAAAATCGGAACTGTAATAATAATAATACAACAACTCGCTCGTTAAAAGTTGCATAATTCAACTCGTGAGTAAATAATTCGCGCGCTCGACTTAACAAATAATTAGTCCGCGCGATGCACCTCGGCGCATGCCAGCAAAATAATAGTTTACTGCCGCGTTTATACGTATACCGTAAAGTAGGAAGAAACGTACGACGACGACGACGACGACACAGCGAGAAAAGAAAGAGAGAAAGAGGAAAGGGAGAAAAAAAGAATCGGGGGAAAAAAAAGTCGAAGCCACGAGCATTTGCTCGCGCTCGCTTGGCGCGCGCGAAAAGTAAACGCGCTTTTATAGTGCAGCATGAGGCAGGCAGCGAAAGTGAAAGCGCGAACTCTTCGTTTCGTGCCACACCGTGACTTCCTACTTGTAAAACACAGCGATCGAGAGCCCGAGAGAGAGAGAGAGAGAGAGAGAGAGACTCGACGCTTGTGCGCCTGCCTGCCTGACTGCGCGTGTGAGAAAAAGTCGGTGCTGCACTGGGGCTTGCCTCTCTTATATCTTGGAGCTCGGAAGTTTATTAAACTATATATAGCTGTGCGAGGAATCGCACAGCTATTCTTTACAATTATTATTACGCGCTTACGCAGCGCCGCCAGCGAGCTTTTATCCTTTTATTTTCGGGAGACTAGGATTAATTGCCTATTCACCGAGTGTGTGAGTACACTAGCTTTGAAGAAGAAGCGAGAGATACGAAGACGAGTCTTTGAATTAAATAATTAATTTGGCGCCCAGATCTTATAGTGTGGAAAAATATCATATTTTTATTCTTTTTTTTTTACGGTCTATTTAGCGATCGTACAGTGCGGCAATTAATTTCTCGTAAACGAGCGCACGCGCGTGTATTGGTATATAGTTAACCGCAACGAAAGCTCGACGTGTGCGCAAAAAAGCTATACGTGTACACCAATAAAGCGCTTATAGCCGCGTATTGTACACACACACACACACGCGCGAGCAGGAAGAACGAGATATTTTCCAGCGAGCAGGAAGTCTTATCCTTTCGGGCGTACATACAAACTCGCGAGGCCCGAGTAATTCTCCAGCTGCGCCGCGCCGTATAATTTTCGCGTTTTAGCTTACTTTTCAATCAAATCTCTCCTAAAGCGTTTTACACGCGAGAGTGAACGGTAGATATAGATAGATATAAGTGCGTAAGCGAAATACTCACCCATGTAAGGTATATGCACGCGGCGACCACTTTTCGCGAGGCTTGCGTAAATATTTTTGTTTATTTTTTTTTTTTATTTATTTATTTATTCGTGCACGGGGAGTGGGCGAGTTGAATCGCGTGAGTCACGCGGGTCCGAGATATAAAATAATATTCGTTCTCTCTACTTATCTAAAACCAATAAAATAGATGAATCGAAATTATGCGTGCACCGTGCCGGAGATCGGTTACAAAGAAAAAAAAAAGGAGGAGAGAGAAAAAAAGAATTATAGGATCAATCGCTTGTTTATGCACGGCAATTCGCGTAGTCAACAAAGAAGCTCGCGAGACCAGCCTACTACCTCCTATATACAAGCGACATAATAACGTAGACTAGCATATCGATGTGTGTTCACGAGCTCTCTTGCGACGAGGAAGCGCATAATAATCACTCGCGGAGTCGAGCGTTACTATAGAGCCAATGCGCGAATAGACCTTGCCGCCGCAGCAGCAGCAGCAGTAGCTGCACCGATCGACGATATGCGTGTGTGCAGTAGAATTAGTTATAATCGACGCGCGTGTGTATCGACGGTATATATATATATATATAATGTAAATTACACACAGGTATCGTACTTGCTAATTATCATCGCGTTTCGTGTATGTATATTAGCTTGATCTAATATTGAAAAATCCTTTCGCTCGCTATTTTTTAATCGTTCGGCTAAATTGATAATAAAAAAAAAACCCCGCAACTCGCGATAGCGTTATAATTTTTATGATAAATCGACGAAACGAAGAAAAAAACAAACTCCAAACTCATCGGCGCGCGAGAGAGCCTATATCAAGCTAGCCAACTGCTAATGCCTAATAATATAGCTCGAGCCGCGGCATTGCCAATTTTCCATCCCACGTATACACGAGCACGCGCGTACAGATGCACATGTATTATATATATATGCGCGAACTGGAAAAGCAGCTATAATCAATCGGTATTCTTTTTTTACCGTAAGTGCATACGTATACACACAAGCACACACAGCGCGTACTATATTTATATATATATGCCAGAGAGCCAACACACAAAGCTTCCGCCTTCTCGCCAGCTCGCGCGCGAGTCTATTTTTTTTTTTTTTTCCTCGAGGCCGTTTGCAACGGACCGGTTCTTTTCTCGCGCGCGTGTGTGCGTGTACGCGCGCGTGTGTGTACATATGTACCATATGCGATGTGCGCTCCGCGCAGTGCACTGCAGTGCACAGTGCAGAAAATCGCATGCGTGTAGGTACACGTGCGCGCGATGACGCGCGAAAAATATTACCACTACTACTATATGCCGCACACAGCTCGATGTGTGTGTGTGTGTGTCTTCTGCTTGTGCAGTGTATGTGGCATATGTACTACATGCGCACGTGCGCGCCCGAGAAGAAGAAGAAGAAGAAGAAAGAAGAAGAAACAGCGATGCGCCGTCCGTATATATATTATATATATAGTTGGGCGCCACGTGATCGCATGTAAATATAATTGTTACAAACAATACAGCGTGTGTATGTGTGTATTTTCTTGACTCATTGAAGCGATATCTGCAGCAGAAAAGGAGAGAGAGGTAGAATTTATTTTTCATTCTCTCTCTCTCTCGCTCTCCTTCGCAGTTTTTTTTTTCATTTTTTATTTTTCATTATTATTAGCGCTAGCATGACTTACTATTTTTTGTCGGTAAATCAAAAGAGTGACAAGGAACATAAGGCTTACCTGAAACACGACAAAAAAAAGAGAGAAAAACATTAAAATCAGCAATTCAAAATTACGTACAATTTTTCAGAATTATCATTCGTTTTTCCATAACATTTTTGAATTCAGTATATGACCCGCGGGTTTTCAAAAAAAGTATTTACGCTCGCAGCTATGAGGAATAAGAAAACGAAGCAGCTTTTTTTCGCTTTTTGCCGCATTTGTTATTCGAACATAGTGAGCGAGGCAGCAGCTCTTCGCGTGAAAAATCGCAACCACTGCTTTTCCAGCAACTAACAGGTTGTAAAAGAAGGCAATTATATCGCGCCGTTTCTCGCAAAATCAAAAGGCATCTCTCTCTCTCGAGCTAGCTCTCATATACACTATATTATAACGCTACATAAAATGTATTTTATTATTCTTTTTTTTTTTTTTTTTTTATCACGCGGCGCGGGTATTAACGAAACGCGCGCCTCGCGATATAATAAAATTATATATCGCTCGCAGACAAACACATACATATTTGATTCGTCGGTAAAATACAATATAACAGCAATTTTCGCGCATTTTATTACCTCCGAGTATACATCGTATGTACAATTCGCGCGCGCATAGCAGCATCGCGATCATCTCTCGCTGCATTTCTGTGTCTGTGTATGTATATCCGTGTTAACGTGTGTAAGTGTGCACGCGCTTATACTCGCGAAGTTACTTCACTTTCTATATTACAAGGAGCAACAGACATACGTCGCGCTGCAGTAACATCGTTAGCTTTTCTCTCTCTCTCTCTCTCGTTGTGGCACGTCGCGCGATCTCCGCTGCTGCTGCAGTCGTAGACACATTCGAGAGCAAGAGAGAGAGAGATAGATCGTTAGGCTTTTATACCGCAATGTATGTGTGTGTTGATTTTTCCCTATTGCGTGCGCTGCGCCGCACCGCACCAGCAGGCCATTGACTGTCTATTTATTATGGCACTTGGTAATAAGGTGGATCTTTTGCGAAGATTATATACGCGTGGAGCAGCATAGGCTGCAGCTTAATTACATACCGAGATGGCTGCGAGCGCGATAAGTGCGTATACGAAGGCACAACGGGGAAAAGAAAATAGAATAAAATAATATGAAATAAATAAAAGATCACACCGAATTTTAATTGAGAACGTCTATCAAAGATATCGCGCGCAAGAGTAAGAGTGAGAGAGAGAGAGAGAGAGAGAGTAAGAGAGTTTATACTTTTACACGTGCTGCAGCGCTGAGCAGAGCTCGTTGCAATTTCCCTTTCTAAAATATCCTCGCGCTGGCTGCGCTGCGCAGACAGGGCGATGCAGCTTACACACACACACACAATATTATACGCGGAAATCGGCGCGGAGCACACAGCACTTATACACAGAGACTCTAGCGAAAGGAGCGGTCTTTTTAACACAGTGGTGGTGGTAGTGGTTGTTGATGGCGGTGGTGGTGATGATGGTTGATTTTGGCCGCGCTTAAAAGCATGAGGCAGAGAGAGAGAGAGAGAGAGAGAGAGAGAAAGGAGAGAGAGAGAATCGAGCTGCGGTGCATGGAAAACTGTGCGTGTACACTGCACCCGGAAGGCATGTCTTGCTCGCTGCGCGGAGCTCTGCCGCCGCCGCCGCCACAGGAGAAAGTTCCTCAACACATACATACACATACGGCCCACACGAGGCATACACACACACACACACACACTTCCCTTATGATATTCAGCGCGAACTTGGAACATGTTTCGACGAGTGGAAAAAAATCTGTACCGAACATCGTGTGTATAAAGTTAAATTTAATCCATTATACATATATGCCAATATAATCGCGGTACTACAGGGATTTTTCTTTTTTTTCTTTAATCGTCGTTACACTTTTATATACCGATTTCCGATTACGTAATGTATCTCGATGCACAATCGAACCTATGTACAAACATATATTGCGTGCCGAGCTTGATTCTAAACACGATTGAATTTACAGCAGAGACGCAAAAAAAGATAACGCCACGCAGAGGTGTATATACTAAAAATAAAACGCGATCACGAGCCGCTAATTACACCGTTGAAGAAAAAAAAATAAAGAAAATAAAAAGATATATTAAATACACTGTATGTGTATACACGCCTCGATGCGCGCGGCTACAGATTAAAATATATTTTCCGTGAAATTTCGAAGCGCATCCGATCGCGAACGAGAGATTCGCGTTGCGTAATCGCGGCCCCGGCGCATGATCGGTTGGGCGGTTTAATTGCGCCTTCGAGAGCGCGCGGTATTAATTGTTGCTATCGCTGTCTCGTTGTTGTTACTTTTAATTTTTTTTTTTTTTTTTTTTGGTGAAAGTGGAAGTAAGAGATTTTTTTCCAAATTAATTTACCAGACCGGTTTTAGCCTGCGTGCACTTATAAACGCATGGAGACTGACGCGACGATAAATAATAAGTAGTCGCCATGAAGCACACAACTGACGATTATTGCCGCGTTTTCTCTCTTTCTCTCTCTCTCTCTCTCTCTCTCTCTCTCTCTCAAGTTCGATATCTTGCGCAGAAAGGCGCAGAGCGAGATGGAAAGTAATTTTTGGAGTTTATATGCATTATTTTTAAAAGGAAGGAAGAAAATCAGCGAAGGAAGATAATTAAAAAGCTCGAGAGTGCGTATAAACGACGCGCCATTTCCATGTCAGCGTGTGTGCGCGGGTGCCCGAGCCATTGAATTGTCAAGTCCAGAGGTGTGCCTCGTTCGGAGACGCGTTTTGTACACTATGTAGCGCAGCAGGCGCGTGTTAAAAAGTGAAAATGCGTACGACGTAGGTGCACCTCTCGTGCGGACTTATCTGCCTTTCTTTTTTTTTTCGAGATGTCAATCGAACGTCTCGGGTATCAACCTTCGATTGTTTTCCAATATAAAAATTAAAAACTTGCAGTACTACTGGAATGTCTTCAATGCTGTATAAAACTTCATTCACTTCATTATTTAATCACATAGCGCAATTTTCCATTTCTTTTTTTCCAATGCCGAGTCGTCATCGGAACGTCGCGGCGCGGCTCGGCTTCGTTATATTGCTGCACAAACGAGAGAGCTTCTTTCTCTCTCTCTCTCTGGCGCTCTATTAGTATGCAGGTGTGGTTTTGCGCTCGCGACGAAACTTTCGCAAAATACGACGCTCTATTGCATCGCACACGCATGCGTGTATACGTCGCCGTCTTGTTGCAGCAGTGCGAAAATGAAAAAAAAAATGAAAAAATAGAGACGCGCTCCTATATTGTTGTAAACAAGTATGTATGCGCGCATATACATGTAGCTGAGGAAAAAGAATTAAGTACGCTTGCGAGTTTGTGTGTGTGTGTGTGTGTGTGAGTATGTTGAGTATCTCGAGGTTGAAACCTTTTAAAAGAAAAAAGAAAACGAGATGTAGAAAAATAACAGCGCGGATCGGCGCAGGAAACAAGAGATTTCGTAAAGAGGATTTTCGGAAAAGCTACACTGCACGCAGCGGGTTGCTCAAAAATATATATCATATGCACTTAAAATTATATGCATATGATAATTTATAAGAAAAAAATCATTTTAATATGTTAGTTTTAAGCCGATACGCGATCAATTGTATACATGAAGACTTGACCGGAGAGTATCGTGTTGGAAACCCAAAAAAAGAAATGTAGACGGGCACGCGCGTTTCCAAGAATTTTTTCCTTTTCGAAATGACGAAAAGACAAAAAAGCCACAATATGTGTGACAAAATGGTGTCATATGATATGACGAGATATATCATTGTATTTAGTGGTCGAGAAACAAAAGGCATGTGGTTCCTCGTGGACAATGCTTGTGGTTCCACTGAAAAGACGAACTCACACATACGGAGGAGAATAAAGATTTTTCATTAATCCGTCCGCAATTAGGCACAGAATTTATAACCGCAGCCTAGGCTCATGAAGGCATCTAATTCACACAATTACCCGGTATATTAATTAGACACGCGCGCGTGTCAAATATAATCGAGCGCCACAAACTATACTGCTGCTTCTGTTCTCATGTATGTGTGTGTATGTACATTTAACGCCTCTTTTTCTTTCTTGCGGCTTCTTATATTATACATGTAGCATAATAATAGGCCGTAATATATACGTCAGTATTTAGTCAATCTCTGGCCATGTACATTCATTCTCTTATTACGGGACGTCGTGCATCACACATTAGACGTGCTCTTGCGGTTCAACGAGTGATTAGTATATTTCTCGATCGGTGAAAGGTGGTCGGGGAAGATCCAAGATGAGCTTTTCCTTCCATATTTACGACGAACGAAGATCATTGAATCTGATCGTGTATTCTAATTCGTCCTACGATGTAGATCAAACTTCCTCTGCTTCTTCGATTGCGCGATTATGGAGAAAAAAAAATGGCGAAAAGCACGCGCCAATACGCGTGCATCTCTCGTGCGTACGTACACACGACCGCGTGTATATATATGTAATATCCAATGTGCATAGGCATAAATATAGAAACTGATATATATTTTTTTTCGAGAGAAAAAAAAAAAGAAAGAATGAGAAGTCGAAGCAGAACGAAGAATGAAAGAGAAAAAAAGTTTGCTCGATTCGAGCCACACGCTACGGGTGAGATTAGATAAAAAGAGCCGTGTAAGTATACGGCGGCGCGGCGGCTATACATGAGAGAGACTTTTCCGCGCGCGCGAGAGAGACTCGTAAAAGCTCGCGATGGATTAAAAGTATATAATCGCGATCGTGATTTTTGACGCAAAAAAAAACTTGCGATTGTTTTTTTTTTTCGGGAGAGAGGTCGATTATACGCTGTGTATACAAAATACGTGTGTGGTCAGTGCGTGACCGTGATTTTTTGGACTAAAACCGCGAGAGGGTCAGAGGTCAAGTTCGTCGGTGCCGCACGGAGGATTACGGGGATTTCTTATAGTTTTTTTGGAAAGACGGTATACTATAGTGTGTAAACACGAGCGCGCGTGGGGGTCGAGATAAAGTGTTTGAGCATATACTTGAAAAAAAAAGAAAAAAAAAAAAACAAGTGACAGAAAAAAAATTTCGAAAGAATCTTAGGAAAAAAAAAGCCATACAGTCTGGTTTTATATAGAGCTGTGACAAGCCGCCTAAGCACTTATCATCAGCCTATATATCATATTGTATACAGAATATACAAAATTTTGATATTATTACTTTTTTGTTTTTCAGGCCCCCTTTCCGATCGAATTGAATGAATTATGGGTTGAGATGATTTATATCGTTATTTTATTATTATTATTATTATATTTTGTTAGAGAAGAGATTATCTGGTTTATTCCAGATTTTAAAGTACACTTTGACATCGACATTTAATATTTAATATATACGAAATAATAATTTCACGGGCGACCATGTATTGTCAAATTCAAATATTTGACTAATATTAATTCTACTCTTCTCTTTTTCTTGATCGAAGAGTAAGGTCGTTATAATAAGTGTGCAATTACTCTACTTTTTCGATTTATTTTTTGTCGTCAGACATTAGGTGTTTATAGGGCTCGCACGATTTCTTCGACTTTTAAAATAAGCACACGCACGCGTGTGTATATTCAAGATGCGGAGCAAATTAAAAAGAAATTAATTTCTCGTATCAATTTTTGAACGCGAATTAATCGGATTAGTAGCGCATGATCGACTCGCGAATTAATCGACACAAATACATACACATGTGAATATTATAACGAAGCTCTCTCGTTGCGCTAAATTTCGTAAATTTGCGTGTCACGGCTTCTCGAGACCCAAAAATTCGTATTTACCTATAGAGAAAGTATCCTAAGCGATGACCCGAATTTCGAACGAGAGATTCTTAAAATAGCCGAACACAATCGTTATAATAGATAATCGTCTATGCACACAATTTTTTTTTTATTATTTTGAACAATTGCTTCAGACCCCATTAAGTAATATATTATATAGTATTATTACACGGGCCATGACGATAACGTAATGTGTCAATCGTTATTTGCCTACATCTGTCCGCGCTGATTTCTACCCACATTGGCACGATCGGCCGTGGTCGTCGCGGGCGTCGCAGCCATCGGGCAAAGAAAGAAAGAAAGAAAGAGTGAGAGACACGTACGGTATAATGTTATACGATGATTATCAAAAACAAATTTTTTTTCTTTTTGCTCTTGGCAAACTCGTGCGCGCGCGCGTGAAGTGAGACTATAGCATACAACGGCGTGGCTGGGGCTCGCGACACGACAAGACTCGCGAGGCGACGATAAGGCAGCCGGGGATATATATAATATAATGAATAAATGTATAATGCGAGAGATATTGACAAGCCGATGATGATGATGATGATGATGTGTCGCGATAAAGTGCAATATCGGTCGTCATCTCGGCTTTCGTCGCCTTTTATACGATGAATAAATTTGGGTCATAAAGAGTTCACGAAGACAAGAGTCGATGTGAAAATTTGAAATGCTTTTCCAAAACTGCACGTGGCCTTTTTTCCGTTGGTATATACAATAACACATAGCGTTAATTAATGCGCTCTCACATGTGCGATACACATGCCATGTATACACAGTGTGCAATAACTATACGTATGTATAGTGTCGCGCGCTCGCGCGTGCACAGAATTGCGAACGCGACGATCGCCTGAGAGCGAAAAAGAAAAGCATACGAGAAGAAGCTAAGAAAGAAAAAAAAGGAGCTACGACAATGATCGAAACTATGCGCGAAGCAGAAACTAACGGAGTTTCTTCTTTGCTCACAAGTGACGATCAATCGACGTTGATGTACTGTACTACAAAAGCTGCGCGACATGCGAATGAGATATTGTGCACAACATTTGTATTTATACGTTTATAGTCGCGGATAAAGAGAGAGAGATAGAGAGAATAAAATGTGCGAGAGAAGCTACGCGGATGTGTCGTGTATCATAGCGGTGCATCATACGTATAACGACGAGACGTGTGAGAAGGCAAAACAATTTAAAAAAAGAAAGAATTTCGAAAAAACAAAAGGAAAAGAAAATAAATAACGGATTTGCGTAAAGATATGACGACATTAAATGCACCCATGAACCAATAAAGACAACCTTGAATAAGATCAATCAAGTGCATGCATGTGTGTATATAACGATTATTAGATAATGCATTGCTCTCGTGAGAGAGGTGAGGGGATCGCCCCCCGCGCATACAGTTAACAACATGTGCCACAGCCGAGAGCTGTGGATGCAGCAGCCGCGCGAAGGGAAAGAGAAAATACGCATACATACGCAAGCGGGCTCAGCCATCGGCGTTGTTTTATTTTATAATGTGTGATTCACTCTCGCTTCGCAATTGCTCGCCGCCGCTGCCGACCTCGATGCAGCACATCGCGCGAGCCAAAGTATAAGTAAGTAAGAGAGAGAGAGAGAGAGGCTCGCTTTCGGTGAAAGTGCAAGGCATCGTTGATCGCGATCCTGCACACACAGCGGGGCCCTTATTCAGGATTCTCTCGTGTCTTATGCTGCGGCTGTTCTTTTTTCAGGAGGGAGGAGGCTGAGGTAAAATCGACGCTCGCAGACACAAGCCGGACGCACGAAAGCTTCGAAACTTGCTCGCTACGCGGACCCTCGCGTCACTCGCTACCGATTTCGGCGATCGAGTTTTATACATAGAGGCAAGACAATTTGTCTTGTCGATTTTCGCTTTTTTAAGGTTTTCTGATTTTTGTGCATTAATGTTTATATATCTATGCTTCTCTTAAATCCAATAATATGTGCAAAATTTTGTACATATAAAACCGCGTGCGCTGCTGCCGATGCTGCTGCTACGCGTGACGCAATCGTCGGGGCATTTTTTGTTCTCCAACAAAAATTTATTGTACATATATATATAAAATTAGCCGTCAATAACTCGGACGCGAGCGAACGAGCGATGCCTTGATTAAAATTATGCAAAACTAAAAAATTGCTAATGTAAATACTTGTGGGTTATGGAGCGATAAAGCGTTCATAAGTGTGTGAGCGAGTGAAAAAAAATCGAGTGCAAGACTTGGCTCGCGCGAGGCAAGCCTCGATTGCAGTCATCGAGTATATATCGTACATAGGAGATGCATTTAACTTTTTCAAAGAGGTTAATTAAGTTGTCAAGTCTCTCACTCTCTCTCGCGCTCGCACAGAGACGTCGCCGCCGCCGCCGTCGTCGTCGTCGATGCTACGTGAGATAAATATTTCATGAAAAATATCATTTAGCTGAACTTTGAGCGCTGAGGCCCGCCGATGGAGCGCGCGAAATTTTAACGATTGCTACGTGCTCAATCGCCTAGCGCGAAATTTCGACTTGCAAGCGCGCGTGGTAATAATAATAATAATAATAATAATAATAATCATAACAACAACAAACGAAAAAAAAAAACGAAGAGGCCCGGGAGAATAAATAAGTTTTATCTATTAGCTACTCCTCTCTGTGTGCTGCCGTTATGTTTTTTTTTTCTTTTATTTTCATTTCGCGTCGTGTCTCGTTGCAACTATATACAACAAGCTACAACAACGACGACTCTACGCACCGTTATGCAAGTGAAATAAGGCGGCAGCAGCACGCGAGCGAGCGAAACAAAAGTGAAAACGTTTTGCCGCGCCGATGCGACCGAAAGGAAAAGCAGCAGCTATGCGCGCCGAGGCGTGTGCTCTGCTGTGTGTATATGTGTGCACACTTGCTGACTGCTGCTGCTGCTGCTGCTTTTGCTGCCAAAGGCCGATGATGTCTGTGAATATTGATGCGTTGCTGCTGCTTGTGCATGTCTATGCGCGCCGCGATCTTTCGGAGTTGACGCGTGTATGCATACACTTTGTGCTGTGCTCTAAATGTCGTTATCGCGTAGCTCATTTTCTCTTTTTGCATTGTTGTTATTATCATTGCATTATAAAATTTTGTTTTTTTTGTTTTTTTCAATCGAACCAGTGAATTCCGCCGTATACAGAAAACATTTAATGAAAAAACAATACGGAGAGCCGAGTCTACATCGCTATATAGAGCTAATACTGCTGCTGCTACTGCTGCTGGTGCACGAGGCAGCTGAAATATTTATACCGACTTTTATTTACAAACAGCTCGAGTCAACCTTAACATTGCCGACCTTTGTGTTGCGCGCCACACGAGCGAAGCGATTTCTAACTTACTAGTTATAAGGCAGCAGCAGCCGCAGCTTTTTCATGTTTACGACGTCGTGCATGTATGCGCACACAAACACTCTAATATATGTATACGTGAACGATCTTTCTCTCTTTCTTTTGTCGCGCCTAATGTTTTTTAATAATAATAATAATAATAATAATAAATAATAACTGACTAACCTTTCGCACACGGGGGGACCCCATGCAGAAAATATGTATTTAGCCGATAAGCTCGATACAGTTGCATACATAATATAATATCGGCCACAAAAAGCTCGCGCGATGAAATTCACACCTAATTTGCTATGCGCATTTATAAAGATCTGTTAATAAATGCATTCGCGCGTCGGTTTTTAAACAGTTGGGCTGTTACACACCTAATATCAAAATAGAGAGAGAGAGAGAGAGAGAGAGAGAAAAAGAAGCTACTACTACCACTATTTATGTTACGTAAATAAAATGCGGATCGCAGCATCCAGCAGCAGCTTTAATGCCGCATTTTATTAATCATGTGTTTATGTGCGCTTATATTAATCTCTCTAATAGCTTTGGGACAATTTTTTCTCCATCTCTCTCTTTCCTCGCGGCTTTAGGATGAAATAAGTAAGAAGAAAAAAACTTGTTAAATACAAATCGCTTTTCTATAAGGTGACTATTTTCAGTGATATTGTGCGCGTAAGTGCGTGTATTTCTCCTTCGCTGAGAAATACATATGCTATGGAGAGGAGGTGTGAAAAAAGGTATATAATCGTTAGAGTAAAGTAATAATATAGCCTGCTTATTTCGTTCTCTCTCGTTGGGACTCTAGATCGCAAGCTGCGAAACTCGTCTATGTAATTATTTAGACTCGCTGCTGCTTCTGCTGCTGCCGATCGTCGGTTCCAAGGTATCGCGCGCGCAAAAAAAAAAGATGTGTATGTGTTGCATCTCGCCTACCATTGATATGTACGTGATGCTGCCTCCACATATGCTGATACTGGCTCCATCGGGAACTCGCGCTGTCGTCGTGTAACGATGGCAACGGCGCGTGTATCTGGTGCGCGTGCTGCTGTATCGCCGGCGGCAGACTCATGGGCTGCTGCTGATGGGCCGGTGCCACCACTATGTGAGGGTGTTGATTCTGTGGAGGAGGCGGTCCGTTTCCGGCCGAAGTTTGTTGTTGTTGTTGCTGTTGCTGCTGTTGAGCCGCGACGACCGAATGCAGCATACTAGCCGGTGTCGGGCCCGTGGCCGGCGGTGGCGGCGCCAATTGCTGATAATCCATGATATTCATCGGGCGCGACGACCGGGCTGCACCTCACACGACACAGCACCAACCCAGTTTATCCGAACCGTGTCCGAATTGTTTTTTTTTTCTCTTCTTTTTCGTTTTGAAGAGCTTTCAGCGAGGGGGAGGAGGGCTAACGAGTCATTCGCACTTTTGTAGATAGAACGAATCGAAAAAAAAATCACCACAGCACACGATCACACAGAATATAAGCACACTACTCTCTCTGACAACTCTTGTGTCAGCTGTCGTTGTTGCTGCAGCGATTAAAGGCCCAATCGTAGCTATTCATCAGTGAAGACCGATAGTCTATTCTCTCTTTCGCTCTTTTTCTTTTTTTCACACTTTCCAAGAGACACTGTTCTGAATCTTCGATGGAACTGATCAC
The DNA here is from genome assembly GCA_034770305.1 of Trichogramma dendrolimi. Classification (NCBI taxonomy): domain Eukaryota; kingdom Metazoa; phylum Arthropoda; class Insecta; order Hymenoptera; family Trichogrammatidae; genus Trichogramma; species Trichogramma dendrolimi. Next base: position 324,904 of record JAPMIB010000094.1, on the reverse strand, counting down.
GATTAATTTAAAAATTATATATCACTTTTGCTTTCGTTTTGAGAATATTGTCGTTGCTGCTTTTTGGCTTTTGAACAAACAACACCAAATGACAAAAAGCACACTCTTTTTATTTCATAAGGCATGTGTAAATAAATCACCACTTCGTAGTTCTCTGCTCTTCGAGTTCACAAGTAACAACAATCGACGATGATAAATTCACTTTTTGTTTTAAAAAAAAAATTAACAAAAATTAACAATTAAACTAAAAAAAAAAATTGAAAAAAACACTAACTGCAGGACGGAATGGACTGATTCGTCGTTGCTTTTACAAATCGGCACAACGTATATATAAAAATAATAAACAACAAAAAACAAAAATTATTATTATTATTACGCAGCTCGATTTAAAAAATTCTAATATAACATGGAGGTACGCTGGCGCTTTTTTATTATAATATTATAATTTGTAAACGAGAGCGAGCGACGGTCTCGAGCGCAGTCATCGGAGTCACGTCGCAGCGACGACTGACAGGCTCAATCGCAGTAGAGCCGAGCCGAGGCTCCCAAGCAGCAGCAGCAGCAGAACACACATTTCTCGCGCCGCCACAGCACAGCGCATATACACGAGGAGAAAAGTGTAGCAGTAGTGGTGAGTGTGTCTATCTACATGCACACATGTATTATAGCGGGAGCAGATCGCGCACAGCTCTACACACGGGCATGTACAGTATGTATGGCAGCGCGGAGTATAGAGAGGCCGTCGCGCGTATATACTATACTATAGCGAGCTGGAGAGGATCGCGGGGCTTCCATATAGAGGTGGTGGGAGTAGCTACGTACAAGCCGATTGGCCGCGGCCTAAGCGTGAGAGGCGGAAGTGTTTTTTCTTTCGGTTCGGTTTTTTTTTATTCTTCTTTTTTTTTTTTTTTTTTTTTTTTTTTTTAATATACATCGAAAGGTGCATATACGCTTGCGAGCGAGGGAGCGAGCACAGGTATATAATATCACACATGTGTGTGTGTGTGTGATTGCGAGTGATAAGCTTCGAGCTTCGACTTTTTTTTCGGGGCTTTATAACAATAGCAATATATACGATGCGCAGCGGTATGATAAGGGTTCGAGAGCTATCAAGTGACTACTTCCGTGTGTGTAGAAACGATCGAATCTTTTTTCATTTTCCTCTTTCTTTTATTTTAATCGAACGAATCTGATTTAAGCTCGAAACTCGGCAAAATTATGTGGAATTTGGAGAAATCTCAGCGCGCACACACGCCCGCGTCGAGACGATATTCGACCACAGATTAACATAATATAGTCTCCTTTCACGTGTCTAAAACACGAATTCATTAAATACTCCGTGCCTTTAAATATAAGTCATTAAATACCGTAGGCATACGTAAACAAGTGTAATCGTTTCACACTTCGGTCACTTCGCGAGCGAGCATGAGCACATTAAATTTGGAGCAGGTGAAAAAAATCATAATAATAGTGAGCCATGAACGAAAACTAAAAATGTATCTACTACTATCGCGCGGGCACGACCCACTGATCTAGTTTCTTTTTCGCTTTTTTTTAATTTTGATTTTAATTTTTCATTTCGTTCTGATTGAAGCCCCGCGCTCGCTCGAAAGACTTTCATTTTTTATTTTATTTTTTATATCTCGCTACTTGGATGTAAATCGCACATATTTTGGTCCAAAAGGAGCTTAATGCTCGTTGACGTACGGACGTACGAGAGCTTCTCGATAAATGACCTCATAAGAAAGTAATTATAAATATGCGGATTGCCGAAAAAATATATTTTCGCGCGACACGCCAAAAAAAAGCGTCATCGAGAGAAAAAGAGAACCGATATAAATCGAATCTCCGTCTATATATACAACTATATATACGTGCGCGAGGTGAGTCAGGTGCAGCGGCGGCATTTTCACTTTTACTTTAATTACTCTCGCGCAGATTTTCCGGCTGATTCGAGCCAAACCTCCCGAGTAATTATCCAATCATAATAAACTAGCTTACGCGCTAGCAGCAGCGCGGGTAATTTGAATAATTCAAGTTTTTTAGTTAATAGAAGAAGACGAAGACAACAACAACAAAAAACGGTATTATCGGGCCCGAAAATCACAGGGAGAATGCATATACGACGACTTGCACAATAATGCTTGCGCGCGCCCGAGCGAGTGGGCATGGAAAAAGCAGAATAAGAAAGTATCCTGCCGCATATACTTGTGTATGTGTACGCGTTTAAGTGCACTCACGACAATAAGACGTAACTGTCGAATGAAAAATTTTCCGTGATTTCCGCGTTCTTCCTTGCGCTGCAATGCTCGCGAGCAATAGTGCATCGACGCTAGCTAGCGCAATATGCCGGAAGAAAAAAAAGTATCTACAGCGAGAATTGAAGAGAATCGAAGAGGAGTCATGTCGCGAGCGCTAGCTGTATTTTTCAGGTAAATTGACGTTGACAGTGTGTGAGAGAGAGAGAGGGAAAACTACACACGTGTGGAGCCATGGCCATCCGAGACAAAAAGAAAATCTGTCGGCGCCAATGGATTAGATATCATGACAATATCGCTCAATTGATTGGATGAAATTCGACTCATGCGATGCATACGATTTCCCAGATCTATCCATTTATCATTTTAATTATTCATGTATTCGATGGATATCCTGAATAAAAAGCTACGTTGGAATTTGGAGGAACACGCCTAAATCATGTATCGTTTTCTAATTACTCGCATTCACATTAATATGGCCCAGTCCCGTCTCAGGAAGAGCAAAATTTGTTCAAAACTAGAGTAAATTTGTATACAAAACAAAAGTAATCTCAGCAATGTTTGGGTTATTTTGATTTACGAGACATTTTTCATATTGTTGTTAACTAACATGGATACCAGGTATTTTTTTTACGTATTGTTCAGATTGAAAGTTCGAAAGCTCGGCCATTTAAGTGCTTATACACCGAATCAAAATTTCACGTGTGGAAGAAAAACAAATTTCTATCCTCACACATGAGTTTTTTATTAAACGTGTCACTCGAATCCTCGATTATCGTGTCACAGGTGAAATATTTTTCTTAATTACATCAAAAGCAATCACAGCAATCAAAGCTTAATTCCTTTTGTACGCATTCTACATAACATGAATAGCAGAAATGTTATTCCTAATATGTATTGGCTGTGAAAGTCAAAGAGTACTAAAAATTATCATTTCCTACGAATGAACAGACTTTGATCGCTGACTCTTTCGTTCGTAAACGAAAATTTAGTTCCATCACAACACGAAAAAGTTATCCGAGTTGAGACCAAAAGCTTTGGAGCACATAGAAAATGCGCGGAGGAGATTTCAACGACTGCACATAAACGTCGAGATTCCCGAAAAAGTTGTGTCTATTCGTGAGGTTTTTGAACTCGTTAGAAAAAAAATAGAGTCTAACGACCTCTCGACAGAATCGCATTAGAACTCTGTTAGCCTAGAAGATGAAGAGGGGACTTTTATATAGGCCCACTCGAAATATATATCTCAAATGTATACACACACAAAAGCGGACCCGGGCTTAAATATCGCACACTCATACTCTCCACGCGAGCTGACCTCGATTTTTCGACTGCTATGGTCGCCACACCGCCACCGCCGCCGCAAAAAAGCGAGAACGGGTCCTTTCGTTGGCGCGCACGAAGGCGATTAAACGAAAATATAAAGGCAAAAACGAAGAAAAAAGAGAAGCCCGAGAGAAAAGTAGAGGGAGTTGCTGCAGAATGAGAGTGAAAGAAAGAGAGATAGAGAGAAATGAAAAAAGGAGCACGAGAGAGAGAAAGATGTTGTTGTATTATATATGGGATGGTGATGTATTTTCGCCGTTTGTACATTTAGCACGAGTGAAAGTTTTGCCGAAAGTGGTTCCTCGAGTTTCGGCTATAGACATTTTCAGTTCGCGAGGCAGTATGAGCCAGCACTGTGTGGTGTCCCTTTCTCTCTCTCTCTCTCTCTCTCTCTCTTATACTTGCACGATGCTCATACCTCTAAAGCCATTCCCGCTGACTTCCGTAAGTTGATTCTTTTTTTTTGCGCTCGCAGAGAGCCCGAAATCTCACTTTTCTCTCTCGGAGTGAGTAGCAATCGCCCAAATGTATATACTGCTCCGAACTGCTGCTGACGTACGATATAATGCTCTCTGACATACACACAAACTCGCAGCTCTAGCTAATGACCGACGTACATAAAGGAGAAAATCGGCATGAGTACAGCTCGGAGAAGAGAATCCCCCTGGAGGAATTGTTATTGCCCTTTGAACTCCTCCGTATCGTGACAATAGAAATTGTTGTACTCGCCAAGTTTTGTGGGATCGAGGCTTGCAAAAATGAACTTTTACCGCATATCGCGACGATAAGCACACACGTGTTCCGCGGTGCAGAGAGAGAGAGAGAGAGAAAGTTGCAGCGACGATCCACCGTCGAGCTTCTCTCTCTTTCTCTCTCGCCTGTCGTGATTTTATATGCTAATTCAAAACTCGGAGTATCGAATATAATGCGTGCTAAAAGCAACGGGGGGGACTCTTCTTAAATATTAAAATTTTTATTTACAATCTTGTATGTACGAGCGCTTTACTATCGATCAAACAGGAAGACGAGCTTTCACGGGTTTTTGTAGCAGCAGCAGCAGCACTTGACTCGCTTTTCTATTGTGAGTCAGTGGATGAGTTATTAGTTATTGCTGATCATGATACAAAAATCATAATTGAATCGTTTGATTCTTTTCTATCTTCTCGCGAGTGAATAGACAAGACGTGTAAATTTGTCTTGGAGCTCGTTGGTGCAGCACACAAAAGCTCGTGATCGTCGTGCCATAGAGCATAAAACGTTAGATCGTAGATCGATCGAGCTGTTTAACGCCGTCAATCGGATAATCGACAAGGCGCCGAATTTTCTTTACTCGTTGATTTGATTGACGATCTGCTCCGTCTCTCCTATTATCGTTAGATACTTTCCACTTTTTTTAATGATGAAGATTAGATTCTTGCGACTGATTACATTTTTTGAATGAAATTACATTTTTGATAATGTAGCGATGACGTGGGTTAAAATTTATTAGATTTTAATAGCTTGTATACATTTTTTGAAGGGGTTTTAAAATGTTTCAATGCAGATTAATTATTCAAATTATTCATTTTTAACACTCGTCAGGGCACCGCGACTACACACATACACATTTTTGATCCGAAAGTCCGATGCTGAATTGGAGTCTTAGTAAGAGGGGCAACCAGGCACGCACAAGCACACACTTTCAATTTCAATTCCGAAAAAGGACGCCGAGGTGCGATTCGCGTGTCTGTTTATACGTATTCCGGTACCTCGCGACGAATTCAAAATGTAGGTCAAGCGCGATTTTTCGCGCCATTATTATTTTAATTCTAAAATATGTATTCGAAATGAAAAAAAATAAAAGTAGGCTATTACGATTCGAAATTTTTTCGAATCGATCTCAATGAGCGCGAAATCTCTGCGCGTTTTTTTTCGACATGAGTTATTATTATTTTTGAAGTAAGTAGTTTTGCGTGAAGTCATGCGACGAGATCGAGAGAATCGCGCGCACAAGGAGGTAGGAGGAAATGTGCGAAGTTTTTGGAGTGTGTCTGTACGGAGAGAGAGAGAGAGAAGAGAGATCGGATCGAGAAAAAAAGTAACCAAACGAGTCGGGCACGATCGAAGTACTATAGCTTCTTATACCCGAAAATTTACTTGTTATAAATTTACAGTTGAAGTGTACGATATGATATGAAAAATTTTCCCAAACTATTCGGCAGGACACTTCCAATGCGTCTCTCCCAGAAATTCTCAATATTTTTTTACTAATAATCAGAACCATAACATCTATTCAATATTCAGTAATTAAACAGGCAAAAATAATTTATATTTTGAATTTATATATTGAAAATTTATCTAAAGCCAAACTTATATAATTATTTTGCCTTTACCTCTTGCAGATTTACTGATAAAGGGATACTCGCCATCTAGTGGTAGAGTTTTGTAGTAGCATTAACGTATAAGACTTTTTTTAAACCATAGAATTTTCAGGAAATTCAAAATGCTCTCAACAATTTTAGATTGTCGACGTTGTTAACAATTGTCATAATTGCACAAGAAAAATCAATCAAAAATTTTTCGATCGAGTATGTCTACCAGGGGTACGTACGATCGGCGCAAACCACTACGTGCTCCGATGTGTACGCGCGCGCGTTTATTCAAATCGAGGAGCTCCAGTACGATAAAACGAAGTAGCAAAGGAAAAAAAAGAAAAAAAGGCGTACTAAATACATAAATAATTAACAATCGATACACGAACGGCACCGCACGCAAGTTCGTAAATCGAGTTCTCCACTTTTTTTTCTCTCTCTCTCTTCTCATAGAATAATTCGCATCAAAGCCGGGGGACGTTGGTCGGTCTCTCGGAGAAACAGAGTGCCGCGCTCTGCGGCTGATAAGCTCTCGCGCATTGGCTGGCGCGCGCGAGAAAATTGCCGATCGGCTCGTAAAGCTTTATTTATGAAGTCATTAAAAATTCTCCGTAAGTAAACGGACGAAAGAAACGAGCCAAGCCAATAGGCATATGAGAACTGCTTGTATTATAATATGATGCTGCGATGCGCGCGGCCTATAAGCGCAAAAGCTGAGCGTTTAATAAAATGCTATACATTAACGAGTACATCATCGTTACATAGCCATCGCGCAAAGTGTCTACTGTGCTATATGCATGCATGTGTGTTGGTGTGTGTGTGTGTGTGTGCGAGTGTCAGCTCGCTTGAAAAACGAATTATTTATTCATATTCCACCGAGTGTTTTGAAGTTACGTGTGTATATCATGAGCGCACAGAAGCGTCGAGTGATACGAGGGGCTAAATAAACATCGCTATTTATTTTTCGCGCGAGCGGCGGCCGCGGCAGCCAATACAAGATGATAAAATTACAAAAAAAGTATATAAATGCTCATTAAGTATTGAGCATGTCTGTGTGTGTTGTGTGTATGAGTCCCACGATCGTGCCAAAGTATTTAACGCACACGATTGGCGATTTATGATTTTTTTTTTTCATTTCATTTCGTTCTATATCGCGGATATTTAAATGAAAATAAGGTCGATCGGGCACGTATACGGCTACATATAGGCTGCCCCCGCGAGTATACCTGGTAGTAACCCGCTCGTGAGAAATCTAATCGACTTTATTCTATTAACGATCGATCGCGGGCGCTAATAAAATTGTGATCAATTACCATTCGACTAAAGCTCACGGGGGGACACATTATTTTTATAACTGTTCTCGATCGCGTTTACGTACGTACGAAAGGAAAAGGCAAAATAAAAGAAGTAAGTAAAAAGAAAGAAAGAAGAGAAGAAGAAAAAATAACTTCGCACTTCTGGCTTGAGAAAGTTGCCCGAGACGACGTCGTCGTCGTCGTCTTTCTTTCTCTCTCTTCTACACTCGAGAGCTTGAAAAATGTCTATATGTATTGTGATGCTCGTATCGTAGCTCGTTCGCAAAAGGCAATTAGCAGCTGATGAACATATGCTTCTACTACTGCTGCTGCTGATGCTGCTGCTACAGTATACAAGCCTCTATCTCCCTCTGTCATTCTTTGGTGTACTCTAGTACTGCTGCTCTCGTTTTCGCTCGCGATAATTACGATCTTGAAATTTCAAACTGTCTCTTTCTCTTGTTCGGCGTCGTTGTCGTCGTCGTGGTTGTCGGCGTGCGTACAGCTACGCGTATATTTTATCATGTATATCAACCTCGAGCAGCCAAAACGCCAAAGTGTATACAACGTCCATAACTCAACACCCGCGTGTAATATGCATTAAACGGCATGGCTGTAACCATACCGCGTCGCGAGCACAGATCGTTGACTTGATATAAATATCATATATCCTTCTTCCGAATCGTTTATTTTTATAGTTGTCACTTGCGATTTCGAAACAGAAAAACATAAATAAAAAAAAGTATAAATAAATATAATAAAAAAGTCTGTACCGATCCGATCGAAGTTAATTCCTTCTCAGGCTAGACGCATGTACGCGGCGGCGATGCCTTGTCACGCTCGATAAGGCGGCGCAAGCCTAGCTCACAGGATAATCCCCGCACTCGTGTGTGTGTGTGCGTATATGCTCTGCGGTTTCCCATGGTACTACATGCAAGCGCTGCCGCGGCGGCAGCCACCGTATACGCGTGTGCACACACACACACACACATATACACGCATAATGTGCTCCGATTACAAATTTGCATTGTACACCGGAGCTGCTCTTGACTCGGACGTTTAAAATCCACCTTGTGCAAACAGCACGCGACTCTCATTGTGTTTTCCCAGGTATGTAAATGGCTAAAAGTTTGGAGGGGGGGTAGGGGGGAGATGATGCATTTGGCGGGTAGCGGCGCCCTCGCCGAGTTTACGAAAATTGTACAGGCGAAAACGAGTATCTGTCATATGCAGAATAAAAACGATCATAATATTATACATATGGAATAGGCGCTTGAGTAGAGCTGTATAAAAGTCGAGGAAGCGTGAGTAATCCGAATAGACGGATCAACCGGAGGTCGCTCTATAAGAGTGTGTGTGTGTGTGTGTGTGTGTGTGTACATAAAAAATGTTAGACACTACTCTGCGGCACGTCTCTGCGGTAATAGCATAGATTTTAATATTGTACATATTGCCAATATTATACGATTTATTAATTAATGAATTGCGGAATTTTCATAAGTGGCAAAAATGTGGTACGTTTGCGTGGTTGATTCTCTCCTTCTTCAGTCTTGACCAAGGAGAGGCGTGACTTATTTATAATTATTTTTAAAATTCAAATGGTAAGTAAAGGAAACTCGTATTATATGTAGTTCCGTAATTGTCGCACCCAACGCAAACGCAACACACGGTATTTCATCAAGAGTTTCCCTAATTCATTCTTAATACGTTGTTCGACAATTTGTCGTAGTTTTGCGCGCGATTGATTAATCTCTATCATATGGGTAGCTCAACGTGAAAAATCGTTCGACATTCTTATAAAACGTACAGAAGTGTACGCCTATGTGTACGCATAAATGTCCATGTTGTAAATGCCGCCTAACGATCGAGGATATGCGCAGAGAGAAAAAAAATGGTAATACGAGCTGCTGCCGCGATCGTGTGTAGTTTTCCGTAAAGCGTGTGTGTGTGTGTGTGTGTGTGTGTGTGTGGCTTCGATCATTACATAGATCGACATATATGCTTATGCTGCTGCACGCGTGCATACTTGTGAATGTAAAAAAAAATAAATAAATAATTTGAGTTGGAAAAGAAAAAAAAAAAAGAATGAATATAAACACAAGTTGTGGCTAGCCGGAGCGAGCGCAACTCTCGACTAATTTTAATTTATGAATGCATATAAGATACTAATATTTACAATCAATGTTTCAGTCGCAGCTTTTGCTGCTATGTGTGTATTATGGTGCTAGCTGCTGCTGCGTGTCGTACTATACAAGCCGTGATTTATACGCTTTGTAGAATGGATGTGTGATCGAGCTGCAGCAGCAGCAGCAGCACACAAACGACACACTTTATATCATACGTATACGCAACACACACACATACAGACAGACATGCAGCAGCTGACTCCATCCGCTGCTACTCCAACGACGAGAAGCCGATGAAAATTGCACGAGATGAAGAAATAACAATATTTTAATTATTCATAAAAAAAAACAGCCACTTGAAAGGAGATGACGAAGGCACATTTTTCACCTCGTTATAGAAGTCGCGACGCGGGGGGGAATTGTCAATATGGCCTGCCGCGTGTCTATGCGCCTCTCCTCCGCAGCCGCTGCAGAGCTATATGACCAATTATCAATTTTTTCGAGAATAATTAAAAAAAAAAAAAAATTCATAATTATTATCGAATGCACGATTGAAAAACTCGCTCTGTGAAGTTGGCACAGACATTATTCATCGACGAGAACACTCCAAACTGGACACTACCCAATTAGTAATTGTGACACTTTTCGCAGCTCGAACGAGCATTAGTAATTCAAATTATCGATCTCGCGCGTGGCGTGAAAAATCACTGTGTGATTTTCTCATTATCTATTGTCGATTACATCACGATCATCGCCATCAATAAAGAAACATACATAACGTTGAAAAAAAAATGTTTTACTCACCCTTCAGGGAGGACGTTATCATGGGATCGCCTGTGAACAAAGAAGAAAAATAAGATTCATGGATTAATCAAGAAACGTCAACTGCAAATCATCGCGTATACAAGGGTATCATCGAGACTGTACATAGGAAAACAATGGGTAAATTTAATAAAATGGCCTGAGCTCTGCATAATATAAAGTACGCTGCACTCGTTCTAATCTAGAATTTCGCGTAGGCCAAAGTCTGCGCCAGCACACAATACCTAGACGGAGAGCGAAGATCATCTCGTATATCGGCTTCAAATAAATATATAATAATATGTACATATAGGTACGCATCGGTCGTTTTCTTTTGTGCGCACACACACACACACACACACATATGAAGAGATAACCAATCTCTTATATGGAACTCGGGACACACAATAATGGACAATGTGTGGGTGACGACAGACTCTTCGGCTAAAGGCCCTTTTGTCTCTCTCTCTCTCTCTCTTTCACTCAACTCAACTCGCTGGTTGGCAAGGCCCGTCGTCGTCGATCGGACCTGGAAGAGCTGCTTTCTCCTTTTATATTTATAATACGTATACCCGCGAGACGACCAATCAGACTTTCCATTTTTTATCTTTTTCGATAAACAAATTCTCTTTCTTCACTCGAAGGTTGAGGTATAATATACATGTATAGCAATTCTCTGACAACGATGAAAAGCAAAATTACGCCGAGCGAGAGAGAAAAAAAAAGAGAAGAAGAAAATCTCGCGAATCGCAAAGCGATGTTTAATACGTTCATCGAGCAACTATATAATGATTCGTTTGCCTAGCATATCAATCAACATCATAATCGCTATACTACTATTCGCGCTGTGCTCTGTGTGTGTGTGTGTGTGTGTGTTTCTTCCATGCCTGCCCCTTTGGACAATAATTATAAATATAAGCGCATGTATGTAGTGTATGATACTGTAGCGAAAGAAATCCGCTGATGCACTCTTATACTGGATATATGTGTATGTGTGTATGTGTGACCCACTTGACGATCAGCGTACTCACGAGAGAGCCTGAGGCAGCCGTGGGCGATAACCGACCGATTAGACGAATAAATCCTCGCGGCCAAACGTAGCAATTATTGTATTATATATACCTGTGTAGTGTGCAGTGCACAGGGCCATGTAAAGTGTAATAATAACTTCTGGATTTCGAAAAAGCTTTCGAAGATCGCGTCAAGGTAAGGAAGGAATATGAAAGCACTTTATTCCCTATGGATGCGACGATCAGCGCCGCGTCGAAATTGATGAAAGCCAATTTCAGCCCAGGCGCGAAATATTATTCTAATCGCTATCTCTATACAACACACGTGTGATATCTTCAGGCCGAAATCTCGCAATTGCACTCGCGCGATGTACATGCAATGTGTGTATAGGATACAGTATATACTTTGCTAAAGCGTCGAAATTCAAATCTATACTCCGAACCGTCGAGCTGCACAGCTTTCATTATGATTAATGTTACGAATTTCGTTGATAAATGCACTCCTCTCGCGGTATGAGAAAGACGCGAGAATGACGTTTCAAGCTCATACGTGTGTGTGTGTGTGTGTGTGTGTGTGTGTGTGTGTGTGTGTGTGTGTATATCGATGATTTATCGCACGCCTCGCACTTTTCGCTCTGTCAAAAACGAAAAATGTTGTACGTCAAAAAAATCGCATACTATAGTCGCGTATACCACACACAAAACAGCGGCACAATACACGAGTTATTTGTTCGACAAACATTGCCGAGTTCCGAATCGAAATCGAGTCAATTAAGGATAATTCGCTTCGAAATTGCACCGATGTAGAGCATTACAAAAAAAAAAAAAATAGTAATAAAAAAATATCTCGAAAATACCGCCTGCTGCTGCTGTGCAGAGAGCTTCGGCAGCGGCGTTGAAAGCGCTCAAAATAGGTGAATTTTCCACGAAAATGCTTTAGCAGCAGTGCAGAGTCGTTATATTTTGCTTTTAGTGCACACGCAGATCCGCGCACAGTCACACACACACACACACACACACAGACATACATGTACTACGATGAGAGCCAAAGCGACGGACGCTTCCTGTGACATAGACGGAGAGAGACAGAGAGAAAAACGCCGGACTATCGTCTTATCCTCGCATATTATCCTCGGCAGCGAAACGGAACGCATAGAGCCACAAGCGACGACGACCTTGGCTGCAGTAAATCGCGTATATATTTTTCGTTGATTCAGTGTAAATCACATGCATGTCCACATGCAGTAGCGTACTTGTGTGTGTATATTGGTTGCTGTACTATAAATGCAAACACACGAGTAAACATACACGCAGCTCTATAGCGACGGAACGCGTCGACGAGATATAATCGAAACTATCGCGTCGACAAGGTATAATATAATGTAGCACACCCGAACGTGGGATTTTTCAGTGAATCACAATATTTCATTTTCATTGCGGCTTGTAAAAAAAAAAAAAAATACGGAGGCGAATGGAAATTGAGCGTAGTAGTAAAATAGAGAAGAAGACAAAGCACGAGCAAGAGAGAGAAACACGCGAATCTAATTCTGAAAATTGCATCGGAGCTGGCTAGCACGCGCAAGTTTTATTTTCCTTAAAACGGAAAACATGTACTTAATGCGATACTACTACGTGTATATAGAGCTATATGATGAATTTGCCTATGCAAAAATATAAATTTATACGCACTCGAAGCTCTCGTCTACATGCGCGCGCGCGAACAAGAAGGAACTGAATTTCATCTAGTGCATTATGTATTTTTTGATCGAGAGTTGTGGAGACAGAGAGAGAGAGAGAGCTTTTTTACGATAAACGTCGGGTGTGCGAGTGAAAAATAAGTCATACGAAGTTTCTGCTCGTACGTATACTATGAGAAAAATACCGTAAAACAAATTAAGATGTTGGTAATGGAAATTACCATATTTTATGGTAGAAATTCTCGATATTGATAATGGCCTAATGAACAAAAAATGACGAGTTTAAACAATTGAGACCAGCCTTTAACCGCTCTAAATCAGGCAATAATACCTCAAATTTTTACCACTAGATGGCGAGTACTTTTGATCTATGAGTCTGCAAGTAGGAAAGAAAAATTTATAGTATAAACAAAGCATGGCTTTGGAAAAATATACATGTAACATTTTTTTTTTTTTTTCGTCATTGTCACCTTACACTGAGAGACCTTTTACGGCGCCACACTGATGCGAGTCAATGCTGCCACGCTTATCGTATGATGACACACCGAACCCAAAAATTGCGTTTACGCGTTATAATTGTTAGGGCGCTATGCCTCAACAAGATAGAAATCCTCTCGTTGAGGCATAGCGCCCTAACAAATTACAACGCGTGAACGCAATTTTTAGGCTCTGTGCGCCATCATACGATAAATTTGGCCAACATGCATTCGAAACAGCGTGGCACCGTAAAAGGTCTCTCAGTGTACATACAATAATTCAGATAGTGATTGGTCACCAAACTCAAGACTCAGAGGATGTTAAAAAAACAAAAGTTGAAACTTACAGATATAAATTAACTACACGCAATAAGCATAGTAAAATTAAAAGCGAAAAATCGTTCACTGTCAAGTGATGTTTACAAAATACGGCCAATCAGTTTTCAGTTTTTACCACTAGACGGCGAGTACATTTATCCGTAAATCTGCAAGTGTAAAAGTAATAGCTGTTTAAGTTAAATCGCGGTTGTGAAATAATTATATTCTTCTTTACTGTAAGTTTTGTAAGATACACACATACGCACACACATACAGAACCACACGACGCAACAGTTACTCAAATATAGCAAGAAAATGTGTCACATATAGCACGTATATTTCGTATACGGATAGATAGGAGAGCCGCTCGCATGAATAATTCACGAGAGCGAATCCGTTGCAGTGTACATACGAATACATAAAGGAGAGAGAGAGAAAAAAAAGTGGAGTCCATCGAGGGTAAGATATTCGTCTTGTGTGTTGTGTCTCGCGTGGAGCAGCGCCGCACGGCGAGAGCGCTCGAGTGGATTTTCATTACGGTGATTGCCTTTGTTTCATATTTTTATTCTTCTCTCTATCCCAAGACGGACAGTCGCGCGAGCGTACAGAGTCGCCCTCGGGGAATTTTTCTGAAGGGGGTAGCAAGTACGAGGACATTTTTTTTCCCAAGGATGATACGATATAAATTTTGTCATCGCGCGCACGATCGTGTGCGATAATGGATTGTGCATCGCGTTATTCTTATATTACATTATTATGAATCGATCGAAAGCGAGCTGATTTATGAATTTTATGTAAATCTCTGGAGAATGGCGTGTTTCATTTAATATAAAGAGCTAGTGAATCGACCAGAAAGGAGGTGCTCGCACTGTTCCATATAAAAATATCGAAAACTTCATTTTTTCATAGCCGTTGATGGAAAAAAAATTTAATTTTCCTCGCATATTTCTAGTATATACAACACACAGTACACTTTGAAAATCGTTTGTCATACGTTTGCCCTACACGTATCAAAGCTCACCATTTCTCCTTGGGCAACAGTGGGGAAGGGCAACCAACGAGAGAGAGAAAAACAATTTTCATTTTTCAATCGTTGCGAGCTACCACTCAACTACCCTCAACCCTCCTCGTCCCACCGTTGCGTGGGAGCCGCGCGGTCATCCAATGACAGAGCTCCGCAAGCTCGCGGCGTCGCGCTGCACACACCCTCCTCTTTTGCCTTGTAGCTCTGGCGAATCCCCGCGCTCCCATGTAGTTTTACCATCCCAACCCCTTTGACTATACGCGGAGAAGAGGAGGATGTAGAGGCGCACCACCACCTCGCTCTCGCGCGGCGGGTGTATGGTCTATATGCACATCCTGTACCTGCATTCTGCTGCTGCTGCTGTTGCTGTTGCTGCTGCTGCTGCTCGTAGTAGTGATTGCGCGTGGGATCTGCGCAGTGGGTGGTACGTTGCGATAGGTGGTACTGCTGTTGTTGCATTTGATGCTCCTGTTGCTGCTGCTGCTGCTGCTGCGACTGATGTTTCTGCTCCTGTTGCTGCTGCTGTTGCGGGGGTGGCGCCTGCTGAGCCGTACCATTTTGCAATTGGACCGGATATTGTTGCGAGCAAGTCGTGGCGGTGGTCGCGGAGCCGCCGCTATGGTTGCCGATCGACGTCATCATCGAGGCATAATGTATTTGTTGCTGCTGTTGATGATGATGAAGCGAGGCGGTCTCCTGAGCTCTTTGTTGCTGCTGCTGTTGTTGATAATGATGATTGTTTACGTTCCATGCGTAATGCTGTTGCGGCTGTGTCTGCTGTTGCTGTTGCTGCTGCGGCTGACACTGTACTTGATACTGATGGAGCAGTCCCCGCGACTGCTGTTGTTGGTGTTGTTGTTGTTGATGATTTTGATGTTGATGATGGAGTTGCTGTTGCTGCTGCTGCTGTTGCTGCTGAGAATGAAGCCAAAATCTATCCTCGCTCACCACCGATACGCTATCGCTTTCTTCGCTATCCATTCTATACTCTTTCTCGACTTGAGTTCGATTCTGGATGTACTTCTCCACTGATCAGAGTGTAAACAAAACTTATTGGAAACTACTTGTCACTGTTTACTTATTGGAAAGTACTTGTCACTGTTTCGCGTAGCTTTTCGGTGCTAATTTTCGGTTCGGAATTATAATTACTGCTGCTTTCTCGCATGTTTTTTTTATTTTCGTTTTTTACATGCTTCTATCACAACCGTTATTGAGTTCGTTTTTTATTTTTTCAGTAGATCGAGATGATGATAAGATAATTATGAAGACTAGAACGAGCCTAAACAGAGAGCATTTGGGAATACCACGAGATCGTGTGTGAGTTTTAAATTTATTTTCAACAAAATTGACGATTACATGCATAAGTTAGATGGAGTAAAATTAAATTTTAAAGTATAAAAACATTAAAAATAAATTGTAGGGAATTGTAGAGAAAGCATGCAAAAAATAAATTCGAATGGAATTTTTTAACAAATTATTATTAATAACAAGGAAAAAATAATAATAAGAGCCCATTGATATGATTGTAAATGACAAAAACATCGCTTATATGTTTGGTGCGATTAACGTCAAATGAAATCTCAAACTTATAGACTGATACATCCCAAAGGCTCTAAGATAGGCTCTAAGATATAGGCATTTCCGTAAAAGTTTGTCTTTCATTTCTCCTCATTGGGGTCTAATTACGTTTTGGTTTTGTGACACTTTCTGCTGACGAAACTTTATATTTTTAATACAACGATTCACTATTTAATAAAAGCTCTCTAACCAAACCCGCGATTACTTTTTTGTTATTTTTAAATTCCTACATATTCTCGTACGCGAGCGATTTTTTTTTACCCCGTTAATAATCCAATGCACAAATCGTTTGTTATTATCTATATACGTTATCGGACTCTATCTCTCGATTCGTGGCAAGGCTCGCGAGGACTGAGGAGTACAGGCGCTACGGAGGCTCTTGGCAGCCGCGTTGCTGCTTTGCCGCCGTTTCAGGGAGGTAATACACTACGCACACTCGCAAACTCAACCAGAGGAGGGTTGACAGAAAGAGAGACGGAAAGGAGGTAGAGAGAGGATTGTATACATGTATACATAGAGAAAGAGCGAGACAAAGCGAGCTTCTCGAATCGGGGGGTAGGGAGCTTGCGCTCGGGCACATATATATATTTGCTATATACAACACAATACAATACATAGCTAGTAAAGCGCGCCTAGTGCCACGTGCGCTCGAGGCACGTTTGTGCGTCACGTGTTCTCACCCCCCTTTGTACAGGTATATACTGTATGAAGACTACTGTGCTGCTGCTGACTGCAACAAGGGCCAGATTCGCAATTATTGCGGTGTACTGATGCTACTGCCACTTCTGTAATCTCGTTATCGTAGTAGTCATTATAATGATTGAAATTAACGAGATTATAGCTGCGTTTTCGGGATGCAGCTCGACTGCGATACGATTGTCAAAGCAGCCGCCCCCTCTACAGTTTAAACCGGTATGTGCTTTTAATCAATTATTTCCTTTTTTTAGGATAGCCGTGTATATCCGTTCCATAAAAGGGAATTTGTATTTTTAAGTTACCATAAACAATGAGTTAAGAAAGATGTTTTATATTATGGAAATAATATTTTTTTTTGCATTTTTAATGCTTGTCCAATGTTAATTCATAATTAGCAGCGCAATTTTGTCTCAATAAGACCTCACGTGAAGGATTTCATATATGTTTTGAATACGTGGGGGAATAATATACTTGACTCCTCGCTTCTTCGCACATAAGATGCGTTCCATTATAGGGGTTACCTTGTTTGTGTGTACCTAGTTTATCTTGTATGATTTCGGTTATACGCGCCAGGTTTTCATTCACATTTATTTTCCTTTGTCACATTATGCGCCTGTGCTCGATCGCGCGCGAACACCGTACCGAAACTCGAGAGGATTCCTCGAATTTGATTGTTGTCGCACCCACGCACAGACAAAACACACAAAAAAGAAGCCGAAACGTATATATAATCATCGCAGTCGAGGTTAAAAGTAGCAGAGAATCACAATGATAGAGAGAAAGAGGTAACCCCACAAGTAAAAGGCATACAGTAGCAACAGCTAAACATTTTGTTGTCACTCAATTAGAAAGTTATGCCTGCTGTGTATAAGCCCGCGCTAAAATGTTGCATAAAAACCGATTCGAAGATGTATATGATTAAATGGTCGATCATATTTAACGCTCGACGCGACGCAACTTGCAGAATCCCTGCGCAGCAGCTTTGTCTTATTCCTCTCCTTGACAAGGAGGAAAAGGCGTCCAGGAGAAAAAAGTACAGGTTAAAGGAAAATATATTATTAGAGGTGTAGCATTTCTCAAGTTATCGACAATGATCTTTTTTCGATATACATGGCACAGGTTATATTTCATTAAAATGTTAATTAATTGGCAGCCGATTGAGAGGGAGGGGGAGAGGAGACGCCCGTCAAGTAAATGATCTTGAGCGCGCCTTTGCTCGGGTGCGAGCGTCAAAACAATACAATAAGCAACCCCCGCGTCGTTGAAGCTATAATTTTACTCTCGATCGAATCGAAGAATTAAAAGAAATAAAATGAGCAAAAAACGAGAAGATAATTAATTACATATTTTTATCGTGTATATCAAATTATTTTTTTACACTTGATGAGTACAGCTTCCCTCAGTTTATACTCAAGTATAAAATTATCAATAAAAAAATAATCAAATGAATGAATATTTGTCTCTCTCTCAAACGAATGGCGGTAATTCACACGAAAGCTCTCCTCGATATATTACATAAGCTCATGTTTTCGCATTTAGCCCCCAAACGCGGTGCAGCGCGTGTGTGCGCGCCCGTTACGCAACGACAACAACAACAACACCAACAACAACAACAACAACAACGATCATGTTCACAAAGATGAGTTCATGCTGCATTACTATAAACATGTTCGGGATAAAAGTATAATAAATCTATGTAAAAAAGAGTCATCGGCCTTTACACGCGCTTGGGCTTTTTTAGAATATCGCACTTGTCAACTGTAAGTGTGCAGGAGGATAGACGCGTGTACACGACGTGTCTGTCAATCGAGTTGCAAACGTGCGTAATGTACATTGACTTTTCTCTCGCATTTCTGGGGTCAGGTCAAGCTCTCTTTGTCTCTATCTCTATCTAGTCTAGCTCAAAGTCAATGAACGCAGCGACGATGTATATTAACACGAAGATTTTTGTGCTCGAGAAAAGGAGAGAGAAAAAATTGTCGATTGCTCTCCTAGAGGAATAATTTCGCACGATGGGAGACTGACTCTAGTTTACCATTTGTCTATGGTCGATAGGTAGATAGAGATAGACGATAGAGAGGCTAGTAGAGCTATTTCAATGCGCCTGCAAAAAAACATACACGCGACGAAAAGGAGTCAGTACTCTTTGCAATATTCGCATCGGATTTGGTTGCATGATTAATCGAGCTAACGTGGCTCGCGAGCTTCTCATACACTCGAATACATATGCAGGGATTATAAAGAAACTACTAGCTTTTTCTTCAATACCGATCGATCGACCGATCGTTGCATTATATATTCACGTATGGGTGGCATAAATCTCGCAAGCTCAGCTCTAGGCTCTTATCGATTTTTGATCGGCATTTTCGTCAAATCCCATCTTACGAATTATTTTTCGGCTGTTGATACTTTGTATACTTATCTGCGTGTCTCGTAATCGGTATACTATGTAGCGAAACATGCCAACAAATCGGCTCGATTCTCAAATATACGCGCCTTTATAATCGTCATTACTCTCCCGCTCTCAGATCGTATCGGTAAATACATGAATTATAAAAAAAAAAAATGAAGGAAAGAAAGAAAAAGAAAAGTAACGATCGAGCTTAGCGCGCGCGTATACACGGACACTGTGCAGCACCTGAAGTCTCGAACGTACCTCTCTCGCGGCTAGTCTAACTCTCGTCGGAGGTAAAACGCGGAAGTTGTCGCGCGCGGCAGTGGCTATGCCGCGAATCGATTCCGCATCTCGTTGCATTATATCCGACGTGTAGCTAGCTAGAGCTCGCCGAGTGAAAGTATATTACTATCAGCTCGGGCGGCGGCGGCGGCGTCGCTCGGTGTGTTTCCACCGCCGCTGCTGCTGCACAGGAGTTACAGTATATATAGCAGCTATACTAAGAGAATGGCTTTCCCTGCGAACGAGCGAGCTGCGAAGCTCTAGGCCTGGGCTCTGTGTGCAGTACTCTGTGCAGCACTCACGGTCTCGGCAACGTGACACGCTACTCGCCAGGGGTTTCTTTTGTTATTTCTCTCTCTCTCTCTTTCTCTCTCTCTCTCTCTCTCTCTCTTCTCTCTCTCTCCTCTCTCTCTCTCTCTTCTCTCTCTCTCTCTCTCTCTGCGTCGTCTCGGCGCTCCCGCCCGCGCCAGCCTGTCTATGTATGTGTGTGTGGGTTTGTGTTTGTATCGTAGCATGCACTTAAACACACGCACGAATCTGCTCCTGGCACACAAGCTCGCGTCGCGATCGATCGTCCTGCATATGATGTGTACGAAGGCAGCGAGATATTATAAGCTGTGTAACTCGTAAATACACGTAATACCCTGCATCCGCGGGATCCCGATTTTGCGCTTTATATACCTTTGGGTGTGTGTGTGCAAGCACTGCAAATTATGGACTGTGTCGAGAGCCTAAGAGCAAAAATGGTACCTTGGTAAAAATTGTCAGTATCAATAATGAACTAATGATCAAACAATTGTTTTTGAAATTGAGGTTGGATTGTTTATGGCAATTTTTTTTGTTTCAGTTGATCTTAAATATATTGCGCACATTTCGAATAACCAAAATTTAATTATTTTAAAAAATTTAGACCAGCCGCTTTGAATACGATAGTACCACTTTGAGCATAAATAGATATATCATATCTTTACCGCTAGATGGCGAGTACCTGCGCATCTGTAAATCTGCAAGTAGCAGCCAAAATGATTGTATACGTTGAAGCAGGATTTGAAAACATATTGAACAGAATACGTTATATTTGGACAATTTAAAATGTTTTAATGTACATAACCATTAACTTCAGTTCCAATAATGTTGCAAATATCAAGCGCATTTTAAATGATTCGAAAAAACAATTCAAATGTTTTCAAACATTTATACTAGTGTCTAGCCACTTTAAATACGACTATACAACTTTAGGCCATCACCATTAGATGGCGCCCACTACATTTATCTGTAAATCTGCTACTGAAGTGACTAAGTAAATCTTAGTATGTAAGACCAAAGTATGTTTATAAATAACAAGGGGCACGAATTTTATATTATCAAAAAATGATCATTAAAAATCAAAAAAAAACCTCGAAAATTATATGACTATTGTTGAAGAAAATGTTTCACTTTTCTTTCATATACGTACAGTTCTAATAGCCCTTTTATATTCAAAAAAACCTTTGATTCAGTCTAAAACTAGCTAAAAATTTTGAACATTTCAATAAGAGATCGTCGAATCATTACTTCGTGTCTGTCAATGAGATACAACTATCGCAGAATCGACGATGTGCGATAATCGGCATACGTTACCACTGCTATACACGAGCTTGCATGTAACTAGGCTCGGTTACAGCGAGAAAATCAGAAACATTTTGTTGGCTTTTATATCAAAAATTTGATTTTTATGGTCATTGAATGTCGTTGATGAAATTGTAAATAAAATTTTGCGAATGAAAAATTCAAATAGTATTGAAGAACGAAGATGAGTAAACTCACATCTTTACACGTTCCTGACTGACCGCTAGATGGCTTCAAACTAGTTGACAAGAAACCACCATATAAAGTAACAAGGTTTATGAATTATATGTAGCATAGACTGGGTTTTCTAACATAATTTTTTGTTATTTCGGAAAATAATTAATAAAGATCAAATTTGATCTTGAAATCCGTTTCTATTAATAAAAAAAGTCGATCATCGTTAGAGTCTAACTACCCCTACCTATAGGTCTCAAGCCGGCGCTTGAGCTAGTGATCAAAGTTTGGTAAATTTTCACTTTTTCATCTCTTCACAACTGCTTTGCATGCTTATGCGACTGTGCTTTTGATGATACAGAAAATCAGAAAACTCGTAACAGCAATTAATTGCTGGATAATCAGCGCGGAAGCCAATATGTCACTGGCATGGTCGTATAAGCATACAGAGAAGTGGCGAAGAGATGAAAAAGTGAAAATGTTGCAAATTTTGGTCACTAGTGATAGTAAACCACACTAACTTGTATCAAGAGGTGTGCGGTAGCCCTCACTAGCCAGCGGAGCATAAAGAAAAATTATGAAAAAATAAATTAGTGTCAAGGATTATATGTTAATAAATGTACTGTTATAAGTCCCTCTGATACTTGTCGGTTGACTTTAACCAATGCGCACGCAAAGTACCGCGACCGACCGCTAGATGGCTTTTTACTCCTTCGCTTGAGCCAGAGCTTGGGCTTGGGCCTGAGCCTGGGCTTGAACTTGAGCCACATCTTAAGCTTCGGCCTGGGCCTGGCCTGAGCCCGGACTTGAACTCAATTCTACTATAATGGCCGGTGTAATATTGTATCGAATAAAAATTGCAAATCTGCTCGATATCGTTCGACGATTAACGTTATAATATTTTGAACGAGAACTCGCGCGCCGAGAATGTACCACGAGCGATACACATATTTTATTTTATTTTTTCTCTTAAATATATATATATATAAAAATAGCTCGTACACGCACGTGTGTAGGCAAGCGCGGAAAAATGTAATTGCGCCCGATATTTTATACACACACATACATTGTTTTATACACATACCTATACGCGGCGGCCTGCCTCAATCGAGCGTAACGACATTTACATTTTAATCGGACGTGCCTCGATGCGCGTATATTAAATATATATCCCCGCGAGTTTTATACCTTTATCTTTCGACTTGGTACATGTACTCGCGCGTGTAAGCTCCCAATACAGCTGTGGGTGGCAGCGGCGGCTCGGTACACATTCCTTCTTTCTTTTTTAATATATTTATTCGTTTTCCCGCGCTTGTGTTTTTCCTTCGCGATTTGGGTGACGAAAAAATATAGATATCAGTGCGCGCGTGCTTCGTAATATCGAGAGCGGTGTAAGTGCGGAGAGAAAAGACGAACGCGTAAACGAGTACGCATATATTTTATACTTCTTCGTTCTTTTATATTTCTTTATATTCGGCGAAATCACATATGTGTATTTGTATCAAAGTAGTCTCGCATCGATGATCAGTCGCAACTCGACGTACAGCAGCGCCTGCACGTCGACTTTCTTTCTCTCTCTTTTTGTCAAGTACGCATTTATTATATTATATTATATGTACGTCTCGTCGCAACGAGAGCTTCGTATACAAATGCCCGCATACGTGTGTATCGCTCTCCAAATAGGTTTCTTTCGTCCCCATAAACTCCAGAGCTTTTGACGAGCTGTGTTCGATAAGTACTTGCAAGCTCGAGTTCAATAATGGCTCACAGTGTATCCACATAGCTTCTCGTCGATATGTACGTGCACACAACTTGTCATGCACAGTTGTTGCCTCGACTCGATCCCGCGATTCACGTGGCAATCCACGCGATCGGAGCACAACTTCGAGCCGCTGCGATCCTCCCGCCCTGTCCCCTCCCATCCGCCTGCCCACCTGCTCGCCGCCGCGCAAAAAACTTCTCCTTTTTTTTTTGTTTAAAGCGCGCGCAACACGTGGCTGATATGTACACATATAACACATGCCTTGACAACAACCCATATAAACGTATACGTTTTAAATATATAATATATTGTGCATTCCGCAGCCGAAGCTTTCCATAAAAGTGTGTACGTGCAGTACGAATTGCTGGCGTGGAATATTTTCAGGTGCCGAGCACATGAACTGGCTTGATGATGATTTCTTTTTCCTTTTTTTTTTTTTTTCATTTATCGTTCAACATTTATATCTGCTCGCGAGCGAAATAGCAGACACAACATTCTGCTCACACATACAGAAACACGCACAAACGACGATCGTCGTCAAGCGACTCGCGGCGTGTGAATATTATGCAATTATAACCGAGAGCCGCGCTAATAATTATTATATATATTGCGGACTGTAATAGGTCGCGCGGAGATTTAATGAACGTCGCGCGTGGTGCATTCGCGTAGTTTTACTGCCCAAGTCTCTCTCTCTTTCTCTCTCTTTATAACGTAGTTGCGAGTGTGCCATTCAACCATCGCATCTTACGGCTTTTTATATATATTTTTGCCTCGTAACGACGTCGGGCTTTATCGAGTAGTTTTTCCAAACGCCGAAGTACGTTAAACTGCAGTTGTGGGTGGACGCGATTCACGCAAAGTTATATTATATATTTAAGCGTGGAAAAAAAGAGAAGAGAGAAAAAAAAATTATAATACCCTGATTTACTCTTTGCATGCGATCGGCGGCGGCGAAGGACAGCGGATACAAGTACACGCGATGATCGCCGTGTCTCTTTTCTCTCTCTGTCTCTCGTGGGAGAGACGATTTGCGATTTCCCGGCACATCGTGCGTATGTACAACTCGCAAAGGCTATATTGTTTTCTGAATCGTACAGAGAGAGAGAGAGACTAGATTATTATCCCAACGACAGCTCCGCGACGCTGCGGCGATGCGATGCGATCGCGCACGAAGGACATCGTATATAGTGTGCTCGCCGCCGCTTGCTTAGAGACAGATTATAGGCTTTTCATTCGCTCGCGGTGCATTATTTTTCGAAAATATACACGCGTTATATGTGCGTCACGGCAACGAGAAAAGTGTCGAGCTTTTCGTCGTACATCGAATCTATTTTTTTTATTATTTTTTTTCAAATCCGATGTGGTAATATGTGATGTAAAAAAAAAATTTGAGGTGAATAAACGCCGGCTACGAGACACTACCGCAGACACGCGTGTCTATTACCGAATCATCGCATTCGGTTATATTAGCTGCGCGAGCGCCAACGGCACACAACGATCAGATCATCATCATCACATCGTTACATCGTAGCTGCGAGGCACTTGACGAGTCTGTTGCTACTCCGAAGCTCGCGTCGTGCGATAATACTCAACTCTCGGTTACACGATTCGTGATATATATACCTACTTTTTTTTTTGCTGTAATCACATTATCAGCTGTGCTGCTACTGCTGCTGCTGCTGCTGCTGCTGCTGCTCGGTGGCATGACGTTAAAATTTTTCATATATACGCAGTGAGAAAAAAAAATGAGCGGCATCGATAAAACGTAGTAGCTGTATCGCGATCGACGCGATTTGTAAACAATGGCGAATTTTTTTCATGGGGAAAAAAGCTCTGATGGTGGAAAACAAATTACTTGGCGTGATGCAGCGAGTTTTCATTTCTGATAAGTATTGAAGTGATTATTGTGCTGAATGAAAAGTTGACGAAGAAAAGTATGGAAATCTCCACCCTTACTGCGGATAAATTGAAAAAAAGCTTCCTTTTTTTCTAGTTCGCTATCGAGTCTCGCTCTTAAATTTTTTTTCCTTATCAAAAATCAACTTGACACTCTATTGCTTGACGGCTATATACTAGTGAAGTAATAACACACGTAGTATCGATAATTTACCGCGGAGCGAGACACAATAATATAAATATATACACACATACACACACACACAGTGATGTGGGAAAGCGCAGTGACTCGGCTCAAGCGCTCAGATGATTAGGCGCTCTCCGAAGCTACGCAGTATATATAGGCGAGCGAATTGCAGCGCACATCATCATCGTCATCCTCATCATTGTAGATGTGTGTATGTATGTGTGTGTGTGTAAGTGTGTGTTTTGTGTCCGAGCTTCGTCCGGTGTCCTTGTAGCTCGCGCGTCGCATGCGCAGCAACACGTGAAAAACTTTGTGTATCTGCGTGTGTAGTACTGCACTTTGACGAGCTTCGGCAGCTACTACACATACATATAGACCAAATTGGCCCGATAGATCGCGACTAGATAGGCTACCTATATATACATTTTCTTTAATGAGAATGAAAAAAAAACCACTGCGACGACAAAAAAAAACTGACTGACTGGAAGAAAATTATTACTATACCGATCGATCATTTCCTTAATATAGCCTCTGCTGCGCTCGCATGCATGCATGCACGCAGATAGATCAGAGATACATTGTAAGGTTCTAATAGCTGCCCGCGATGGAGTGCTTAGTTTTTCATAGCTCAATAAAAAATACATATTAATACTTTTTTACATTCGAATGCCTCCATTCGCCTCGTCGTTATTTTTATTATTATTTTTTTTTACGATTATTATTATTATTTCTCTTCGGTTTTTTTTTTTTTTTTTTTTTTTTTTTTTAACGATGATACATTTTGTAACGCCAAGCGCGAGCCATTCACAATGCGTATAAAACGCGCGCGTATAGTAATAAGCGATGCAATAATATAAAACGTATATAGCGTAGCGCGCGCGGAATATCGCACATTTCTATTTAAATATCGAGGCATTTTTGCATATATTTCCCTCTTGTACGCGGATCGCGTGTACGTACTGCGTAGCTCTACTGCTGCTGCTCCCGCGTGAAAATGAAAAATTGAAAAATTTATAGATTTATTATAAAATGCGCGCCGTTAATGCATGGATTCCCGCAGCGATCGTGAAAAACTTCGATTTGCAAAGAATGTATCATTATAATGAGAAATTTTGAAATTCATCCTCGTCGATCGTATACACAGACGCGCGTATAATAAATAAATAACGCATGCAGCAGCTATTAGCCACCGCGTTTGCGCGCGCCAAGCTTTTTTTTAGTCACCTGCACGCGCGTGCGCCAACGATCTTTAGTAACAAAAAAATAGTTATGATAATAAAAAAAATAATAAAAGGAAAAGTAGACATCATCATCCTATTTTCTTATCTATCTTTCTCGTGTAGCGTGTGCGCAATATATTGCAACAAAATCTGTATAATCCACTTTTTTTACCTCGATATCGAACCGTTTATCCTGCGCGCTTGTTTTTGCGCGCGCGCCTGTAATATCCCATTAAGAATTTGTTTGCCGCATCGAGTTTTTGTGCTGTTATTGCGATTTATTCGTACTTCGTATACTGATTCATAATCGTCGAGTCTTGTATGATATAAAAATAGGACTTTTCTCAATGGCAACACGCAATGCTCCATAGGTTGACAGCTGAGCTTTACCACATAGTAATATACATATTCACACACGTAAAGCACACATATATATACGAAACGTCCCTTATCTTACCAACGCCTTACATACAGCCATCGACGCGCGCGGGCAATGAAGTCATTCATGCGAAATATTATAAATCGGGGCTCGATCGACCTTGTCGCTGCGTCGAGGGTTCGCTCGATAAGCTCGTGGCTCTTTTCATACATCGTATGCGTCGCACGACTTTCTTTATGGTTTATTTTTTCTCACTACGTTCGCAGCCAGGCACACACACACACACACACGAGACGATCGAAATTGTTGCGCGTTTCGCGTGAGTGAAAAGCTCTCTTTTTCTGGACAGATATACAGCATGTACTTTTCGAATCGATATTCAACGTAACACAGATCGGAAAAAGCAATTATCAGTTACAATACGTGTATCGAATGTAAGAATCTGTCTTTATCTGTACTACAAGCCGATATTGCGAAAAAAATCCTTCACTCTGTGGTAAACTCTCTTTCTCCATTCCAAGGGAATATCGCGCTCGATTAGCATATACTAATCATATTATAAACGAGCTGCAGCTGCGCGCGATCATCGCAAGCTTCACTGGCTAATGGACTTTCCTCGTAAAGTAGGTGAAAACGGCGCCTTTAGCCATATCGCGCACGCACACACGTACGCGCACTTTTACACTCGCACTAACTCGCCTTGTACGTGCATACATTATTAAACAAGGATTCGCACACGAAACATATATACCTGCTCTCGACGATCGGCACCGATTAAAACATATGCGCGGCATGCGGCTCGTGTGGCACGCGCGCACCACTCGTCTACCGGCGGACTCTCGCTGCAAGTATAGATCGCGCAAAATTCCTAATACGATGCGGTAACTCTGCGCGTGTACACAGTACCTTTCGTAAAAGTCGCGTTTATAATAATGGATTCTCTCCGTCGTGAGAATGTACGCGCGTAGAAATGGGAAAGAGTATAAATGTCGCGTCTGAAGAGAGAGAGAGAGAAATTGATCGTTAAACGGCTTCGCGCGGGCTTGACGTCGATGCTGCTGCACGCGCGTAAACGAACGAGGAATAGATCTTCGTTACGCGCGGCAGAGAGTGTCAAACGCGCGTCACTGTATAACACAATGACAATATACGAACGAATCATCTATACGCATGTGCTTGTAAAGCGAAGTGAGAATATATATATTTTCTATACTGCATTCTCATTGATGTTCGCCGTCGTCGTTTTTTTTCTTCTTGAGAGCTTTTTAACTTATTTATATAAATAAAGACGTTTGCGGATGATCGCGTGTAGTGCGCTCGCGCGCATTGCTCGCGATCACTCGGGGCTGCGATCGCGCGACAGAGATCTTGTAATTTCGCGTGCCGTCGTCGAATACAAAAAAAAGAAGACTGAATTAATTCAGCGTCAACGAGATATCACCTGTAGCAGCAGCAGCAGCAGCAGCAGTAGCAGCACAGCCAACGAGTCTGTGGAGCAGCGAAACGTTGACGAATGTCAACAATTTTTTCCTTTTTTTTCCTCTCATTTTTTTGTCGCTCCGCCTTATACATTGGCTCGTTGATTCACTCGATTCGATTCACAAGACGAAAAAAAAAAAATTGTAAAAACTCGCCGCGTGATCTCGGGCAAAACACTGCGCGCATGCCATGCCTCGGTCCCGCGGAGATCGTTAAATTCTTTGGCAGATTAACGCAAGACTCGTATATTATGACTAGCACTTGACTCGCGAGCGCGTATGCGACAGCGTCGATCTCGTTGCGCCGAGAGCACTGCGTATAACCTGCGCACGATTAATCTGAATATTTGATTATTTTATATGGTGTTTATGGCTTACTAACGAGCTCGCGATAAATCTGCGATCTTGCATACGCAGGCGCGTATCTACGAAGTAATGCAGCGCGTCGATATATATATAAAGTAAACATTAAGGCGCGCGCGAAATTTACGCGCATTTTTTCCACATTACGCTAATGGCACACGGCATTTTTACAATTTCGAGGATAATTGCGCCGCGCTAATATACAATAACGATCGCAGAAAAAAAATCGGTAACACTCGCAGTACTTAAAACGGAGGGGGAGGGGCCGAATGCTGCTGCTGCTTCGGTGATCAGAATATCGACGGATTATAAGCGATACCGGTCGAATGATTCACTACTGCGAGTCCGCTAGACAAAGTGTAGCTCGTGGCTAATTTTTTTTGCTGCCACTGCTGCTGCTGCTGCTGCTCCTTTTCTTTCTTGCAACTAATAAAAACGATATTTTTATAACTGGAATTCGTCGCGGCTGTGCGCTGCTGCTGCACCGGCGATGAGTAAGCTTCGCTCGAATCTAAGTATGTATGTACATACGAAACGCGCGGCGGCACGAGCGTCAAAAAATATGTACCCCGCTACACATCGTGTGACGAACTAGTTGTGTTGCCTTTTTTATTTTTCGATATGAAAGGCAAGAAAATAAACGTTTCGATGCAAAATTCACACCATTTCGTGCATGAGAAATCGTACGATCTCTTTAGCATATATACGATCGATCTTCTTGCTTGCTGCTGCGAGCACGCGGCTCCACGCGCGCGTACACGTATAAACAAATGCATGCGCATAAGCAATCGCGAGTCGACGGCAACTATGTATATATATCTGTGCGTTGCGCTAGTCGGCGCAATTTTTCGGTCTTTTTCGCGCGAAATGTATAAATGCCACCACCACGTGTTTGCACGAGCCTCGTCCAAGCCGATCGCGTACACGCGTGCTCGTGACTCGATGCTCGCGAGCTAGCAGAATCGTCTCTCGATATAGCTGCTTTACTATAGCCGCGCAGCTTGCACGCATATATTTTATCGTAGCGCAAAAGCAGCCAAGACAGTTCAAGGTAAGTTAGTCGGAGTGTGCGTGGTGTGTGCAGCCGTGTATGCAGCTCTCGTATAGCTCTCATGTATAATAGGCAATGTGTGTGGCTGGTTGGCTTGCGCGTTTACGCAAATGCGAAAAAAAAGCGCGCGCCGAGAAGTGCGTGTGCATTTATATATATATATATATATATAATTGGCAATGGAAAATATGTGTGTGTGTGTGTGTCAAGAGAGCATCGGGACGATATAAGTGCCGTGCAGCAACATAAACTGCTTTTGCACTATATATAATTCGATTTTACATATTTAAATGCTATACGTAATGATATAGTGGACGATGATGATGATGAATTGTTGAACGTACTATGTATCATACTCGATAATTCAATTCTGTCTCACGTCTGTAATAAAGCAGAAAAATTTCGTCCTATTCGAAAGCGAAAAAACTTTAGATCCATGTGTATCAAGAGGTGTAGAAGCTTGCGAGACTGTGCAGTGTGGCGCTTGCAAAGAGTCAAAACTAGCGCCGCCCATCTGCGAACTCGCGCGGTAGTTGTGCACGACTCTTCCTGCTATGTGGCGCGCGCCGTACAATATACCGCCCGTTGAGCACAGCGCGTGCGATGGAAATACAGATATACAATATAACGGTACGGACTTTCTCCGTCGATAACTTACCCGAATATGAACGGCCCCACTATACTGCCGCTACGTCATTTACCGACCAAGTTTCTCAATATACAATATCGCCCTGATAAATTCGTTCGACTACAATCCGTCAATTCATACATTTGCCTATATTGAACGATGAACCGTTGTACACTCCTATTACACTCTCGTCGTTCAGCGTTATTATTTTTTCATTCGCTCGCTCGCAAATATAAATCGATTCGTCGATTGACAGTAGCAGTACTCTCGTCACGCCGAGACACTTATATACACAGGTACCTATACTTACTCGAGTGCAAATATTGCAATAGCCACACACGAGCCCTCCGCCGCCGAAAGAAGAGAATCGATACGCGAGGCACACGTCGATACGTAGGGTCGGTATATAACGGCATATAAACGCGATCATCTTGACGTCATTCGTTGTGTACGTTATATGTATAATGTAAGCCTCTGCTGCATCTACGCGAGGAGCAGCTTTCGTTTTATACTTTAATGCTCAGTACGTACATCTGTGTGTCGAGTGTGTGTAAGTATGTACACATGTGCATACCGTACATACACACATGTGCTCATGCTGCTGCTGCTGCTGCTGCTGGCGTAGTAAGCGATGCGAAACGTCATACCGCACCGAGCTATAAAACGCGCAAGAGAAGAGACCAGAGGTCCGCCCGGCGCGAGACGCGTCACGAGTTTCCGTGCGCGTGCATAGATATACAGCGAGGAAACTGCATTAGACCAAAAGCTCATCCGAGCTGAGAGCTTTTATTAATGAATCGAAATGCGTGTTCGTGTGTGCCTGTGCATGTGCACTAGGCAGCAGCTTGCCCCTATATATATATATATATATATACGTAAATATATGATCGAGTATTGCGCGTTTCTCGTGCGTGACGTCGGTTACTCGCGGTAAGTCGATTTTTTTCTTTTCGTCGTAGCGCGAGCTTTTTAATAATTAAAGCTTCGCGGTTTTTTGGCCTTTCTAAAAAATTTATGTGTACAAGATATATCTCTCGACGCAGTGGAATCAAATTAGTATACGCTAGAGATAAGGCGACTTCTCCCCCGAAATGACTCGACGACTTTTGGGGACACAAAAACTTCTTCGAGATAATATAATTTTCTTAAGCGAACAAGTGTCTCATTATCTACACGTCGCAGCAGCTGATTATCGAAATCATAATCGTACACGCATAGAACCAGTTGAAAAACTATTTTATAGAAGTCATCCGCTCGAAGTGTATAAGCTTTACGATCGTTGACATTTCATATTTTCATCAAGTGTCAACACGCAACCCATACACACACAGCAGCAGCAGCAGCAGCGAGTCGTCGTATCGAGTGCCCCCTCCTTTTAAAACGCGAGATTTATGTAAAAACACTTGTTCGCGCGTCGTCTCCCCATAAAACGATCTCCTCTCGCGCGCGAGTATACGTCCTCACCTCGTGCCTGATTTTCTGTACATACATAATAAGCAAGAGAGTTGGTCACACACAGCAAAAAGAAATAAATTATTTTCAAATGCGAAATAGTCATCGGGCAGGCGGAAGTAATACGCGTAGAGAGTAGCATCAGCTGCTTGCGCGGAGCTTCGAAGTTTCTATAGATAAATTTTCGTGTGTGTACCGCGGCAACTTCTCTACTATACATTTCAAGCGCGGCGCGCAGTACATAGAACACAAGTAGAAGCAGTGGAGACTCTATTATAGACTCCGCGAGATATGCCTGTCGAGGGCAAAATTTATGCTCGAGTTCGTTTACGGACTTTTCTATTCTATATATATACGATGTTACAGTGCTTGGACTTGCCTTGCTTGCTTACGCGCGCGAGAAAGAGAGAGAGAGAAGTTGATTGTTGTCGTTTTTAGGCTAAATAAATAGTTTTTGTGCTTTTCGCGGACGCGCGGGGACTCACATATATATTTCATTCACTATATTTTTAGACACTGCTTTACTCTACAGTGGGGGTGGTCAAACTCGGTGGTTTCCCTAAAGTTATAAATATATATCTCGTGTGTGTGTATATTAATAAAAATACAAAAATGATTCATGTCCCATTGTGTGCAGAAAAATATCACCTCATAGGTATATACGTGTGACTATTTTTGACTATAATTGATGCGCCCCCTTTTGTATATAGTAGCCGAACTGATAGTCGCTTATTTTAACACGAGCGGTATATATCGTTACGTATATTATGCATAGCTTCGTCATCGCCCCTAGTAACCAACGGTAAATAAAAACGATACACCCCTTTCCTTTTTTTTTTGTTTATATACATCGTTACAAGGCGCGCGCGCGTTTCGACACGTACTTACAATTTCGCGGTCTCCGTGGATTTTTAATTTTTTTTTTTTTTTAATTTTTTTTTCCGAATCAAGAGCTTTTCTCGGGTTTTCCAAATTGTCCGACGTCGTGTGAAGAAAGACAGAGATGACGAAGAAAACGCCGAAATTCGAGGCGCTGATAACCAACGCGATACGCAGGCTGCAGGCGGCCCAGGGCTCCACTGCGAGCGAGATCGCCCGCTACCTGAACAAGGAGTACGACATCGGCGGGCCCGAGTTGAGACGTCAGATACAGCTGACCATCAGGCGCGGCGTCAATTACGGCATACTCCAGCGATCCAAGAGGTAATCTCTGCCCCTATACGAAATCCCACCGAGACATGTATAACCGTAAAATCGAACCCACAGAGGCTACGTGACATGCGACCACAACATCCCCGACGTGGATCCGGAGGGCATGCGGGAGTGCACGATGAATCGACGCGGACGCAGCCGCGGACGTCGTCACCGCGGACACTCGCGCAGTCGCGGCCGCAAAGGCATGAAGAGCCGCGCGGGTGGCCGGTCTCGCGCCGGACGCAAGAAGAGACTGGCCCGCAGGGGCGCCATCAGGCATCGACGTCGCCGAGTCATGACCACGAAGAGACGGACGAGAAGCAGGGCCGCCTCGAAGATGACCAGGAGACGAGTCAGGGCCGAGGAGGTCGCGGTGAAGAGACGCAGGAGGAGACCGGCGAGCGCGAGCAGCAAAATGCCGCAGCAGGAGCCGCCCTCGCCGAATCAGCGCCAACAGAGCCCGGGCCAGGGCCAGGGCCAGCAGCGCAAGAGGACGCCGTCCAAGAGCCCGACGAGGAGCGACGAGTATCAGCAGCATCCACAGCAGCAGCGTCATACCTGTCACGATCATCACGATGACTCGTGAGCTCTCTCGCTCGATCAAAAAAAAAAAGAACAAAAAGCTCGGCAGCAGCGGAGAAACGCAGCTTTTTTTTCATCAACCACTTTGATCCTCGTGTATCATCTCTTGTAACGCCTTGTCTTGCTTTATATTGAATTTTTTTGCTCTCTATCCTCCTCCTCTCGTGTAAACAATTCATCTCTCCCATGATTATACGTAAATCGTGCTTGTAAGTGTGAGTTTTTTTTGTCATTTTGCGTTCGAGCGCGGAAGAATATATTATTGATGCGGAGTGTGTCTTTTGAAATCTCGTGTACACGCATACGTCGATAAAATCGAAAGGGCAAGAATCTACATTTCCGAGCCAGCAGCACAGAAGAGAAAGAGACAGACAGCAGAGAGGAGATAGCTGCAGCTCTAGTAGCGACAAATCCGGCCCTGGCTTGCGACTACGACGAAGAGAGCCGGCCTTGCTTTCAGCGACAGCAGCAGCCGCAATGGAGCTAATGATAGTCATCGCTAATGATGCTTCGCATACTCGCTCTCACTACATATATATATTTATATATATATATAATTTTATATATATACCTATATAGCAACGCCGCACAATGGCAGAGAGTAGAGAGAGAGAGAGAGAGAGAGCGAGAAAAGTATTCGTGTAACTACCAGTAGCAGCGTCGGCAGCAGCAGCGGTGGCACTCGTGCACACACGTACGAGAGAGTGACCAGTATAGGTACCTACACACAGAGCCGTGTACTAGTACAGCGTACGTAGTAGAGAGCCCGAGAGATAGATAGATAGAAAGAAGAGAAGTTGACGGCGCTGAAATGACGAATGACGAGACGAGGTATATATTTATGGATGTGCGTGAGCTAGCTAGACACGACGATGCGCCTCGACACACGCTGTCGAGTGCGCTGTGCCTTTGCGGCTCTGTGGCCAGTGAGCTTTTTTCTGCTGCTGCTGCTGCTGCTGCTTACTACTATTATTATTATATTCTTTGCGTTGCTTTTAGGGAGTACATTTTTTTTTGGTGAAAAGAGAGAAATGAAAAGTAGGTGACCGCTTACTAGAGGGGTAGTAAAAGATATCGGTATGTGTGTGGAAAAGGGTATAGCCAACCCCCCAAGGAAGGAAGTCGTCGTAAAAACCAAAGTCGCATAAAAGCTCGCGAAGAGATAACCTCGGTATCCACGAAAAGCTCCTCGATATCTCGCCTTAATAATTTACGATTAACACCGTGAACGGGAAGAGCAGCAACACAAGTGCGCGGCGTACATAATATATAATAAAGTGACAATCAGCAGCAGCAGCTTCTTCTTAATCTTACTGTCCTTCTCTCGATCTCTCTCATTTTCGCGACACATGCACGTATAGAGAGTGAGGCGCGCGCTTGCTTGTGTAGCTTTAATATCTTCTCAGGAAGCGTGCGACTGACTTTTTCTGGCTCTCAGCCAGGTTAAAGTTTTCTCTCTCTCTCTCTCTCCGAGCTGAGAATGAGAGAGAGAGAGAGAGAGAGAGAGAGAGAGAGAGAGAGAGAGAGAAGCGCGTCCGTTATATGTGTGTACGGTGCAGTGTAGCAGAGACACACGTACACACACACATAGATGAGTTGGTCGTCGTCGAGTTTGCACCGAGCTTGAACGCAAGGTTTTTCGCGCGCTGAGTGAAACTCGAGTCTTAATGTGTGCATATATGCGCGCGCTAGTGTCACGCTTTTAAAGCAAGAATAAGACCAAAGTTAATCGTATATATGCCATACGTATGGATTGCCAAGCTGTCGCTGCCGCGGCGCGTTTCAAGATGCATGAATGAACCGACGTAAAAATTAAGAGAGAAAACTTGTGCTGCTGCCGCTGATGCACTTCACCGCTGTTATGCTACGTGCACACATTCGACCGCTGCAGTGTGTCTATCTCTATGCACGCGTATAGAGCGGCGCAGGTGAGATGCAAATTTAGAAATTGAAACGTTCGATTTGGCAACGTGCGTGGTAACGAGTCGAGAGTGGTGAGGCTATATTATCAACTGTGTATGTATAATGAGGTAGAGACACACAGAGGCGGTCCGTACAGCGGAAAGCCAAAGCACCCGTGTTTTTGTTGTCATTATTGTCGAATGCAAATTTTTCCGCAACTGCAATGTCTCTGAGACGACAATGTTGTGGACAGAGTGTATGTGTGTGTGTGTGCGCGCGCGCGCGATTCAATTACTCAACTTGCGAGTTCAGCGAACGAGGCTTGTGAGTTTCATGTTAAAGTTCCAAAAAAAGCTCACTAACTCGAAATCGGAGTTAAGGGATTATAATCACATAGAGGCTTGTTATGTGCCTCTTAAAGCTTTTTTAAATATGTACTCGTGCGGCTCGATCAAACGTCACCTCGAATTTTAATTGTTAGCGTTGGCTCGTGAATTATGCTCGCATATGCGCTAAACGAGCGACAAATCGGCGCTCTCTTTTCACTCATTAGAATTTCATAAGGAATAATGAAGCGTATACTGTATGTGCGTTCATGAATCTGTAATATCGGAAAAGGAAGGCACAATTTTTTTTTCTACTTTTTTTCATTTGCAAGTTGGCTTCCGAAACCTCGGCACGTATACTCGCGATTTCATTTTTTTTCTCTTTCTCTCTCTCTCTCTCTCTCTCTCTCTCTCTCTCTCTCTCTTGCCTTTTTGAAATTCTATTTTACGCTCAACTTTCGCAAACACATCCTCGGGGGTGCTGATCTTCTTACTTCGCGCTCGCAGCAGTGAAAGTTAATTGGTTTAAACTACGAGCTACGTGCGCAGCAGTGGCAACTACATTGGAGTCATTTTTTTGTGCACGGGTAAACGAACGAAGATGTCTTTATGAGCATTTGATTTTGACGCGAGAGATCGAATATTAAGCCGGAAGTTCATCGGCTCTTTTCGACTCGTAACCACGCCGGCTAGTAGCAGTGGTAGTTTGTGTTTGTGTACTATACACATCAACTTCGTTGCTATCCACCACTGCCCTGCACCGCTGCGAAGATGAAGCCGTATGAATTTCTTTGCGGGTCGTGTCCAGCGAGGCTTCTTAAACTTCGCGCGACTCGACGCGAATGACCCTTAATAACAATTCTGAACTTAATATTATACATATATTGCCGCCGCCGCCGGCACATACAGTCATCGTCGTCGACGTGCTTAAAGAAGAACAATCGGATCTTTTTTCGAGCTTTCGCGTATTATATCGTACGTATAATTATTTTCAGCTTATCGGTAGAAGACAGTGATTGATCCCGTCTGCATACACGTATAGCAGCACAGCATGAGATAGGAGTTTGAGTATAGACATCTTTTCCTTTTTTTTTTATAGCAATTAGCACTGCTCTTTTGTGTCGTGGAATAATTTATCGATAAAGGCCAGACTTCCATACAAGCTTAAAACGCTGTAGTGTGTATGTACGTGTGTATACGCGTGCAATAATGCATCGTAATGCAATAAACTCGCGTTCGCGAGCGTGGCACAAGACGAGCACAGAGCCGAGAGAGTGAGGAAAGGCAAAAAAAATTGAGTTTCTGGGAAAAAAAGAGTGGAGGAGCCGCGACGCGATAACAATAATAATAATAATAATCACGTCATTATCGATGTACGGTAGCATGGACAAAAAAAAATCAATCCCAGACGCACACGTACACACACTGAGAGGCTGTCTGGGACTGTGAAAAATCATACACGAAAAAGTATCGACGTGGATTATTAATCAGAGGAAGAGATATGTATATAAGGTCGACGAGACGCGATGACGTTTCAATTATTGTACACACACGTATTATACGTAGCAATCACGATTATAAAATATGCTGCACGTCCGGCTTTGCAACTAATAAAAAAAATATATACGTGGAGAAGATTATAGCTTAAAAGTGACGAAGGAATAGATAGAGAGAGAGAGAGAGAGGCTTGTCCCGCACTCGGTGCATCGCATCACACACATACACGTCAGAGGAGGAGAAAAAAGGTATTGGCTTCGTAAGGATTCGCGAATATGCGCGTTTCATCGATCGCGACTTGATATCATCGTTGTCGCGTCGTTGCGATACGTATTATAATATACGTCACCAACACGTGGAGCAACAGCAGCAGCAGCAGCGGCCGCAGTCGCAGAGCCAGTTGGCAAATCGAATTTATATATGTATATTTATTACATTATCGCCGCCGCCGGTTTTATAATAGCTGACTAATTGTGACGCGAGAATCGTCGTCGCGTGTTACACCGAAAATTTTCGTGCGTGAGTATCACATGTGTATATTTTTGCCGTGCTTTCTCAAATAATAATTCTTCGTTCCTCTCCTCTTTTTTTCCTTTTTTTTATCTAATCGTTAAAATTGATTACAATAACCGTGACACAGTCTCGAATGGGTAAAAATTCTTTCATATTGTATATTATACTACTGTAATGCGGCGTGCGAGGAGAGCAAATTATACCGTTACAGTTCAGCGAGACGCTTCTCGCAATCGTATTATTTATTTTTTTACCCATTACATTATTTTGCTTCTTCTACTTTTATTTTTTTTATTTTGATTTATTACACTCGAGTCTGATCGATCGAACGAGCTCCACTTTATATTATTATATTTTCGCTGTGTTAAATCGCTGTGACTAATTTTTCGAGGCCCGCCACTTCAAAAACTCTCGAATGTATTATATGTGTGTGTACACATTATCGCGTATATACAATAACGCACGTGTAATATATTTCGCTTTCATTCACTAATTGTCGAGCCGGCGAGGTGCAAATTGGCTGAGCCAAGCTCGAAGAGAGAGAATCTGAGCGCGACTGCAAATTGAAAGTGCATACTCCGGGTCTCGTGTGTGCACGCATACATTTTTTTCTCCCTCTTTCTTTCGTCTTGTTATTTCGAATTCTCATAAACGATAGATTTTCAAAATCACTTCGTAGCTGTGTATTATATACTGATCAAACAATTTTTAGCCACTTGCGGATTTACGATACTCCATCTGTTGACGGAATCGAAAAGCTCGCAATAAAATGTCAACATCCTTTGATTACGAAAAGTCCCGTTACAGCACAGAACGAATTCTACTATGTTAATCCTTATATTTTCCAACAAAAATACTACTCATTTTAAGAGTCAAGGAAGAAACTGTGAAAGAAGTATAACATTCAACAAAATAATTTTTTGAAAAATTCACTTTATAAAAACCTTAATGATAATTCAACTTTAATGTGAGATCAGACATTAAAATTAAAGTAAACTATATTGAAATTCATTCAAGTTACATGAAGTACTGATTTACTATAATAAACTGTACTAAAAATGCATTAAAATGCCATAGCATATTTATTTTTATTTCAAAAAGTTACTGCTAACATTTTGACAGAAATTAATGTTTAAATGCTGATTTGTTTTTGTGTCAATTGCGCGAAGAAGTTGAAATTTTAATTACAATTAAAGACAGTCTTCCCCGCTAGGTGGCGAAGTAACGTTATCTGCAAATCCGCAAGGGTCAAAGTAAAATAATTGCATAAGTCAAAGCTCAGTTTTGAATTAAATAGACTTTTTATTCCATTTTTTGAAGACAGCTCAACAAATCTAAAGAAAATCAATTTTCAAAGACTTTGAGTCTCCCGACACTAGATGGCGACCTAACTTTACCTGCAAAACTGCTAGTGGCAAAGTTGATATACTTGTATAAGTTTCTGAAAAACGTCCAAAGACCATTGATCATCTCATTTTCGAATCATAATTTTGACGATCGCGCCATAGCCCGACCTGCCAAACGTCCTACAAGAAAGTTCACAAGAAAAAAAAGTACAAAAGTACAACAATCCGAAACCGCAACTAACATCAGTCGAGCGGACGTGGCCGTGAGCGTCCCATATATCACGACGAAGAAATTTTTTTTTTTACTATTTCAACCGATATTTCGCCCAGAGCACATCTCCTCGAGCTTCGAACGCGCTGCATATAATGCGTGTAAATCGTACTACACACATAATACACGAACACAAAACAGCTCGCAGCGCGTGTAACGCGCAGCATTTCGTATTTGTTTACAGATTGTGTAAGATATACGTAATGCTATATGGTTGTGTTGAAGCGGTGAAGGCCGCGCCGTGGACATCGACTGCGTTGCCCCAATGATCCCGCCACTATGCAGCAGCATAGCTGACGCACACGCACCTATGTAACACATGTGTATTAGAGATTCGCGTCACGTGCAGAGAGTGACGATCTTTGTTGCATGTACGCCGCGTATTATGCCATTATCCCATAAAGTTAAAAAAGTTTGATCGGGTCGATGAGCTATATAATAATATATAGACCTCATGCGGATCCAAATGCGAGAAAAGAGTCAACTCGACTTTTCCCCGAATCGCTGCTGCAGCGAAGCCAATAATGCGTATTATACATATACTTACGCGCTTGAGATATTTTCATCGCTTATATTGCACGAATCGAACTTACCCGTACCTCACTTGGTATATGAACGTTATCGTATGGGGAGGGAAATGGAAAATTATGTCATATAGCATGTGCGTGCGTGTTTGCGTCGCGGCTTACCTGTAACAGAGAAAAAAGGATACGGTTATTTTTTAATTGCCGTTTAGATATATAGTTATGTTGTATTAAATATAAAATAAAATATAAAAATAAATATAAAAATGTTGTATTAAATATAAAATAAATAAATAAATAAAAAATAATCTTTGAGTATAATCTCATCTTTCTCTCTCTCTCTTTCCTCGAGCAAAATCGATAAATCCTGTCTCGGCCGCGCTCGAGCCAACGCTGAGATCTCTCTTTCTTTTGCTCATATACTCGCGTGAGTGTGTGCGTAGAAGCGACTTTACGGATGAAATGCAATTAATTGCGATATTAGCCGGTAAAAGCGAAATATTTATACGAGCGTCACTTGTGAAGCAGCTCGCGCAGCTCATGCACATCCGTGCACGACGAGTGCGACTATGTAGCGAATAAATGCAAATAAACTCGCGCAATAGCAGTGCAGCACACTCGAGCGAGTCCGCAACAACTGCGGACCAAATATATATATACACGTTTTGTACGTGTGTATATTGCGATTATAAATTGTCGACTCTGGGATCGAAACTCTCGAAGGCAGGTGTGTCAACGAGGATAAGGACTAATTCGATATACGCAAAATTGGATTAGTGAATAAATATTTTCGATGCAGTCATTTTATCTTGCATATATTTTTGTCACTTGAATCGACTCATTAAATGCGCTACTGGTATGTATGTACGCCGGAGCAATAATCAGCATGCATACTATAGGTTAATTTCGAAATCAGTGTCAATATCTGCGTGCGCGAGCTCAGGAGCAAGCGTTTGAGAAGAGACAAAAACACACACACGTACACCACTACTCGCGCACATTCCAAAATTGGTCAGGTGCAGCAGCAGTAGCATCGCAGCTCTCGAGCATTCTCTCTCTATCTTTCTCGCACTCGGTGGCATAGAGATGGTGCTAGGTATAGATATATATCTTGCACACATTCGAAGGCACGAAAACGAAGAGCTGCTGCCCCGAAAATATCCATGCAGGCAGATAGACAAGTCGTAGTAGAGCTGTATATGTATATGTGCGCTACTGCTGCCGCTGCTGCACTCGCTGCAGGTATGTCGAAAGCTTCTCTGGCATATGAAATTCTGGCATTGCGCCCGATATATGTGTATATGCACGGCTCTAGCAGCAGCAGCATAGAAAGCCAGCATGAACAAACGACAGAGAGATAGAGAGAGCCGAGAGCGAAAAGAGAGCCTGCACGAGGCCGGGTCAGTGTAGCTGAAAAAGTCTGCACGCTACCTATATATATTGCAGCGAGTACGATGCTGCAGGTATATAGTTAGAGAGAGTCTCGAGTCAAAAAAATCGAGCGATCACATGGGAGAGCTTTTCGACGGACGTATGCAAGTTCATTTATTATGAATGGCTAAAATTAATTATACCGACTGCCGCCATCCCCACCCTCCACGCGCACCCGACGCCAACGACTAAAGAGAGACGATGATGATTTTTTTACGGCGCTTTCGACAAGCTCGATAAGTTGGAAAATTAGTCGGTCTTTCGAGCGAGAGATGGAATAATTTTTTTTTAAAAGGGGCACGCGTCGTAGCCGTTCCGTTCCGCCACTCAACGGCACGTAGCTACAGCACAGACGACCAGACGCGACGCTTCAACTCAATTATCTCGTTCTTAATGAGTCTACTTAAGCTGCTTCC
This sequence comes from Trichogramma dendrolimi, assembly GCA_034770305.1. Classification (NCBI taxonomy): domain Eukaryota; kingdom Metazoa; phylum Arthropoda; class Insecta; order Hymenoptera; family Trichogrammatidae; genus Trichogramma; species Trichogramma dendrolimi. The sequence goes on along the minus strand of JAPMIB010000094.1, from coordinate 283,071 downwards.
CCCGTACACTCGAGAGAGAGCTTGAAAAGCTTCGCTCCTCTCTCTCGCTACGCGAAAATCCATAAATACCATCGCCAAAATTTGTGTGCACTTATGCGCCGTGTCATTCTCTTACTCTCTCTCTCTCTCTTGTGTGTGTAGACGTCGTAAAACTCCATTATAACTTACGCATCATCACCTCCGCTTGCCAGCTACCACCGCCGCAGCCGCGTGGTGGTGGGCCTCTAATATACATTATTATAGTAGTATACGTGTGCGGCAAGCGCGAGAGAGCAGAGAGCAGGTAAACGCAGAAACCATTACGAGCTTTAAACTAGAAAACTACGAGTATTAAATCATTAGGATTGCTACTGCAAGTCCACTTCTTCGTCTCTCTTTCTCTCTGCAATTCTCTTTCTCTCTCTCTTCCTCTCGAGGTTGGCACAAAATATTTTAGCTCGAGTATGTGTGTGTGTGTATTATGACGAATGGGGTAGTTTTAACGCTCGATAAAGGAAGCGACGAGCTGCAGGCAGATGTGCGCTCTAGTTCAGCCATGCAGCAGCAGCGGTAGAAGTACATACAGCTGCAGCAGCAGCAGCCACCCAATACTGCTGCAGAGCGTGTGTGACATTGTGCTATACCAAGCGAGAGAAATTCACGAAATTTATACGCGTACTTCGCGCGAGAATTTGATTAACCTTCTCTCACTCTCTCGCACTCTCGAGTTTTGGAAACGCGTAGTAAAGTTGATGCTACTGCTGCTGCTGGAGTGGGCGATTGGGAAGGCCCTTTGTAATTGCGATTTATTATATATGTAAAAACGAGAGAGAAAAAAAGTGAGAGCTGAATTTTGTATACAGCTCTTGCAGCGTGTTTTAATTCGATTGCCGCACAGAGAGCTCGACGAGTAATTTGAAAATATATACGTGCAACCTCGGTTGGCTCGGTATAACTCGATTCGTTTCCGCTCGCGTATGTACACTGTTGAAAAAAACCTTAAATGTCATGCGGACGTTAGTGTAAAATCAGACATTAAAATTTAAGCATAGTTATTATTGAATTTTATTTAAGGCACTTTTACATGAGATTTTTTTGAAAATTAATGTATAAGTGCTGATTTATTATGATTCTTTTTTTTTGCATTAACTACACATTAGTGAAATTTAAAATTTTTTATGCAAAAATAAACAAATAAAGTTCAATTCCAAACCCAAATATAAACATTTTGATCAAAATTGCTAAAAAAATTCAATGAAATTCGATCATCATTAAAGCCAGCATTCGCCACTAGATGGCGTCGTACCTTTATCTGTAAATCTACAAGTAGCATTGTAAAAGTAATTGCATAAATACGGTTTTGACCAAAGCTATTTTTGAACCTCATCTTGTGATACTCGCGATAATTTTCCAATACACACAAGTGCACGATCACATTAATTTGGCCAAACTAAAAGAGACGAAAGTGACTCGAGTATTTGTTCGAGTTTGATTCAGATAATGCTACAGTACAGAGTCAAGTAGTGCTCGTGGCGAAGACGATGAAAAAAAAGAAATTAATAACGTCGCGAGAGAATTTTTTCCAACGCGCGTGTTTAGCCGTAGCGTACAGTAGCACAGACAGCAACATTTTCTTCGTTGAGTAAGCGATATCATAAACGTGTATTTTCTAAGGACGTAATAATTTGCCTCGGCCGCTAACTAGGAGTCGCAAGAAAGAGAGATAGATAGAGAGAGAAAAAAAATCGTCGTGTATACAACATCGGAAAATACATCGAAAATTACCGGTCACGATCCGCAACTACGACGACGGACAACGATATAATTATCATTCAGCGCGACAGATTAAAATACAAGACGGAGGATGTGAGAGGCTATATGGATGGAGAAAAAAAAATTTTAGCAAATTGTTGTTTTTCCTTTGCACACACACACACACACACACACACCGGGTGCGCGACACACAAGTCCACCACACGAGGAGGAAATTCTTGTGATTATGATTAAACAAGTGGGAAGTCTTATACACATTTACCAGGTAACTTTATGCCGGTATACAAGATTGCGAGAGAGAGAGAGATTAGAGAAAAAAACTAGGAGTGAATTAAACGAAGTATAGTGAAAAATTAATAAATGATATGCAAACTGCGAGTTATATACTTTTTAATCAGCGCAAAGTGATTGCGCCAAATTATACACACAGACACAGACACACACACACGTGTGCACTTGCATATATATCGTACATGATACCGGCATATATTACAACGTCGTACGGAAAACGACCATTACTCAAATAGCTTCATGTGTATACCACGATACAAAGTTTCAGCCTTCTCTCTCTCTCTCTCTCTCTCTCTCTCTCTCTCTCTCTCTGCGCGCACGTGTATGTGGCAGCAGTTATACATTTTATTATACGCGGGTAATAACGAGCCTGAATATTCCTCCAGGCTTGATTAATATACGTTTTTATAAATGAGAATCCTTCGCTACTCTTCGAAGCTTCGTTTTAATGCGTATACGACAGACACGATCATTATACGGCGTCATCGCTTATGGGTATAATATACACCATAATCTCAGCCCCGAGCTGCTTCTCGAGTCATTCGGCAAAATTAAAAATAATAAAGATAAAAAAAATGTATAAAAGTTCGATTTTCGCTCGCACATTTCGCCACGTAAATGTGTGTATCTATGCGCAATATAGCAACAGCACACGCGGGTCAACGCGGTTATCGCAACTGAACTTCACTCTATATACTATACGTATATGGTGTAACGAAGCAGTGAGCGGCGGCGGCTAAAAGTTGATACGCGCAGGAAGAAGAGGAAAAAAAATGATAACAATAATAGTAGTAGTAGTAGTTTGAGCGACCGTATACTATTTATGCATATACGTATATCTCGAAAGTTTCGACTTCGCATCTAAATTACCATCTACTCCGGGCTTTGTTGCTAATGCAGAATATATGTATGCGTGTATCGGATCGATACGTATGTATGTATAAATACGGGCGCACGTCGAGGCGTCAGTTGGGCAAGGTCGAGGTGCTGCTGCCTAGGAAATTTCGCGATATGCATATCTGTATATTATTAATATTTTCGAGACACGAGCGAGAGTCGAGTCGAGAAGCTCGCCCGGGGGGAATCGAAAGTTTTGATTAGAGCTAAATTTTTTATAGATCCAAGTAGAGTCCGTGCGACACGACACGGAGACTTCTCGAGGAGAGGGTCTGCTGCTGCGTGACGTTTGTATATATATATATGTGTACGTGATTACGACAAACCAACGACGAAGACGACGACGAGGCGATAATCGCGCTAAACGACACACTTGTTATTAGTATCGGTCGACGAAACTCATCATAGCTGTAGTAGTCGTCGTCTCTTGGCGAAATATTTCTGCAAACGAAAAATTCGGAGCTCGGAGTAAAAGAAGAAATTTCGTTGTTGTTTTTTTTCGCTGGCGCTATACGTATACACACACACACACACACACACACACACACACACACACACACACGGCCTCGATGGCTCAGTGAGTAAAGGCATCGCGCCTTTGTTTACTGAATCTGAGAGTGTCGTTAGGGCCTGGGTTCAAGCCTCGTCGGAGAAAACTGTCACTTGTGACTTTTCTCTCTCGATGAGATTGATCTCGGGCCTGGGTGGTTCGGATTCCACCTAAAATATAGGCCCATGGCTGGCTAGTCCGCCCTCCGAAGAGTGGAAAACCCCCAATCGTTGCACAGCGAGCGGGGGTGGACCCAAAAAGATGAAATAAGTGCTAACGCACACAATAACGATGGGTCCCTGAACCCCTAATCGTCGCATATCACTATGCGATGGATGGGGGATGTATGGAAAACGACCAACCACCGACGTGGCAGAAATGCCCTGCCCCGGTCCTCACCGAAGTAATGTCTAACGATGGTCCCGGTGAGGTACCACAAATGGGGAGTAGGAAAAAAAAAAAAAAAAAAAAAAAAAAAAAAACACACACACACACACACACACACACACACACACACACACACAGAAAGTGTTTAGTGGGAATTCCGCAGGAGGAAACTTTAGTGAAAGATATCACTCTCTCTCGCGCGATTATAAAAATAATATACTTGTATAGATAAAAACATGTATGTCGCGCGTTGAAAAAAAGAAAGAAGTGAATATCGATAAATTATAATCGGAGGGGGGCTATTGAAAAATATATGTATTTACATTATCGAAATATCTCGCGCGCGCGGGTTTATTTTTTTTTTTCAAGTATTTAATCTGCTCTAGAATTTTATTGCCAAATCGATTGATACACGCACTTTCGATCAATTTCAATATATATATACCCGGGGCAAGGCAAACCTAAACTAATTATCGCATTCGCGAAATGTGCGCGCTATATGATATTATTAAATAAGCTTAGAAATTTTTCTGCCGCAATGTGCAGCCGCCACCTTTTTATCTATTTGGAATTTCTCGCAACACGTTTGTATATGGTTTGTGAAAGAACCAGTAAACGCGAAGCGAAGAAAAAAAAAACAAATCAACGCACTTCGAGTCTGTGCTGCATACGTAGAGAGGTCGCAATTGCATGAAAATTTATGATGCCCCATTCGAATGTAGAGTTCTCGGCGGCTCCTCTCCGAGGTTTATTAGCATTGTTTGTAGTACTTAACGGCTTTGACCTCATCGAAATCCAAACGCCGCGTATTGTGTATATAGGAGTATAGACAAAACAACAACAAAAAAGAGAATAAGAAAGAAAAGTCGAGTCGAGTCTTGGAGCGTAGTCGTCGTTTGAAAATTTGCATATATACCAATATACGCGTAGCAATGTTATGACATTCGAGTTTTTCGAGAGCGAGCAGTTTTTTTTTCTCTCTTTTTCATTTTGTAATCGCACACAGCACCGCACCGCAGCGACGATCGATGAATTAGCATAAGCGAATGAGTCTTTCAAATGGGTATATTCTAATTCAATACAAAGTTCGTTAAACCACGTTATTTCTTTTGGAAAAAAAGTTTCCCTGTATACTTGTATTATTTCTTTTTTTTTGTGGAAAAAAATATATTATACGTATTGTGGTGCGGCGACCACGTGAAAAATGTGAAAGAGACGTTGACTCGACTATTGAATAGATTCTCTCTCTTTCTCTCTCTCTCCTCGTGATCGATTCACACTGCAGCTCGCTTGCTTGCCCTTTCGCCGCGCGTATATAAATCGAGCCTCGAAGCCCAGGGGAAGGTTTCACGCGGGTGACAGGCACCGCCACCTTTCCACGGCAAAATCAACACAAAAAATCGTAAAAGATATTTCAGGGATTTTACAGATTCAATTTTCACCGTGGCTTGAGAAAATTTTTCTCTCTCAATGAAGGAAAAAGAAATATGCTGCCGCTGCACCCCCGCCGCTACTCGGGCATTCCAGTCATGCCGCAGCTGCTCTTTTTTTCGCAATCTCGCGTGTTTGTGCGCACGCACGGGAAAAAACGTTATTATGTGCCGCGTAATTAAACAAATGAATGGAAAAGGCAATGAGTTATAAGCGCACGACGATGATTAAACGAATACGCGGTATCTCGCGTACGAAGTGCGAGCGAAGACGGATTGAGGGTGCCTCCATGTTGAAGCAATATTATTTTCTACTAGCCGAAGGATAAAGATATAATTCCGAGCTGTAAAGTATACAATTACTTTGACTTTGGCACTTGCAGATTTACAGATCTAAAGGTACTCGCCATCTGGCGGTAGAGACTGGCGTGAATTATGATTGAATTTTCGTGAAAGACGCGTGACACGATGTTATCTAAATACGTCATTTTTCATCGATGCACGCGGCTTTATCGATCTTCTAAACACATCAAAACTAAGAAGAAGAAAAATACAACAATTATTCATCTTGATTGACGATCCGCGCGCCGGGTAATGAAAATTGAAAATAGAGACGAAAACATTATGTCCGAGCGAGAGATAATTTGGCAAGATCTCTTCTTACTCAACGACGCGGCCAGCAGACGTCTATATAGAAACGGGAAAATATTTAAAAGCCTCGCCAATAATATATATAACTTTCTGCTCTCTTCTCTTGGGACGACGACGCGATAATAAAATTTTATGGTCCAATAAGACAGAAAATAACAAAACACAAAACTTGGTGTGCTCTCGCGCGCGCTGGCGACAACGTCATACGCGTCATAGTAGTACACACGCAGAGTCGAGTTCATTGATTTTTATCTAAAAATATTTTACACGGACACAAAGACAAAATATTCATGTCTTTTTTTTACTAATTTTTGACTGGCAGCACCAAATGAAGTGTCATTTAAATGTGGAAAATCTGACTCACGGGGGAGCTTTAAAAATTGAAAAATTGAATACTGTATAAAAGGTTTTTAAGCGGCTATCGAGGCATGGCGAAACGACTACGGTGCTGGTGGTGGTAGGCGTCGGCGATGCAAAGTAACAAAACCGGTAAGCGTGTATACGCATTACAGCACTACCACCGCGGCCTTGACTGTCAACGAAATGAGTCGGACCGATAAATACACATCATCCGTATATAATATAGCTTGTTCGAGCCCCTCGCGAAGAAGAAGTTCGTTCCGAAGATTTATATCAAAAATTTGTTTACGACCAATCTATCTCGGCTTATGAAAATCATTTCGACGTACGCCGCGTTTATCATATACGCATACAGGTACCTAAAAGTTATAACCGAAGGTACATGTTTCTTGGGCGGTGAAAAAAAATTGGCTGCGTACTACTTGTAAGAATCGCGACGCGGAAAAAAACATCGTATCTACGTTATACCCAATGTCACGGCGCGCGAGATTGCCCGTAATTGGCCGGGCGAGATGTTGGGGGATCGATAAGCGAAAAAATTTCATTATGAAAAATTACAAAGTACATATATAACATCGAAGTCGTCGTCGTCGTGTACTTTGTAATACGTGTAACGCACTTTTTTCTGTATGTACCTTTTTTTAATATTAAAACATAACGTACGTATATATACGGCGATACGTACTTTTATATATGCAAAAAAGGCCGGGGCCACGCGAGTCGCGCGCGAAATCGTAAAAATTTTTCGCATATATGCTGCGCCTGCCGCCACCCTCGTAAATTCCAATATGTATTAAAGGAGTCAGGTACGTGTATCACTCTCCTCTCCTCTCCGTGTGTGTGCGCAAGAATCATCGTATAAAGAAAACTTTCGCTGCGAATTTTTACGGCTCGCTGCAGCGCAGTAAAAGCTGCGACGACGAAGCTGCGTACATAAAAATATAATTGGCAATTAGAGATGCAAAAGTATGCATTTTGTGCAACGTAGTATTCGGTATGAAACTGTATAAATTGATTTTTTTTGTTTTTATTAATTCTAAGTCGCCTTTTTCAATTATAAACTGCACACTAGATATCGAACGTATCGCGCAGGTCGATTATTAACCGCAAAGAACGATGTAGAGTGAAAAAAAAACCAGAGTATATAGGCAATATTAATCAATCTGTAATTTTGCCTCCTTATGCACACATATCGCGAGGCAGCAAGTGATATTTAACGGTTACGTGATGGTCTCTCTCTCTCTCTCTCTCTCTGCGCGCGCGCCACGACCAATTGAGCCTACAGCTAGCCTGCAGCATAGTGGTAATACTTAGTAGTGGCGATTTTGAAAGCGATAACTCGATGGTTCGCGAGCAGCAGCAGCTCAGCGCTTGGCATCAATTATTATTGCCGCGCGCAGGCGGTCTTTCGCGCGGACTTTAATTTACACCAAAGTCTCCGCCACCGCCGAGTACGTATAACAAGGCCGACGAGATATTTATTCTCTCTTTTTTTGTTTTTTTTTTTTTTGCCTATCGCCTCACTTTTTTCATAAATTAAAAGCTAAGTAGAATCTAGTTAAGTAATTACAAGATCATCCACGAAATGAAAAATGAGCCATGCTTGTTGGCAAACCATGCTTTGATTTATACATTTATTTTTACTTTTCCACTTGCAGGTTACAGATCCAAGGTACTCGCCATCTAGTGTCGGAGTGGCGAAGTGGTTGAAAACTGTTCTGAATTGTTTGAAACAAATTAAATTGTCATTTTTAGACCATTTAAAGTGTGCTTAATATTTGCAACACAAATATAATTGAAAAATCGCCAAAAACAAGCCAATTAATGATAATTTACTCTAAAAAAAATTTTTAATGGTTATTATTTAGATTGATTTTGTTCAGTTTTCAACCCCTTTAAGTCTCTGCCACTAGATGGCGAGTACCTTGATCTGTAAATCTGCAAGTGGCAAAGTAAAAATAAAGTATAAATAAAGCATGGCTTGACTTATATATCCACGTGCTTTTTTTCAAATATTTTTAACAACTAATTTACGAATATTGAATCAAATTGAAGCCAGTTTCTGCCACTATATGGCATGTACCTTGTATCTGTAAATCTATACTTCCTTTTTTGATTTCATACACGAACTTCACATAATTAAAAAATAATCATTGATAGCATACTATCCGTGGCAAAAATGAATAGTTAAAGAGACGTTCAGATCCAATGACCCTCTTACGTACGGGAAACTTTTTTGTTGGCCAAAAACTACCCAAAAACCGTTGAACGTTTCTACCAGAGTATCAATGAGTATTCAATGGAAATCCTGTCCTCGTCGTATGGCAATTGAGACACGCGCGACTAAATAGCATCGGGTCGTTCATGTTTACGCGTTCTACCACATGGATCACGAACTTGAATAAGATATCTGTGCTGGCGCACGAGGCGCGAGGCAAAAAATATATACTACTCAATGGTCTACTTATGGGGATCGCCTGTGGTGTGTGTGTGTGTGTGTGTGTGTGTGTGTGTGTGTGTGTGTGTGGTGTGTGTGTGCGTGTGTGTGTGTGTGTGTGTGTTTGCGAAGACGCGTATAGATAAGTGTCAGAGGCAAGGATAAAGTCGTCTAGTTGAGCAAAAATCGTAGGCGACGAAAAGACACGTGGTCATTATTGGATTACAAGAAGAATCCAGTCATCTCTCGGCGCGCGACAAGTATATCATTAAAACGCGAAATAAACACACGCGATCGACGCATTTAAATCAAACTTTGAAATTCCTCGCGTTATATAGATTCTTTCGACAAAAAACAATGCGACGTGGAAAACGGATCGATGCACAAAGTTCTTGTAATACAAACTCGTATTTATATTATGCACTCCGTCGACGTCGAGCTGCGATCAATGACAGCTGAGAGATTTCTTGGGAAAGATAGATCTGTATACGTCGCTCCCGACGACGTGACGGGCGAGCTTGAAAAGCACTGCGTATAAAGTACTTCGAGTCGAATTAATTTGGAGCAGCAGCAAGTCGGCGTTTAATTGTTTCGCGCGCAAGACAGTCGATGCATCGGCCGTGTAACGGGATTCTTCGTCTCTCTAGACATAATACATCTTCATTCTGAGCCACGAGATGGTTTCTCGTTTATTATCGTTTTGGCATGTATATCGACAAAAATTCGAGCTTTTGACGAAATATATTTCGACAACTATTTCGACCGATGTATAATACAAGGTATTTGTTATAGCTCCGCGCGATATCACCCGGGCGACGAAAGCACGTCTTTATACGTACTGCCGCACGCGCCGCGCGAGAGTGAAGAGTTAATAATAAACTCGGTCTCTCTCTCAGTCGAAGCATATTTCGCAATACGTGAAATAGTACACACGGTTTTACGATTTTGACAGACAGGTGAATTCCTACTCTTCTCTCTTCTCGGTCTTTTTGCCGCGCTGCACGTACATACAGAGATTTACATTAAAAACTTTGTCAAAGTCGGCTTAGAGCATTAAACAAGCCGCGCGCGTTTTAATCGTCGTTGCGATTCCAGTTTTCTCTCTACGTATATAGCAGCACAGTCCAGTACATTAGATGGCAAATTTATTAATTGGGTATACGCAAGCTCGCTCAGCTCTGCGTAGAGTAATTCGCTTCTCTTTTTTTTTCTTTTTTTTTTTTCTTTACTTTTCACTCACGCGATACTCTAGCTGGCCTGCGCGATGGTTAAATTAAATTATTCCAGCTCGCGACGTGTATTTTATATATGTTTATAAACGGGCGACGCTCGACGTACGTAGCTTTAGATACACGTGTGTGCACTTACACACGTACATGCTGTATACGCGAAAACGTGTGGCGATTAACGATAATGCGCGTAATGTCGCCGCAGTCGCGCCGGCACAAAAATATGAATATTACTGCCTCGTCGTTAAAATTTAATGGTTATAACTAAGTTGCAGCGAGTGGTATACCCTCGCGCGGACGTGGACGCACGTCCCGTCGTCTCTTGCAGAGTCTGATGCAACATGGATGCGTGTGTGCACGAGAGGAGGATGAAACCGGTTCCTCGCTATACAGCGCCAGGGATAAAAGTGTGCAAATCTCGAGTGTTTTTCAGAAGTACTACCCAGTTCGAATATATATGTATATACAGGGATAAAATATTCCTTCCGTGACTTTCCACCGGAGAGGTATATATATATGTATGTGTGGGATGTCTGCGAATGAACGTGAGACTCGAGGAAGAATAAGAAGAAAAGAAAACAAAGTCGTATACACGAACAGGTACTGCATTGCACACACCTGCGGATATTGACAAACACTGAGCCTCGAGCTCGTATTAATACAAATATAAAATATAAGAAAATTTACAGCCGATAAAACTTCATTGTATCCTTGATGAGCCCTGTGTGCCAATTATCGAGTCAAGCGCCACGTAAAATACAGGAGATTGCAATCGGCCTAAGAAATAATCCATATCATATCGTGTTCAAAGCAAAAAGGCAAACACAATATATCCGTATAAGCTCGAGCCAAAAATCTGACTGCGGTTTTCGTTGTGCTGTATATTACATTATACATACACGTACACCCTCCCGCCAGTGACGAGACGATCGCGTTAATACACCCCCGCGTCGATGTGCAGCAAGAAAAGGCCCTTCTCGGGCGCACAGCTCGCGGCGCGGGGTAGGATCGATATACCCGATGTATACCTTACCTATATTATGCGGATCGCACAAGTTTATATGGACAGGTAGGTACGCGAGCCCAAGCCGCGCGTGCTAGTAAGTGGCCCGTGTGCCGTCGCCCGGCGTACAGTACAGAGCTTGCAACGTCGATACTGCTGCGCGCCGCGTGTATACGAGGCATTATAAAGGGCACGCGAGGCGAACGTTTCGGAAGGGATGATGGGGATCAATTCGTGAGTGCACACACGTACACACACGGGCGCGAGTGAATGAAACTTGTAACGACGCGTGTAAAAGCCGAGGAACTACTACTGCTGCGCATCTATTGTGTGTAACTTAGCTCGCAGCAGTATTATTATACGCTATCGGACGCGCGTATCGGCCATTACATACGTATATATACGGTTTACTAAAGAGACGTCGATTTGCACACATTGCGCGCGAGTTACAAATGTTTGGATGAATTGTTCTTTCCTTTTTTCATTTCGTTCCACCCGAGAGAAATATGACCTACAATCGTGGAACGATCCTGATCGTTTAGGATTACAAATATTTTCCCCTTTTTTTCTTTTTTGCAGCTCTCTCTCTCTCTCTCTCGAAATTATTTCAACCTCATAAAGATACAGTACATACATACGCGCGCGATCTAAACGATGATCTCGGTCGCGAGGATCGTCGTGATAATAATCGCTGCACCGTGTGCCGGCTCATTTGCATCGTTTATGTACACATTACATTTACGCGCGGCGCATTGCTGCGAGCCAAGCTCGAATTATATAATAATAAATCTTTTTTGTCCGAGTACAAAAAAAAAAAAAAAAAGCAAAAAATGCCTCGCGATTATCGATATATAGAGCGAACATAATGGAAGTAAATTAGAAGCCGATTCCGATCGAAACACACAACGAGTCGAGAGAGAGTGAGAGAAAGAGAGAGAGAGAGAGAGAGAAAAAATTTTAATGAAAAAAAGAGGAAAAAATTAAATAAAGGCTATATGTGCTATGCAAACACAGCAGATATATGTAAATGACATACACGGCTCCTATTTTGCCAGAGTATATACACGGCATTGCGCGCATTACAGAAACGTCAAAATGACGACGACGTTTGTAATGAGCTATGAGATATACGAAATCGCGCGCGGAAAGCTCGTGAATTAAACACATGCACAGAGGCGCATACATACATCTTGTTCCGATATCATATGTGCAGCAGCAGTGCGTCGCGCGACTCTTTTATCAATTCCAAATCGACGTGTATCTTTCGCGAGTGAGAGAGATAGATATAAATACATGCAGTAACGCAGGCACACATGCACACGCACGATCGGCATCTCGCAGCCATTCCTGGATCATTAATAGAGCAGAAAACGAGTTGTTCATTGCTCGCGCAGCTGCCACGCAGATTTTCCAGAACGATCTTTTTTCTTCGCGAGCATGTACGAGTGTATCTGTGTGTGTGTGTGTGTGTGTGTATATATAAGCGAGGAGGCGATCACTGACATTAGCATTTGTAATTAACCATTGCATGTATCCATATATACTACGACTACAACACAACTATACGCACGATACGCGACGATTGCACCCCGCTGCTGCTGGATAATCTCGAATGTATGCGCGTGTATATTATAAATAAATGTAACCGCGAGCCGCCGCCGCCACCGCCACTGCTGCTGCAGTAGTAGTAGCGATTGTTTGTTTCTCTCATCGACTGCCACTGCCACTGATGCCATGGCGGCGACTACCAAAGAAGAGCAGAAAAACCAGAATGAATAATAAACGCGGCGCGGATACAGCAGTACAGCATGTATATGCATAGCATAACATTGCAGTTTCGGGCGCAATCAATGCTGCTACTGCTGCTTTATAAGATGATGCAGAATCAAGTGCATATTGAATCATGGCTGGTCGTGTAACGTATATCCTGTGTGTATACACTCGGGTAAACGTGTCCCGTTAAAAATTCGTTTACGTCTCTTTTTACCCTTTTTTCTCCTTTTTTTTCGAGAAAACGAGATTTTACAAACGTATGTAATGCATTTATATATCTATGTCGCAGCTGCTGCTCATGCTATACGTATGTATGCCCGCACGTCGCGCTCGGCACATATATAAATCTGCGCTGCACCAGAAAAAGAGCGAGCGAGAGAGAGAGAGAGAGATTCTAATCTGTCACGATCGCCTATATATATGCAGGTATATTTAAGCGGCTTCTCGCGTAGGGAAAATTTTACGAATATTTTTTTTTTGTGACAATTTTTTCCTTTTGTTTTTGCCTTTTTTGCCCGTCGCAATACTACAACTACTAACGCGAGTTAAAATACGGCAGAGAGTCGCGAGTTAATTAAACGGTTGAATTATTCAATTTAGAGCAAAAACTGGCCACGCGGCGGCCGAGAGTTTTGACGAAATTTCGAAATTACAGAACTCGAGCGCGAGCGAGCGAGAGAAATGAAATAAATATTTTTTTTTCTTTTTTTCCTTTTTTTTTAATAAAATAAAATGTCGCAGCAGCCTCGCGAGTGAGAGATATACATAAAGCTATAGTGTGTAGCAAGGATTTCCAGATAGTGTGCAATCGGGAAACCGTAACAGGAAATTCGAAACTCCGTCTTGGCAAAAAAAAAAAAAAAATAAAATAAATAAAATAAAAAGTTAAAGAAAAGGAAAACACCGAATCGATACACGTATAAAAAAAAAGCTCTCTCTTTCGGTCTAGCACTACCTACTGCCGAAAAGAGATTGAATAGATGCGAAAGGCAATTATTTCCGGTATTTGTTCGCCGCCTCTCTCGCAGCTCGTGACCTCTCTCTCTCTCTCTCTCTCTCTCTCCCACCCTCTTACTCGAGTTTTAGAAAATGAACTCAACTCGCGCGCGCAAAAGGTTTTAAAAGAAAAAAGAAGGCAATAAAATAAACGAAGTCAAAGAATGCGAATTCATTCGCGCTAGTGCTCTCTGCTCGACATTTATCAGATCGTATACTACGCGGCACGGCGCATGTACGCACTCGAGTCATTTAATAGCCGTTCAAAGAAACGCCACGGCTATATAACTCCTTTACAGTATTACAATAATAGATAAGAAATTGCCCCGTCTCTCTCTCTCTCTCTCTCACTATTTTGCGTACATATAAACACATGCACTCGCACATGTGTTGGCGAATATGCGTAAGCAGTACAGTGATAAAAATGAGAGGAGTAAAAAAAGGAGGAGAAGAAGAACAACGAAGACATGGGACTCAAACAAGGAGCGAGACGAGACGCCTGCCACTATACAGCACCAACACCACGATACACACACACACACACACACGCTAACACAATCACACGTGTAATTTCGAGCTCTTTACGCGCGCGGAATCTGCTGCTCGTGCGGCTGATAAAGTGCACACAATTGCCGCACGAACACACACGCATACACGCGTCGACGATAAGATGGAAGCTCTCTCGTCTACGTAGAGGGTCTTGTGTTTTCTAAGCGTGTCGGATCATCATCGCCGCCGCCTTGGTACATACATTACAATAAGCTGGCGGGACGCGCGATTGTTTTGCTCGAACTCTATCATAATTATAATATCGTATTATGTTCGGGAATTCGAGGCGTAACGAAAAATCCAACGGGCCGTTGCGCGAAAAAAGAAGCCAAAGTAAAAATCGTGCGGCTCCGACGACCCATTATAGCAGCACTAGCCGGCGACTCTGCGTATACTACTCTCGCCCAGTGGAGGAGGGCCGCTTCCGAGAGCCGACTGAGACGAGAAAAAAAAAGCACCGAAAAAGAAGGAAAAAAGTTTAACGCGCTTATATACGTCAAGCTCGGGCCTATAGAGTCGGTCCACGCACGTGATATGGCCGGTCGACGGCTGCTATGTGCCTACCTACTACCACAACTATGATGCTCTGGGTATACACTATACAGTAGTAGTGCAGTAGTGTTATTTTTACAAGTCTCGGACGCGCTAAGTCAGCAGAAAATAGCTATGCGCATCCCGACGAGCTGCTGCTGCTGCTGCATACAGCAACGGTGGCGGCGCTTCAATAAAGAGCTTTTCTCATTACCCGGCCTTTATATTGTATTGTATTGTATACGTATCTTGTGCGTCGGTCTGCAGAAATAAAAAAATTTATTCACTATGATCTCCACAAGCTCGTTATACATATCGTAATATATACGTCACGATAGTATGTACCGACTGAAGTGCGTCGCGCTGCTTGCAATATGATACACGTTATATTTACCCCGATTGATAAATCTCTTCCCCGTCATACGAAGACGAGCGCACACGACGATGATATCTGCGTATCGCAAAACTAATCCCCTCGGTATATTTACGACGCCGCATGCTGCAGCAGCGGCATTGTACCGCACCGCGTACTTTAATGCGTGTACGAATATCAATCCAATTAATGTATACAGCATGTGAGATGTGTTCCGAAGCTCACCGAGAGATTTAATTTAATATCGTTTGAGCACTCTGTCCGCCCACGAGGATTATTTCATCATCGGTATCCGAAAATTCATCGGCTGCCTATTGTATCGCGTTCGTTTGAGGCTGCCTGCTGTCTTTTATCAAAACTAATGACACACGCCAGCGTTCACTTTTGATCTACCGAGTCGAGAATTGAGCTGATGCTGCTGTTGCATTTGTGTGACGGACCCTACCTATTATATACTCCTATTCGTAGCGCCACCGTTCTGGTGGCGGGTGTTAACGTTTGGCCCCGCGCGGAGATGCGTATACAAGTGCCGCGGTGGAGAGCACGCGTTCGTGTGAAAATTCCCGAATTTTATTGAATCGAAACTTTTTCCGATTCATTTGATCGGACGAATTCGTGCATTCTCTGAATCAGTTCAATCAAAATCGTATCGATCGATTCTTCCGCAGCATTTAATTCTTTTTCTTCTTTTCCTTTTAACACGCACTGTCGCGTGTAAATCAAAGTTTATTATACGTTCTTTTATAACCCAATTTTTGTGCGCCACACACACGTGCAGCTAGCTGTATATTGTGCAAAAACAAAAACTTCATTAACAATAATCCAAGAGAACGTTGTACACGTCGGTGCAAATATTTGCCTATATATGAAGTTGAAATTCTGCGTTGTCGAGTTTACGACGTAGTAATACACGCCGTGGCTGGCCAATATCTAAGACAAACGTTGGCTCGTTATCGCTAACCAAAAAAAAAAAAAAGAGAGAAGACGTGGACGTTTTTTTTTGTACACGCGAAGTATATTTTTTCGCCAAGCCTCTCTCTCGTATCTACCTGTGCTCTACTTCATGGTGCACCCCCTTTACTCAAAAATTCTAAACTTATTTTTTTTTTTTTTTGCTTCGCACAGGTTCGCGTTAAGGAAAAGATGCGTATATAAATAAAAAAAATATATAAACGTCAACTCTCTCTTGGCTCGACCGGGTATATATTTGACCAAGTCGAGGGTCTCGTCTCGTTCGCGCCGGTATTATCTCTGCCACGAACTTTCGCGAAGTGTGAATATTTAGGTATGAATATTACCTTTGCATTTCCGAGCGATCCCTACATATTACACTTCCGTACGTGTATATTAAAATATACACGCATGTGTGCGTGTGAGTTTGTGTCTGTCTCGCGCGACTTCTTATATTATACATCTCTATCTCTCTCCCGCTCGTTTTTAAAAAGATAAGATAAAGTAGTTTAAAAGTGAGTAAGAGAGAGAGAGAGAGAGAGAGAATACGTATATAAGCGCGGGCGATCGTGAACGAGAGAAAGACGACTGCGCGAAGAAAAAAAAAATTCGACATCAAGGCTCACGAGTCGTATAAATGGTGGGCTATATACGCAGTTCCACAATAGTGCAGCAGCCTGCATGTCATGCGCGCGATATTTGCATCTCCGTTTTTTATTTAATTTTTTTTTTTTTCTGCTTGCCGTATCATTGTTGTAAAGAGACGGTCGGGACTTGGGAGCTCACAGGCAGAAAAAAAGCATTCGAGTTGTAGCAGTTGGTCGCGCGCGAAAGTAAGAAAGGAAGAGAGAGATAGAGAGGGAGAAATAAAGACATCAAAAAGCACACACGAAGGAAATTTACGGGTGCACGGTTTGACTGCTGCTGCTGCACTGGCCTTCGAGGTGCGTACGTGAGAAGGTATATCGATGCGTATATATATATATATATACAACACAAGTTTGATGTGTGTGCGTTGATCTCTGCTCTTGCGCTCGAGCTTCAAAAGATGAGGTGACGCTTCGAGAGAGTCGGAGAATGACAGAAGTAGAAGAAGACGAAGAAGAAGATGCGATTAAAAATAACAGGCCGACTGCAGCAGCAGCAGTCCATGCGTATATATACTACACAATATACATCATGACAGTGCACAGCAGAGTGTGTGTGTGTGTGTGTGTATTATAGCTTTGTGATCGGAGAGAACGAGAGCGACGACGACGACGAACGACGAGATGATTAAAACTATGCGAGCGATTGATTAGGCGACGATCTTTCTCTTTTCCCCTTTTCATTCTTTTCTTGTATATAAATGCAAAAGGCTCCCGGCGGCCACGAAAGTTAAACGAACTGCGGCTCGCGAGGGAGTTTGTCACATCTCGTTTTATTAAATATTATTATATACCGGGCGAAATTATTAAAGTGCTCGTGAATTCGTAAAGTACGTTTACACACGCGTCATATCGCATTAATGAGCGAATTAAGAGACGCGCTGCATACGTCCCGAATGAAATTCCAAAAGTGATTTAAATTTTACACGTAGTGCGATGAATGCGTTTATATACGCCGATCGCTAAAAGAGATTGCATTTGAGTTTGACGAAATAAATAAAAGAAAAGAGCTATATGAGTAACTGACGAGCAACCAGCGAGGGATTAAGAACAGGATCAAGAGTTCGAGTAGTCCCCCTCACGACTGCAGGTATATACGTTTGATCATTTACGTTTATATGCGCAACATTCGTTGGAGTGAGGTACACAGGAGGAATGAAATAAAATGCCACATTACCGCTGCCGTTGAGTCTGGTGCATACAATAATGCAGCTTATGCACCTATACGAGGGTCTAGGTTTGGAGTGAAAATAGGCTATCCCACTAAAAGAGATAGACTTTTACAGACGGCTTAATTCGATTAAGCCGTCCTGTCCGAGAGCTCTAAAATGCCAAATTATTATTAACGATAGACTCGCGAGCATTAGTAATAGTAATAGTCGTATGAGCCCTTGATCATACATCGTAAATATAAATGCGCATACATAGTTGCAGCAGCAGCAGCAGCAGTAGCAGCACATCGTTCACGCTCGGGAGGAGCCGCCGCTGAGAAAATTAGATTTGGCGAATCGCAGTCGCTCCTGTCAAGCTCTATACAATATAGTTTTCGCGCGCGTATTATACAATATCAGCCGCACACCTGCTCGTTAATATTGCCCACTGTCAAGATGCATTATGGTATCCTGTCACGTATGTGCGCGAGCAATGTGTACCTTTTTTAGCTCCGCGCGCAAATAATATACGCGCGTACCGCAACTGTCTCCGGCGTCGAGTGAATGTACACGAGTGAAAAACCACGCTTGGTATCGGATACGGATTTACGCGCAGCCAGAGATTCTCCGCATTTTCTTTACACCCACGCGATATTGTATTAACCAATGCGAAATGCGAGACAACGCGCGACGACCACGATGGGCTTCGGATGTACGAAAAAAAAGAGAGCAGCGAGAGAGAGAGAGAGGCAGAAAGAAAGTTCCAACCCTTGCCCGCAACCAAAAGGATATACAATGTACTATGCCGTGTATTCGAGTTTGCGTCGTCTTCGGTTACAAAACCTCGAAAGAGACAAATCGGGTGTACATAATATTGTAATTTTTTTCCTTCCTCCTCTTCTCCACAACTTCAAAACCATGTACAGTAAGATATCGATGAAGACACTAGGTAGAAAGCAGAAGAAGTAGGAGAGAGAGAGAGAGAGAGAGAGAGAGAAGAGTTCGAGTTCCGAAGTAAGAGAGATAATGACAATTATATCGTTTTGGAATTTTGGAAAGATTAGAAAACATATATATCAGCTCGTTTTCTTGAATTTCTCCGCTGCTATAAACGCCGGTTAAAATGTATACGGTCTCGATTATACACACTGCACTGTATATATGTATCGACGTCGTAAAGGCAATTGAGCAAATAGCCAGCGACTTTTATATATAAAAGTATACTTTTATGTATAAACATACAAAACTATTTTTCCTTTAAACGTCGTGTATAGTGTGCATGATATCGTATGAAGTCGTACGATGATCGCGTCGCCGAAGAATAACAGTCGACGGTATATAAATACTACCTCGTGTGCACACCTACACACCCGATGTATATAGAGTCGCGCCGCATAATCGTGAAAAATTGATTAGCACCCGCCTTCATACGGATCCACGTATACACGAAATTTAAGTACAATCGTCGTCGCGACCCCCCGCGAGCGTCGAGCCAAATTCTGCTTTTTCTACTTGAAATCATTCGAAATTCGTCGACAGATCCCATTATATCGTCCATTTATTATAGGTCTGCGCTAAGTGTATACTTAAAAGCTCTAGCCACGATTAAAAAAAAATAAAAGTTCGATAATCACAGGTCTGGGTGCTCCCAACGAATTTAACAGTGCAGCCTGTCTATCCGTCTGTCTGCCTCTCTCTCTCTCTTTCTAACACGTTCAATTTTAAATAAAAGCTTCTGCGTGAAGAGAGCTGCACCCCCCGCAGTCGCTGCTGCACACGATCGCGCAAGCGTTGCTGCCTGGCCTGTTGTTGCTTAACTTTGTACCTACATATCGCGTGTGTGCATTATAAAAACTTCGAAGGTCACGAGCAGTTGGTTGCTATTGCGCGCGCCCAAAGCTCCCGAGCGAGCTGCTGCTGCTTCCCGGCCGCCTGCCTGCTTGCCTGCATGCGGTAGCTGCACACAATGTATTTGTGTGTGTGTGTGTGCGTGTGTATTATAATGTCTATGTTTGAGTGGCAGAGCAGCGGAAAAGCCTCGTATAGAGGCGTGTGTATAAAATAAAACGAATCGATGGGCGCGAAAACGAGGCTCATTATTATCGTTATTATAGGACAGACTTTCGAGCCCCTGCCGAGAGAAATAATGTTAAAATTGATGACTTACCGATCAGTGGAAATATGCTCGGGGTATCGAGTAGCGATTTGAGACTGCTTTCCACGAGACTCGGCGACGTCCGGTCCTTCTCGCTCATTCTCAACATCGATGCGGCTCTCTTGCTCTTTCTTCTCGGGCGACAATGGTAATAATCTTCCAGCGTGGAGGATCTGGCTTATTGTTTTATTCAAGTTGATATTCTCTGCGATTTTTCCGGAATCGGAAAAGGATGATTAATAATATTCAATCGTAATTTTCGGCGTTCGAGTTCACTCTCACTTTACACACACAGCTCTCTGTCACTATGAAGCTCGCGAAATGAAGTTATTTATTTATTAATATGTACACGACGCGCACCTCGTGGTCGGTCGATCGCGAGAGAGAACACAAGGCAGAGACGAAGAAAAAAAAAACGAAGAAAATTGCGAGAGAGAGAGAGAGAGAGAGAGAGATTCACAACGGCGGCGACACGGACGACGCAGACGACGACGACGACAACGATGACGACCTCGTCACGAAACGATAATCACTCATCGTCGATTTTTTTCTTCTTCTTGACCGAAATGTACATGTGTATTGCAACGATCGCGTTGATTTTCCACTCGCTAATTTTTCTCTCTCTCTCAACTACTGCTTGCTCGCTTCGTCCCGTCTGCTCACTTTATGGCGATATTTTCCTTTCCTTTTTTTTTTTTTGCACAATTCTCTGCAGCGGCGATTATAATAAATCTTTTACCGGGATGATAAATTTGCCCGAGTATAGTGCAGTGCACGCGCGTGTCCAGCAGCAGCACGTACACGAGCCCAACTAAAACTTATATTTTTCTTTTTCACGAGGGATACTCCTCTTGTGCCTTTGATTTTCCTTTCAAAGATCTTATAAGTGCACACTTTTCCTTCCTTTTATCTCCTTTTTTTGTAGAAGGAGAGAACAATTTTTTGTAAGCGTCTGATGACGTTCACCAATTTTTTTCTCTCTCTCTCTTCGCTCACTCTCCACACTCTTTTCTCGAGTCGTCGTTGACGATGATAAGCACAGGCACCAGTCACATGTACATCTATCACGCACACACACACACACACACTTACACACTGACACTATATACGTTTTTTCGGAGCTTAAAAAGCAAAAAAACCACCTCTGCGCGTTGTATCGAGTGGTAGAGGATACGTCACGCACGTATGGCAACACAAACACTATTTCGAACCGCGAAGTAAAGAAGAGGAGTCGCGCGAGCGGCACACGGGGATTATACAAATTGCGGACGACGACTCTCTTTATAATAATAAATATATGTGATAGTGTGTGTGTTAGTGTGCGTTTATGTATACAATATATCTACTACTATAGGCACGGGAAACGCACACCACACAGGTGCACACACCGATATACACTGAAAGACTGAGCAGCGGTAGCAAACTCTAGCAGCAGCGACAGCAGCAGCAGCAGCAGCAGACACACTCACGTGTGTCGAGGCGCGATATATACATATATATATAAATATATAATATGTACGGATAGAGCAGATATAGAGATATGTGTTGGCTGCTTCTCGCGCGAGTTTTGGTATATATAGTGGTAGACGACAGCAGCAGTAGCGGCGGCGGCGATGAGCAGAAAAGAGCAGTACTGGTGTGTTCTTCGCTATATAGATATAATATTTATTCGTAGCACAAGCACTATAAAGCACTAAAGCACGCGAGCAGCAGCAGCCGCCCCCAAAATTAAAAAAGATAAACTGACACTTCGAAGATTGTTGTGTTGCTATATAGCTTTATGTTATGCTATGCTAGCTCGCTTTCTGGGTGGCTAATGTCTCTATCTATGTGTCTGCGTATGTGTGCTTGTGTCTATTTCTTTTTTTCTATACATATATATTTATAAATCATCTATTTTAATATGTCTATATAATTGCGAGAAAATAAGCGTATACGTCTATCTATATATAATATTGCACGACGACGACGACTCTCGTGTATGTGTCTCTCTGTCTCTATCTTCTTCTCTGCGTGTCTGACGTTATTGCATATATACGATATATATATCTTCTGCTGTAATGTATTTCGATCGAAGCTAGCTGCAACGACGACGACGAACGACAAACGTTGCAGAAGAAGGGCACTTGTCAATTAGAATATTATTATATTTTGTTGTTAATTTTTTTTTCTTTTCGTTCCTCTCTCCCGTCACGGCACAACAGTTCGTTCCCCCTCCTCTCTGTCACTCGATCTATCTTTTCTTGTTTGTTGCTATCTCTTGCTCTCTTTTAGCAGTGTGCACTTTCGTATGTACATACGACGAGGGAGGCCTGCGTGTGCTCTCTGCTGTGGTCTCTCTTTCTCTATGTAGTTGAAGTCGTCGGGTGTGTCGTCGCGGGTAGTTTTGACACTAGCCCGCGGAGCTTTGTCGTTCGTGCATGTAATGCTGTCGAGTTGTGTGCGCGGCTCTATGTCACACATGCACACACCAGGATGCCTTCGACGAAGCAATGCACCGACTCCAATTCAACAGAGATAATGACAATAACAATAATAATTAAATGTACAATTATAATAACAATAACAACAACAACAACAACGACACACAGAGAGCACACGAGGAACGTCAAAAGCGCGACTCCGGACTATCGTGCGTGTATATAGGTGTTTTTTTCGCCTCTCTCTCTCTGTCGCACGGGTTCACACATACACACACGGTTTAGTATGGTATATAGCTCGCGGGGGCCGAGCCGCGCCGAAACGTGCTTGTCTACTACTAGCGCGCTGTGTGTGCTGCTGCAGCTTTCGAGCTCTCGGCTGCTGCTGCTGCTGCTGCTGCGATGGGGGCTTATAATGTGTGCTGCTGCTGGCTGCTGCAAAGGCCTTACACAGCTTAAACGTGTATGTGTGTGTGTGTATGTGTGTGAGTGTGCGCGCGCGCGACACTGCGAGCTTGTGTGCGAATTACACGGACGCAGAGCTATGCGCGAATGTATTCGTGCGGTGCGCGGCGCGAGCGATCGTTTGCCCGCGTTCGCGCGCGTGTGAGTGAGTGAGTATATACGTGTGCGCAGCGCGCACACACACACACGCACACATACAAAGGGAGATAGAGGAGCGACTCCGAGAGAGTAGTAGACCAGGAGAGGTACGGAGGGGGGAGTGACACTCGTGACTGTCATGAGACTACGAACGGGCGCTTGGCTCGCGCACACATACACTACACACATCGATGTACATACACTCGCGCACTCACGTCATACTCGCGCCGCGAGGTGTAGTTTTGCAATTGAAGAGAGCACGTGCTGCTGCAATTTTACGTTCGTTCGCTCATAGTAGATGTATATACTCGAGTCTCGCGGTGCGATCGTCATTTTACCATTTTATTAACGTGAATTCGTCTTCATTTAGAGGATCATCCGCTTGATCAATGTTTCCGTCGTCGTTGTAGACGAGTTAGACGAAAAATAACCGGAGTCATCGCGATTTTTCCGGCTCTATCGTCGAGACACATCTCCTAGCGCCGAATCGTACCTCTTATCCGTCTTATCGATCGCGTCCCGTCAATCAAGCTTCATTTTTGTATTGTATAGCGAGTCGTGTTTAGCAATAACTCTTCTAAATTTTTCAACGAATCGTTATGCCCTCCCTCCTCCTCACCGTGTGCGCGCATGCAGCAAATTTAGATGCAGCTCACAATGCAACGCGCGAATCGCTCGCGTGCGCAAGCTCTGCCGCTGCGCTAGTTGCAGGAGTTCGCGGAATAGCGTAGTGTACCTCGCTTATATAGAGACTCGTCAGCGAGACGGTAAATTTACGCGTCTCGCTCGGGTGTGCTTTTCTAACCGCACGACCCGAAATTGCAACTATGCTGTAAAATGTGCGTGCGGCATGCGCGCGCGACTACTCGCGTGAAAATCAATCTGGGGACGCAAGTGTGGGTAAGTGCAAGCATGTGTTTGAGAAAACACCAGCAGCTCGACTTTCGATGGATAGGAGCTCGGCGAGCGCTGGAAAATTGTTATACCAGTGCCGTGGATCGAACGATATCAAATGTAGCTGCTAGCGACATCTTACTTACTCGTTTCGAGGTTCGCCTTTAAAGAATTTCTGGCTTACCCGCAAGAGCGACGTGAGGAAATAAGTGGCGCAAGCCGACAAGTTAGAAAGCACTACCACTAACTCTTATGTTAACAATCATGCTTTTTTGCTTTATAAAAATCGAGAGCTATACTGGAAAGTCACGAGTTGAAGATACATTACACCTACTCGAAGAACATTATATTTCTATTGAAAGTTGTCGCGCACAGACTTACGATAATGCAATTAACATTAGTCGAGATTATAAGGGCCTATAGCTTTTTATGTACAGTGTGTCGGACACTTTTTGAATTTCGTTGGAGAGAATAGTGTGGATGCCTGCACGAATGCGACGACTTTTTTGGGATTTTGCTAAGCCTATGGTCATTTTTCAGTGCCTCCACTCATAGATGGAGTGTATTAATGAACGAAGGAAAATCAAAATTAAAAAGTTTATCTGAGACTCGCTGGTCATGTAGATCAGATGCTGTCCTTGATTTGGTTAAATCTTTTGATGGTATATACTATAGTGGCAACGTACGTTGCATCAGGCTGAGCGTTTATGTTACGCATTATTTCTAATATCATAATTTTAAAACGATAACGATAAAACCGAATCTTTCGCTCTACGATCTGATTCAATTACCACCCAAACAGGTTGGAGCATTAATCACGGATACGGACTGCATGGATTTCGAGCGCTCCTGCCAATTGGGGGGGGATGCCCGACGGATTCAGAGCGAAGTGTTACACTATCGATTGCCGATTCTCTGCTGCGACATGATTGCGGATAAACGGAAGAACGAAGATTTGATGAATATTTGCTTCGTGGCTGAACTGCTCAAAGTTCGAAGCATCGAGCATTAAGCATTGTTAAATGTAAAATATTCGTATATTATTCAAATAAAAATATTTTACAAAAAATTGAATTCATTAATTTGCTTGCATTTTTATTTGTTTTTATTTATTTATTTTTTTTTACTTCATTTTCACATCTTGCAGCTGTACTATAATAATGATAAAATAATAAAGGTACACGTGTCGCAATATTGAATTTAAGTGTCAGGAAATCTACTTGATTCCATATGTTCTATTTTAATGATGAATAAAACAAAGGCACAAGCGCCGTAATATTGAATGTAACTATAAGGAAATCTACTGGATTTCATAAATTATTTTATGATAATAAAACAAAGACACACGCGTTGCGATATTAAATGTAAGCATATAGTAATCTACTTGATTTCATTTAATCGATATTTATAGTTAATTTTTTATACATTATTTTCTCGCAACAAACAAAAAGAAGTGTGAAAAGATTCGAAAAAATTAGAGCTATTGTCATTTCACATAAGTAGAAAAAAACAAAAATACTCGACACAGAGAATCCACTTACTGATAGAGTGTTAAATAAACAAAGTATAGTAACTGATATATTGTATGACACGATAAAGCGGACACATTTCAAGATCAAATTAAAAATAGTTAGAGACACTATTTACTATATGTTATTCACATCAAATTAAAGGGAATTGTATGAAGTTTATGAAATTACACTGATATAAGCGATAAGAAGCAACGTTTTCAATAAATAACCGGTGAAAGTTACATGTTAAAAAAAAAATTCGAAAAAGGGTTAAACAAAATTTTTTTAGAAAGCTAATTTTTTTCGACGGTGTTTGCGCGAAAAATATCAACGAGAACTATCATCGCTTCTCCAAAATAATTTATTTTCCGTGCTTCCTCCTCGATCGACCGACGAGAGCAAATTTTTTGTTTTAAATCTCTTTTGCATGACCCATGGATATCGAGAATTGAACAACATTTCGAAAAATGGAATCGAGGGTCATTGCAACAGCCTCGTCTCATCGATCTCATTAAATATGCCCATCGCAGCTACGAATTGTTGTACTCTTGCGTGAGTCGACTTTCAAGCGTTTATTCATTGCCTATTTTCATATGTTGGTTTTATTATTACTGTTATTTTATGTACTTACTGAAATTTTTCTTTAGACGGCTTTTACCCTGCATGAAATGGCTGAAAGCGCGAATACGGCACTTGACGTTATCGCTGATGGATGTTTTCCGTTTAGAAAAAAAAATTAACATTTATAGAGGTGGTTAATTTTTGAATAAGCATTCGACGGGAAATGCAGGACTTTTTATCAATTTTAATTGACTTTATTTGATTATTTCATAATTCCAAAACCAAACACATGTGGCGGGGAAGTTGCTCATTGTTGGCCGGCGTTTCTAAGGACGTTTTGTGCTGCACGCTGTAGCGTAAAAATTTACTTTTCAAGACACTGAAAATAAATTATTTTGGAGAAGCGATGATAGTTTTCGTTGATATTTTTCGCGCAAACACCGTTGAAAAAAATTAGCTTTCTAAAAAAATTTTTTTTAACGCTTTTTCGAAATTTTTTTTTAACATGTAACTTTCATCGGTTATTTATTGAAAACTTTGCTTCTTATCGCTTATATCAGTGTAATTTCATAAACTTCATACAATTCCCTTTAATTTGATGTGAATAACATATAGTCAATAGTGTCTGTAACTATTTTTAATTTGATTTGAAATGAGTCCGCTTTGTCGTGGACATACAATAGTCCAAACGTTTGAAAAACTTAAAACATTAAAAATAATTTCAGGTGTTGATTTTATAAGCTAATTTAACAATAAAATGGCTAATTATGTTAAAACTAACGCATTGTCTGTTATTTCAATTTAATGTGTTTTCTTATACAATAAAACTCAAGAAATTTCTTGATTGAAAAATAAAGGCAATTGCCTTTTTTTATATAATATAACAACATTTCCCGAGGCTGTTAGTTCCTAAATTATTATGCCAGTATGCGAAAAAAAAAAATATTTTATGCAACGGGTGTAAATATACTTTTTCTGCAAAACGAGGATCTAGTACACCAGTGGGAGGCGATGGAATTCAGTCAACTTTGGAGTCAAATGGATTCGCAGTCAACAGAAAACATGACAAATTTTTATTTGTTAAATTAAAGTGTTGCATAGAGCGATCTGAAAGCTGCTACATAAGATAATGTGGACTTCAATACCTGAAGAGAAATTTTTTGTTTTATTATTTTTTTTATATTATATATCTTTTTGTTATTTTCATTCATGATATCTATGAATGTCAGCGACAAAAATAACTCATAAATGTAAATCCACAAATTTTTTTCGTGAACGCGCAATTAATAATTTTAAAAGTTATTTTGTGGGTTGAAATTTTTTTAATACAAAAAAAAGAATATCTTACTGTACTGCAAGTTTCAAAGTTTAAATCGATGATTGTTCCAGCTTTTAAAACAAAAATTTTCTGCGTCCTTAGTAAAAGCAATACAATTAAAAGTCTCAATTTTGGTGGATATCTGTGCCAATTAATGCAGCAACTGTGTGAAAGTTTATTCATTAGTATGGATTATTTTGCATTAGTACGTATTCTTAATTTTCAACTAGATTGTTACCATTCAAGGTACATAGTATAGCTGGCATTATAGAGAACTTGACTTGGAGTACACATTGCTATCATTGCTACTACGCCAGTGCCATATACGACTATCATTTTTGCAGCTACTGCTAAATCAGTATTAATTGATATTACTATCTAAATCATGAAGATAAACGAAATCGTTAGTACTAAAGACTTGGTTCAGTTTTTTCTGAATTTGATATGAAAGAAATGGTTAAGAAAAAAAATTTAATTCAAAAATTTGACGGAATAGTATAGACGATTCGAAATCAAATTTACTGAAGACTTATTTTTATTGTACGATTATTGTCATGGGACGAAAAATTTTAAAATCAACTGATAATATATTTGATATTTACCGAAGTACCGCTTATAACAAGGATACATGATGTTCCGAGAAGCGTTCCAAATATCACTGAATTGGAAATGCTATGTTGTATTTTGTAAAGCCTGTAAAATACATGTAACATGGATTTTCTTGCATTGCAACTGGAGATATCTCGAAGCCAGCGTAAAAATTAAATATTAATAAAAATTAAATATTAATAAACTATTTGATAAAAAATGAGAACGATGAATAGTTCCATAGAACTTTGAAAAAAAAATTCCGCTCAAGCTTCAAAAGACGAAAAGAAAAAAATAAATTTTAAAAACTGAATAAAAATTTAAGATCAATTTTTTCAAAAACATGATTAAAATTCAATGTTCTAATCTCTTACATAACTTTTTAGGAACATAAAAAATACTTACTCGATACAACTGTAATGTTTTTTAATAAGTTTTTTCAATCTTTTTACAAGGAAATTATCTGCCTTTTCCTTATTGCCTTGAAATTTGCAGTATCCAACATCAGCTTCTTTTAAATAGTATCTAATATACCAAAATAAAATATTTTGAATAATAACAATATGATAAGAAAAACTTGAATGAGATTTTCACTGTCACGTACTGCAAATACTTCAATTGGCCGATGATGAATCCAATGCTTGAGCATTGAAAACTATTCAGTGATACAATTATGCAGCAGTAGTGACTTATAATCAATAGATGTATTGCATAAATAGGATAAAAGTATTTATCGGCAGTATTTATGATATGAAAATTACAAAGAAGTGGTAAAGCCTTCTGAAATGTTTGGTTTCCTGGTAGTATCCATGAGCTGATGATTGGAATGAATAGTGGGGCCGTTCCGAAGACCATAATGATTGGTATGAATATAACTAAACCAAAAAATGTATAAGGTGTATACTCAATTAAAATATTCGAGACCGAAAAAGTATTAACTTGTTAGGATAGAATTGTAGTAGATCGATTTTCCAAGCATATCTTCAATCATTTTTCGTCCAAATGGATTATTGCTTTGACGAATTTTCGTCATTTTATTCAAAGATGTGAGGATCTAAAAAATACAAATTACCAGAGAGTTATTGTCAAATCTTATTTAAAAATTATTAATAAATAAAATAAACCTTTTTGGAATACATAGACATCAATGCATAAGCATATAATATCATGCTTATGGCTACTATTTGAAATAAACTTTCAGTAGTGCTAGTATCCGTTCCTTTTTCGTTCGTATTTTCGATTAATTTCGCAATCTGAGTAATAAACGAATAAAAAATCTAAATTCGAAAAATAATTGGTGTTACGGTAATGACGCCTACCATAGCAAGCAATACAGCTGCATAATATAGTACCATGAATGATTTGCTTGTCAAGGCAAAATGTGCATTTTGAAACGGGTACAGAAAACAGATTTTCATTACTATAACTTGAAACGAAGCCTTAGAGTTAAAAAATGTATCGAGCCATTTCGAATTTGTTTGAAGTTCTACTTGAATAGACATATTCGAAATGGGCAATGAATCTAAAAAAGCCATGTCTAGAACTAAGTTATTGTGCCAGTACAGCGTTCTACAAATGCATTATTTATTAGACACTATAAGACGGAGGAATTAGCTTAAATAAATAATGCTCCCAATTGTTTTTTTTTTTTTATATAAAAGCTACTACAATATTTGAAGCTACTAGAACACTTTTTGATTTTGAAATGAATCAATTTTTTTACATTTTCAAATTGTTTTGAAAGCTTTAAACGCATTTTTCTATAAATCACTTTTTTAATGGCAGACAGCTAATCTAGGAATTGAAAGATTTTGGCGAAGAGTAATTGATAAAAAGGCGTCAGTTTTGTCACTTCCACTAAATCTTTAAAAACTTCCTTTTAAAATTTTTTGAGATATTTTGCTTCGGATCTACTTATTCGAAGATTGATTCTTACGCACGGACGCAAAAATTTTTTAATCAGCCGTATGAAAATGATTGTTTAATTTTTTGATACTTATTATCAAAATTTGTGAAAGTACATCTTAATGATAGTTTTTCAACGGGTAATAGATTTGCAATACTCAATATACAGAGCATTTATTACACATTGATTTATTACTCAATCTGAATAGAAGAGTAGAAACTTGAGTGACCAAGAATAACATTTAAAATTGAAAGAATTTATTAAAATATATTATAAAAATTAACATATTTTGACTGTCTTTGTTCTCTTACATCTCATTTTTTATTACAACTACCATCTTTAACTATTTAAAGTTCGGATTGGAATTGAATGTAATGAAATGTGTACGTCAAATTATGGTACTGTTCAGTTTTGATACTTCATAGAATTGTTGGTATTTCAATAGTTATTCAATCTGGACGTCATAAAATAAATCAATACAATTCATCTATTGCATAGTCGAAACCAAACGATAATTAAAATGTAGGTTGCCGTAGTCATGGAGATATTAACTTTCGCGCGATATTGACAGGGAGCAAAAGTGTTACTTTCATCCCCGAATTTGAAGATGAAAGTACGTACTTTCGAGCATAGGATGAAGAAAAATTATTTTCCCTTTGTCAACCACATACTGTGAGTAAAAAATTTAAAAACGTGAAGCTCCTCTCTGAACTCTTTAAAAGATAATGTCAAGTTTTTCCTGTAAAAATGAATAATATTTAGAAATCTGATCGGACAATCAGAGGTCTGAGTAAAAAGTATATCGTAATCATTCATCACGTATTTTTTCTACGGGCATTTAGGGACTTTCCTGGCATCCCAACACAGTTAAAGTGGCTCTGTCTAGAAGTTCGTCATTTTCTTCGAGAAGTTCAGCGGGTTGAATTGTTTCACTGAATTCTATAGCTTCTTTCAATTTCATCAATGCAACATCGGCATAATACGGAAGTGTCTGAAAATATATTTTTTTTAATAACTGTTTATTCGGTTTTAAATAAAAATACACACTTGAGATTTTTTCAGGATGGGTGTACTACGAAATCTTCGACTTCATAGATCTTACCACCGAATAAAAAGGAAAGCGATCCTACTCGTATCGAGGTATACTCTATGAGCTTCTGATCACCACTGAAAAAAAAGAAGAAATCGTTAACTCGTTTAAATTTTATTTATGACTTACCTATATCATTGACTCTCACCCTCAACGGTGGGCACAGTGAACTGCCATTAAGGGGGGGGGTATAGTTAATTTTTAGTTATTTTTGCTCATTTTTGAGATTTATTTTTTGCAATCTAGTAATGAAAATGTAGTAATATCGATTTGTACACTAAAAAGCATCACTTCAAGAGTATTCAGCTAAATTTTTGTTGAAAAATATTGAAAAATGAGCCTGTGACATCGGTTTGAAGAAAACACGTCGAAAAATGCGGTGTACACGATAACTTCTCGTAGAATTATCCGAAACAAGCCCAACAAAATTTTTTTTTTAGTTTAGAGGATTCTGAAGGTACTGACGTCGAGTTTTTTTAAATATTTTCATTTTTGAAAATTTGGCGTGACTTTGAAGTTGAAAAAATAGGAAAAAAACGAAAAAGTGCACTTTTTTTTCGGAAAATTGTTGAAAAAAAATGAAAATTTTCGCAAAAATGAAAATATCTCGACGTCACTACCTAGTAAAATAGTTAATAAATAACGGTGTAAAATTTCAAAAAGATCGGTCCATAAGTTTTTGAGATATGATGTACACCGTCTTTGAAAATGTTATTGTTCAGGAAACGCGTTCAAAGACTTTGAGGTCCCAGTCCTTCCTTTGTCGGATGTGCATTAAAATGGACATATCTTGGTTAATTTTGCTCGGATTGGCTTAAAATTTTAACTGAATACTCTTGAATATATATAGAATCGAATAAGACAATAAAAAAATTATCGAAAATTTTTGCGAAAAATACTATACCCCCCCCTTAAGTAACTCTGGATAGGGATCCTTACGCTTATTGATAATGACCCTTATTCTTGTTTTGTGTAATGTCGCCTACAAATAGGCTACAAAAATTCAAAACTTCAAAACCTTCCAAAGCGCCTACATACAGGCAACCCACTACATACACACAGCCAGACGCGCAACAACTCGAAGGCTTCCTAAACGGCTCGGAGCGTAGTTACAGAAATCTAACTCCTTTTTTTACGACCGCCATAAAAAATCGACGGTTACTTCTTTCTTTCCGAAAATCTTCATCGAACGATCTATCTAGCTCTCGAATATTCGAGAAGTTAGTAAGAACACATTTTAAAATATTTATTAATAACATGACCAACATAACAACAATCCAGAGCAAGCCAATAACTATGCCTCACGACAGATTCGGCAACCAAACTAGAAAAGATATTAAACTATCTCTGAATCCCCATTTCCCATCTCCAAATCACCTTCCCCTGATAAACAATAAGTTAGTAAACAACAATAGTACAAAAAACAGCCAATGTTAGTGTGAAGTACAACAGGGTATCCGAAACAGCAA
Source organism: Trichogramma dendrolimi (assembly GCA_034770305.1). Taxonomy (NCBI): domain Eukaryota; kingdom Metazoa; phylum Arthropoda; class Insecta; order Hymenoptera; family Trichogrammatidae; genus Trichogramma; species Trichogramma dendrolimi. The sequence goes on along the minus strand of JAPMIB010000094.1, from coordinate 250,598 downwards.
CCGAAAGCTAAGTATAACATTTACCCCATAATTTAACAAAATAATTAACAGAACAATTAATAACAATAATTTAAAACAATATATTAAAATTGTTACAACATCACATAATGTTAGTACAATGTTCGAGAACTTTTCTCACCTGGAAATTTCGCCTGATGAACGTAGAAAAAAATCAAAAACCTCATAGCCGTCAATTTTTTTGACAAAAAATTCAATGGTGACCTTGAATTGGACCTTGAACATAACCTTCAAGCTCCAGCGACCTAAAAATCAATTTTTTAACCGAGACCCCTAGTTTTTATTTCATATTTGAAAAGAGCAGAAAATTGTACGGGAAATTTGTATATATGTGTTTTTTTAAAGGTAATTTTGGGGCGCTACAGTTAGAAAAAAAGTCCTTACTTGAGCTTAGTTTTAGGTTGAATAAGGATTATATTTGTGTCTGTAGCTTCCTTAAAATAACCTTAAAAAAAATACATGTTTCAACAAAAAATTTTCTGCTCTTTTCAAATCTGAAATAAAAAATGGAGGCCTCGTTTGAAAAATTGATTTTTGGGCCGCTGGAATTCGAAGGTTATGTTCAAGGGCAAATTTAAGATCACCATTGAATACCATGTCATAAAATATACGTCGGATATGAGGTTTTTGTTTTTTTTCTCCGCGTATTACGCGAAATTTCTAGGTGTATCCATACGTTTGCCGCACCCTGTATAGAATGACGTATATTTAACAGCAAATGATAATTACTACAACTTTTTTGTTCTGAACATCGAATTGTCAAATCGTTAATTTTATGAATTAATTTAGAAATAAAATATGTGAATATAAATATGAAATGTTAATTCAAGTTTAATTACAAAACATTAGCATAGAGTTGAACCCGTGTTAATGATATTCAAGATGCTATCACCATAAAAGTGTAACGTTTAAGTAAACCTGTACTAATTGCATTCATATCAGTGTAGTTTAGGGTTATTTCGTTTTCACACCACCTATGAATAGTATTAATTCAAGTTTTATTACGCTATTATTTTTTGTGCCATAAAATTTTAGCGCGGAGTTAAACCTGTGTTAACGATATTCAAGAGGTAGATATATCAGCGCGTTTTTTAATGTGGTTTCCCCTCAATTTATTTTTATAATAAATTACACATTTTCAGTCAGGTACTTTACTTTTGTTTGGAAAAAATATATAGTTATTATAAAAATAATTTAAAGGCCTAATCCACTGTTTCAAAAAAGTTATTTTTTATGTCTATCACTGAACCTGTTTGTGTATGCTCAACTTGCTATGGGTTGTGCGATACGCGCTCTTCGATGATTGAGTTATCTTGCTGGACCAAAATTTGTGTTATGTAATTTATGAACTAATTGTTATATTTAATCCCTCATAGTAGAATATGAAATATTAAATATATGTATTATAAATTTTTGCTCGCCAATAGCATACCGATGATTTTTGAACTTACAAATTTTTTTTGTATAGTCGCTGGGTTAGCAGACTGAAGCAGTTTTATGTATTTATATTTTTGAGTTCGTTATTAAAACCAAGGCATGAGCAACACTTAGTTCTCTGCTATTATCGAAAAAACAAACAAAATTTAAACTTCAAAATCTTTCTGAAAAATGTAACACACAATTTTTTCCGATAAAGATAATTTGATCATCAAACTCGATATCTGCATATGGGTCAAAATAATACTTTTTTTACAAAACCGTGCGCACGTATGTCACCGATTTTGACGCGCTTTTGGTATGTTATAGTACATGATAACAAAGTGCCAAAACCAACATTTTAGACCCTCTCCCCCCTCCCACCCCCACTTCCGGTATAAACGTCTATTTGTATTTATATTTATTCTGAAGCCCTGAAGTAATTAAAAAATCTTAAAAAATTCCTAAAAATACTTTTCAACAATCAAAACAACCTTGAATTTTCAAAGATTTTTTGAGTGCTTCAGGCCTTCAGATAAAATCATTAAAAATTCTGAAAATCGAGATACGGCGGTATGAGCCGATGCAGAACTCGGAAATTTTTTTCAGTTTCTTATCGCATTGAAAAACATAACCTCAATTTTTCAGATTTTTTCACATTACCTAACACACCTTTTGAAGCCAAAACCCCTTTTTTTCACGAAAATAATTTTTTTAGGACGATACGGAGCTTCGAAAAATATGAAAAAAAATTTTTCTTGTTTTTTTTATCAAAATACATAACCTCAAAATTTTTAAGATTTTTTAATTGAAGGCGATAACTTCTGGAGCCGAAAAATTCTTACTTTTAACAAAAAAGGTTCCTAGAACCCGATGATTCCGGTCCAAAAATTTGAAAATATTTTTTTTAATTCCTTGTCAAATTTTAATACATTTTGACTGTTTCAAGTTTTCGATTGAAGCCTTCTAGCTCAATCTAGAAAATCAAAATAGTCTTATCATTCCTTAATGTCTTCATAAACGTCTTTAGAATTTTGCATTAATCTTTGTCATGCTCTAGAGAAGTAAATGAATTTTTTTTTCTCTTCCTATCATATTAGTTTTTAAGTTTTCCATATGAAATAATGACCACAAATGCGAACATTTGATACTTTCTTGTATTATGGTTTGTGGATTGCTATGTTTAATCACGGGTATAATTTGACGAATACTATTTTTTTACCACCAAAAGGTTCGTCTTTATCACAGAGATCTCTAAGAGTTAGGTCCACAATTTCTAAAGCTTTTTTCGGTATCATTGATGCAATGTCTAATGGTCTATTGTTATTATTGCTGCTTATGATATAATACACACAGGCAGGCCTTATATATAGTCCATATGTCAGTCTAGCTCTTATCCCTGAGGATAGAACAAAAGACATTCAATTTAACACTTACGTTAGTATCGTTACAACAGCAATGTAAGTATTCTTAATAATGAAGTTGAATATTTTCCTATTCAGAGTTAAATGGTCATGGGTAAAGTGTTCTAAAGGTATTTGCATTCGATCGTTTGGGAAAAATTTAATTTGCTTATGTACTTAACATTAAATGTATTCAATTGAATTTGGTCATGTATTGTGTTAATTAAAATTTTTGTTGTTGATTCATTGGTTTTTTTATACACGATGATTTATAAATATAGACATATACGTGAAGCTACAGAAACGCGAGATATTTTTATATGTGTTTTTTGACCAAACTAAACACGCACGAACTTGCATTAGCAGAGTGAGACAAGCGAGCGAGCGAGAGAGAGAGAGAAAGAGAGAGAGAGAGAGATAGACAGACAGAGATACCGACAGCATCTCGAAACCATGACTCTATAGAAGTTTCAGAGCGTGCTTACGACGAAAAAAATGTTGTAAGTAAATCCAGTTGATGTTGCCAGCTGAATCAGTAAAATATCTTGTGCTGTGACAGCTAAGTACACGGCACTGAGTATCACTGTTACGTGCAGAATAGCAGACGGGGATCATCATATACGTATAAGTAGCGGAGAGCAACGAACAGCCGGCCTATTCGCGGTGAACACGTAGATGGAGGGAATAGCAGCGCTGATGTTGATTTTAACATCTGCAGCACCACGGGTAACGCACAGGGCCAATAAGCAAAGTTTTCATAAAGAGTTCTAAATGCAGGAGTCAGAAAAAGCGTAGCTTGGGTGCGAAGGCATTTAAGCTTACAGCGTCCACAAGAGTAACTTGAGTAACTAGACACATGCGAGTTGTTAGCCTGCTGCTGCGACTCACATACACACAAAAGCAAGCGAGAAGGCTTATTTCATATAAGATGAATAGCTCATGACTCGTCTCGTACATTCTGCACAGAGATTACGCACGCATTCACACATGGACACGGCATTACATAGCACTGCTGACAGTCGAATGCATTCAAGTCGAGTTCTAAATGTACTCGTCAATGTGAACTTTTACCACTCACTTGTTAGTCCAGGAGCTAGCATGGGTTAAGCAATTCGATGTCCCCCCCGCCCCCCATGATTTTTTTGACTTACCTTGTATATTATCTATATGTGCACCTGTAAAATTTCATATTCCACGTATATTATAAAAAAAGGCCACTATTGCTGGTAAAACATTTTTTATGCAAAAGTTGGGCTGAAAATCATAATATTTTTAAAATTGAATAAAAACTGTTTTCCCAATTAATCGTCAATAAGTTCTCCATCTATTTTTACAGCAATAAAAATTTTTGAATCAGCATTCGACGGGAAATGCAGGACTTTTTATCAATTTTAATTGACACTATTTGATTATTTCATAATTCCAAAGTCAAAAAGCATGTGGCGGGGAAGTTGCTCATTGTTGGCCGGCGTTTCTAAGGACGTTTTGCGCTGCACGCTGTAGCGTCAAAATTTACTTTTCAAGACACTGAAAATAAATTATTTTGGAGAAGCGATGATAGTTTTCATTGATATTTTTCGCGCAAACACCGTTGAAAAAAATTAGCTTTCTAAAAAAAATTTTTTAACGCTTTTTCGAATTTTTTTTTTTTTCACATGTAACTTTCATCGGTTATTTATTGAAATCTTTGCTTCTTATTGCTTATATCAGTGTAATTTCATAAACTTCATACAATTCCCTTTAATTTGATGTGAATAACATATAGTCAATAGTGTCTCTAACTATTTTTAATTTGGTCGTGAAATGTGTCCGCTTTATCGTGGACATACAATAGTCCAAACGTTTGAAAAACTTAAAACATTAAAAATAATTTCGGGTGTTGATTTTATGAGCTAATTTAACAATAAAATAGCTAATTATGTTAAAACTAAAGCATTGTCTGATATTTCAATTTAATGTGTTTTCTTATGCAATAAAACTCAAGAAATTTCTTGATTGAAAAATAAAGGCAATTGCCTTTTTTTATGTCATATAACAACTGTGACGGGAAATATATCATCACATATATTCCCCGACACAACGTTACCTTCGATACTCGTCTGGCTCGAGAGATCGCGACTAACCTACACACATTCACACTCACACACATGGACAATATAATCAAGAGAGCATGGCATAGCCAAGACACTTCGGCAGGTCGATACATCGATACTCCTGATTTATCGATAACAACACATGCGCACTAGCGTAATTCGCAAGGAGCAGAACACATTCAAATTCGTGCCTTCGAAGGGTCACCTCGGACTCGGCCCCACTCGTAATTAGGCCTTCGACTAGCCAACGTCGCTCGTCCTCGCAGTGTCTCTGGAGAAGATCTCCAACTCAAGAGATCGCTTGCCAACCTGCCACCATGCCCACCAACATCGGGTGGACCTGGGACCGTCGTCGACGAAGAGGCTGGCCAGTGATAATTTAAGTACACACAACACACTAAAAATCTCTCGAGCCATAACGGTATTCGCGTAATAAACTCATTTATTAGTTAATCGGATTCTTTCGCCATAAACATGAACTCGCGTCCCCGAGATTACAATCGTTGAGTCTGCATGCTCTACATGCAGTGGCGCCCCGAGCATCTTGTACATCTATTTATTTATTTCATACGATACTAATTTTATAATTATTCAACCAGTAATTGATTGCATTAATAATTATTTTATTTCGTCACCCAACTAAAATCCCCTCACACAACATTTCCCGCGGCTGTTAGTTCCTAAATTATTATGCCGGTATGCGAAAAAAAAAATTTTATGCAACGGGTGTGAATATGCTTTTTCTGCAAAACGAGGATCTAGTACACGAGTGGGAGGCGGTGGAATTCAGGCAACTTTGGAGTCAAATGGATTCGCAGTCAACAGAAAACATGACAAATTTTTATTTGTTAAATTAAAGTGTTGCATAGAGCGATCTGAAAGCTGCTACATAAGATAATGTGGACTTCAAAACCTAAAGAGAAATTTTTTGTTTTATTATTTTTTTTATATTATATATCTTTTTGTTATTTTTATTCATAATATTTATGAATATCAGCGACAAAAATAACTCATAAATGTAAATCCACAAATTTTTTTCGTGAACGCGCAAATAATAATTTTAAAAGTTATTTTGTGGGTTGAAATTTTTTTAATACAAAAAAAAGAATATCTTACTGTACTGCAAGTTTCAAAGTTTAAATCGATGATTGTTCCAGCTTTTAAAACAAAAATTTTCTGCGTCCTTAGTAAAAGCAATACAATGAAAAGTCTCAATTTTGGTGGATATCTGTGCCAATTAATGCAGCAACTGTGTGAAAGTTTATTCATTAGTATGGATTATTTTTGCATTAGTACGTATTCTTAATTTTCAACTAGATTGTTACCATTCAAGGTACATAGTATAGCTGGCATTATAGAGAACTTGACTTGGAGTACACATTGCTATCATTGCTACTACGCCAGTGCCATATACGACTATCATTTTTGCAGCTACTGCTAAATCAGTATTAATTGATATTACTATCTAAATCATGAAGATAAACGAAATCGTTAGTACTAAAGACTTGGTTCAGTTTTTTCTGAATTTGATATGAAAGAAATGGTTAAGAAAAAAAATTTAATTCAAAAATTTGACGGAATAGTATAGACGATTCGAAATCAAATTTACTGAAGACTTATTTTTATTGTACGATTATTGTCATGGGACGAAAAATTTTAAAATCAACTGATAATATATTTGATATTTACCGAAGTACCGCTTATAACAAGGATACATGATGTTCCGAGAAGCGTTCCAAATATCACTGAATTGGAAATGCTATGTTGTATTTTGTAAAGCCTGTAAAATACATGTAACATGGATTTTCTTGCATTGCAACTGGAGATATCTCGAAGCCAGCGTAAAAATTAATATTAATAAAAATTAAATATAATAAACTATTTGATAAAAATGAGAACGATGAATAGTTCCATAGAACTTTGAAAAAAAAATTCCGCTCAAGCTTCAAAAGACGAAAAGAAAAAAATAAATTTTAAAAACTGAACATAATAATTTAAGATCAATTTTTTCAAAAACATGATTAAAATTCAATGTTCTAATCTCTTACATAACTTTTTAGGAACATAAAAAATACTTACTCGATACAACTGTAATGTTTTTTAATAAGTTTTTTCAATCTTTTTACAAGGAAATTATCTGCCTTTTCCTTATTGCCTTGAAATTTGCAGTATCCAACATCAGCTTCTTTTAAATAGTATCTAATATACCAAAATAAAATATTTTGAATAATAACAATATGATAAGAAAAACTTGAATGAGATTTTCACTGTCACGTACTGCAAATACTTCAATTGGCCGATGATGAATCCAATGCTTGAGCATTGAAAACTATTCAGTGATACAATTATGCAGCAGTAGTGACTTATAATCAATAGATGTATTGCATAAATAGGATAAAAAGTATTTATCGGCAGTATTTATGATATGAAAATTACAAAGAAGTGGTAAAGCCTTCTGAAATGTTTGGTTTCCTGGTAGTATCCATGAGCTGATGATTGGAATGAATAGTGGGGCCGTTCCGAAGCCCATAATAATTGGTATGAATATAACTAAACCAAAAATGCATAAGGTTTATACTCAATTAAAATATTCGAGACCGAAAAAGTATTAACTTGTTAGGATAGAATTGTAGTAGATCGATTTTCCAAGCATATCTTCAATCATTTTTCGTCCAAATGGATTATTGCTTTGACGAATTTTCGTCATTTTATTCAAAGATGTGAGGATCTAAAAAATACAAATTACCAGAGAGTTATTGTCAAATCTTATTTAAAAATTATTGATAAATAAAATAAACCTTTTTGAAATACATAGACATCAATGTATAAGCATATAATATCATGCTTATGGCTACTATTTGAAATAAACTTTCAGTAGTGCTAGTATCCGTTCCTTTTTCGTTCGTATTTTCGATTAACTTCACAATCTGAGTAATAAAACGAATAAAAAATCTAAAATTCGAAAAATATTGGCGTTACGGTAATGGAGCCTACCATAGCAAGCCATACAGTTGCATAATATAGCACCATGAACGATTTGCCTATCAAGGCAAAACGTGCATTTTGAAACGGGTACAGAAAACAGATTTTCATTACTATTACTTGAAACGAAGCCTTCGAGTTTAAAAATGTATCGAACCATTTGGAATTTGTTGAAAGTTCTACTTGAATAGACATATTCGAAATGGGCAATGAATCTAAAAAAGCCATGTCTAGAACTAAGTTATTGTGCCAGTACAGCGTTCTACAAATGCATTATTTATTAGACACTATAAGACGGAGGAATTAGCTTAAATAAATAATGCTCCCAATTGTTTTATTTTTATATAAAAGCTACTACAATATTTGAAGCTACTAGAACACTTTTTGATTTTGAAATGAATCAATTTTTTTACATTTTCAAATTGTTTTGAAAGCTTTAAACGCATTTTTCTATAAATCACTTTTTTAATGGCAGACAGCTCATCTATGAATTGAAAGATTTTGGCGAAGAGTAATTGATAAAAAGGCGTCAGTTTTGACACTTCCACTAAATCTTCAAGAACTTCCTTGTAAAATTTTTTGAGATATTTTGCTTCAGATCTACCTATTCGAAGATTGATTTTTACGCATTGACGCAAAATTTTTTTAATCAGTCGTATGAAAACGATTGTTTAGTTTTTTGATATTTATCATCAAAATTTGTGAAAGTAAATCTTAATCATAATTTTTCAATGGGTTATAGATTTGCAATACTCAATATACAGAGCATTTATTACACATTGAGGTGATACTTGAACATTACCATTCGTTTTTTTAAATTGTTTTATATATGATTCGAAGACAGTTTTGAAAGTTCGAATTTCCATCATTGTACTGGTGTGAAGTGTTTTTACGTATCTCACTATGGTCAATTGTCAGGAATGGTTCGAATGTATCTTATGCAAGTTTGAGGAGGTTCTCTTGCACTGTTCTCAAGAAGTACATATATTTATATCGATAGATTTTGACCTACCGAATCTAATGGTATAACTCTTACATGCCCAAGCCAGGCAAAATCTCGAGAAAAACGCGATCAAAGTTTCGAAAATTAACATTGACTACATAGGAATGCATGAAAATTTGAGCTACATTTACAATTTATGAAAAGAAATCAAAGTTCTTAGGGGAATGATTATATACAAATTGTAGAGAAAGATCTCATCTTTCCAAAACCGTGTCTCAAAATAGAGGTAGCCAGCCGTTTTTTCAATATTTTTTTAATAAAAGACGCGAAAACACGACTTTTTCGGCTTGTTTTAGGACTAGCAGACGAAAAGCAAGCTAACTAAGGGGAGAAAAGTATCTAAAATCTCAAAAAAAATTGTTTTGCTTATTGACTTTTTCAATAGCATTTTTTCTCAGCTTTCCAGTGCCGTATTCAGAATTTTTTAATTTTGATTTTATCGAGAGGTGCATCCTATTTAGTACCGATACTTTTATGATTATTATAGCAGAAATGAATAAAACGACTCAAAAAAAACATTGCCGTTCTTTCATGAATCTCCGGACTTTCATAAGTCGGTAGCGCCATCTATTGATACTCGTTTTATTCTTTGGTTATAATACATCCAGCAGAAATTTGTTTGTTTACATGGCTCTAGGTGTACAGTAACGCCACCACTAGCAGCACGTGGCTTTGGGCATATCTTCTGTCTCTCTCACTTTCGTGCGCGAGCTCGGATAAAATGTCAACAACAGTCTGTTGACTGCTTCTTGATTATATTTCATCTTCGCTCTCCATACATTACAAGTGTAGATGTCCTCGACATGCTAGATTCACACGAGTTTCAGAGTCCCAGTATTGCAAAAACGAGCGGGAGGGGGAGCTATGTGCTGTTCCACTCGCTCTCCCGGCTCGCGTCTGCCTCAGTTTTTTTCTCGTGCGCACAAGAGACGCACGCAGTTTGTAGAGGTCCCGGAAAAAAGTTTTTCAACCAAAGTAAAAATGGGTAAGGCTAAAAAGGAGAAGAGAGAGAGAAGAGGCAAGGAGGAAGACGAGCTATCTGCCGTCGAGGGAATGCTGAAGTTGTGTAAGAAGATGGAAAAAATATGCGAGAAAATTGATGTTTTGCAAAGCAAGGTTAAGTTGACCGATGACGACGCATTTCACGACGCCGAGTCTGAGAAAGAAAACGGCTCTTCGAACATTCCAACGCAGAAAGAAACTGCAACGCCTACGAAGAAGAATAAGGACGGCAAACTCGCAGAATACGACAAAGACAAGGACGTGGAAATCTCGCAAGATGAAGAATGGTTAAACATCGTAAGTATCGATTTCACAGTCCAGTTTACGGCTCGCGCGCAAACAACGGATTACAGCACAAGATGGCGCGTGCTCGAGCATTTGCCGAGACGCTCATGTCTGTACGCGTGACAGAAAAGCATCAAAAGTAATGTGTGCACGAGTGGCACATAACCTCGAGCGTTCTGAAAAGGCGCAATAACCATCAAACAACAAACGGTGACACGGCGTACTGATGAGTCGCGCATCTTTTTTCTGTTTGTGCAGATCGGAGATGATCCAATAGTCCCTAAATCAATGCAGATGGTTGTGAAACCGGAATTGACAAAAATATGGAAATTTTACTGCCGCGAGGGAATGAAGGCCGATGAGGAGAAAGCACTTATGGAGAAGTACGCGAGTATCCCAGAGTTCAAAGCTCCAATCCTCAACCCTAAAATCGCTACTACAATGAAAGACTCGGCAAAGAAACGTGACGCACACATGGTCACTATACAGGACATGTCAAGCCTGGCCTTGTCCATTGCTGGCTCGCTCATAACTAACATTTATGAGAACAGGCACGAGAGTATGGACATAACGGAGATATTGAAGGACATCGGCAGCCTCATTGCCATACAAATGAACCGTCAATCTGCTAACCAAAAAGCATTTATCGAGCCTGGGCTGAGCAAGGAAACTATGGAGCTACGGAAGGACACAAAAATAGATGAGTACTGCATGGTAGTGACTTATCGACCAAAATAAAGGAGAACAAAGCGCTCACAAAAGAGAGTGTAGAATTGATGAAAAAGGCTCCACCAATTACGGCCAGCTCACAAAAAACGGTAAACTACAAGACCCCATACAAGACGCAGCCTCGTCAGAGTATGGGGTCTTATACACAGCGAGGCGCACAGGCGAAACCAAAATTCTCATTCAGAGGAAAGCAGCAATACGTGAACCACAAGAACCAAGGATCGCAGAATCGGTCGAGCTCGTCCGCTCAGGCACAAAAGCCGTATCGCAAGTAGTAAGTAATGCAGCCGGCAGACTGCAACAATTTTACAGCGAATGGCAAAAAATTACGGATGACAAATTCTTGCTCAGCATCATAAAAGACTATAAAATCGAATTCGATCAGGTCGTTCCAAAAAAGGCAAAAATAAATTAAAAAATACCGTGTCGACAACGAGATGAATAAAAGAATAAAAAATGCCATTCGTGAGTTGGAAGAAAAAGGAGTCGTAGTAAAATGCCTTGAAAGGGATGATCAAGTCTTGTATCTGTATTTTTTGAGGAAGAAACCAAATGGTACAGACAGATTCATACTAAATCTTAAGTGGCTGAATCAATTCGTCAAAAAGAGACACTTCAAAATGGAAGACTTGAGAACTGCCACCCAATTAACCAGTAAGAACGATTACCTTGCATCAATCGACATAAAAGATGCGTACTTCTTAATTGCACTACATAAAGATAGTAGGAAATATTTAAGATTTACCTTCGAAGATAAAGACGTATGAATTCGTCTGCTTAGTATTTGGACTCTCCTCTGCGCCTTACGTATTCACGAAGTTAATGAAAGCTCCCATCAAAATACTCAGAACAGCGAGCTACACTAACGTAATATACCTTGATGATTACCTGGCCATAGAAAATACGTCAGAAAAATGCAGCAAAAATATTAATGCAGCATTGAACTTATTTACGTCCCTTGGACTAATTATCAACCGTGAAAAATCAGAGCTGACTCCCGTCCGAAGGTGCACCTTCCTTGGCATGGAAATCGATACTGCTTGCTATTGTGTCCAGTTGCCTCAGAAAAAAATGGAACATATATACGCGCTCATTGAGACTTACTTGAATATGAAATCATGTTCCATTCGGTCGTACGCTGTGCTGATCGGCACACTAATATCATGCTGCCCAGCCGCGGCGTATGCGTGGCTTTACACGAAAATTTTGGAAAAAGAAAAAATTTTCGAATTGATATGGAACAACTATCGCTACGACGCAATCATGCACATATCAACAGAGGCCCAAAGAAGAACTCGAATGGTGGAAAAGTAATATAAAAAGGCGAGTAAACTACATAAAAGATGAGCAATACGACATAACAATTTTCACGGACGCATCCTCGAGGGGTTGGGGCGCAACCGACGGGAAGCGAGAAATCTTTGGTAGTTGGTCGGTAGAAGAGCAAAGAGAACACAAACTTCTTAGAGCTCTTTACAGTAAAAATCGCTCTGCAAGAGCTAGCCCACGATTAGAAAAACACCCGAATACTACTGAGAATTGACAATACCACAGCCATCTCATACGTCAATAAGATGGGGGGCGTACGAGTTGACAAGCTCATTAGGTTAGTCCGCGAAATTTGGCAATGGGCGGAAAGCAAAGAAATACACCTCTTTGCGTCGTATATTGCCTCAAAAGAAAATGTCGTGGCCGACCAACTATCAAGAATCACGCAGCGCCATATCGAATGGGAGTTCAACGATAAGTGGTTCAATATAATCGCAAAAATCTGGGGCACTCCACAGATCGATCTATTCGCGACATCGGAAAATAAAAAATGCAGTAAATTCATATCGTGGAAACCGCAAAAAGGCGCAATTTGCATTGACGCATTTACGGTAAATTGGGCAGAACTTAATATAATATTAAAAACACTAGCAAAAATAAAAAAGGAAACTGCAGCTGGAATCTTAGTCGTGACACTTTGGACGAGTCAGCCCTGGTTCCCGCTGTTCGAGTCACTCGCAACAGAAACGATAATATTCGAGCCTAATGAAAAAATGTTTTTGTCACCTTGCAGATCGATACATCACCCGCAAGCTCATCATCTCCGCCTGATTGCCGCCAAAGTGTCAGACAAGCTCTGATAGCAAGAGGAGCACCTGAGGAAGCGACGGAGATCATGATAGCCTCGCTGTCAAACGCAACGCTTAGACAATACAGCGGAGCACTTAAACAATGGAATATTTATTGTTCGAACAAAAAGATCAACATCAACAAGTACAACCTACTTGGGTTCTTGACAGAAAAATGTAAAGAGGGTGCGTCACATGGAACAACTCGCACCGCAGTGCTTTGTCATTATTATCAAATAACAAAATAGGAGAGCATCAAGACATCACAAGATTTATGAAAGGTGTACACAAATTACGGCCTGCTAGGCCCAAATATGCATTTACATGGGACGCCGGCACAGTAATAGAATACCTAAAAACATTAGATTGTACAAGCTTAAAATTAATAACATATAAAAAAAAGCACAAACAATCTCACTAATAAAACTAAATAATATTAAAGAGGTTAGTAAAGGATTAATAATAATGATAAGCGATCATGTAAAAACCTCAGGCCCCGGAAAACAGCAGCCATTGTTACACCTGCCTACTTTTCCGGAACAGCCAAATATTTGCGTTGCGACCACAATCAAAAAATACATAAATGTAACCAGCCAATTTCGAGGCGATAATCAGCATTTATTCATCAGCTTAAATCCGCCGTACAAGAGCGTGGGAGCAGAAACAATAAGCAGGTGGCTTAAAAATTGTTTAGAACTGTGCGGAATAAACACTCAAACATTTAGCGGTCATTCGACCCGCCACGCCGCAAGCTCGAAAGCTGATGAGAAAGGCATTGATATAGACACCATACGCCGAACGGTCGGCTGGTCAAAAGGATCGCAAACATTTGCAAAATTTTATAAACGTTCGATTGTAACAGATAAATTTGAATTCGCAAAAACTGTATTCCAGATTGAATAAAATATGTGGTGTGTTATGTAATAAAACAATAAACCTTATTCACAAAACTGTATATACATATTTTGCCCGAATATCGCTGAACAACTACACTTGTAATGTATGGAGAGCGAAGATGAAATATAATTGAACGATCAAACGATCTCCTCGATCGAGTGAAGTTCGATCGAAATTATATAAAGCTTCGCTCTCCATACATTACTCCCGCCGCGAAAACCTACCCCCGTAAAGAGAATATCTACGGACAAAAAATGAAAAACGTAAACTTGCAAAAGTAATACTCTGAATACTGAGGCAGACGCGAGCCGGAAGAGCGAGTGGAACAGCACATAGCTCCCCCTCCCGCTCGTTTTTGCAATACTGGGACTCTGAAACTCGTGTGAATCTAGCATGTCGAGGACATCTACACTTGTAATGTATGGAGAGCGAAGCTTTATATAATTTCGATCGAACTTCACTCCGGAGGAGATCGTTTGATCGTTCAATTTTTCAATAGCTAAAAATTACATTTTTTTAAAAGTGAAAAAAGTATATGTACAGTGCAATTATATCTTTGTAACTCAACATAATGTTTAATAATAAAGAAGTTCCAAAATAGCTTTTTATGAAAATGTGACATTTTTAACAGTTCAAATTTAAGAAATACAGCAGTACATATGTAAATTGACATATATACATCAGTGTATATTTAGGTATGTCACTGTACTTTATGTATGTGTATATGACTGTATCATATATATTATTGTATGTTGCCTGTGATAAACAAGATTAGTGATAATTGATCAATTTTGAGTGATTTCATTTCCAATTAAAGATCCAGTGATTAATGTTTTATGAATGTTAGTGAATAGGTAGAGAACTGGGTTCAAGTTCTAATGTGAGATTGTGCATATTTGTGTGAAAAGTTGATTTGGACATAATCAACTTAATTACCAGTTTCCACATAAAACCCATATTAGCATATACTATATATATATAGTACAACTTATAAAATGTAGTAATGAAATTGGCGCATTTGGCTTTGTACAGCTGTCTGGGATATTGTCCTTGTGGGTCCAATATGTTAAAAATTCAAATTGAATTATTGTTTTTTATTGTCCAAAAAGTTTTAAGCAACCTCAGTGACATGAGAGTATCATTATGACATGTATTGGTGTATTTTTGTTTTTTTCAACTCTTGGGATGTTACGTTTCATCTCAAAATTGCTCTGTTGCCGTAACTTTCCATGTGAACCATTTGAGCAAATGAGCTGAAATTTTCAGGGATTGTTCTACATGAGAATGGCTACAAACGCAAGCACTTTCAAAGGTATTGGGACAAATGAGCACTTTTTCAGGCTATATTGTCATTTTCTGCATAATCTGTCATTTTATCATATTATACTAATGAATAAAAGTGTATATATATGGCTGTAAAATTGTGTATAATTAATTAAAATATCTGAAAGTGCTTGCGTTTGTAACCACACATCTACTGAACAAAATGACACCCCTATGACCATGATTGAATCATCGGTTCTAGCTGGATCCTACGGCACAGGGGTACCTCTCAGGACTGTGGGCTTGCTTCATCGAGGAGGGTTCTATGGTGACTGGGACCTTAATTTTCATATTCCTGAGTGAAAAACGTTGGAAAAAGAGTGGAAAAAACAGAGTTTTCTCTGTATAATCCAAAAAAAATTTATTCTCTTTATTTTTAATAAATTTTTTATAAATGTAGGTTTAAGGTACCTTTCCCCCTTAATCCAGGTTACTGCGCGAACACTCAATTGATTAGCGTATTACCCGAGGGAACCTCCTTAAACATGTATTTTATTATTATAATTTAAGCTTGTAAATTTTCAAACTTGTTCGCGACACAGGCCAACTATTTACTTAACCGATAAATACGGTATAATTTAATTTATTCGGTTTCAGTTTTTACGGTTCGTTTATTTGACAAGGATGGAATTTACGATTAGAAGCGAGGCCAAGACTCTTATTAGACTTTAAAGTACTTATTACCGAAATTTCGCGTTTCAAGAGTAAATCTTACTAAAAAATTCTTGTTTCATAATTTTAAAACCGAAAAAATACTCTAATCCAAAAAGTTATAATTCTTTAAAGATTGAAACTTCAATATTTTTTGGTTATTCTTAAATTTCTTCTCTTTATGTTATTTTGAAGATCGAGTTTCTTTATATTTTATTTTCAAATTATCAAGTTGTTAGTTATTTTATAAAATAACTAATTCACACTACTCGAGTTTAATCAAATCACTAATTTCTTCATACGCTTCTCTAATTCCAGCTGTATCTAGTATCCACCATATAATTCTTGCTACATCCGTGACGGCGCTCGGCACCGGTGCTTCAGTACCACAATCCAGATTAAAACTTATAATGCCAACTTGGACGTTGTTTTCATCAATCACTGGTCCTCCAGAGTCACCCTTTAAATTGAAATTTTTATGCGGGTTTTGCCTCATTGGAAATAAATTGAATAATTCATATCATTATATTACATAACAAAAATCACCCTCGCCCTCCAAGCATATCATTCTGTCGTTTGGAAGAGTGATTGAATCAAATCCCTTGTCTTTGTATGTGTCATTGAGATACTCCCTATAATCCCTCATACATTGATCATTGTTATAGACTTGCATTTTCGTATATAATAAATATTTTTTTCGTGATTGAGGTCCATCTTCGTACTACAAAACGAATTTAATATTAATTGATCAAATAGCATATTATTCAACTTGGCTTCGTACATCCGTCCAACCCCAACCCAAAACAGTAACAGTGGATCCATCCGGGGGTATGACATTTACTTCAGGTAATTTGACTGGTTGAACTTTTTCACTGAATTCTATGTCCGTTTTTAATTTGAGCAATGCAACGTCTCCGAAAAAAGGAAGTGATCTCTGAAATATTAACCTGTCAATAAATATTAATTATTCTTTAATAAAGTAAAATACGTACTGTAAATTTCCACAAATAAAAGATTTCGAATTTTTCAACTTGATAAATTTTTCCACCGTACAAAGAGGAAAGTGATCCTACTCGTACTGAACTTAATTCTGGCAGCTTTGGATCGCCGCTAAAGAAAAAAATATGAATGTGAATACAGAAATTCTTATCTCATTTACAATAAATATTTGTAACTTACCCTTCTGGGTACACGCAATGGGCAGCGGTCAAAATATGCCATTTAGTTATGACAGAACCCCCACAAATATGCCTTGATTTGTACCGAAAAGATGCTATAAACGGATACTCCTCGATAGATTTCACGCGAAGTCCTTCTGTGATCCTCAATTTAAGCGTGTTATAGCCACAAATTAAAGTCAAAATCACAATCAAGTATAAGATACGACACATGTTTTTTGTATTCTATACTTTGTTCGATCGAACTTTACTTTTGTCTCTGCTGTGCAATATCGTGATGTCGATGGAAAATCGTGACTCTTTAAATAGCGTCACGTCCACGTGGATTCGTATACGTCGTTAAACGGATTTTTGTCATTGCGTAGAAAATTTTATTTTGAACATTACAGAAAAACATTTAAATCGACTCCCTGGAAGCTAATGGCTATAAATCTTGTAAGGTAAAAGCTCCTTCTTGCTGCGTAAAGCACAATGCACATTTTTAAGCCAATTTATTGATTTTGGATATTTATATTTTAGTACAGGATATAGAAAAGAATTTATGAAGAGATCAAACATTTGTTCGATGATTTTTTTTAATTTCAACATAAATAATTTCGATCAAAATCGATTCTTCTTGTTTTTAAAACAATTTTTATATTCATGTTATATTTAAGACCAAGTTCATCAATAATTTTTTATTTTTAAATAACTAAATCGTTGATAGTTTTATAACTGAGGGAAATTAATTGTACACGAGTTTTAACACGGAGCATACAATAAAAAATCACTTATACTTCTAGCACGGATGGGTACAGCGATGATTGAGCTTCGATCTTATTTTCCGATTCTTCAGATTTACCTTTTATCCACTTTAACCATTTTCTTACATCCGTGACGGTGCTCGGCACCGGGGCTTTGGTACCACAATCCAGATTAAAACTTATAATGCCAACTTGGACGTTGTTTTCATCAACCACTGGTCCTCCAGAGTCGCCCTTTAAAATAAAATTTGAAGTGTAGGTTTTTTATTGTCTTCATTGTAAATAAATTCAAAAACTTAAAAAAGTGTTTTACGTTGCAAAAGTCGCCCTCGCCCACCAAACATATCATTTCATCATGAGGAAGAACGATGGTTCTAAATGCCGGGTTTTCGTATGTGATATCAAGATAATCCCTATATTCCCTTATACACTTGTCCATGTTATAGACTTTCATTTTTGTAGACAATAAAAATTCTTCAATGTAATGAGGTCCGTTTCCATACTATAAAACAAATTCAAAATAAATTCATCAAGTTGTATATTTTTCAATTGAGACTCATACTTCTGAGTAACCCCATCCCAACACAATCAAAGTGGATCCGTCTGGAAGTTCGTCATTTTCTTCGGGAAGTTTTGCCGGTTGAATTGTTTCACTGAATTCTATGTCTTCTTTCAATTTCATCAATGCAACATCGGCATAGTACGGAAGTGTCTAAAAATATTTTTTTTTTAAATAACGTTTTATTCGTTTGTAATAAAAATACACACTTCAGATTTTTTCCAGGATGGATGGACTACGAAATCTTCGACTTCATAGATCTTACCACCAGATATAGAGGAAAGCGATCCTACTCGTATCGTGGTATACTCTATGAGCTTATGATCGCCACTAAAGAAAAAAAAGAAATCCTTAACTCGTATGAATTCCATTTATGACTTACCCATAACAGTTACACTCACCCCCAACGATCGATACAATGGGCTGCCGTTAAAACATAACGTTTATTTAATATGGATCCCCCGCATACGTGATCGTGGCCGTACTGAAATGATACTTGAAACGGATAGTCCTCGATAGATTTGACGGGAAGTCCTTCGATGATCCTTGATTTACGCGCATTACAGCCACAAATGAACGCCAAAAACACAATTAAGTATATGGCACGACACATATTTTTTGCATACTAAATTGTATTCGATCGATGCAACGATTGAACTTTACTTTTGCTCTGCTGTGCATCGTGATGTCGATGAAAAATCGTGACTCGTAAATTGCGGTGCGTTCTTCCGAACATATAAATCGTTGAATACCCGTGGTCGGACTTCTTATAGTAGCAGAAAAAAAATGCTACAAATTCATTAGCAAAGAGCTTCCTAATATTTTTATGCATTAATGCTTATAGATTATAATACATTTCTTGACGCTTATTTAGTCGCATACTCCTCGAAAACATAACTCCATCTGGCCGAAATTAAAAAATCAGGGTTCATGATACTCGACCCAAACTCGCGCTCCAACGAACCGTAAGAAAGGTAAGGTTAAGTTACGAAGTGTCTGTAGAAATCGAATCGAATCCATCTCCAGACGGTGCAATTATAATGATCATAATTTATTTTTATTTTAGTAACTTATTCATACTCGTTGCAATATTTCCACAGATAATTCATGATTAAAACAAAATTTCAAAGAAATCGTCGCAGAGTTTAAATATTTAACTGGTTCAAATATTGTAAAGAGAATGATAAACAGGTAAATGAGTAATCTGATTGTAAACAATGTGAGAATGAACGATTTTGAAATATCCTCTAGAGCACTGATCATGTTTATAGTAAAAACAAACTATAGTTTAGATATTGCCTTTACCGGTGAACAATCCATAATACCAAAAGATAAATGTATTCATTTAATTTTCGTGGCATTAAATAGAAAGATCCAACGTTTATTTTAGACACCGTGATGGATAAAAGTGATAAAAAATCCGAGGAAAATGACTTTAAAGACCGATTAAGTGAATGCGACATTTTGTTTTTAGATGAAAACCAACACGTTTATGAATCAAGCATGATAACACACCGAGACACAATTCACAATAATCAGAAAAATTACGCATGTGATAAGTGTGAAAAAAAAGTTGAGTTCCAAAGTCATTTAAGTAGACACCAAATATCAGAATTTAAAGGCCGCATAGATTTTGTATGCGACCAATGCGAGAAGAAATTTGTGAAAAGATCGAGATTGTTTACGCACCAAAAATTAGTACATAAAGATCGCAACAATTTTTCATGCAACAAGTGCGAGAGGAAATTTGAAAATAAATCAAATTTACTAAAACATAAAAAAATATTTCACGAAGTTTTTAACGATTATTTATGCGAAAAGTGTGCCAAAAGATTTGAACATAAAAGAAGTTTGCTTTTGCACATAAAGAAAGTACACGACAAGTGTGAAAAGAAATTTGGACGGAAATCGAAATTGATAAGACGCCAAAAGATAGGGAAACAAGGTCGCAAAGATTATATATGCGACAAGTGCGATAAGAGATTTGGACAAAAAGGTCATTTGCTCGTACACATAAGAACAGTCCATGAGGGTCGCAAAGACAACGCATGCGGCGTTTGTGAAAAAAAATTTGTAGATCTAAGCACTTTAAGCAGACACAAAAGAATAATCCACGAAGGTCGAAAAGATTACGCATGTGATAAGTGCGAGAAAAAATTTGGACAGAAACCACATTTGCGTCTCCACCAAAGGATAGTACACGAGGGTCGCAAAGATTACGCGTGCGACAAGTGCAAAAAAAAATTTGGATTTAAATCGACTTTGCTCATACACCAAAAGACAGTCCACGAAGGTCGGAAAGATTTCGCATGCGACAAGTGCGAAAAGAAATTTGGACTGAAATCGAAATTGATCAAACACCAAAGGACAATCCACAAAGGTCTTAAAGATTTCGCATGCGATAAGTGCAATAAGAAATTTGGACAACAGTCAGATTTGTTGAAGCACCAAAGGACAGTGCATGAAGGTTGCAAAGACTATGCGTGCGATAATTGCGAGAAGAAATTTGGACTCAAAACAGATTTGTTTCGGCACCAAGGAGCAGTACACGAAGGTCGCAAAGATTTCACATGCGACAGGTGTGATAAAAAATTTGGACGCATATCGAATTTGCTCCGCCACCGAAATTCAGTCCATGAGGGTCGTAAAGATTTCGTTTGCAACATTTGTGAGAAAAAATTTGGACTTAAACATCATTTGTTTGTCCACCAAAGAACAGTACACGAGGGTCGCAAAGATTACGAATGCGACATGTGTAAGAAGAAATTTGGACAAAAATTAGATTTGTTCAGGCACCAAATCACAGTTCACGATGGTCGCAAAAATTTCGCATGCGACAAGTGCGAGAAAAGATTTGGAGAAAAATATAAATTAATCAGACACCAACAGACAGTTCACGAGCGTGGCAAAGGCTTTGCATGCGAGAAGTGAGAGGAAAAATTTGGACGAAAAAGGATTATGATTCAGCACCAAAACACAGTACATTATGGTATTAAATAAGTATGCGACAACTGTGTGCAGAAGTTTGGGCATGAATTCAATTTGATCGTACACAGAACAAAAATTAGGCGAAGATAACGAACGTAACAAGTGTAAAAATAAATGATATTCAATATAATTTATGTAGACACCAAAAAATGGCCAGATATTTAACAGAAATCACTTATTACTACTTATGTAAAAATAAATGATATTCAATATAATTTATGTAGACACCAAAAAATGGCCAGATATTTAACAGAAATCACTTATTAGACTTGTGCAATAAGATGTAAAGGATACAGTTGAATCTATTTCTTAAAAACAATTCTCAAAGTTTTTTAAAATTATGTGTGTGATAAATACTCTTTTTTCATATTGGCACATGTGCGTGATGTATCCAGTTTCACTACAGATAATAATCAATGTTTATGAATCTTTTTTTTTACATGAATCGCTTGAACTTATTGAAATAAAATATTCTGAATAATTCCTCAGAAAACAGATTGGATTTCATCAGTGAAATAATGAAAAGGGATCATTTTTTTCTTGATAATTATCAATATATATAGAAATTTATTTAGTTGTTCAGGTGCAGGTATTACTCAATTGTGAATAAAAATTGTGACAAAATTATTGATTCTTACCTGATATCAAATATCATTTCACCTTTCCAAATTCCTCGAAGAAATCATCGCAAAGTTTAAACTTTAAACGGGTTCAAATATTTTACGGAGATTTATATAAATAAATAAATCAATAACTTGATTGTAAACATGAACGATTTTGACAATGTCCATCGAATTCTGATCGTGTTTACAGTAAAAACAAATTAGTTTACTTTTTTACAAAAAGTACAAAAAGTGTTACTTATGGCACTTGTGTCGTAAATTACTATTACAGTTTAGGGCCCGAGCGCAGCGAGGGTCCTACCAGCTGGGCCGAAAAGTGTCCCCATGGCACGAGTATCGTACATTATTTTATAGCACCGTGCTAAGTTCACATTTATGACCCCTTTTCCGAGTCATGAGTCGCACTTTCTGGTATAGCGCGAAGTGAGGTTAGCGCACGAGTGTAAGCGAGTGTGATGCGAACGTAGCGGTGCCAAAACGTGCGACTTTTGCCACAGAAAAGCGTGCCATAAATGTGAACTTATGCCACACAGTGCTATAAAATTATTTTTTAATTTCTTTAAATCCAATGGTTTGAATACGAATAGTAATTAAGTGCACAACATCTATAAGCAGTGCTGTCACGAAACAATATCCCAGCATCGAGTCCCAGCATCTACATCCGACTTTGAAATTTGATATAACCATAGTTTACGAAATCTTAAATAATAATATTGATATCTATGTGTGTAAGTCTATTATTATAGTATTTTTGAAATCGGATTTCTTCACAGTATTTTATTGTCAAATAAACAAGTTGTTGATAATTCCATAACTCAGTTTTAACACGGAGCAGACAATAAAAAATCACTTATACTTCTAGCACGGATGGTTGAGCTTCGATCCCGTTTTCCGATTCTTCAGATTCATCTTTTATCCACTTTATCCATTTTCTCACATCCGTCATGGCGCTCGGCACCGATGCTGCAGTGCCACAATCCAGATTAAAACTTAAAACGCCAAATTGGATATTATTTTCATCGACCACTGGTCCTCCAGAGTCGCCCTTTAAAATGAAATTTATAGTGTCAGTTGTTTATTGGCTTCATTATAAATAAATTTAAAAACTTAAAAGAGTATTTTACTGTGCAAAAATCGCCCTCGCCCACCAAACATATCATCTATCATTAGGTAGAACGGCTGTTCTGAGGTCCTCATCTTCATCATTAACGTATTTGGCAAAGAGGTACTCCTTATATTCGCTCACACATTTGTCCAAGTTATAGACTTTCATTTTTGTAGATAATAAAAATTCCTCGGTGAAATGAGGTCCGTCTCCGTACTATGAATTGTATTAAGAATAAATTCAACAAGTTGTACATTTTTCGATTGAGAATCATACTTCTGCAAAACCCCATCCTAACAAAGTTAGAGTGGACCCGTCTGGAAGATCATCATTTTCTTCAGCTAACTTCGTCGGTTGAATTTTTTTACTGAATTCTATGTCTTCTTTTAATTTGATCAATGCAAGATCAGCCCAATAAGGAATTGCCTAAAAATAATTTTTTTTCAATAACGTTTTATTATTTTCAAATAAAAATACACACTTGAGATTTTTTCCAGGATGGGTGGACTATCAACTCTTCCACTTCGTATATCTCACCGTCGGATACAGAAGAAAGCGATCCTACTCGTATCGAGCTGTACTCTGGTAGCCTTTGACCGCCCCTAAACATGAAAAAAAAGAATGAACAACTAAATCCCCAAGAATCTTGTTTATGGCTTACCCCCAAGGTTCTACACAATGAGCTGCCATTAAAACATAACGTTTATTTAATATGGAACCTCCACAAACGTGTTCAGAATCGTATTGATAAGATACTTGAAACGGATAGTCCTCGATTAAGTTCACGGGAAGTCCTTCGATGATCCTTGATTTACGCGCATTACAGACACCAATGAGCACTAAAATAACAATCGAGTATATGGTGCGATACATTTTTATTCGGTATTCTATACTCTGCTCGATTGACGCGACAATCGAACTTGACTTTTGTCTTTGCCGTGTATCGTGTTGTCGATGGAAAATCGTGACTCGTAAAACGCATCGCGTTTTCCCGGACCTATATAGATCATTAAACATCTGTGGTCAGACTTTTATATGTATTTGACCGTAACATTTTTGAATAAGGAAAAGAAATTATCATTGGTAAAATAAAACATTTTTTTAACAAAAAACACAAGGTACAAATCGACGATCCATCGGTATCGCGTGCCAAAGGAGGCAAAGTTGATAATGATCGGAAAGAAACCTCCAAACTTTAAATAACTGTAAGAAATGATTGTAGTCTTGATGCTCGCAAAGCCCTCTATTCCTCAGACACCAAGAATCAAAGTTTTTGTGGTCCTCGAGCCAAACTCTTGATCGCCTGCACCGAAGAGCCTTGGGTCCACATCGCCTGGTTTCATATCCGAACCTTCGATTCGAGCTTTCGGGCCCCAAATCTGCAGTTTTATCACTTTTTGGGGAAAGTCAGAACTTTTAAGGGCTTATATACACCTTAAATTTAAAATTTTTTTTATTGAATTTTTGAATAGGATTTTTCCTCCTCTTTCCATTGCTTTTTTCGAAATTCCAAAATTTTGATTTTGCACTGAGATACAGCTGTTTCCGTGAGCCTTTTTCCTATACTTTACGTGTTAAATTTTTTCTTCTTTTGCGTTTTCTGGAAAGTCGTGTTTTTGGTCACGTGTCGTAATATTCAGAGGGTACCGATTGAGCTTTCTGCACCAGGGTCGCGTACACTTCTTCAGAACATGAATGGTTACGGCCACTACCACGGGTGAGATGATCGAACTCACAGGTCACTCTCAAACAGTAATTTTATGGCTTAAATTTCAGCAAAAACGAAAAATGAAAAAAATGTGGGCTTAACTGTTCATGCAGAGCAATGTGCGAGTTCGATCGTCTCACCCGTGGTAGTGGCCGTAACCATTCATGTTCTGAAGAAGTGTACGCGACCCTGGTGCAGAAAGCTCAATCGGTACCCTCTGAATATTACGACACGTGACCAAAAACACGACTTTCAGAAAACGCAAAAGAAGAAAAAATTTAACACGTAAAGTATAGGAAAAAGGCTCACGGAAACAGCTGTATCTCAGTGCAAAATCAAAATTTTGGAATTTCGAAAAAAGCAATGGAAAGAGGAGGAAAAATCCTATTCAAAAATTCAATAAAAAAAATTTTAAATTTAAGGTGTATATAAGCCCTTAAATAATTACACTCCGCAAAATGATTATCGCAACAAAAATTTGCATTGAAATTTTGTCAATTTTCAAATATTTTTATCTCCATAAATTTTTATCATATCAAGATGATTTTGTTTTATTTTCTTGGAATTTTTTTCAAGTTTAAAGCCATTTATAATATCAAGAGGTTTGAATTTGAGGTTTGACTATTTCCAAGAAAACTTAAAAATAGAGGCATTAGAAATTTGACAAAGTTCCAATGAAAATTGTTGTTGCGATAATTTTGTTGTGGATTGTATATACTGTATCATTCACAATTCCATAGAATTTTTTTAGTTTTATTAGAATTTAATGATGGACAAAATACGTGACGCATAATGAAAGTCACGATATTGTACCTATATCACGACGCACAACAAAGGTATGAGGAAAGTCCGATCTGCGCCATTCAATCAACGTATTCAACATGGAAAACTTGTATCGCACCATATACTCGATTTTGATTTTGGTGTTCATTTGTGGCTGTTACGCGGGTAAATTAAGGATAGTAGATGGAGATTTTGTGGAGTCCATCGAGGAGTATCCGTTCCAAATATCTTTTCATAACAATTCGAGACACATTTGCGGGGGCTCCATATTAAATAAACGTTACATTCTCACTGCAGCACATTGCATACGTCTCCCTAAGTTAGACAGAACGCTAAACTTAATAATTTGTGAATTTTTAATTCGTATATTTTTTCCTTCAGTGTCGAAGAGCTACTTAAACCAGAGCTTACCTCGGTTCGAGTTGGATCACTTTCGAAAAATTCTGGTGGCAAAGTCTACCAAGTGGAAGAGTTTAAAATGAATCCCCTTTGGGGAAAATTTGTAATAAAAATAAACAAAAAAAAAAAACGCTAAACCGTCGATTATGAATAAATAGTTAAAATATTTTTAGACCAGGATGCCTGTTTATGGTGATATTGCTTTGATTAAACTGAAAGAAGATATCGAATACAATGAAAAAGTACAACCAGTAATATTACCTGCTGGAAAAAATTACTCGGTTCCAATTGGATCCACTGTTACCGTCGTGGGATATGGTTACATAAAAGTATGATCCTGAATTGAAATATATATTCCTCAATCAATTAATTTGAAATTCGTTTTACAGTATTATCCTTTTCCAACAATCGTTAACGACGACGAAAACGAATTCTTACGTTATACGAAAATGCAAGTCTATGATAATAAAAAATGTAGAAAAGAATACAGGGATTACATCATGTCTCTTTACGAAAGTGAAGAATTAAGAAAACAGATTTTGGCCAACATCAGAACCATGTGCTTGAAAGGCGAGCGCCATTTTTGCGATGTAAAGTACTTTTATGAGTGTATTGTCAACGAGGAAAGTAAAAGAAACATTAAAAAATTTTGATTTTAAAGACCGACTCTGGAGGACCAGTACTTGATGAAGACAATGTCCAAGTTGGCGTTGTACAATTAAACGTGGATTGCGGCACTGGACAAGGAGCAATGTATCCGAGCGGCGTCACGGACTTAAGACCATGGTTATGGTGGATAAACCAAGAATTATCAAAGGAAATCTAAAACCAAATGATTATTGTAGAGCTCTGTTATCACAGAATGAAACATCTGTTAGTATTTAATAAAAATGATTTCAATGACAAACCTATTTTTTCTAAATAGAATTATAACTTTTCGAAACGAAAGTAAAGATAGTAATCATATTACTTATTCATTCCGCGAAACCGGAAATCTTCAACAAAATCAAGGTGGTGCAACTATCATTGATTTGTTTAGAACATCATTTTTTTTTATTTGATTTATTCATTTATACGTATTGGAATATTTAAACCGATAATTTATGATTGTAACAAAATTTCCTCATTTTTACCGATCGAAATGTAATAATGTACCGAAAACGTGATGCGATATGGCAGTCACGATCTTGTGAATATATCCCGACGCACAGAAAGATATAAGGAAAGTCCGATCGGAGCCAATCAATAAACGTATTCAACGTGGAAAAAATGTATCACGCCATATACTCGATTTTGATTTTGGTGTTTATTTGCGTCTGTTACGCGGGTAAATTAAGGACAGTAGATGGAGATATTGTGAAATCCATCGAGAAGTATCCGTTTGTAGCATCTCTGCAGTACGGACAAATGCACACTTGTGGAGGTCCCATAATAAGTAGACGTTATATTTTGACTGCAGCACATTGTCTGAATTTGTTCGTGTAAGTCTTTACAACTAATTAAATAAAATGAAAATTGTTTATTTATTCAATTTTTTTATTTTTATTTATGGGTCACGTCTTCCGGATCATACCTCGGTACGAGTTGGATCGCTTTCTTCTTCATGAGGTAGCAAAATTTCCATTAAGTGGAAGGGTTTAACTTCAATCCTTTTTGGAAAAAATTTGAAGTATAGTACTACCAACAAACGAAACTTAAACGTTGATTATCAATGTAAAGTCAAAATATTTTTAGGACAGGATCCCTTTTTACGGAGATATTGCTTTGATTAAACTGAAAGAAGACATCGAATACAATGAAAAAGTACAACCAGTAATATTACCTGCTGGAAAAAATTACTCGGTTCCAATTGGATCCACTGTTACCGTCGTGGGATATGGTTACATAAAAGTATGATCCTGAATTGAAATATATATTCCTCAATCAATTAATTTGAAATTCGTTTTACAGTATGGAACTAAAAACATGCTCAATGTTTTACGCTCTACGAAAATGCAAGTCTATAATAATCGAAAGTGTATGAAGGATTGGAAAGAATATATGAGTAAGCTCGAGAATGAAGACGACCAAAAATTGATTATGGCTCACATCAGAATCATATGCTTGAAAGGCAAGGGGTATTTTTGCAATGTAAAGCATTTACGTTGTTTTTTATTGTCAACGCGGCAAGAAAAAAAACATAATAATATTGATTTTAAAGAAAGACTCTGGGGGACCAGAAATTGATGAAAACAACGTTCAAGTTGGAATTATAATTTATACGTATTGGAACTTTTCAACCAATAACTCATGATTGTAACAAAATTTCCTCATTTTTACCGATTAAAATTCAATAATGTACCGAAAACGTGACGCGATATGGAAGTCACGTTTTTTTCCAAAATCACGACGTACAGCAAATATGTAAGGAAAGTCCGATCGGCGCCAATCGACAAACGTATTCAACATGGAAAACATTTATCGCGCTGTATACTCGATTTTGATTTTAGTGTTTATTTGTGGCTGTTACGCGAGTAAATTAAGGATAGTAGATGGAGATCTTGTGAATTTTATCGAAGAGTATCCGTTCATGGCTTCGATTCGATCTTTCTCCAAACGCTTTTGTGGTGGCACCATACTCAATAGACGTTATGTTCTGACTGCAGCAAATTGTATATACCAAATTAAGTAAGTCATAGAACTGAACTTAATAATTGAGCATTTTTAATTCGGCTATTTTTTTCTTTAGTGACGAAGAGCCACTCCCACCAAAATTTGCCTCGGTACGAGTAGGATCACTTTCCAAGTCATCTGGTGGCAAAATTTACCAAGTCGAAGAAATTAAATTGAATCCTTATTGGAGAAAATTTGAAGTAAAAATTAGCAACAAACCAAACTTAAACGTCGATTATTAATGTAAAGTCAAATTATTTTTAGAACACAGCTTACACTGCTTACGGAGATATTGCTTTGATTAAACTGAAAGATGACATCGAATACAATGAAAAAGTACAACCAGTAATATTACCTGTTGAAAAAAATTACTCGCTTCCAGACGGATCTACCGTTACCGTTTTGGGTTATGGTTTGACGGAAGTAAAATCCTGAATTGAAAAATATATTGCTTAATCGGTTAATTTGAAATTCGTTTTACAGTATGCAACTGGAAAAATACTCGAACACGAATCATACGAAATAAACGATGTTTTACGCTCTACGAAAATGCAAGTCTATAATAATCAAAAATGTTCGAATGATTGGGAAAAATATATGAATACGCTCGAGAATGGAGTCGATCGAGATTCCATTGTAGTTAACGTGAAAAAAATATGCTTGAAAGGCGAGAGGGATATTTGCGATGTAAAATACTTGAATAAGTTTTTTTATTTATCGACAACGAGGCAAGCAAAAAAAAGTAATAATATTGATTTTAAAGGGAGACTCTGGAGGACCAGCAATTGATGAAAACAACGTCCAAGTTGGCGTTATAAGTCTTATTAGTAATAATTGTTCTCAAACTGAAATACTGTTACCGAGCCCCGTCACGGATGTAAGAAAATGGTTACCGTGGATAAATCAAGAATTATCGAAGGAAGTCTAAAATCGAATAATTATAATGGAGTTCTGTTAAGGCTCTAGTCACTCCGCCTAACTTATTTTATTATTTACTATAATTAAATTTGAGGTATCTTTAATTATATATTCATAGCGAAACCAAAGCAACACCTGTTTCTTCGATTGTGTTACCACACGATATAATCGATGTTGTTCTCATAAACTTCATCTAATTAAAGAATATGTTTTCGATCACAAAAATTGGTATACAATACCCATCAAGTCATATTCCTTTATTGCAATATTGCTTTTTTTATGCATAAGCAGAATAGAATATCAATCAATGTAGGCAACTTATTTCTACTTACTGATAACACCGAACACCAGTCTTTATGACTCTTAAATTTAAACAAAGGAGGTTTGGAGATTTTTGAATATTCAATTTTTCAATCTGTTCCAAGATTTGACCAGAAGGCCCTGGTAATTTTGAAGAAAGATAATCAAACTATAAACTTTTATAAAAGAAGTTTGGATAATCATGTTTGGCATTTTTTTACACTATAAAACCTTGAATATTATTATCAACATTCACAAAAAATCAAAAGATTCCAATACTACAAACTATATATTGTATAGTTAAGGAAGAAAGTGGCCGGAGAAGTTGACTTTTTTTCGAGTGTTCCACTAGAAGGTGCACTAGGTCGTTGATAATATAAACCGAGAATTTAAGAAAAAAAATAAAGACAATGTAATTACAATAAATTTGTTCAGATTATAAGTAATTGTTTAGTAACCAATTGATATGTATGAAAATATTTCAACGGATAAGCAATTCGGGATTTGAACAAATTTTCCTCATTTTTGACAATGGAAATTCAATGATATACGGAATGGCGAGGACGTGACTCGATATGTGAGCCACGATCTTACGTCTATATCACGACGCACAGCAGATACATAAGTAAAGTTCGATCAGTTCCTTACATTAATCAACCAATGTATATTACATAGAAATCATGTATCGTGTTACATTCTCGTTTGCGATTTTGGTGTTAATTTACGTCTGCGATGCGAGTAAATTAAGGATAATAAATGGAGATTTTGTGAATTCCATCGAGGACTATCCCTTCCAAGTATCTCTGAGATACAAATCGAAACACATTTGTGGGGGATCCGTCATAAGCAAACGTTATATTTTGACCGCAGCACATTGTATACGGTTTTTTGAGTAAGTCTTAACAATGAGCTTATGAGTTCAGTATTTTTAATTCATCCTTTTTTCTTCTTTTTTCAGTGGCACTCGAAGACGAGAAGAATTAAGCTCGGTGCGAGTAGGATCACTTTCTCAGATATCTGGTGGTAAAGTTTACCAAGTTGAAGAGTTTAAAATCAATCCTTTGTGGATGAAAATGACAGTGTGTATTTCACATTATTTACGAAAAAACTTGGATTTTTAGCATTCATTGACACGTCGAATTATTTTTAGCTGAGAATTCCTGCTTACGGAGATATGGCATTGATCAAATTAAAAAAAGACATAGTATTTAGTAAAAAAGTTCAACCAATTAAATTACCTACTGGAAAAAATTACTCGCTTCTAGACGGATCTACCGTTACCCTCTTGGGTTGGGGTGTCACAGAAGTACGATTTTTTATATAAAATTACACAAATCAAATAATGTAGTCTTAATCAATTAATTTCAAATTTATTTTGTAGGACGGAGTTGAATCAGACTTTTTACGATCTACGAAAATGCAAGTTCGTAATGTTCGAGAATGTATGAAGGAATATAGAGAGTTTCTCAGTGGATCTGAGGACGAGGAAGTTAGAAAAACGTACTTCCCTCACATCAGAACGGTCTGCTTGGAAGGCGAGGGCGATTTTTGTAGTGTAAAATACTTAAAAAAGTTATTGATTTATGTTCAACGAGTCAAACAAAAACCCACATGAAAATTTATTTTAAAGGCCGACTCTGGAGGACCAGTGTTTGATGAAAATAATGTCCAAGTTGGTATCATTAGTTTTAATATAAAGTGTGGCTCTGCATCACTGGTACCAAGCGCCGCCACGGATGTAAGAAAATGGTTATGGTGGATAAATCAAGAATTATCAAGAAAAATCTAATGTCAAATAATATCTATAGAGCTTATTATTTCTCCTTATCGAGGCGCATGTACTGGCGTACTTTCGAGACTACGACATCTAGGAACTGCCTCTATCGTATTTTCCATTAATATCCTTCATTCAGCCGGGCACAAATATTATTAATTTTAGATTCTAATATTTTAAATAATTTGCATTAACTAACGAACATTTGAACTTGAAATTTGTAGAATTTTTAAATTAATACAAGTTACAACAACAAAAATATCTCGTCGGATTTTTTATCAAAAGGTTTCACTATAAAGTTTAGTATATTCAATCAACTTTTCCTTCGTGACTGAACACTTGAACGAAAATAAAAATTTTCGTCTGAAATTTATCTAAAAACGTGATACAAGTTTGACCACTTTATAATAACAAGTCATGACTGATTTAATAATTTCATTGATTTTCGTGAGCCCTTCTCTCAAACGTTTGTAGTAACTTGATTATATATTTTTAACAATTTATATTAAATTTCAATGCATTAATTAATATAAAAACAGTACATTAAATCTCGTTATGCTGCGTTAATTAAAATTTTTCTTAGAATAAATTGCATATTGATTTTATTCGCTTCAATGAATGTTACATAGTCACACATGAAAAACGGGTGTTGTACCTATACGTAATGCGGCGATCTAATATTCAAAAATTAACCACGCTCAACTTTGCTCATATTCGATGGTCGAACAATAACCTCAGCTTTCAAACTGATATGGATGCGGACAAAAAAATTGATTCTCGGAGCAAAAATTGTATTTACACAGGATGTTTCCGCCCGGGTTCGAACCGGGGACCTTGTGCGTGTGAAGCACACGTGATAACCACTACACTACGGAAACGATATTCTATTGGATATCTTGCCTGTATTTCAGTAGGTTGCGCCATTTGAGAATTTACCACTGTATCTGTATAAACAAAGGTTGGTAAGGTAGTAATTTGTACCAGTTAATAAGTAAAATTATCAACAGCATGTTAGTAAACTTTACAGTCTAATTTCATAATAATTGGTGGGTTTAAATGTAGAAATGACAATTTTTTTCTAACCAACTTATTGCGATTGTAATTATAACATGACAAGTTTTTTAATAATATGTAGAAAGGTAAACGAACAGAAATTATGAAGAGATGAAACATATGTTTGACAATTTTTCTTTAATTTTAACATAAATATTTACAAGCAAAACCATTTGAATTTTTTTATAATTGTTCAGAAGTTTGTTTCATTGATGTTATATTTATGATCAAGTTTATTCATAATATTCGATATTCAAACATGTTTTTGATAAATATTAAAAATGATTCAACGCAAAAATTACAATAACTGATACTTTGAACCAGATAAAATTTAATAAATAGAAGAATCTCAAATGAACTGATGAAATATTATAATTTAGTTGTTACTAAATTAATAAAAAAAGAAATGCTTTGCAAATCTTATACATATGGAATATACTGTTTTAATACATTTTTATATAAAACAACCATTCGTTTATAAAGCTATAATAGGAAAGTATTTTATACTTATGACCATAAATTTACATAATTTCAGGTCAGACTGAATCTATGACAAAACTACGATGAAAGCCGGTAAAATTTGTTTATGTACAAGTAAAAAGAAAACATGTAACCAGTCATCGTGTATCGAAATTTTTGGCACTGCTATAAAAAATGTACTCTAGAACTAAAAAGACACTAATCAACGAAGAAGAACATCGGAAAATGTATTGATAAACTTCTGCGTTTGTTCATTACCGATACATCGATGCTGGTTGTAAAAAATAATAACGAGCTCAGAACACCGACCATAATTTAACATTTATACCTCTAATGAACTAGATAATACAATCAGTGTCGGGTAGTGGGATAAGTCGACTGGACACGATCCATAAGACTCGAACATGCAATTGAAAGAAAATGAAAAATTAAAATCACTGATCAATATCAATAAAAATGGAAAAGTATTTTTTTCTCGTTGTTACACAATTAATTTTCACAACGATTAAAATTTGGTTTTCGATTTAAAAAAAGGGTGTCCACCCATAAGTACATAAATACCCGGCACTGATAATGTCATTCACTCGTTTTCGCACTTCACACGGTCAGCGCAAGATCTATACAATCTTTATTTGCAACGTTCAGCGAACGCAACAATGAACTTCAGAAATTAAAATACTAAAAAAACCCTTTCGGGTTATTAAATATATGTTTTTAAAGCCAATTACGAACTATATACACTTTTTGTAAAATCTAAAATCCTCCCCCCCCCCTTCGGCAAAACGAAATTACACCCAAACGCTCATGGTCTCGCTGGCACGATTGATGCTGCTGTGCCGCCTGAACATGGCCTTGACCTCGGACGGCGTCGACGACCATCGTCTGTGGTGTATCGCCGCTCGCAGCGGCACTTCCGGCAGGCCCACCTCGGTATGCGAGCCGGTCTTCTTGATGGGCGACGACGGCGAGCCGTGATTATTATTATTATTTTGTACCTGCGGCAGGCCGATCTCTTGGAAGGAGGACAGGGACGAGAAGCCGCTCTCGTCGTCGGTGACGCTTCTCGAGCAGGCGTCCGCCGCCGCCGCCGTCTTCGAGTCTTGTGTTTCCGTTTCGTTGAAAGTCTAGGAAAAATAATAACAGATTAACTACTCTGGTCGAGTGTTATTAGTCTAAAACTTGTCACTCTTTCTTACCCAATCCCTCAGTCGTTTGATACTGGCTTTGACCGTAGCCTTGCTGAATTTCGGCGTCGATGTTTCGTTCCCAATGATTTTGGCTTGAGCCTGGTCGTTCACGCTTTTCTCAGAGCCCGACAACGACAAATTTTTCTGCACCTCGAAAGAGGAAGAGCCCGTCTTTGAAGTTTCAGCAATTGATCTGTCGCTCTTTTCACTTCCGAGCGACTGATTCAAACTCGTATTATCCTTCTTGTGACTGATGTACGTTTTGTAAGTCTTTCTCGGTGCTTCGGCCACCGTAGACTCGAAATCGACCCCGTCACCGCTGTCATTTGTTCTCCTCACCAATCTCGCCGTCTTGATTTCCGCCACGTAATCGCAGTACTCGTCGGTGATGATCTCGTGATCGAGATGATCGAACTTGTCGTCGGCAGTGGCGGAGCTGCTGGAGCGCGAGCTCGGTGCGGTGCTGTTGGTCGCGGTGGCGGGTCGCTCGCCGTTGCTGCTGCTCTCGGAGGAGGGGAACTCGGCCGAGCTGTCGGTGCCGGTGCTGTGGCCGATACCGGATGACGACGACTGATTCAACATTAGATCGGGTTTGAGACACGAGCTTGGCACTCCGTCGTAGATGAGATTCAGCGAGTCTAGTTCTTTACCTTGGAGTAAGTTAACGGATTGAATCGTTCGCATCAATCTGTGGGTAGAAAAATCGTTATTTATATCGTTATAATATCGTTTCGATTTATAAAATGAGCAGTTATAGCTTACTTGTGAGCCTCGTTGAGCAACTTCTCCGGGGGCAGCTCGTCCGAGTCTATCTCTGCCACGGGCGTGGGTGGCTTGTACACTCCAATCACTGTATTGTCGACGATCGACGATTTCGGCCTGCGCTTCATGACCCTCTTGGCCACGGCCCCGTTGGGCGTCGACGTGGCCTGTGGCGTCGGCGTCGCGGGCAAAATCGGCCCCAAAGTGTCGTAGGTCGCCGTCGTCGACGTCGATATGGTATCGCTGCCTCGCAGAGAATTGACGCTTCGAGACCTCGTCGTCCTCGGGTAGGAGGTCTTGTCGTGCTTCGTGTATGCCGAGAGGCTCTTGTAGACGCGATCGCAGAACCTCGAGACGTCTTTGAGGGTCTCGGCGTACGTCTGGTTCTGAGTCTTCAACTGTAAATTTAGAAAATTTACAATTATAAATGTATCGGACCCGATAGCAAAAATAAAAGAAATGAAGCGATTTCGCGGAAGCAACACGTTGAACGAAGTTTTCGAAAGTTTGTTGATTCGGAGATTAGCGTGATTGAAAAACAATCCGGAAGTCAGCGCGGCCAGCAGCAGCACACGTTATTTAGTGGCGATAATCAAGCTCGTAGCAGCCGTACGAGTTGCCATAAATTCTATTCCAATCCCAAAAGCCAACACCACTTCCGACAACGTGGCTAATAATTCCCGCGCGCTTAAGCCATATAGATACAAAATTAATCTATCCCACCGCGGCGGCGGCCGACAAATTGTTATACACACTCGTATATAATGCGAAGTTATAAATAAATATATGGTTTGAAATCGACGCGTGCGCGGCCTACATATACATTGATTAATCGCATGTACTCACTTGACTTATTTGCCAATTAAGCGTCTTGATGTGGACCTGCAGGGGCGAACTGGTGCAGTCCTTGCAGGGCTCGGCCTCGGTTCTCAGCTGACGCTCGAGCCTCTCGTTTTCGGCGGTCAGGTAGGATATGCGCTGTAACGAGAGAAAAAAGAAATCGAGCCATTAGCATAATGTAATCGTGTTGCGTACACACGTTTTTTTTTTGATTGTATGATAAAATATAATCAATCACTGGAGCACTGAGCAATTATTCGGTAGCCGCGTGTATATGAAAATTACTCCAGTGCAGCAGCAGGAGGCTCGAGACAGCTGAAGGATTAGCTTCGCGCGTACGCGACAGGGTATAGCATATAGCCCAGGGGAAGGGATTTACTTGGAAGAAATAAAAGAAGCTCGATTCTTGATGTACTGAGTCGAGTGCGTGGCATCGTCCATGAAAATCGAGCCAAACAACGACAACAACCTGCTGCTACTCTCTTAATGCATTCAATCAATCGTCCCTTTTTTTCACCTAACAAAACGCACGTATCTCTGACTTTTATTTTCTTTACTTTTTTTTTTTACATTATACGTCGAGACTTCAATGCCACCACGTACGACATATCTTATAAATAGTATATATTTGTTCGAGTAAAGAGAGTCATCGTACTCGTTGCGTGCGTTAAATGCGTCGAGTCGGGTAGGTATCCTCTGTACGTATAATGCACCTTTCTCACGAAGGCACGTGCTGCGTACGATACGTACGTATACGTGTACATCGCGAGCTGCGAAGGACTTCTGCGAAAGTGGGGTAATAATATCAAAATCGTTGTGCTTCGAGGTACACTTATTGCTCGTTTTTTTTCCCTTCTTTTTTTTCTTTACTTTGCATCATCAGCTGTGTAAGGAGGAGAGCAGCCGAAGCGACGAGAGAGACGAGGCGTTTTTATCGTCAATAGTAGAAGAATGAAGAACGAAAAAAAAGTGGCGGAGAAGCGAGAAAACAAAGAGGAAGATACGGGACGGGTGCTGTAACGTGGATACTCTCTGTGCCTATAGGGGGTAGATTATATCACACTAAAGTCATGTCAAGAATTAAAGGTCTCCATAAAGTTGCTCTCGGCTGCAGGCCGAGGAATGCGCTCAACGACTATACAACAACGACGATGTGTATATATATATATATATATATAGGATAGAGGATATATCGGTACCGAGAAGCTTTTTCCGTGGCTAAACTCGCGCGCGCCGACACGAGTATTAAAACTATATCGTATAATAATGTACGGACGATCCGCGAAAAATGTCTAGCTTTTATAATGCACCACGTCTTTATATAAAACGCTGTAGTACACGAGCTGTCCGATGGTCGGTTGTTTTTTGTATTTGTAAATGGTTGTTGTATATATCTATCCCTGCATCGATTACAAACCAGTGGAATTTAATAATGATATAGCGACGCGTCTCTCTGAGACTTGTACACAAGTTGCAAACTCGTATATAATATATATCGGCTGCTGCTGCTGCCGCCGCCACTGCTGCAGATACATTAGTGCATATATAGGAACTCGAGTGAAAGGCCTTTGTCTCGGGACTTAATAACCGAGAAAATATATCTGTATATGTATTGCTGCTGCTGCTGATTTTAACGAGTTGGTACTTACAAGGGGGAGTAGTGTAGTTGTATTATAGTGCGCGCAGATACAACGTACAGAGCTGATAAGGTTTTATGCTTCTCTCTGCACCTCGCAGAACTATATATATATATATATATAAGCCATTATGTAAGACTCCTGGCGCGCGCGCGGAGCTTAATTTCATTTGTCAGCGCGGCTATACGTGTGCATTAGACTATAGATAGATATATGCAGTGTGTAGCCGCCGAGTTGAGAAATCAGTGCGCTCATTAGAATTGAATAGTTACACCTGTGATTGATCTGCCCTGATATATACGCTTACCCATTTGCTTGCTTATGTGTGTGTGTGTAAGTCGAGCAAAGTAAGTCTTCTTGTAAATAGATTTGGAGTAATCGCTGGCCGATCGCTTAATACAACATCTCCCACGGAGAGCTAACCTGTGTGTGTGTGTGTGTGTGTAAACAAACTCACGGAGAGTAAACACAATGGGGCAAAGTGCATTAGTTGCGCCAATGGCAATTAGATTTATCAATTTACAAGTTCGCGTATTATATACTTACCGAAACGAAAACAAAAAAAAATAAATGAGAAAAATATGGACCGAGTGTAATCGAGCAGTAGCTTCTCAATATAGTGAAAGTCCGGAGTGCTAGACGGGCGCGAAAACGCTCGTATTTCATTGTTTCGCGGATAGACTCCTATGCATATATACAGTGCGCAGAGATTCATATTTAAAGGCGCAAAAATCCATATCTATTATTCTGTTCTCGCGTACGGTGCTTATTATTGCGCAACGCGCAAGCCTGCTTTCGTGCACATGGTGCATATGCAGTCTGTTTACGCGATGCACTCGGCAACAAAATTGCAAAACGAACTTATGCTCGACGCGCGCGGACCGTGGAATAATCAATTTTTTCTGATCTCCAATTGTACGTATCCCCCCTCGCGTCGCGCGTCTAGCGCTGATCATCGCGTAAAAGGATGTGCTCATGTAACGAGGCGCTCGCGCGATTACACGCGAGCTCGGAGAGTACCTTTTAATTTCTAACGGTTTTATCAATATGCACGAGCAGCAGCAGCAGCGGCGGCGGCGGCGGCTTGTTAAACTTTTGCCTCCTTCTTCTCTCTTTCTTTTCTGTAACATTTTTTTTCTCCTCGTTTCGCTCCGTATAGACGTTGCTCGAGTTCGACGTTTTAGAATAGCAAATTTCCTGCGCCAGCCTCTGCCCTCCCTTCCATCCATCCATCCATCTCTTCGCATATCCTTCACAACTGTACAACTTCCTCTCCCCGGCTCTCAATCAATTGTCTTCCTTGCCGCGCGCGAATCTTAGCAGCAGCAACTCGTGCATATATTATCAAGGAGCCCCGAGCTCGACTCTGCCGGTCTGGCGCAATTATAAGTGCAAACTCACTTCGAAGGTGTATACTATAACGCGCGCGCGCGCCAAAAGTTACGCGCTTGGGTAGCGCGTGAAATTTGTTGCCCCGTGCTGTTGGCTGTTACAGCAGGCAGCCCCGACTTTAGGCATCATTTCCATACAATGACGGGAAAAGCGTGATGTTTGCGGGCGTATATAGGATAAGCGCGTAGTAGACAAAAAAAAAAGTAGAGAGAAAAGAAAAGAAGAGAGGAAAGAAAATAAAAGAAATATCCCGAGGTAGCTAAAGCTTCCGTATTCGACCTTTTGCAATAGCCCAAGCCGAGCGGTTATGGCACACGGTAAAAGCGCGCGAAGGCATAAAAGCGGAGAAATATATTGTATCCGTATAGATCGATCGGCAACGCAACAAACGTAACGACGACTACCACTGCAGCTGCGTTATAGCTTTTGTTAATGTTTTCCAATATACACACGCATAATATAATATCGACGAGAGACGATCGGAGTCGAGTATTTTCAAAGCTGCATGATTCCTCTCTATTGGATGCGCTACGCGCGCTGCTATGTCGTGTAGGCGTACGTATAATTGTATAAGCGGTGGCGGCATATAGGTGAACGGTTTTGCGGTTCGACGAGAGAGAGTTAGCGAGAAAAACAAAACAGCAGCGGCGTACGACGACAACAACGATTCGCAGATACATTATATATACGCATACATATCGAAAAGTAACTGTTGTGGGTGTCTATAGAGAAGCGGTTGGTCTCCTCCGCGAAACGGCGCGAATACCTATATAATGTACGGTGTCGGCGGCGGCGCACGCAAATGCAGCTGCAGCTGCTGTTGCCGTACAGACAGACAGATACATAACCGTATAAACACACGTTTGCGCTGTATACCTGCAATATGTGGGTAAAAGGAAGAAACTTTCTTGAGACGAAAGGAGGAAAGAGAGAGAGAGAGAGAAAAAACGAGCGTCACGAGTAAGGAATTTAGCGCATTATCCTGGGCAAATTGTTTTTCTCTCTTATTACGCGCGCGCGCGCGAGCTGCTGCCGTGAATTTCCATGCCACGACGAAAAACACACAGCAGCCCGTCATTAATGGGTATATATACGGAAAGTTCGCGCTGCGCAAAAGATGACACCTCCGCATTTTGAGAGAGAGAGAGAGAGAGAAAGAGATCCAGAAAAGCGACGCGGATTTGTATATTAAAAAAACTTTCTCGAGATTTGTGCACCGACGACGACGACGACAGCGCAAGACACTCGAGGTGAGAGAAAAAAAACAGCATCGTATTTACGCAGCCGCGGCTGCTGAGAGGTGCGAACGCGTAAATTTTTAATACGAGCCTGGAAGTACACAAAAGCCGAGGTCGGTTGGTACGTATTTATTGAATCTCGACGACAGGTGCTCGCAAGCCCGGAACGAGAAAGAAGGTAGAGAACGAGAGTGAGTGAGAGAGAGAGAAAGAGAGAGAGAGAGAAAAAAAGGAGCATAACATACACGCATATATACTCCCTTCTCGTATCGTTACTTCCTGCAATCAGCGCCGGTACATGTAACGTGGCGCAGGAGTACAAGGGCACATATGGCGTATGTATAATGTAGCGCACGCAGTCGTATTGTATATATTCGCAGAGAGCTCTTTCTCCATTTCGACCGGCTCTCACTGCCTCTGCGCGTGCAGGAAAGATCATCGAAAATAATATAATAATATTCGCCCACTCGAAATATTTTCTCTTTCCAAAATTTTTATTCGTTTCTTTTCTTTTCGAATGAAGCGCGTAATTACGAGCGAGGAAAAATCATAGCTGCAGCAGTAACATCGCAGCGAGTAAAGTCGCGAGGGACAAAAGAGCTGGTGCACGACTCCACACACGCGTACACACATATATATTCGTGAAAACACGCTTGGCTGCTCAGGTTGAACTCGCGTCGTCGTAGTCGCGTCCGCTACACAATCCACACGCGTATATATATATATATATATGTATAGCGTTTTTATCAAGTAACTTCATCGAATTGAAAAATTTCCTGTGTGCCCGCCCGCGTGTACAGCGCGCGTTGTATACCTAGGTGCGTGTGCGTTATTATGATTCATCTCGTCCTCTCCCTCCCTTTAACGCTTACGGATATGCATTGTAATGTACGCGTTTTGCGTATACTGCACAGACGGACGCAACTTGAGACTCGGGTACATCGTAAAAGCCAAGAAATTAAAAGTAACGAAAAATATTCGGCACTTTCCAAATCCTCTCCGCTGCGCTGCATCTCCTTTATGCGTTGCACTTTTTTTTGCGCGCTTAACGCTCGTACGCGCAGCAGAATCGCGATGTTACTCTCCTGCGTGCGCCTATATATATTCAACAACCAGCGCCAGAATTACGTAAAATGCAGCGTACTCTGTATAACGATGGCGTTACAATAGCCCCCCGCGCGATGCACGTCGTGTATATAAAACGTTTATACGTATATATATATATATATATATATATATATATATGGGTACGCCCACGCAAAGGAATCAATTCAGTTATGCATCGCATCGTGTCGGTTAAAAATATTCATCTTAAAATGCAAATGCGCGCGCATTATATATTATATACGTCGTCGTTTGTAAAGCACCGGCGTTAAAATTAAAATACGCGATATAATACACGTCGCATACAGACAAGTGAGATAAATCAAATATCTCGATATACATAATGCATAATTTATCTAAGCTTGCGCTCGCTCGGCGATCGAGCATAATGTTCATTTTTGCCGTTCATTAATTTTCACGCGCCACGTGAGGCGTACCTGCCTCTCTTGTATTATTATATTGGTATTTCCACGCGTTTAACCCGCGACTGATTTTCGCCTCATTATTATCCTATATCTGTATGGCTAACTTTTTTTTTATTACTTTTATTTTTGCGTTTTATCGTTATTGTTATTGTATACGCGCGCGCGCGGCGCGTCTATATTATGGCTTAACGCGCCGAGTTTAATGCATTATTATTGCGCAATGTTTATGGTGCATGTGGTGCGTGGCATTATCGTTCGTTCGAGCTCTTTTACGCGCTCCAGGTCGGTCGGCTCGGGCTTTTATATATATATATATACATATATAGAAAAGTTTGCGAGATTCGATGCGGATTATATTATGTACCGCCACTTGGCGCGCCGGCATGATTGTAAAATACGAAACTCGCGGCAATGACATAATGCGTGCGGCACGGCATGCGCGCGAAGCGATAATACGGGCAGTGCGGTGGCGGCGGCGCGAGAGAAAAAAAAGGAGTCATGCGCCTGATCCATATCTCGCGTCGAAGCACGCGGCACGTGTGCGTTAATATAAAATTTGCGTGTGCGCCTTCGCCAAGAAGGAATATAATATAAGGGTCAGTTGGTCGATGATCGATGGGGCGATTTTTTTTCTTCCTTTCATCAACTCGCGATGTTATAATAATCGACGTCTTAACCTTCGGAGTCTCGGCGATAGCAAAATATACACTTTTACTTTTGTGCTCGGCCCGTTGCAGCATTATTACACACGCGTATACGATGGGCCTCTTTGGTCAGTGGCAGCACAAAAAAAAAACAACAACTAACAACGATTGCGTCCGCGTATATATATTTTATGTATTTTCATTGTTAATATAAGTTTAAATGGGCTATATACTCGCACCGTAACGTATGTAAGCGCTCAAAGCTTCATAATATACGCAGAGCCGGAAAGTGAAAATGCGAAACGCACTGCGCTAGGAGCGAGCCTATTCCACTATAGAAGGTGCATTATACACATTTGACGAACTACTGCGCTCTGTTATGCAGATACACACACAAACACACATAGACGTACAATCGTATGCACGTTGACGCGCGCACCTCGCGCTCTTGGCCCAATTTTCCGTATTACATATCGCCTACCCACATTTACGCGCGGTGCAGCGGCAGCAGCAGCACACATTCGTATAATATAAAAGTTCCGTATTATTCTCTCGGCGCGGCCTACTGCGCTGCGCGTTGCAGTTAGAACAAAGGAAAGCGGCTGAGTGCGCACGTATAAGTGTGCGAGCGCGTGCTCGTGTTTTTCTGATTGAGGAATGAAAAAGACCTCGAGCGTGCGTGCGTATACTTGCGTACTATACCGTCGGACTTCTCGAGAAATTCGATCGTAATTTGCGCGCTAGGCCAACTAAGCTGCAAATACTGCAACTGGAGAGGCCAAGACTACTCAAAGCAGCTTTTAATAATGATTCGGTAGAAGAAGAAGTAACAAATCAACTCTAATCAAACGGCTCTTTTGGAGCCGCGGCCGGCCGCTGACGCAAAGCAACTCGAGATAGGGATAAAAATGCGTTTTCAAGAGGCTGCTGCTGCTGCCGCTACCGTAATTGACGAGTGATTAATTAGGATCTCTATACATGCCCTCTGCTGTTGCATTTAAGCGCTTGGTCAAAAGCGCAATAATACTGCACGAACATTCCACGCTCGCATCAACGAACTTCCTGCAGGGCAATGAACATTACATATATATACGTACGCACGGGAGGGCACGTGATCTCTCTCGCGAGTTTTTAATTATAAAAAAAAGTACAAAATCATAAAACTATATACTCGCCTCTCTTGTGCTGTGCAGCGCGGTACCACACATATTACACGTATATAGCTATGCTAAATTAAAAATAATAAAAAAAGGAAAACAGCCGCGCGTTGCTGCTGTTATAGTTCAAGTCATGCCCGCGGAATGCGAGAAACTATATATATATATATATATATACGACGCGGACAATGCCGAGGAAGCAATCGGTTATACACGCGACCAGGATCGTC
Organism: Trichogramma dendrolimi; assembly: GCA_034770305.1. Lineage (NCBI taxonomy): Eukaryota > Metazoa > Arthropoda > Insecta > Hymenoptera > Trichogrammatidae > Trichogramma > Trichogramma dendrolimi. The sequence goes on along the minus strand of JAPMIB010000094.1, from coordinate 206,800 downwards.
CGCAGCGGCGCAAAGGATGTGTATGGTGTGCTACGCGGCCACTACTACTACTACTACTACTACTACTACTAGTGCACGGCGCAAAGGTATTCATTACGAAAGTATGGCGGTGCGGCCTCGCCACTGCCACACTAGCGCGGGCCCTCGCATCCGTTCGGTGCATGGTTTTAACGTGCAGTTACAGCGCAACGGCAGGCAGAAACTCGAGCTCGACTATGCGTAAACGCGCAGAGCTCTTTTGTATGTATGAAATCATATCGATAAACTAGTTTGCCGTTATTTTTCCACGTGAAACTTGGGGTATACAGGGGGGGGGGGGGGGGGGGGCTATAGTTCGTGAAAAACAAGCGAGTACGAGCGCGATAATCGTCGGGATTCGTTGATTGTTTAGAGCCTGAGTCTTCCCTGCGTTTACTTTGACAAAGCTCGTGTTCGTGCGGGTTGCTGGATCGATCATACACGTTTAAAAAACGTGTTTGTCATTATTTTATTTTCATGTTGACTATGAATACTTACAAAAATCTTGGTAATTTCGTGCAAATGCAAGTTGGGTTCAAGTACGTTTTATAACACAAATTTTTTGAAAAAATTATAAGCAGCTTTTTGTGAAATTTTGTTGAAATTTTCCATCTTACAGCTGTTCTTACTTTATTGATATTAAAAAAAAATTTTTTGGTATTGTAACGACATTCGATTACGAGCTTTTGCATTTAATCAACAGATGGAGTATCGTGAATCCGCAAAACGAATTTAGTAATATATGTATAAAAAAATTTCCTAAATATTTTTCGTTACTGTAATTAAGTTAATTTCTCTTTGTTAAGAATCGCGAATAATTGTGCTCCAACAATCGTGTTTGTTAAATATTTATAACTCGACACACGTGTTTTTGTTCATCGAATTTCCATCGACCGAGCTATATTCGCGGCTAAAATTTCGAAAAAGCTCGCGCGCGGGTTCGCTCTGGACCGTGACTTTCCCACGCGCGCGTAGATGGATATATATATAAAATACATCGGCGCGAAGATCGTCGTCGTCGTCCCGATGCAACGAGAATATAATGTATTGTATATTATGTACTCCTCCTCGAATTGCGGCTTCGCGCAATATGGAAGAACGAAAGTAAAAGTACCGAGCGCGGGTACTGGCAGCTCGAACAATGGTGTGTAATTCATATCAGCTGTGCTGCTGCTGTTGCCGTTGCTGCTGCTTGCAGCGTTGGAATTCATGAAATCCAACTCTTTAGACGTGTTGCATTTTGAGAGGCTGAGTTGCGCCTCGACTTTATGGCAGCACCGCACAATGAACAGATCTATGTAAATCAGCCTAATCAACTACGTTGGATGAACACAATTGCACGAATGTATCTCGTTCATTGGCTATTTAGTTCTCCATTTGCGTAATTGTTTGCCTCTGGATCGAGGAGTCATATAAATGATTCGATACTGCGTAGAATCAGGTAGTAGATAATTTTTTTTTATTTTCTTAATTAAACAACTAATAACAATTCGACGTGTAGGATAACGACTTGCGAGTATATCGTAGCGACAAAACTTTTTTCCTAGTTTTATTGAGATCAGATTATCGAGAAAATAAAAAGATTATAAGGTACAGTAAAAAAAATTAATAAAATTCTTTAATATTTACAGTAGTTTAATTTTTTCAACTTGTACTACATAAGGTACTGAAAGACAATCACAAAACCCTGGTGCACTTTTTTGAAAACTGCTCATGAGCATATAAAATAGCGTTACATAAATTAATTAAAGCGTCACCATCTAAATTCTTAATTATTTCAATGACAACGAGTTCCGGTAAGATTTTTACATTGTTTAAAACACTCGTCACTACATTTGTGACCAGGTCTGTACGTATACTTTCTGCTATGCGTCCTCCGATAAGAGATGCGCTTTCTTTAAAAGCATTACTGAAATCTACCGATTTAAAAAACGATAAATGATTAGTTGCTTCGACAATTTTAAGGGTTTCACGAGGTCCATATCTGCAAAAATCAAAAATCGAATGATGTTCGTCTAACTTCGTTGATTTAGCTTTTTCAATTTCTTGCGTTATGTTGAAATACAAGTGTAATTTATCTTTGTCTATAGAGTCTGGTGCTAAATTTTCTAGCCAGTTATTGAGATATTTTTCCGTCGATGAGCTCAAATATATACCACACTTTTTAACATTGGTAAGGTATGCGTGAATATAAGTTGGTATATGTACCGGTGTGCTGATTCTATTTCGAATAATAAACTTGAGACACTCACGAATATTTGTTACATCACCTGCAGAAAGAAATGGGAATTATAAAAACCAAAGTCAATAAAAAAAAATTAAAAAAAAAAAAATAAACTGATTTCTCACCAAACTCCAAAGCACTTTTCAGATTTTTAAAATAATTGTCAGAAGAAGGCTTCGCCAAAACTTTTAGCATCCTCACCCGGTGATTTAAATCTAACGAAACTCCATGAGATTGCAATAGTTCAGTCGTAGCCCGGAGACGATAAAAAACCATGCAGGGATTCTCTGATCGTGGATTAAAATAATCTCTCTTGCATTTGATGTTTTTCGGGTCGGCGCCGTATCCTATGAGCTTCTTTGCAATTTCGGGCTTCAAGAAAAATATCGACATTTCCAGAGGAGACACACCGGAACTATCTCGAGCACTTACGTCTGCCCCCTTTTGCACGAGCATGTCGATCATTTCGGCACCGATATCGTCGTCGCCGTAATGAAAATCGGTATTCGTCATTATGACCAGATGCAACAAATTTCTTTTGGAATCGCAAGTGACGTCCTTGGCGTTGCCATTGCCCTCGAGCAAGATTCGCATTCGAACTTTTTGCATGTTTCGCGCGTGTCTAATTAGTCTCTCGTTCCGTGTAGCCGTAGTGCTGGCCCAGGTGAAAAAGTCAAATAAACTCAGTAACGGCGTTCTATCCAACATGTCTTTGACGTTAACGTCAACGTCGTATTTTACCAAAAGTTTTATTATCTGATTTATATGCTCGGATGATTTGGAATCTTCTAACCCAATTCGATCGTAAATAATGCGATGCAGCCATGTTCTTCTTCTTTTGTTTGATTTGGCCATACGCTTGTAGCCGTTTTTCAATAAAGTTTCTACAGCACGCAAAGACATTTTTTCGTTTAATATTACCGAGTCAACGTCCGCACCGTTTTCGATCAATTGCTGTATCGCTTCGTGATGATCTGTCAAGCAAGCTATGCATAGATGGCTCTCACCCTGTCCATTAACGCAGTCTGTTTTGCATATAGATAAGAGATACGAAAGCACTTTTGATCTCGAATAATAAATATTCGTATAACAATTGTACGTATAATGTATTACTGTATTACCCGACCCAAAAATCGGGATTATGTCCACTCCACTTTTTCCAATGTATTGAATAACACCTAAATTTTCTTTATCCACAGCTTGACGGAGAAGCAGATTTATATCGAATGTACATGCTCTCGACTTCAGATCGATACCAAAGTTCCCTTTACGCACTTCATGCCGTATCGAATCGTATAAAATATCCAACTCAGACCTGCTCAATCTTTTCGTGTCTTCTTTATGACTGGCCATAATATACAACAAAAAGTGTGACGGTTTGTAACCCAAAAAAAAAGTGACATCGATGCTTGGCACAATAGACGGTTGTAAACAATTCAATAACACTAAAAGGAACACAATAACTGACACTGGGATTCAACGAGCCAAAAGTGAAACGGAATGATTCGTGGCCGAAACGTACTCTTTGAGAAATTTACATTAACTGGTATTTTCTCAGTCGTTTTCTTTTTTGGTAGAGTATTGCTACGTATACGTGTTCGCTTAGATTTTATCTCGTTCCAACTGAACGGGGGCCACACGTGCTCGTTGTAGGCGTCAAATAACGTACACATCGCAGCGCTTCTGATGCTGCCACGGAATGTGGAATACTTTCTTTCTTAATTGTGCTAACGGTCTTACGACAGTCATGTCAATAGATCAGATATAGCAGCTGCTTTGCGATTATTTTTCATAATCGTTTTTTTTCAACGAGCCCACTTCTTCTCCCTGTACTGATGATATAAAATCATGTTGTTAAGCCTAAAAGCCCGATAAATATCGTATTTTAAACAATGAATTAAAAAAAAAAAGTTATAATTAAAGTTTTGTGACCCGACAAATTTTCTCAGACGAAAGTCAAGCTAGATAAGACACCGAAATGCGATTTGTAATAATCGAAGCAACAGAAAAATGCGAGCGAGAAACGAATTAGCTCTTCCACCAAATGACATTACCTGAAGGATGCAAAAATTACGAGCAGCAATAGCGGAAAGAAATATGTCACTCGAGTGAATTCAAACAGACAAGGAAATCCAAAATAAGTTCAGATAAAATTCACAGATATTATCTATCGGATGAGTGCAGTAAATGATTGTTACATGTGCCTAATTTTATTCATCTCTAGAAAACAATTTTCTAATGTTGTAAAGATTACGCATCGATAGACACGATACAATTTATTCATAAAAAATCAATTTGATGAACCACATAAGATGGGCATAAGGGCAACATTTTCATATTTAATATTTGCAGAAATGCCTACAAAACAAGAACTGTTCCTACCGACCGTATTCGAATTGTTCGCGAAAAATTCAAAGATTTTTATTCTTAAAAAACGTGGATCATAAAAAAAATTTGAGATTTTATTTTCTAAAATTGTATTTGAGCTTCTTAAATTTCTAAACAATCGCCATCATTTTCAATGCAAAATAAAGGAAAAAGATTCAATTCCACAGTCAAACAGCTGACATTTTCATTGAATTTAGTAACAAAACTCGCGAAAAATGAAATCTCAAGTAATGACTGTTTCTACCACTAGATGGCGAGTACTTTAATAAGTGAATCTGCAAGTGGTATAGTAAAGATAATTGAATAAAAGATACATTTTTCTACCTTCAATATCAAAATTTTCAGTTACTGCATGGCCTTGCGTGCAAACACAAGTCGAGTAATACATTCCAGGAGATGCTCCCCTCAAGACAGGAGAACAGTACAATGCAACACACACGATTCGTGCAGTTTCTGAACAAACTCTCTCGGAGAAATTGCGACACATTCCTTCTCGGATCGCGACAGCGAGAGACGTACATATAAAGGAAAGAAGAATCGTAAAGCCTTAAAATGTATATCGGTGCAGGCAGGCAAACCTGCCATGTACACAGCAGGTATCGTTATTATGCAACGGGTCGTCGCGGGAGAACACGCGCGGAGCGATATACCTTGGGTGCACGTCGGAGTGCACATTTTTTTCACCTTCGCCTCTCGAAGGTAACGCACAGCACATTGTGTCCTATAAGCACATCGAGAACCTGTCTCTCTCTTTCTCTCTCTCTCTCTCTCTCTCTCTCTACATAACACGCCACTGGTATATAATACATAAAGTCGCGCGCGCGCGTCAAGTCAAAGAAAGAAGGTACGGCTAATTGTCGTAATTGAACGTCTCCGCCCGATGTTTGTTTATATATATGGCATGCATTTACCAAGCCATGGCGCATTTTTTCGTCTCATAAACAACTGACTACCCAGGAAGTCGTTGAATTTTTCTCACGATGCAAATACACTTGCGCTCGCGCGAGCAGATCGGCTGCAGCCGAGAGATCATTATAATATATACAATCCAGGCGCGCGAGCAGCGATCAAACGTCGCGCAATTATTGGCCTCGGTTGCGAATTAATTATAAAATTTTAGAAAACCTCCATGGCATAGCGTATAATACGTGACAGGTCGAGCATACACACTACCATTCGTATTATAAATATCGCTTACGGAGAGCCCGAGAGAGCCGAGAGATTGAAAATGTTTTCATCCAACTCGTCGAGAGAGAGAGAGAGAGCCTAAAACTTCCTAATTGGTTGCACTTTTGGGGCTGAAATATACACATTTATAATATAACATTAAGCTCTCTCGTGCGCGCGCTCGGAGCACATAATTGGGTGCACTGCTAAATTACATTCCTCGCCTTCACGAAGGCGCGCGCTGGCTCCGGCGCTCGTGCCGTAATAATATTCGCATACGGGAATGGTTATTAAAATGAATTTTTCGCCAATGCTATATACTCTCTTGAGCGCGTGCACTACTAAAACCCGCGAAATACTTTTTCCGTGCCGAAACTGAATAACGATTGGCATTATAGACTCGTTTATCCGGCGATTACTTTCTAATCTCGGAATGTTAATGATTTTGTCGTTTTTTTTTACTTACTTACTTACTTACTTCTTCTTCTCGCCCGCAGTTTTCGTAGCGTGTTTATAGAGTTTATGTACTCTGGCCCCGCGCGATTGCGGGCGCAGTAGTAAAACGCACAATATCGAGGAAACGCGAAGATAACATAATATAATATGTACCTCCTCGAACAGCGAGTAAGAAAGGATTTATAATATTATATTGGACGAGGATCACGGTGACTTAGAATCAATGCGAATCTATACGGCTTATAAGCACTCGCGTATCCAAAGGGAAGTTTATCCCCGTTTCTCCACAATAACGTTAAAATACACGCACACACATACGAGACTCTCTGCTTATATGCAAATAAGGCCGGTTCGCGTTTTAACCGCCGTAAGGTACTTTTTGTACCCCGCATATATAGTACGCGCGGAGTACAGCGAAACGGTATATTCTGGTTCGCGCGCCGCGAGACTGACGTAGAGCCGCCGCCGCTACTGATGCGCTACTATATATATTGCAGCCGGGGTCGTTCGGTATGTATTTTCCATTATTGAAAAAAGGGAGGCTAAAGGATATACTTATCTTTCTTTTTCTCTGTCTCAAAAACTCGTCGATTTATACAAATTTGCAAGTCGATGAACCTTAAACATATTTGCATTTCCTCCTTGCTATTATTATCGAATTCAAAAATAGTCTGTTCTAATATGACTAACACACGAAACACTTTGAAATATATACCTTTCGTGGTTTTTTTATCATTTGCGGATTTACAATACTCTATCTGTTGATGGAATTGAAAAACTCATTTTAAAATGTGATACCTATGGTTATGAAAATTGCTTAAAGCCACCACCACTAGATGGCGAGTAACTTCATCTGTGAATCTTCAAGTTGCATAGTAAACATAATTGTATAACTCGAATGCACTACTATATATACTGCAAATTGTATCATATCTTCCGTATTTATCCATTATTGAAAAAAGGAAGGCAAAATGATATATATTTCTTTCTCGTCGATTTAGAAAAATTTGCAAGTCGACGAACCTTATAAATATTTGCATTTCCTCGTTGCTTAGAGAGAGAGAGAGAGAGAGAGAAATGCCGGGAATTTTCATGCGCGCCGCCGAGTAGCTTGCGCATTATTATACATGCACACGCATCCGCGAACTGCAACAACAACAACAACAACAACAACTACGGCAGCGGCAGCCGAAGCAGAAGCAGGAACAACGATATCGCGGAGCTTAAAGGAAGGTAAAAACTAATTCAGCGTGTAATATGAATCCGCGCTTATATGCAGGCGCGTACCCTGTTGCTCGCACACGCGTATCCTTATCAATCCAGGAATTTTAATGATAAATCCCTGTCTGCTCGCTCACGTATTTACGCACACACACACACACATGAGAGAGAGAGAGAGAAGGAAATTTTCATTTCGTAATCGTGAAAGCACATTTATACCTACACACATAGGCACGCGCGTACGTAGTTGTTGCTGCTGCTGCAGCCACAGCCACTGTAAAAGGCTCCATAATAGTTGTCGATACGTTATATGTATACACAAACAAGATTATATCACGCGAGAAAAAAAATCCACTTATAAGCCACGTACGGCCGGCCTATATGGTACTATCATATACATACCAGCTACAACAGTTGTGTTGTGTGCAGAGCTACGCAGCATATAAACGATACGAGGCCGATCGCTAAAAGTTTTGCACTTGAAGATTTTTCTTTTCTCCCTTTTTTTTCCTGCTTTTCTTCCTTCTTCATCTCTCTCGCATCGTGTACAGAGATATATAAATACGTATATATAAACACACGCCGCAACCAGCATCGTGGCCTCTGATTTACGAGATTTTCGAACTCGAGCTCGTCGAAAGTATAATCGAAAATAGCCGTGGCGCGGTGCAGTTTTCACTTTCTATCTATCTATCGCCGCCGCGCGTCTACGTATACATATATCGCCAGGCCACCATCTCGCGAACTTGCAGCACAGTAATAAATACAAACAAATGGACGTGTATTTATCGATCGGAAAAACAAATGTCTGCGCGCCGTACGTATAATGTAAAGCCAAATATATATTGTAAAGAGAACGCGACATGCGGGTCAAAACGCCGTACGTGTTTCTCTAGGCGCGTGGCATCTCATTCATTAGGTCGTCGTTGAGCTGACGCTGCTGCACTTGCAACGAGACGCGGTGTATTTTCGGCGAACGAATTCCAAGACGCGCTGCATACATAGATATTTATGTGTGCGCGCGAGCTCTTTAAACGTGATGTCTCACTTTCGTGCGAATTCGATGCGGCACACGACTTCTGCAAGCCGCGAGTTAAACGCTTAAAAAATGCATAATCACCTATTATGCGGTTCTTTGGATTTATACAAGCTGCCTAGAAGAGAAACAACAACAACACGTGTTGTAACGTAATAAAATCGTTCGCTGCGTTGCCCAACTCGCGCGAACGAGACATATGCACACACAGAAAAGTGTTGTTATAATATAATAATACATATATAATATGCAAATGTTCGGGGCCGCTGCTGCTGCTGCCGCGAGATGATTGATGGGGAGCTAGCCGTAGTAAAACTGCGTTGTGTATATTAACGATGATTCGTCACGAGCCGTTGCGCGTATAATATAAACTAACGCGAGAGAGGTTGGTGAGAATTAACGCGCCGAGCAGCAGTGCAGTGCGTGTGAGAACTTCGACTCTGGTGAGGCGATAAAATTAAACAACGAGCTTTTTGTCCCTATATCGTGTGTAGCAAGCAAGCACACACACACACACGCGCGCGCGCGCACGCCTAAATTAAAACTATCGCAAAGTTATGGGCGGTGTGTACTTACTTGCGATCGTTTCGTCAGCTTGTACGTACATATATACTTGGCGCGAAACGAGGAAGTCGATTTTGTTTTTTGTGGCGAGCTTTTACGCTCGCGCGTGGAGAGAGGATATCTGTGAACACAACAACACCGAGTTGCTGCACGAGACAGTGAGTAAATGGCGATCGTTTTGCACGATTCATTTTCGCCCAAAATTTTCACCTTACCGCGCGCGTGCGAAATATATATAATTCACCCGAACTTTTGTCGATTATACTATCGAGCGCCACGATCGTATAACCTCCTCCTCCGTACTCTTATAAATATATCAGACTTAAAATTTCATCTTTGCGGCAGATCGATGAGTCGATGCGCGCGCGCCAATGTGTATATTTTATATAATAGACGCAGTTCGCTTCGGTGCTAAAAGATCGATCTTTTTCTCTCTCTCGCGATTTATTTAAATTTAGCTATTACATGGCGAGGCTCGCGCGCGCATACATGTGCAGGAAGAATTTCTCCTTTTGCTCGCGCGCATACCTACGATATATAAATCTACCATTTAAAAGTATACGCGAGCTTGGATCGCGAGAGATCCTAGTTGGAGTTAAGGTTTTTCATCGTAATCGTTATGAGCTGTCTTTATTGTTTTCGCTCGACGTGCGGCTATAATATAATATAGGCTCGTCTATTTCAATTTTTTTCCTTTTACCAACAGACGCACAAACGCACAAACTCTCGCGATGCTTTTTGTTGTTAAATACAATTTATGCTATAGCGAGCGAGCGATCGAAAAGCTCGCGAATCGATCCTGGCATTTCAAAGCTCCGCGTGTGAGTTTACAATAAATCCATCCATACGCTCGCAATATACTTTACAAGAATCGAGCCCAAAAAAAAGTTGAGCGTCGACACCTCCTGATGCCACCGAGCGCGCACACACACACACACGCACAATAAATTTTGCGCAGCTCTCAACCTGAATTCTCGCGCTTCGATCGTAAGTATATATAATCCTTTATATACGCGAGTCAACGACAACGATGACAAAAAAACATATAAGTGAGCGCGTGAAATGATCTTACAGCTATACGCGGACTAGATGCTGCTGGCTTAGTACTGCTGCTGTTGCTGCTGCTGCTGACTAAGCTCAAAAAAGTCAACGAGCGCTTTTAACGGAAATGTCACACCGCAAAGCGCATTCCAAGAACGAACGAACGAACGAAGCGAAGTGTATAAAAACACCCAGAAAGGGTCACGCGGCTATATATCGACGCGAGCACGTGCTCTTTTTGCTCTCGCTTCTTTTTCGGCGCTAACGTCCGTGTCACGAAGATGCACTGCAACGATGAAAATAAACTTTTTAGAACAATTCCAATCTCTCTCGTCCCTCTCTCGTTCGTTCGTGTGCTGCGATGCAGGTGGGCCCGGCGTGCGAATCTCGTGTTTCAGTAATACTCTTTCTAATTGTTCTTAACGACTGCTTCCTCTCCTGCAGTCGAGGCGATCATCGTAATAAAGCGGAACGCACCCATCGTGGAGTGCCGCAACACGATTGACGCTGCGTTGTACACGTTGAGAGAGGCGTATTATACTATACGAATGGCGAATGGCGAAGGTTTCTCTCTCTCTCTCTCTCTCGGACTTCGATTGTCCTCGCGGGGTCAGCCGTCCCTCGAGCGAGCATATAATAAAACCCGAAGGTGCGAAGGCGACAAAAATGCGTAATTATTTTTTATATTTACGAGAGCTCGAGGGAGGGGGGGGGGGGACATTAAAATGAGCAAAGATCCGTGACTATTCGAGACGATAACTCCGACCGACTTTAACAAAGTATTCGGTATTTTTAAGCACTCCTTGCCTTATATTGTTTCCGCGAGTTAAATATCTCAAGCTAGCAATACAGCTAGCTTCTAGTCATTTTGTTCATTTGATCGGTGTATCATCTTTTTAATCTCAATTAATTTTGAAAAAGGTGAATGATCAAACCTAAACACTTTGAAATATATACCTTTCGTAAATTTTTTTGCTACTTGCGGATTTACAATATCTGTTGATGGAATCGAAAAACTCATAATCGAATGCGACACCTTCGTTTACGAAAGATCTTTTTATAATACCAAACGAATTCTGGAATAATAATCCTTACACTTAACGAATTCTGGAATATTAATCCTTGCATTTACCAAAACAAATATATATTTTTTTAAAATCAATGAGCAAATGTGTAACTTGGTTGAAATGCTCAACTGATAATACCTTCAATGACCAAGAAATGAAAGTTGAAGATGTTCTAAAAATATCCATTTGTTGGCTTTTTGGAGCGATTTTTCGTTCCATTTATCTTAAAAATATCAAACGCATTTTAGATGATCTGAAAATGACAGTTTAAGCGTTTCAAAAAATGTAGACCAGCACTTCCAACTCTTTAAGCCACCACCACTAGATGGCGAGTACCTGTGCATCTGCGAATCTGCACGTGGCATAGTAAACTCAATTACATAAGTTTATAGACTCATGTTCAAGTGAAAAGTTTATGAAAAGGTTTCCACTCCCCTATTTTGGCACCACATCTATAACAGCAGCGTTGTGATTAAATTCGGCCAGTCGAACGCATCCACGAACCGAGTATCCACGCGTCGACGTTTTTCACGTAAATTCTTTTTCTCTCTCGCTAAATTAAGCTCTCCCTGTATCGAGTATTTCACGCGATGAATTTTCTCGAGCTCGATCGTTCGCACACTTATACCTATTTACCTATATTTCTTGGCCTTTTACAGAGAAAAATAGCCTCGTGAATCGCGCACACACATGGACACAATCCATAATTCACCTCGCGCGCGTGCGGCATACACACGTCCCAATATAATACGCGGATCGCTATATGTGTGTGTGTGTGTGTATTCTATTACGACGTGCGGCGTCTAGACGCGCGACATGTCCCGCGCGCGAGTCATTTTCACCGTGCGTTTGTATGTGTATATATGTGCTGCACACGGGGCACACGCGAGATATATAATATGTGTTTTTCTTTACCCTTTTTCTCCGTCTCCTACCGCTGCTGCTACACTTCTTCTGCGCGATGATCATAACGCGTAACTGTATCATCATATCTATATGTACGCGTTTATAATATAGGGGGAAGAGAGGAGGAGAGCTTGTGCATCATCGGAGTCGTGCACGCGCGCGAGAGATAGAAAATTTCTTCTCTCTCCGCGTTGGTATATATATATATAGGTAGTGATGTGTCGCGACCTTGCGTGTAAGTGCACGCGCGCGGTGGCGACGGCGTCAGCGGAGTCGGCTGCCGATGCCGATCCACAGTTTGCTCATCCCGTTACGGCAGCAGCAGGAGCAGCAGCATAAGACCTAGATCGTACGTTGCACTCGAGAGAGAGAGAGAGAGAGAGAGAGAGAGATACGAGTCGTGCGCGCAGAGATACGCACCGCTATAAGGAATCGGTATACATATAAAGGATTATATGATACAGCTTTGCTGTTGAGCAAAGACGCGCGAGCGACAAATTTGGTGGTGCGTGTCGAGGTTGTTTTCATTTTCATTTTTCTTTATATTAATATTACATTACGTGTATGCACGACGTGGCGCGTGTGCGCATGTAAATGTAATTCCAGAGATCGTCTAATAAATGACCTCGTTGATCGGGTATCCGTCACGATTGACCTTTTTTTATAACGTAGCATATAGTACATAAGAATTGCAAAACAGCAAAAGGACTGTGGAATGGATCTCTTCTGGATACTCTTCTCTTGGCATTATATACCTGCTGCGAGTCGTCGTCGTCGTCGTCGTCGTCGTGTGGCTTACTTCGCTTTTTTGGTACACAACAACGCTACATTACACGCGGATAGAAAGTATATCAAGCTGTGTGTACTCCGGGATGAGAGTCGGGCGAATTATATGCATATACACAGGTATGTAATATATGTAACGGGGCATCGCGATGCTGCTCTACGGAGGGCAGCACAACCGAATCGATTCTCATCTCTCTCTCTCTCTTGGGCTATTTATATATATTACAGATACGAGAAGATACTCGATCCGTACCGTACATAAGACCTATACGTCTTATCGCGTGATTTGATTTTATATATATATATATAAACACAGCAGCGCGTTCATATATATTCTAATGTGTGTAGGCAGCACAGAATAGATATACGCGTAAAGCAGCAGTTGGCATAAATAATTGAGCTTTTATTCTTCCGCTCTACGTCGTACGTATATATATATATATACACGTCTTATAATGCACATCGACGAGACTTTTGAAATGGAATATAAATTTACTAGATTTATACGATGAGATTTCGATAGAATTGTCCAGATGAAAGAGAGAGAAAACAGATTCGTCCGCGACTGCTCGATTGTTTCGCGTGTATATATTGGAGAGCTTTTCAATAATTTTTGCGCACGATGATCGTAAACGCGCGCGTCGTCTTTCAGAGAGATCGTCTGGCAACGATATTATAAAATTCTATCGGATTTATGTTCGCGTGTATGTATGTGCACCGCGCTCGATCGTCCGCGAACAATTACTTACGGCGAGGGGGGGCTTTTATCGATGCAGCTAGCCCCGCGTTTACAAATTTTACCTTTACCTGTCGATACTTCTTCTTTTTTTTTTTGCTTCATAATCTGCTGCAATTATCCGTACACGACGACGAGTATCGTGACAATAGGTATTTTCGATGTGTAAAACGTGTGTAATATCGGTGCTTTTACGAGGCCTAAAAAAGTAACATCATATCGACTACTTTGCGCAAAGTATACGGCGTTGCGCAAACGTTTTTCATAAAATTGTTAATATCTTTGACGTAAAATATAAAATACGAAAAAATAGAGAGAAAAACGGTGTACAGCAGCACAGCTGCTGTATTGCTTAGCATCGAAATCACTCGAGCTAGCACAGCGTGTATGTATATAATATTTATACCCCGCATATCTTCGTAATTAAATGAAATTACTCGATTCGATCGCCGATAAGCCTCAGCCCGCGCCGCAAGCTCATTAATAATAATAACGAAATATATAAATAATTGCGCGACGTATGGCGCAGCGGCGGCGATAAATTAATGTCGTTCACAATAGTGTCGACCTCCTGGTACATTACGCGTAACACATAATATTATGTATCCGCGTGTGCGAGTGTGTGTGTCTGAGTATAGCTGCGATATGGACAATGTCCCAGGAGAGAAAATTAACCGAATTCGAGCGCGTGCGCTGCTGCTGCGTTTCACGTCGGACAGCAGCAGTTTCGCGAAACAACAAAAAAGAAAAAATCCCCGTCTGGGTTGATTCGACTAATTGATAGACATTATTTTCGCCACTCCTTCTGTACGCGAGAGCGAATTTCGCGTTTTTTTTTTCGCTTCTCTGTATACAGTAGCTGGAGTGCAGCGCGTGCGCACAACCTGTAAGTCAGGTATTTCACGGTGTGATATTTATAGGTCAACTTGTGTTACTCATTGCTTTATAAACAATTATTATTACGTTGTGTGCATTTTAAAGAGACACCGTGCATACAAATTGTTTGTATATTTTGTGTAAAAAAAAAACGATATATAATGTAATATAGTGCTCACGTTGAGCAATATACCCAAGGGGAGTGTAATATATTTTTGCCTCGATACGTATCGTTCAATGATAATCTAATTACGTTACAAATAGTTACTTTTTTTGTTCTACCTCCACATATATAAGAAAGCAAAAAAAAAGAAGAGAATCCAAAAGGAGAGATTTATCAGAAGTAATTGCGGCAGAGGTATTGTGCAACGCGGCGCCCGCAATGCGCCGATTTACGAAATTATTATTGTGCGCTGTGTGTGTGCCGAGCAGAGAGCGGAGCATTGTTTCGCTGAGCGCTCGGCGAGCATGTAACACGTACCCGAGAGAGAGAGAGAAACGACGATAACGATCCTTCCATTCGAGACTCTTTTTCATTTATTTATTTTTTTTTCTTTCCTCGTGCCGATGCGATGCGCTACGCCGATACATAGTTTCGTATAAAATTCTCCCTTAACCGAACGGTTAAATTAAATTATTAATCGATGCAAATATGGGAAAGTGTTTATATACGTGTATACGCGCGTGGCGCGTTGAAAGTTTATAATACGCGATCGTGCGCCGAGTCTACTATACGTAGGCAATCGAGATATCAATAATTGCATTTAATTTTCTCACACGGATCGAGAGATGATACGTACGCAGTACGTAACGTCAAAAGAAAGGCCTTGTATACACTCGCCGCGCACGTTTTACGTCTCATTTGTCGGAGCTGTTTCGGAGAGTAAAAGCTGCAGCAAGCGCTGCTGCAGTTGAAGCGAAATAGCATCGTGACTGAGTCACGCCGCGCGCGTCAGGGAATACATAAAGCTTATAGCGCGCGCGCGCGCGGGTGCGCATGATTATTCCAAGCACAGTATTTGCGATTTTTTTCTCCTTTTTCTTCTTTCTTGGTTTTCTTTTCGCGCGAGAAAAAAAGAGTTAACGCAGCTACCTGTAGCGAGCTTTAGCATACCTTGCATTGTGCAACGGAAGTTCGAATGACGCGCGAAAATAAACATTCTCGTTACCATTAACTCTTTCGCCTCTCTTTTCCTCTCACTACTCTCTTTGTATATACTACACTGCCACGAGCAGACTTCCTTGCGCGAGTACTACGCGTATAATAAATTATGAGGCGAATAAACGGCTTGATACCCGCGCGTGGTTGACTAATTAAGCGCGCAATGCGTGTGACGCCTCGCCATGCGTCGTTATGCTGTTACTGTATATATACTGACCAAATGTCTCTCCCGCGTTTCACTGGAACTGGACACGCATATAACTGCGCGTTTCGCGCGAAATAATATATAACAAGTCGAAGAGTTGCATTCAATTATGCGCAAAAGTAGAGAGAGAGAGACGTTTTACGTCAAAGTTGCGTAATTTTATATCTTTCTCGGAGATATTTGGGATTTAATAAAGCAATCCTAAAAATACATTGCAATAACATACTGGGTGATTGGTGCCATTCGACGCCTGTACGGGATAACGCCAACTCATTTTCTCTCGCTATTTGCTCGGCAGTAGTATACTTAGTACTTGTTACAGATTAAACAATCACCGGTACGTGTTATAATACAAACTGCTACTGTTGTGACTCGGAATGTGTCTCGTATTATGTGTACATAAGTATAAGCGTGTGCTTAACCAACACAATGACATAAGAAAAACGTCTTCATCAGCGGCTTTTTAGCGCCACTTGGCGCTTGTATAGTGTCTGTCTGTCTGTATATAATATAGTTATATTAATTTCAGCTTAACAAAGAAACCTCTTCACCGCAGCGCAGCTTTAATTGCCACTGCCTCTCTGAGATATGTGACGTACAGCGAGATTAGATTGTAATATATACGTGCTCTGCTGAGCTTTCATAGGTACCTACACATAAAATATATATATATAGCAGCAGCAGCAGCAGCGGGGCTGCAACAAAAAAAAAACGAGGGAAAAGTAAAAGTCCATTAATGGCCACGCGCTCGGGCGTATAGAGGCCCATTATTGAAACGAATAAAAAAGCCCTTAATTGGCATAGAGAGGCCTATATGGATGATCAAATATATGTATGTATAAGATGCGCGCGCAATATAGGTACGCGCGAAGTGGTCCAATTAAAGGCACGCGTCGTCATCTCGATATACATAACGCAGCTGAGAAACGCGATTCCTCGTTTCGCTTCGTATTATTTATTATAACGTGTACATAGATAGGCTTGAAAAACACCTTGAAACAGTTACGACTTGTATATATGCGTCGCATATAACTCTGCTGCAAGCTCGCGTAAGGATCGGATTCGCGCTTATCGAATTTGCAATGCTGCTGCTACTGCTGCTGCCGGGGCAATATACACGTTATGTATGCGTGTGTGTGTGTGTAACGATTTTTTGCTCGACCCAATTGTCTCAACTGTCGTATTAGCGTTACCTTCGTCGCGTATAGGGTTATATACATCCAGCCTGATTGTATATATAGGTGTGTAGCAATACTCTCGGAGGGGGATTAATTTCATTTGAATTTTTTCCCCCCATCGCACGTACAGGCATCCGTAGCAGTGCCTTGCGTCTTGTATGGCTAATTCGATTTCTCTCGATGTCGAAGCGAGCGAGTCGTGCGAGAGCTGAGAATATCAGTGTACGTACAACGATAAACCTTTTTCTACGAATAAAAAATCACTTTGCTTCTCTTAATCCTCATTACATTCTTGTTGTTTTTGTCGATCGCGAGCCCGGTCAATTGATGCGAAATATATATGTATCGAGGAAAAAAGGCAGCGAATCGAAAGCCGATTCTCAATTTATACAGCCAGAAACCTTAACGCGGCTATAGCTCCGTTCGCTGCTGCTGCTGCTGCTGCTGCTTTGTGCACATCGCGCTTTGTGTATCTGACCCAGTAGGCACTTCCGCAGGTGTAGAAAGCGCGAGCTCGGGGACTATCATATAGACGTGTATGTCTCTCGCTCGTCGTCGTCGTAGCTCTGTGCCTAGCTGTGTGTGGCACTGCTACACACGTGCCTCCTCCTCCTCCTCCTCCTCCTCTTGCGTATGCACGCGCGGGCATGTGCGCTCGGCGCAATCTCTAATTAATTGACTTCGCGAGCTTCTAATAGCTCGCGATGTGTGTGTCCGCGAGCTAGCTGATATCTACCGGAAATCAAACCTACTGCTGAGTTTCTCCTATTCTTCATCTGTCTCTGTCCTTCTTTCTTTTGGTTCTCGATCGATGCATACGTACACGCGCACCGTAGTAGAGGATTTCTCGTATGCGCGGAAAATTTTAATAGCTCCCGTGGAAACTCTGTTTTTTTTCTTTTAACGCACACGACGCACAGCTCGAGTTGTCTTTGGGATTTTGTCGTGTATATACGCTTAAAGAACGTTTAGCAGAGACCATATCGGGTATTTTAATGATGTACGCACGCGAGCCAAAGGTATACGTGACGCGATTTACGAGTCACGATCTTTCGACTTCGATGTACAGACGGAAGTTAAATCGGTGCTCAGTAGTTCGAGGTAGATAGAGAGCATGGAAAATATGTGTCGCCGCGCCTCGATCGTGATTTTGCTCAGCTCGTTGCTGGTTTTCTTCAGTGGCTGCGTGGCGAAAAAATTGAGAATCGTAGATGGCGCGAGGGTGAACAGTATCAAGGATTATCCGTTTCAAGCGTCCTTGCACTATGGATTATTCGGACACCTGTGTGGCGCCTCGATAATAAATAAACGTTACCTTCTGACCGCCGGTCATTGCGTTCACGCATATGGAGAGTATGTTGTGTAACATCAAACGCAGAGGAAATTTTATCATCTTTCCTTTATTGCAGCAAAGAAGCACTGGATCCTGACGTGGCCGAGGTCGTAGTTGGAACACGACACTTGTCAGCACCGGCGGCCCAGAGGTACAGAGTCGAAGAGTTCAAACTCAATCCCGAATTCAAGACACTCGTGAGGAATAAATTATCTGGCATAGGTGACTTGATCGATTAACAATCGTGGATACATTTTACAGGAGTACAAACCATATTACGCGGATTTGGCCCTGATCAAGTTGAAGGAGGACCTGGAATTCAACGAAAAAGTTCAACCAGCAAAACTGCCGGAAGCGGATCATGAAGTCAAGGATGGATCGACGGTGACTCTCACCGGTTGGGGATATACAACGGTATGACGTGTTTCGGAGTTTGTAAGAAATATATAAATGGTCACGTGTGAAAAAAATTAATGTACGATCGTATACAGTTCAACGCCAACGATAGCGAGGACTTTTTACAATACACAAAAATGCAAGTTTACGATAACCAAAAATGTCGAGACGAGTGGCGAGCCAGCGCGAACGAGTACGAGACATCAGATTTCTCATCATGGTTACCAAAGAGATGATTTGCATGAAAGGCGGCGGCAACTTTTGCGACGTAAGACGCTCATATTTTCTCGTTTTACAATTATTTTTTGAAATTTATATATTTATGAAATTTACACACAGAAAAATATTGTGTTAAGTACGATTCATTAGAAAAAATTGTTATGTTTGATGGGAAAGGGATCATACAATTGAATGACCAATAGCAAAATTTGAATGCATTATGAATACAAGTAAGGATTAATCTTTCAAAATACCTTTTGTATCGTAACACTATCCAGCATCATCAAAGTTTTTTGATTATACCAATAGATGGAACATAGTAAATCCGCAAGTGTCCAAATACTTATTTGTAGTTATATATACAGATATAAAAATTATCCAAGTATACTGATTTATTTCTTGCGGATAGGAATTCATGAAACTTGCATTGAAAAAATTTTACTAATCTACTCTACGTGATATTGCTTTATCATTGGTCAAAATTATTACGTTACAAAGCAAAAATTAACGCACGTCAACTCTGGGGCACTTTTCCCATCAAACATAGCAATTTTTCTCAGCAAATGTGATAATATTTGTTCCTATATACTTCTCCCCGAGTACGCGAGATTTAAAAAAAATAAAAAACGTTTTGTTTCACCAAACAGGGCGACTCCGGCGGGCCGGTGATCGATCGAGACCACGTGCAGATCGGCGTGATAAGCTTCAACGACGACTGCGCCTCGCATCTGCCGAGCGTCGCCACCGACGTGAGAGTCTGGAGGTCCTGGATAATCGATGCATCGAAAATCGAATGATCGCGCGGCATAATAAAGCGACGATCGATCCTATACACAGTCGTTTCAATTTATGCGCGTACGCAATCCACAAGTTTCCATCATAATTATATTTCATTTATATATGTATGTTTATCGCTCGCGAGTACCATATGCGAGTGCAGTCGCGCCGATAGATCGGTAAAACATCAAAGCTGCAGCGCAGGCCCCGCCGCTCGTCATTATGTCTCGCGGAGAGCGAAAACTCGTCCGTCTTCGGCATCGACGGCGGCGGCGCGTGTATAGTGTACATGCGCACGCAAGTGCACACGCGCAAACGCACCATGTACAAATACGGAATAATCAATTCATCGGCATCGGCAGACATTATGGATCTTCCGCCAGCCTCTCTTTGTAAAGAGAGGAGAAAAAAAAAAGATATATCTACAGGCACACACTAGAAACCTACTGGCCACAACCCTATTTATAAAAAAGGAAGAGGAGTTGCTACACACAATCGCGGCGCGCAAGCACGAGCGCAGATCGGTATTAATTCAGAGCCTCCTATTTCTGTCTTTTTGCTTCTTTTCCATATACATAAAATATAATATGTGTAAGGATGTAGACTCTGCACTCAACACACACACACACATATCCGACGAACAGAGCACGCGCCTCCATACGTGGTATCTATCTTTTTCATTCGCCTACCCACCAGAGAGAATTTAATTTTTTTTTTTTTAATATAACATTGATGCGAGATGCCGGCCGGCCTCTCCCTCCGCGCGTCGACGGCATCGACGGCGGCCGCCCTCTCATTTATGTGCACACACATTTGATTCCGATACACATACTGCTTACATATGCATATAATGTAGCCGCGCGCGCGGTAATATACAAGAGCAGAGCTAACACACACACGCACGCATGGTGCAACGATATGTGCACGCGCAGGTTGGTTCGCGCGTTTCGCAGCCGTATAGCGGCGGAGAGCGTGAGAAAAGTTTATATCTAAGTGTATGGATGTATGTAGAACGAGAAGAGAAAAGTTTCGAGATAAGAAGTCGTGTAGTATATGTATATTCATGCCTGGCGCGCAGAAAGAATCTTTACCGATTTTTCATGTCACGCAAAGGTTGTGCTGCTGCCAGCTCGATATAGGTGTATATAAACTATCGCGTATAAATATATTGTAAATTACGCCTCTAAGGAGGGCCGTTCGCGTCTTGCGTCGATGAACGTGAGATATATATGTATCGTGGTGTGCGTGCGTACGTCGGCACGTGTCGCGCGTACGCGTATACGTCAATCCTAATGGTGTGTCGGTGTATGGCTTGTGTATAAATAGAAAATTAAAGTCAGAAGAGAAAAAAAAAACTTACGCAATATTTCAGGATAATAAAAGTCAGACGCACTACGCGTCTGTACTACATTATATGTATATAGAGTCGTAGTTGTGGCAGCTCTCTTACCTGCGAACAAGCAAAAAAAAATACATAGGATAAGATAACGAATATATGCGTCAGACCATAAAATCTCGCAATTTTTGCGAGTATAAAAATACAATCCGCTCGGTACGCAAATGAATTTATTAATCTAATGCCATGGCGTACGCAGAGTATAAACTCTGGCTCTCTCTTAGGCTCGCAGGAGCTGTGCACCGGGTTCAATTGCACGCGCATACTATTATATATTATATATCTATGTTTGAGGCTCATTAGTACAGTGGCTGGCTGCTGCTGCTGCTACTGCGGAGTTGCAACCGAGTGAAGACATCAAGATAGATGTATATGTGCCGAGTCGCAGTTTGTATAATGCGGAGTACACATCTCCTTGGGGAATTTTGCAGACCGAGAGAGAGAGAGAGAGAATATTCCTATATATATATGTATAAAGATTGGTCTGCGTCTGTGTAAGCGCGTCAGGGAGAGCCTCCGAAGGAAGAAGAAGCGAAGGCCGAGTAACGGTGCGCAAGTGCAGTAACAACCCGCAAGCGTCGAGGAGAAATGCCAAGGTGCATTTTTCCAAAACATCATCTCGCTCTCTCGCGTATTTATATGTGTATACACGCGGGGGTAACGTATATACTGCAGGTACACACACACACACACACAGATACACATACAGACAGACAGACGGACTCGGATCGTGTGTACATATATAGATGCGGTTTTTGCGTAGGCGTGATTGGGTGGATATACCAACACACACACACATTACGGAAGTTCAGTATAAGTGGCCAATTCTCCATATTAAGAATTATTATATACGCACTGGAGGAGGAGAGCGCGAGTAAAACGAAAAATCCTCTCCTCTCCTCGACCGTCCCTATTTACATTATACCGTTCGCCAAACGGCATTAATTTACCTAACGCTAACTCGGGCTACGCTTTTATTTATAATATGTTTCGTGCGGTTGTGTGCACACAGCACACGTGAGTATCGTGATGATATGTATATTTTGCGCCGCAACCTTATTCACGCGACGACGACGGCGTCGGCGGTAGTACAGGTGCTCGTTGCCGACTCCGAACAAAAAAAAAAATCGAACGAAACAATAAAGGCATTATAATTTTTCTCTTCTCCGCAATCATCTCACTCGCGCGAGCAGAGCTGTGCAGTGTTCGGCTTTATAATAAGAATGCACACGAAATTAAGACAATAGGAGAGAGAGGCGATGCGACATGGCGTAGGTGGCACACGCTATGCGCGATGATTTTGTCTTCTTCTTATACCGTCAATTTTTTTTTTTCTTCCTTCTTTTTTTTTCTCTCTTTCTCTCTTTACGTGAGAAATCAAAATTAACGAGGGGCTGTATACATACGCGCGCGCGCATTGTCGTCAAGCTTTCACTCTATACGAGCTCTACTAATACTATTATAATACGTCCGTGTGTGTGTGTGTGTTTTTCGCGCGGAAAATTGTACAATAGACGTGCGCGAGGCACAAGATCTGCCGCTGCGCACTCGTATATCAAGATGATACGCGCCTATGCGGCCGCTACTTAATCTTGCTCTCCGCGCGTTTTATATGTACACAACATATATTATATTTTGTGCTTTCTTTCTTAATTATTATACATACGCACGTGATCACGTGCCCACGCGCGGATTTCATATACAAATTCAACCTAGTATTATATCGCTAATTTTTTTTTTCATTCAACGCAAAAAACTAATTTTCTCGTATCCTCATTGCAAAAATAGTTTCGATGAAAATATATCTGTGGTTGAAAGGGCTAACAAGATAACTCCATTTTTCGACGACTAAAGATCTGTACCTATGGTATTTTTACCTACTATGAGGTATCTTTTGACCCGTATATCTATTAAATTGAAAGTGTGTTTGCGTAGCAGAAAATATGGACTTATCTCGTTAGCCCTTTTCCCGTTTAGCAGATAAGTCCACTTCTGCGGGAACTGGTTTTCGAAATCGATGTTTTGCCTGCATTTCATGATAAAAACTATATCCTACAATTCTATTTTGTAAAATAATGCTCATGTATAACTTTAAAAAAATGCCAGAAGCCCTATATGTGTCATTTCACGTCAACTCTCCCAGTGCCGCACAGCGCGGCATTATTTAATGGCTAAATTTGTAACTCGCTGTAAAAGTACCTAAATGCACCTAGAAGAAAAAAGTAACCCATCATTTCGAAGGGAAATCGCCTCAGCTTTCCGAAGGTCAGGTCAGATTTCCCGAAATTTTCCGCTTTACCCGGGAAAGTCGCTAGAAAAACTTTAGAGTCGATTATCTCAAAAACTTTATTTTTAAGTTTTTCCTTCTCTCGCGATATCTCGCTAAAATCAAAAAAAGCCTCTCTCAAAATTGTCCACATTGATGGAAAATTTCCTGATCTTTCGATCTAGACTATTAAGATAAATCTTAAAAATGAAGTTTTTGAGATAATCGACTCTAAAGTTATTTTAGCAATTTTCCCGAGTAAAGCGGAAATTTTCGGGAAATCTGACCTGAACTTCGGAAAGCTGAGGCGACTTCCCATCGAAATGGACGCAGCGACATGGACTTATCTCGTTAGGCACGGTGTTATATTTAACGATAAGTGCTATTTTCAGCTTTTGTGACACTTGTACCTTAAAGTAGACATAACATATAGGTAATTTATGGCATAAACTCGATTTCGAAAAAAATGGAGTTATCTCGTTAGCCCTTTTCACCACAGAATATATACCCCCCGAGAATTTGTTTTGGTGCTTGGGAGTTTTCAGTTCTCCACCTGTTGCCAGAATGTGACATCATTGATCATGAAAAATCTCGTTAAAATACGAAGCGAATTCTGGAATATCAAATGTAAAACTGTAAAACTGTACATAAAAGTATACTTTAAAATAGTATTAATATACAATAATGTGTTTTTATATGAATTTATAGAGATTTTTGTACGTATGAACAATTAACATAATAATCGAATTATGACGATACATTCAAGACTCTCTTTGAGGAGTTTATAGCCCTACAATTATCGTTCATTTTTTACGGACTAGCCCATCATACCAAACGTCTCACAGCAAGTTTTACTTTAAAAAAATTATACAAAATATTGACTTAGCAGTTTACTTAATTTTTTGTTACCTCTCTATATACTTCATATTCACGCTCAATTGTTATCCAGGGTGCGAGTGTTACTTAGCGCTGAGTTTTGAAACGCACTTTTGCCTATTTTTATACGCGCGCGCGCAGAAACGAAATAATATTACGAGTCTGCCACGGCTATAGGCTGCATTTACAGACCAGGTAAAGCGTGGGGTTTTCATTTACTTTTATACAAACAATGAGCTAACGGCTTTTTAATGACTTTCAAACACCGCTTGGAAGGAGAGTGAGAGAAAGAGAGAGAGAGAGGGGGGGAAAAGAGCGAAAGGGACTTTAATTTTTTTTGGACAAAAATTATCGTCCGTTTTCCCCTCCGCAACCTGCTGTGCCCGCGAATCTCCTCCTGCACACAGTCGCACTTAGAAATTACAGAGACCGAGAGAAAGACGGAATTAAATTTTCATCTTCATCTGCGGTGCTAATATATATATATCTCATTATAACCGATGACTCCGGAGGATGCGGCAACGTGTATATGTTCCTGCATGCAAGAAGATACGATGAAAAATAAACATGAAATAATATTGAAGAGAGAAACACAAACAAAAGACGAGGAGGTCTCCTGTGACTAGGATTCGCAATATGTAATAGTGAAAGCTAGGCCTGTGCGCGCCACGCCAATTTCGATAGTCATGCTTCATAATGGGTTGCGTATACAGCTCGACCATACACATACGATGCATGTATTATTAGGTATATAAAATGTGTGTTGCGCGCCTATACGCGTATTCGCGTACGCACACGTTTACACGTCATAATCGCTATTAAATATCAATTCGCATAATTCAGAATTTGCAATCTCGGCGAATTCATTTGCAGTTACACATGAGAGTGTGTGTGTGATAGAATTTATTAGCATAATATGAGAAGCATAACATAAAAGAAGTCGTGTATTCGATGGCAGAAAGATAAAGTGCCTTCCACGCGACAAATTTCATTTGCCTCGAAAATTCTTGGCTAATCGTAGCATGAAAAGCTGTACGAACCAAAATGCCAATGTGCCACCGAGAGTAGTAACGAGAGTAGTAACTAGTAATTGTCTGGTTAAAAAAATAAAGCACCACTGCGACAGTGAAAAAGGGAACAAAGGTAAAATGATAGTTGATAGCACGAATTCAGATGATAATCATGTTGGCACAAAATATTTAGAAAAAAATGTATATAATTATCTATATATATTTACACTTGTCAAGAAAAATTCACCGCTTTACACTATTTCCCTTATTTCATACATATTTTTGCTAATACCCATGAAAAAACACCGTCCTTATGATATAATTAAATTTGGTGATCATTGTGAGCTGTTTCTCCAAACTGCTCAAACTTATCGCATGCGTAATTTTAGTGACCTTCATGGACTAATTTTTGGTGCCTGATCAAAACGCTTCGATTCCCAAACTTTTTCTCGCACTGGTCGCGTGCCAAATCTTTGCGACCCTCGTGAACTCTTCTCTGGTGGACAAGCAAATGATCTTTACGTCCAAATTTCTTCTCGCAATTATTACAAGAAAAGTCTTTGTGACCTTCATGGACTGTTTTTTTGTGTCTAATTAATTTTGATTTTTCTCCAAATTTCTGCGTACACTCGTCGCACGCGTAATCTTTGAAACCTATGTGGACTGTAATTTGGTGCCTCCGCAAAAGCGCGTTTTGTTTAAATTTCTGTTCACACTCGTCACATGCATAATCTTTTCGAGCTTCGTGGATTGCTTTTCTGTGTCTAATCAAATTGCTTCGATCCTCAAATTTTTTCTCACACTTGTCGCATCCGTATTCTTTACGACTCTCGTGAAATGCATTTTGATGTCTTCTCACCTCGCTTTTATCCATAAATTTCTTCTCGCTCTTATCGGATTCATAATTTATTTTACATTCATGGATTATTCTTTTGTGCCTGTTCAAAATGTTTTGATCTCCAAATTTTTTTTCACAATTGTCGCATGGGTAATCCTTACGACCTTCGTGGACTGTTCTTTGGTGAACAAGCAAATGCGATTTTCGTCCAAATTTCTTCTCACACTTGTCGCATTCGTAATCTTTTAAACCTTCATGGACTAATTTTTTGTGTTGGACCAAGTTGCCTCGATTCCCATACTTCTTCTCGCACATGTTGCATTCGTAATCTTTGCGACCCTCGTGTACTGTCCTTTGGTGGATAAGCAAATACTGTTTGAGTCCAAATTTTTTCTCGCAATTATCGCATGCAAAATCTTTGGAACCTTCATGGACTGTCTTGCGGTGTCTGATTAATTTGGAGATTTCTCCAAATTTTTGCTCACACACGTCGCATGTGTAATCTTTGCGACCTTCGTGGACTGTTAGTTGGTGTCTGGTTAATTTTGATTTTTCTCCAAATTTCAGCTCGCACTTATCACATGCGTAATCTTTTCGACCTTCGTGGATTATTCTTTTGTGCCTGATCAAAGTGCTGTGATCTACAAATTTTTTATCACAAACGTCGCATGCGTAATCTTTACGACCCTTATGGACTGCCTTTTGGTGTCGCAACAAATCTATTTTTTGTCCAAATTTTTTCTCGCATTCGTCACATGTGAAATCTCTCCGACCTTCGTGTAATGTCTTTTGGTGTTTGAGCAAATTTGATAGTTGTCCAAATTTCTTCTCGCATTTATCACACGTGTAATCTTTCCGACCTTCGTGAACTGCCATTTGATGTATGAGCAAATTCGATTTTTGTCCAAATTTCTTTTCACACTTGTCACATTCGTGATTTTTTTCACCTTCATGGATTGTCTTTTGGTGTCTGATCAATTTCGATTTTTGTCCAAATTTGTTTTCACACTTGTCACATTCGTGATTTTTTTGACCTTCATGAATTGTTTTCTGGTGCCGAATCAAATCCGTTTTTCGACTAAATTTTTTCTCACAATTACCGCAAACGTGATCTTTGAGACCTTCTTGTATTGTCTTTTGAAGGGAAAGCAAATTATTTTTCAATCCAAATTTCTTACCACAATTGTCACGTAAGTAATCTTGGAAGACGTCGTGTACTGTCTTTAGGTGGAAAAGCCAAAGCGATTTTATTTTAAACTTTTCTCCGCACTTGTCGCATGCAAAATCTTTGCGAGCATCGTGTACCGTCTTTATGTGCAAGAGTAAACTTCGTTTATTTCTAAATCTTTTGGCGCACTTTTCACATAAGTAATCTTTGAAAACTTCATGGAATATTTTGTTGTGCTTAAGTAAAGTCGACTTATTTTCAAATTTCCTCTCGCACTTGTTGCATGTGAAATCTTCACGATCTTTATGTACTAATTTTAGGTGTGTAAACAAACTCGATCTTTTCACAAATTTATTCTCGCACAGGTCGCATGCAAAATCATTGCGACCTCTGTGTTCTGATATTTGATGTCTACTCAAATGACTTCGAAACTCAAATTTTCTTTCACACTTGTCGCATGCAAAAATTTTTTGTTCATTGTGAACTGTGTCTCGATGTGTTATCATGCTTGCTTCCAATGTAAATGACTCCTGACAAAAACCACAAAGGAATTTTTTGTCGTCTGAAACAATATCGTGTTCACTTGAGTTATCTTTCGAGGCAACTTCCTCGGATTTTCTCTCAATGTTTTCCATTTTGATGCTTAAATAAGATGGATCCTTCTATCCAGTGCCATGGGAATAAAACTTATCTTCTGGTATTAAGGCTTGTTTCATGGGGAATGACAATATTCAAATTAATTCGTTTTTACTGTAAACACGATCAGTGTTCGATGGATGATTTGAAAATCGCGTACGATCATATTGTTTACAATCATGTTACCGATATATATATATATATATATGTGTTCATACATATTTCTTTACAATTACAAATATTAATACTTGAACCAGTTTTTGCTCTTTAAGAAATTTCTCTTTTAATACTATGTACTTTAAAAAAAATCTCTGTAACATCGTGTAAATAAATTCTCGCATTTTTAATATATATGTAGATAAAAAAATATATAAAATTCAATTACGACAGACTATTAAAAATTTTCATGAAATGTACAATAAGTGCGAATAAGTGCAAAGCAACCGAATAAAACCAATTTTTTGATTCTTGAATATATCTGACTGAATAATAATCGAACAACACGAGCTTGGCTATTGCAAAAAACGTCAAAATTTATTAAATATCGCTAACGTTTCGCTGAGTTTGTCAGTCTCATTAGAGCGATTATAGGTATGTAGGCGAGTCAAAAAGACCTTTGAAAACACGTATCAGCGAACATGAATGAGCTTGTAAAAACGAGAACCAAGATTCGGTCGTTGCCCTTCATACCATACACAATCCGGGTCATAAGATGATGTGGGAGCAAATCAAGATGTTAGATAGAGAAACTAATTACTGGCCTAGAATGATCTCAGAGATGATTCATATTAATAGCCAACGTATTGTTTTGAATAAGAAAGAAGATATTGACAAGCTAAACAGAGTTTATTTCAATATTTTAAAATAATTGTATTTAAACGTACTCATGAATAGAGAATCTGTGTCGGTTGTTGTATTTGTAACTTTCTCTCGGTTGACATGTAGCCGTTCGCTACTTACAATCGCTCTAATGAGGCTGATAAACTCAGCGAAACGTTAGCGATATTTAATCAATTTTGACGTTTTTTTTGCAAATTTTCGTGTTTTTATTGACGCGTTTATTCGCAAAAGCATCGAAGTTCAGGTGCCACCTTCATAGCCAATTATAATTAAATAATATTCAATGGAAGGTGAAAATAGTGTTTATGACACGCATTATATGTACCTACGTGCTCTCTGCGCGCCGAGATAACAAACCTTATCCTCGTGAGAAATGGGATATCGGCCAGTCGGCAAATTTTTAAAAAAATAAAAGAAGTGCATAAGTACACATAAATATGAGTAGCGAAGAGATAGATCATCGTCCCGCGCGAGAAAAAGTGTTTCCATTTACAGGCGTGTATACGTACGAGGAACGTGTATAAATACGAGAATGCACATGCGATATGTAATATATTATTGCTGAGCCGTGAAAAATAAAAGAAGCGCAACCTCGTTGGTAATTAAGCCATGACACATCCTCGCGATCGCCGTAAGATCATGCGGATGGAAGAGCCCGTGTGCCTTGCGTTCGTACGTACGCACAAACTTTTATTTAACTATAAATAATAATCCAACAACTCAGTAGATTTTACATTCAACACATATAATATACATCCAATTCCGATTAACCAGCTCGCGGAGGTAAAGGCCGATGGTATAAGAATGCGCTCTCGAGTCGACCGGCCTTTTGTGATGTCGTTGCCGTACATATAATTTTCTCCTCTTCTTTTTCCATCCTTTTTTTCTCTCTCTTCTTCTCTTAGAAGCAGAAATACCTGCGCGAATTGTTTCCGCGATGTTTTGCGCGGTAGTACCGGATGAAAATTTTAAGTACGCCTATATATATCTACACGCTTTTAGGGCCGAAGCAGCAGCGGCGTGGCGGCGGCGGCGGCAGCGGCGAACTTTATGGCTGGAATTATAAAAGCTATACCGAGCTAAAGAGAGAGAAAGAAAGAAAGAGAATCGAAGAAAGAAAAAATATATATGAACATCCGATGGAATGTTTACGACTGGAAAATGAGCGCGAATCGCGTCGTCCAACGAAGGATCATTTTACCTTTTTTTCCTTTTTGCCGTAATCGAAGATACATCAATATATCACCTGCATATAGTTCAACCATAAATAATATGCTCTTCATCTTTGACATTTTTTTTGCAAGGTTCACGTAAGGAAATCGCTCGGCGGTTAATTGCACGTCCATTAACGAAGTATCAACTTCCTCGAAAGCATTATCGATAAGTACTTTTTTTTCCTTTCCGAAAAAAGAGAGAGAAAAAGTCTCTCGTGCACGGTAGCGTTTTACAAGCTCATCATCGTACTAGATTTCTAATAATATCCGCGATTTATTTGTCTCCACGCTCAATTAATTCGAAAGTTTATCGCGGCAATGACAAAACACAATGCATTAAAAATAGCATAAGACCATTAAAAACTATATAAAAAATAGTGCAATTTGAATTTACACTATTTTTCATTAATTTTAACCGATGAACTCGTACTATTTTTAATCTATTGTGTTTTGTCATTGCCGCGATAAACTTTCGATTTAATTGAGCGTGGAGACAAATAAATCGCAGACATTATTATTAGAAATCTAGTACGATGATGATCTAGTAAAACGCTACCGTACTGGAGACTTTTTTCTCTACTTTTTTTTGAAAAGGGAAAAACAATGCTTATCTATGATACCTACTTTGATACACATCTTACGGGTAAATCCAGACAAAACACTGGATTCACTGCCCATATTGTAACGTAATTAGGTTTGGCTTTTAAGACTACGTGTGCACGATTCGAAACATCAGTAGCAGGCAGCTAATAAATATGCAGTAGATTTTCAAATTTTTGGACTAACGCTTTTGAAATTTAGCGTTATTAGACTAGGCATTTTTAATTGAGCACCATAAGTTTACATTGACAAAAGATTAGTTCAAGCAGTTGATTCAAAAGATTATCGTATCTTACAATTTACATCTTCAACAAAAATTAAATCAGCACAATAAATCAGTGAAATCTTTTAAATCTTTCTACGGAATTTTTGAATAAAGAACGATAAGTCCGAGTAGAGGCGAGATTAGCATTACCGAATTATTGAAGAATTCGCCCCTAACGTATCTGTTACATCTGAAGGTAGCTAATACTTTATTTTTAGCATAAGTGACAGTGCAATGATTCAATTGTTTGTTAACACCGAGGGAAGAAGCGATTATCAGAAGCGCTCAAAATTACGTTATAAGCGATAAGATATTTGAATACAGCTGACGGCATGCACAGATCGATCGTATTGTTTTTAGTATAAAAGTATCTGTCAATTCGGCAATAGAAATCATAACGGGATCCGTACAGAAACGATCAAGATGTTCTCCATCGTGTCGGCACTGCTCCTCGTGGCTACGGCCGCAAACGGTGAGTTACAACTTCATTAAAAATCAATCAACAATGAATGAAAGAATTTGTTCATAAAACGTTTATATCACTTCTTCCAGCTGCCTCTATCAAACACCAAACAGTATTTCAATTCACTCGCGTCATCAACGGTACGAATGCGCGCATCGAAGACTACCCGTACCAAATATCCCTCCAATACGGACCCGACCACATGTGCGGAGGCTCGATCATCGACAACTACTGGATCCTGACCGCTGGCCACTGCGTCGACGTGCCCAATCCCGATCAGATGTACGTTCGCGCCGGTACGAGCTACGTGATGGAGGGCGGAACCATTCATGGCGTGGCCAAGGTCATCCGTCACCCCGGCTACACGGTCAACAAATACGGCAACCCCATGGACGACATCGCCCTGATCAAACTCGAGGACCCGATCGTCTACGACAAAAAACGCAGAGCCATCAAGCTGTACAAAAAGAACGAGAAGGCCGAAGTCGGTGCGATGGCTTCCCTCACCGGATGGGGCGTGACCATGGAATTCCAGACTCCGTTCCAGCTGCAATCCGTGAAACTGCCGATCATAGACACCGCAGTGTGCGACGAGGCCTACAGAGAGTTAGGCGGTCTGCCCCACAAGCAGATCTGCGCCGGCTACTTGGGCGTCGGTGGCAAGGACTCTTGCCAAGGTGACTCCGGCGGTCCACTCGTCATTGGGGAGCGTCTCGCCGGTATCATCTCCTGGGGCTTGGACTGTGCTCAGCCCGATTACCCCGGCGCCTACACCGAGATCGCAGCCTACCGCGACTGGATCACAGAGAACATGGACAGCAACTAAACTCGAGTGCATCTTTTCGGTTCAGTGATCAGAAACTTCTTGTTATAATGATTTTTATACAGCCAGAGGAAAGTGGGGCATGTGTCCAGTTAATAATTTACAGGATTATAAAAATAGCATCGATTATTAGAACGTTTATTAGTGTGTATGAGTGCGTGTCTGGCTTATGATGCACGCGTAATGCA
Organism: Trichogramma dendrolimi; assembly: GCA_034770305.1. NCBI lineage: Eukaryota > Metazoa > Arthropoda > Insecta > Hymenoptera > Trichogrammatidae > Trichogramma > Trichogramma dendrolimi. Next base: position 174,461 of record JAPMIB010000094.1, on the reverse strand, counting down.
ACATGACTACTAGTTATAGGCATTCAAGTGGTTATGAACTATGTCAACAAATACCTGCACTAAACTGTTCAACTTATCGAAATCGAGAGTTATATACATTTAAATGAGAGAGTTATAAACATTTAAATAGTGAGAAGTGATCTTGAAATATGAAATAAATTCTGGAGAAAATTAATTTTTTTTATTGAACGAATGATTGACTTTATTATGTAGAGTGATTTTAGTGCATTAAAATATTAACGGTTTTCACGCAATTTTTTTATAGTGATAACGTGTTAAACTAGAAGTAACACTATATTAACTTTGAACTTTGAATAAATTTTTTATTAATAATATACTAAACATATAATTTTCACTTTAGACAACCTAGAAATGAAAGTTCATTTGTTTTACAAAATGTAGACAAGTTTTCAGCTTCTGATAATACCGCTTCAAGCATTCCCCAATAGATGGCGAGAGCCATTATCTGTAAACCTACAAGTGACAAAGCAAAAATAGATGAATAAATCAAAGCATCAAAACGAAGAAAGCCATATCGTGTAGAGTGATTTTTCCAGAAATGCTCTTCCTTAGAATCGGCTTGTAGTGCGAAGAAAAAAGCGAGACCGTTTATCAAAGCAACAAATTTTTTATAATAACCGAGTGTCACTGTGTTCACGAAAAAAAACAAAATAATGAAGACAAAGCTGACCAAATCCACGGCGAACCTGTCGCGCTATCGTTTTTGAGTCATACTCTGCGGTGCTCAGGGCTTTCGCGGCTCCCGCGCTATCTCGCGCGCCGTTTCTCCACGCTTGGGTTAATTTTAATTTGCGCGACTTTGTACCATACGCCGACCAGAAGCTATTTTCGTGCCTATTTTATATATTCCGCCTCTCATACGTACGCCGGCTATCCGTGTAACCGTATACACATATATTTATACGTTTATATGGTGTATCCGAAAGCACAGTAGCGTTGACAACGAGTCATGTTCGCGTTGGCAACGAGCGCGTGTATAACGTGTAGTCTGCCTCTCTCGGGCCTCGACTCACGCCGCGAGCACTGAACCTTTTGAAGAGCTCACGCTTCGTTGCCCCTTTGTCTATATGGGTTGACGGTCGGAGCTACTGGACATTTTTACTTTGCAGTTCCGGTGCACTGCGATCGCAGTATGGTTGGGTGTGTGTGTGTGTGTGTGTGTGTTCGTGTATTGCTCCCATCACGAGACAGAGTGACGATTTTTCTATTTCTTCTTTTTTTTTCTGCATTTGCATTTGCTCTTCGCAATTACGATTTTGATACACCGCTGCGATTTCACGACACGAAGCCGCCTGAATTTTTAATTACTTTGTATTTTATGCGACTTTATCAGAATTATGATGCACGCTATGTTCGAGCTGTATACGTGTTTTGTAGCGGGGGGAAAATCGAAAGAAAAAAAATACGAGAGAAAGAAAAGAAACGACTCGTCGCAGCGTTGCCGAGGCGTCGTCGTTCGATGCGTGACGAGCGAAACGTATAGGAAAAAAAAAGAAAAAAGAAACAGCATTCGGAGAGCGTATATATGCTACTGCTCTGCGTGGCGTATAAGTGTTGTTGCGGTGAGCAAAATACAAAAAAAACACGTATACAATATATATCGCTATACACCCGCAGCTCTCTATGACAAAAGGCATTAGCGCAAAAAAAAAATAAAGAGGGAAAAAATGTCAAGACGTGAGAGAGAGAGAGAGAGAGAGGTAGAGGAGACATGGCGAGTTAGTCGAGTTCGCTTCCGCGGACTTGCTACTGCTAACTGCGTGCATTGCCACTGCAGACATACTCACGACTCGTTTATATGTATTATATACGTTTGCGTGTTACGTGGCCCTAAATCGCACCGCGCGTGCATTGTCGCGTTGTGGATGTGCATATAGAAAGAACACATCCTCTGCTACTATTTTTTTCTTTCTGCGTTTTTTTTTTTCAAGCAAAGAGACGCGACGACGCCGAGCAATTTCAGACGTACCGACCTAGCCAACCATTAGTAAATTCAAGGATAGAAGGTATGAGAATGCAAAAAATATGCCGGAAAAGTTAACTATACGTGCTAGGAAAGAGATAGGAATCCGTCTGTGCCTGGGAAATGGGGGAAAAAACTAACGAAAACTGTTGCACTGTTTCACTGGGTTAAAACAATGTAAACAATGAGAGAACTGCGAGAAAATCCTCGCGTATGTTTGTACACACGAGCTTCGAGATTTAAATGCCTCGTCTACGCGGGCGGGGCTAGACAGGCACCCAAATGTACGTCTCACAACCCAGATGTCATCGGTTTTTATTTCAAGAAGAAGCCCGAGCGCAGAAAGAAAATACAAAGTGCCGTTGAAATCGTACATATACACACGCGGCCAATTATCCCGTCAATTCCGGTTCTTCGAGCTGTATAAAAGCTCGCACGCCGCGCGGCAATTTTTTGTTTGTTTTGATATAGGGTAAGGCGTTAACGGACGACAATGCGGCGCAGACACGAGCGTCGTGTGCTTTTTTGGCTATTCATCGCCCTGCGCGATCGGCTACGTACGATTTTTCAAGGTGGCGTACAGATATCCGACAAAATAAATACAAAATAAAAATATCTCTGATAAAAAAAAGGGTTTATAGTAAATGTTTCGTTCGTGGTCATTTTTATTTTTTCACTGTCTTGTGTCGAGTCGATCGGGTGATAAACTGCCGTGCGTGCCACGAGGCGTTATTACGCACGTGAGCTCGTGTTCACGTTAATGTAAAACAATTTCTGAATAATTCATATATTTAAAATACATGCTTCCCGCCATCCCCTTTTTTGACGTACGTACGCACACACGCACACACAAACACACATGCGCGCGTGCCATACACGATGATCGCCACAAGACGCATGCTAATAAATGCGCACCAAGCATCCGATAGGGGAACTTCTCTCGATACGTCCTCGGTGCGCGCAAAGTAATTCGTCCCTGTCAGTTTTCAATGACAATTATTAAATACCAGGCCCCGAGTATAAAGGCATCGATGATAAATGACATTTTAAGTAATTACTCGGGCCCCGTAAATAATAATCGACGCTTAAAATGACACTCGTGATGGATTCTTTTCGCCGGTACAATTTTTCCCTCCCCTTTTTTCTGTTTCTCGTGGACACACGAGCGCGCGCAAGCCCAAAAAACAAACGCATATTTCCATAAATTGCGCGCACTTTATTTTCATTTTTTGTATTCTCGCGACGACGCGCCTTCGAGACACGTCATTTCGCCGCGAGGCAATCCTTATTCTCTTTCTCGGCTTCCTGCCCGAATGTCGTGTGGTTAAGAAGGCTGTATGGTACAACACACAGGACTGCACGAGCATCTCGCATTCGCACTGTCGAGAAGTAGGAGTCAACGAGTCGAGTTTTCACCAACTTCTTTAAAAACTTTAATTTTACTTACATACACATATACCCTTATTTTAACTTTGCCACTTGCAGATTTACATATAATGTTACTCGCGATCTAGTGGTGGAAGCTTGAAGTTGTATCATTGTATTACATGTGATTGAAAACTGGTGTACATTTTTTTGAAACAAGCTAAATTGTAATTTACCTCGGTAGAAATTCTCACCACTAATAATGATTCGATGACCAAAAGATGACATGGTCAAATGTTTCAATGTACATAGTTATTAATTGGCTTATTTTTAGCCAATTTTTAGTTACAATTATGCTACAAATACTTCACCTATTTTAAACGACCAGGAAACGATAATTCAATTATTTAAAAAAATTTAGACCAGTTTTCAGACACGCTGATAAAATAGTACCACTTCATCTCTCCGACACCAGATGGCGAGTACCATTATCTGTAAACCTAAAAAAGGAAAAGTAAACATAATAGTATAAACCAAAGTACCGAGATGAAAAAAACTTACGAACTGATTTTTATGTTGATTTACATGATCCCATTGAAATCATTATATCTAGGTTAATTCAAATATTCTTTAAATCTTAACGCTTCTCCATGATTCAACTTCAAGTCTAAACAAAAATAAAACCTCGTTAAATAAGTTTCTCTCTAACGAGGTTTCACTGAAATGTAAGCTTTCGGGCTTTCGTTGAAAATGTCAAAAAACTACAAACACCGATTGGATGCAATTATGAGAAGGAAAAATTATTTTTCTACGCGCGAAAGCTCATTCTCACGAGCATCAGTTTAATCTTACGCACACTTGGTTTTGCTCAAGAGCGCGGGCGGATAAGCATCCTCGGTACTCGATTACTCCGAGACGGAGGCGTAAACATGAATTGCACGTACTAATCTTTACGATGCTTGCCTCGGTCGCGCGGTCGGTCAAAATAAACACCACGGCAGCATACACATATATAGGATAGATCATAAAAGCCGCTCGCTCGCGCGCGTATCAAAACTACAAAGTATACACAAACTGTTCTCTCGTGTGTGTACATGTGTGGGTTTACACCATGCCCATGGGCGACACGATGACAGAGACGCAAAAGCTCTCGGCATCTCGGACTTCTATCCTCGTCGTCGTCGTCGTCCGCGTCGGCTGCGGCGGACCGGGGCGCGCTGCAATGATAAATCTTTCGCGTTAAGTATATATCGCGTCGCTCACCGGCTGCAGTTAACGTCTCTCTGTCTCTACTATATACATATGTGTGTATACAGTCGTCGTCGTCGTTTTTTTTTTTTTTTGCGGATTCTTGTGTGCCGCCTCGAGGCAGTTGGAGGAAGAGCAGCGGCAGCACACGGCCGCTCGCGCGCGCATAGCTACCTATATAGGCCTGCCCGCTGCCCCCCATGTGTATAATATCGGAGTTCAACGCACCGCTCGCTTTGCTCGAGACTCGCGAGTACTCCGATATACATAGGTATACATGTGGGCATTGCAGCGCTGCACCTCACGCGTACGTCCGTGTACCGCAGCGGTGCACACACTGCACACCGCGCGACGACGACGCGGCAGGTTTTCATTCAGAGACACCGACAAAGGGCCTCGTCCACAAACATTTGTCGCGCCGGTATATCGACAATTAAACAGACACACACACACACACACACACAAGCGCATTGCAGGAGTTAAAGAGATCGAGGAAACGATTTACTCGTCGCGGAGGTGCTAACGTGTATATTATTACGTAAATCTCTTTTATTTTTTTCGTTATAAACCAAACAAAATACGACGCTCCAACGAGTATAGCCTGCGCGATATCTCTCAATTGAACAATGGGTCATACATAAATATATGTATCTATGCACGTACAGTGGAGAGAATAGCGCTATATACTTCCTCGACGCATCGTAGTCGACGATATCATAATAAAACGTAAAATTGGAGAAAAAAAAGGAAAAACATTAATTTTGCCTATAATAATCGGGCAGCTGTATCGTGGCGCGGCGGCACAGCGGCGCACATTACGCATATACATACGCATTCTTATTAAATGATACACAATACGTGGTGCGCTCATATACCGTCCGCTGGATACGTTATATGGGCATTATTACATAAAGGTCATATTTGAATTCAACGATGCGTGTATATACAGTGTATGAATACAGCGAGCTAATAGCGAGTAGCAGTAAAGTAAAAAGAAGCGAAAAAAAGTAAAAAGACCGGCACATATATACATTTTATTTTATTTAAAAGCGACAATGGGGGAAACAAATCGTATGTTTGCGTATACGCACAACAGCTGCACTACACGGTTGCCATATACGAGCATAAGGCTGATAATTGACAAGGTACGTAACTGGATGTTAATGAGCCTCCTTCCCCACGCACACACAGGCACAGGACAACGTACCTCATCCGGCGTTACAAATATACGCGTACCTGTATTATAACGAAAAATTCGCAAACACTCGCCAACTCGTGTGCGAGGGCGACTAACGCTGCCTATATTATAACACGTTCGTCATCATGGTGTACCGCGCGCCGATCGACTATATGTACATCCAGCAGAGATAAGAGGAGTAGAACAGAGTAGAGAGACGAGAGAGAGAGAGAGATACTACTCTTACCTGCAGGCGAATTCCTTTCGCACGCGTCCGGCAGGAGCTGCTGTTGCATCTCTCTCTCTCTCTCTCTCTGCCAGGTATTAGCCGTACGTTAATAACATCCTCTTTGTTTACAAGATGACGATGTCTGGTGCCTCGGAGGCCTCTCGCTTTTACCGATACGTTATGTTATGTAGATGCGAGAATGCAGCCGAGGTATTTATATTTTGGCGGTTAGTTTTCCCGCTCGATATTAGGTATGGCCTTCACGACAGACTTTAATAACAAATAAATGTATGTAATAGAGATATGCATAAGAAATCGTTGCTACGTGCGAAAATATCGGCCACTTATTCAATAATCGCTATTATATTGTGTGTATCCAATTTTCAATGCCTCAACCGCCGCCGCGTAAAACGGCGCGATTATACCGATATAATAGCTACAAAACAACTCGCGGAGTCGTGATCTCTCGGCAACTGCCCCCCCCGCAATTTATATACGAGACTCCCCCTCGCGCCGCGTTTATATATATATGTATGTGTGTGTGTGTATATATACACGTTATGTGCTGCACAACTGCCCGCACATAAATGTCAGTGTGCGCATGTGTACGTATGTGTACACCGACGCAGTTCGCGATCGGTCGAAGAAAAAGAGGGTCAACGCAATTTATCGACGATGATGATCGCGAAGCTCGCGCACGTGTCCGTATATAGGATATATATATATATATATATATATACCTGTGCGCGCAGTACTACATCGTGTATAACGGGCCCGAAAATTAACGATCAATTTTCGAGATACAATCGACGTGTGTGCGTTATAATATGTACCCCATCGCTACAGCGGTGGGAGTATGTGTGTACACGATATATAAAACTTGTAAGTTCGTTTCAATTACATCTCCTCGCGCGCGTGTGTATATATAAATATAATATACTACATTTGAGATCGGTAATAATCACGATAACGAAATCAAAACTTCCGCGTGCCTCTCGAGAGAAAAAGTACTTATGCACTGCGTCGAGAGCGTCTTTGCGCGAACGTCTCAAGGAGATTGGGTCTCGGAGAGAGAGAGAGAGAGAGAGAGAGAGAGAGTCGATGCCGCCGCCGATCGATCGATTATCGTAACCGTAAGTCCGCGCGCGCGCGCCGCCAGTTCGCGCTGAAAAGATAAATTGTTCTCGCGAGCTGCGCGCGCGCAGCAAGAAAAATTATTGAAAAATATCGAGGAGGGGCTGTGTAGGTTATGGAGTTTTATTATTATTATTATTTTATATTATGTAGAGAGGAATACTGCAGCTGCTCCGGCTGGCCTTCGCGCTCGGCCGAATCTTGAGTTGATGTCGCTGCATTCATTTGCAACAATTGCCTTTTAATTATGCGCCGCTGTGTATATTTGCAAATTTATACACTCCAAGAAATGTATTATAGGCCATTTATTTATTCCCTATCTGTGTGGGGGCACCTTGCAGTCATTATTATGCATATCTTAATTGTTCGACGTCGATCTCGATACAGATCGGCAAATGATATATAAGACGCACATGCGCGAGAGCCTTATTATCGTTAAATCAAACGCATTACAATGATGGCAAGGTGTAGTTTAGAACAATCGTTTCTTACAATACACAAACTATACGACCAACTTTTTCTCTTTTTCTCTTGTTTTTTTACCGTAAAAAAAAGCTTGAAAAATCGGTTAGTGTACCGTCTTATTGTTTTCAAGCGTCGCGATCGCTTAATCGCGCGCGTTGCACTCGTTCTCGCGCGCACACACACACAATAATAAATACAACTTCGTTCTCTCTCGAGGGGAGTGTTTAAATAAAAGCAAAAAACAAAAAACACCGTAGTTACTAGTTGTGGGGAAAAGGTGTTTCTATATGCAAATGCACTTGTTAACGAACCTCGAGTTCGCACAGGTGCGATTCATTTATTTTTAAAAAATTTGAAAATAAAAGGATCGATGAAGACTTAACATGGACGAGAATGGTTTTATTTTATTGTTCCTTGAATCTCATTTTCGTTTCGAATTTCAAAAGTTCGATACTCGAGCCATGGGATACTCGAGCCATTGAAAGCAATTAAAAATTTTCGAACCCGTTTTCTCGAGATTCACGGTTGAGATTTTTCGAAAAAGATCTGTCGTCTGAAACGAGGCTGTTAAAAAATTTTCACGCGGAAACCACACGATATCTCGTTTATCTCGCTGACAAGGATCAATTTCAATATTTGACGTCTGTGGTGTCATTGAAATCTAAGATGACTTCGTTTCCTAGGTGAAAAGGCCACTTTCTACATTGTGACAAAACGAATACTATACGGCACATAAAAGTGTTTGACACTTTGAAATAATGGAAATACCCGATTGAAGGATCGAATTTCCGTTTGTCTTCTTCTTCAGATTTTTCTTTTTCTTGGAATAATATTGATTTCCGGCAAATATCACGAAACAAGACGGATATAGAGATGGCCTAACAGGACAGTATTATTTACAAACTCTACAATTGTGTGCAACAGTCGTTTGTTTCTTTACCTTGCGCAAAAACTGTAGGGTCCCCTCGGGTGTGCTGGGCGCCGGCGAGGGCATCTGCAGCTCGACCGGTGCGGAGTTGCCCATCTCCTCGTGCATCGATTGCGCGAAGGCACTCCTGAAGCCACCACCGGCCAGCGCCTCGTCGATCATTGTTTTCGAATCGTCGTGCTCGAATCAACCAAAGTGTGCAATTTTTCGTTTCCCTCGCAAAAAAACAAAATCTCTCTTCGAAGGAACTTTGGTAGCACTGAACTTTTGTCACGCACTAGTCACTTTACAAAACTCAACGTTAAAATCTCAACCCGTAATCGAACTTCATTAGGACGTAGAAAAAAACGAACGAACATCGACACGCGGGAAAACTTACTGCAACGGACGCGGCGACGATCGAGCACACATTCGCACGAAGACGACGACGCCGTTGCCTCTCGCATACGACTCGATGTTTGCCACTGACAGGCGCGTGAGCGGTTTAGCTAGCGGCAAGCGAGTAGAGCTGCAAATTTCCCCCTCCTACTAGCCGCCGTGCCGGGAGCGGAGGCGCCGGTGGGCGGGTCTTTGATGCACGAGACCCACTCGTATTAGCCGCGTGTGTATACAAACACGTCTTTTTCCTAATTAATGATCTGTCACTTGCTGCCTTTTCAAAAAATGAAGGTAAGCTTGTGTCGGTGTAACTGGTTATTTTGAGCGTATCGATGCGTAGCTATTGGCCGACCAGATTAGGAGTATATCTCGTGAAATCAAGAAGCGATGGTGGATATTTACGTACAAAAAAACGATTTATTATTTTTCTAGGCAGTCTTCTCGAATGCTAAGTAAATTTTTTTTTATACAACATTTACACAAAAATAAGATGGTTACTTGAATTCGCTTAATTTACTAGTACAACAACTATGAGATAAAACTTTAACAATCTAATCTACACAATAACATAGTTTACGTAAGTTTTTGTAAACCTTATTTCTAAATTCTTAGGATGCTCAAAATGTAACATGCATTTCGTAAAAAAATAAAAATTATTAGGCCTGTGCATTAAATGACATTGTACCTAAACATTTCTACAATTACGAACGTTCTTTGTACGAACTTGCAACGGCACATTTTTACATTTAGGACCAGCCTAGCAATTATGCTTAATCATTATATCAACACAGTTATACAGATGTTTATGGCACATGATACTAAAAAATTTTCAAAAAAATAATATAATACGGATATTCGATTCGTAAATTCTCCCCATCAATGCTCAATCGGTCAAAAATGAAAAAATAATTATTACGATGTCACTTATTTCACGACAACAACAAAAAAATCGACAACATTGTCAAACAAAAACTTGATTTTTTTCTTCTTCGGTTTTCTTGGTCGAATACTATCACACCTGTTGTCCACCTTGCAAAGATACGACAGCAGGGATCGGGGGCCTCTTCTCATCTGGGAGTAACGGGCGTGTAGTCCTTTTGAACTCTCGCTGAGCTATTGTTCAAGACTATCGGTGAAAGATTGTCCATGGGCGAGTCGCCGCCGTAACGCGACAGTCTCTCCAATCTGTTTTTTATGGACACTGAATCGGGCGTCACGCGATTAATTTGACTAGTTCCGTAAAAACTGACGCGCTCGGTCGGCGTGCCGTGCTGAGATCTCGACGCTGGCCGCTTCGCCAGCTCGGCCGCCAGATCCTCGGCGCAGTTCTCCACGAAGGCGAGTCCGTTCTGAAAAAATATACATATCTCAAATTTAATACTTTCATGTTTTATGACACAAAGTGCAATAAGATACATACCGGCACGAGCGATTTGAGATTGCGCAGCTCCTTGCTCAGCATCGGCTGTCGTGGATTCGTCGTGAAGGTGCTCTTTTCACCGCAATAAGCCGCCGTCACGTTCCAAGCGGTATTGCGCCTCCACTCGAGGTTGCTGCAGCCCACAAAGGTGCCGGGAGAGAACATGCCTTGATAGCCGTACGCCGCGACCCCGTTCCAGAAGAGCACCGATAAATAAGCTGTGCCCTCATCGTTGGGTTTCGGATAGCCCAAGTGTACGGCTTCGAAATTTTTCATACCCTGTGAGAATAGACAATTATGAATTTGTAGTTTGAACTAAGGATTTTTTAAAATAAATTTTTTACTTACGTGTGGCGAGGGTACACACGATAAGACAATACCGACGGTATCGAATTCGTTAAATTTAGGCTCGAACATACCCGAAGAAATCTCTGTTATCAGGCTACAGCATCTTTGCGGATGTGGCAATTTTAACAGTGGCTCGACTTTGATGTGTGTCATACGATTTGCGGTCAAATTCATTTCCCCACCTCTTTTGAAATAAATAACGACATAATTGAAAAATCTCAACGTAAGCGCGTCAAATAAACCATCCATGTGTTACCTCGATCCGGTGGCGAACGAATTGTAAACTGTGATTGTATTTCCTTCCTTGATGTCGTAGCGAGAGTCTTCGGTGGCACCCCATATGGTCAGCATGGCGTGCGACTCGCCGCTGTACAGACGTATTTTGAGAACCGGCGTGACGTCGCGCGGTGGGGGAAGACTCTGGCGCACTTGCGATTCGATTTTCTGTTTGATCGATTCGGCGGCTTCGTAATTGTTGCGATTGTTCTTCTGCTCGGACTCGAAATTCTTCTCGGCCTCGGCGAACATCGCGTTGACTTTGGACTCGAGAGCTCGCTCGTGTGCTGCCGCGGCTTTTTCCTCGCTTCTGGCGTTACGATAAACTAAAGTACATATGTATATAACTGATGTAATACAATATACTAATCATAGAAAATGCTATTATTCACACATGTTATGCTTACTCATTTGTCCATCCGCAGTTTTTTCTCGATATAATAGTGGATATATTCGAGCAGCTGCCACAGTGACTTCACCGACCATACCGCCACCCGCAACGATATCTTTCAATCTGACCGGTATGGACCGCGAAATTTTTTGATAACCCAATTTTGCATCCCACTTGGCTCTTCTCGTGCTGTTTGTAAATATTTTCAAACTAACGTTTGGCGGTGCCTAGAAATATATTCATAAATTCAACTGTTAGGAGCAAGTTACATTTTTCATCATAAAAATATTACCTCTAACGGATGAAAGCCTCGCTCGCAATCCGACAGCTCGGCACCGTAAGTTAAAATTTTCGTACCCTCCTTAATTTTACCGGCTTGCACGTAATTGGTCATGGGATTGTCAATGGTGAGCGGTATGCTGTACCAGCCGTCTGTGGCCTCTATTTTCCATTTCTGCAGGCCGAGCATCGCTCGTGGGTCTTTTTCTCCATCCTCTTTATTCAATGTAATTTCAGTGATAGAGGATATACACAGAATCATTCGCTTCGACGGTACGTCGTCTTTCTCCAAAATCTTTCTCAGTGCCGGTCTTTGGGCGCGATCGATCTCTCGATCGTAACGATACTTTAATTCTAGCATCACTCGTTCAGGAGTCAACGTTCTTCAAAATAATGGATAATATTAGTTCACAAGAAAGTGTTATTTTTGAAGTTTAATTTACCTAGGTAAAAGAGTAGAATCGAAGCAAGATCGATCGACAGAAGCCAGTTTCCATACAATCCATTTGTAATGATTTTCAATCCAACCGGTTGGCAATAATTTCGGATCGACTCCGGGCATTGCTAAAAATGCACTTTGAAATTCTTCTACGCCAGCTTGTCCTTTCTCGTCGAATATCAGCTTTGCTCCGTCGCCGATGTCCAGACTCGCGACTCTTTTACGACTGTAAAATAATTCAAATAATTTGTTATTTATCTGTTAATTTTTATTTTTTAACTGCTATTAGTTATTTCTTAGTAAGCAATTGTAAAATTCTACTAATACGTACTCGACTATACTGGCTTTAATGAATTTGTAATTCGAAGCGTTCGACGCGTTAACTTGAACGATATTTTCGCCAGAATTAGATTGTTTTAGTTGCTCTACAGTACGTGCTTTGGGTAATGCGCATCCCACCAAGTCGGCCCAACTCGTACGTTTGTCTTTATTTTCGAGTCTCTGTTGTAATAAAGCTCCTACCACAGGCTTTACTTTTATTCTGTTTTTATTTCTAATTAATTTTTCCTGAAATAATACGATATTGTTAATTTATGTATTCACTCATCATAGGTTTCACGTGATAGATTGTAATCGTACCTGCTGCATTACAGCTTCTAACCGCTCTTCCACTAAACTTTCGTCCTCTTCAATTTCCATTTGCTCCTCTTGCTTCGATTCAGCAATCGGCAACGTTGTGGACATCGTTTCTTCGTCATCTTCGATCTCGGACTCGTCGGAAAACAATCGTCTACCTGGAAATTCATTGCTGATCCTTGGCTTTTTCGATGACGTCAAAGGTGTATCACTGTCGGTATCGGAATGCCTTGTTCTTTTGCTTGTCTCCACCACAGGTTTAACGTCGACGACACTCGTAATTACTGTTTCTTTTTTCGCTTTCCTCGCTTTGTACGCACGAGCTTTCGGCACTTTGTACACCACCGCGTCGTCGGTCACCTTCCGATCTCTCATCACGTACGTGTCGTTGTTCGTTTTGTTCACCTCGACGTTATTGGCATGCTGCAAGATGACTCGCTGTATCGACGAGCTCTCGTTGATGATCGACACGCTTCTGCCGCGATCGACGGTAACATCGACGTTTCGCTCTCGAGCTTTGCGCCAGTAATTTTCAAAACTCGAGTACTTGCGAAAACTCTCGGTGATTTCTTGAAAGGTAAATCCCTCGAAATCGTCGCTCGAGACTACTTTCTTCACCGGTTCAGGCGATTTTAATTTCGTGCTGAAGTTCAAACTGCTGATGTCGACCTTCGACAGCAGAGAATCCGAGTGAGGATCGAAGCACTGGCTCATGGATAACGCGGCTTGCAGAGGTCTGTTTCCAAGGGACTCGTCGTTCGGATCCGATTTGTTGAGTTTGGTCGCGTCATTCGATGTTGGTTTGGTAAATCCACCGAAAGATCGCGGCCGATCGAGTCTCTTCGGCTCCAGAGTTTCCAATTTTCGTTTCATCATTATGCTGCCACTCGATTTCTGCTCGGACATGGGCAGATTGTTCAGGACGCTTTGAGGAATGACTTTTACCGGTGCTGCCAGCAGTGCCTCGAGATCGGCGCCGAGATCGTTGAATACGTCGTCCGTGTCGCTGCTCAGGGTCAGAGGACCTCCGCCGAGCGTGACGTTTTCGCTCTTACGGCGTTTCGAGGCGGGATACTCGTCCTCCTTCAACGTCGAAGACAGCAGCGATGTTTCGTTGATCTGTATATTTTCGCTGGTAAACTCTTTTTCGATTATTGAATCCGAAATAACAGCGGCATATGAAGTTGTACTGGCAATGCTTGACTTGCTTATCGGCAACGAATCGAGTTTGGACCTTGAAATTTCTGTGTAACTAGTTGAGTCATAATTTTCTTTTTCTTCGATTATATGATTGATTGTTACAGAACACTTGTTAAAGTTGCAATTTTTAAATCTAACAAGCCCGTTCTCGTTCAAAAAATTATTTGCTTGTACCGGCAGAATTCTCCTTTTATGCCGAATTTCTGGCTCATTACTAGTCACATCTATTTCGTTATAAAGTTTTAAAAATTGTTTCTCTTTCTCTTCATCAATGCGAATACCTTTACCTCCAGCAGTTGCAAATCCATCACTACTACTAGATGGAATTGCAACGTTGTTGTTGGGTATTATTACACTATCGCTTTTAGCTTTGACAGTACTTTTGAATACAAGTGAAACTTTGTCATTTGGTCGGTTATGCACTTTTGGTGGCAGGCTCTTTCTTTTATTTTTGAAGTCTGGTTCATCTGTGACGTCTATTTCAGTAAGAAGCTTCATGAACTGTTTTTCTTTTTCTTCATTTATACTGATACTTTTTCCTTTAGCAGTGGAAAAACCGTCACTGCTTATTCGAGAACTACTAATTTCAGTGGATTTTGGGATGGTTTCATGTTTAACTTTTTCAGTATTGTTAAATACCAGAGAGACCCTGTCGTTAGGTTTATGATTTGCCTTCACTGGAAAAGTCTTCTTTTCACTTTTTTTTAAATCTTGTTCATTGTCTCCCAATTCATCAAGAAGCTTCATAAATTCTTTCTCTTTTTCTTCATTGACATTAATAACTTTACCCGTGGCAGTTGAAAATCCATTGGTGATAGAAGGATTTTTAGGCACTGGAAAATTGAATTCTGTGTGATTTTCTTTAACAATACTTTTTGTAACTTTTGTATCACTTTTAAACTTAATAGAGACCCTATCATTTGGTTTTTGGTTTAGTCTTAAAGGTAAGCTCCTTCTTTTATTTTTCTTCAAGTCTTCTTCATCGTTTGTCGTATCTATTTCATCAAGAAGCTTCATAAACTGTTTTTCTTTTTCTTCGTTTACTTTGATCACTTTACCTGTGGCGGTTGAAAATCCATCAAAGACTGATGGATACTTGGGAATTTGAAAATCTATATCTGTACTACTTTCTTCAACAATATTATTTTTAACTTTCGTATTACTTTTAAACACAAGAGAGACTCTATCGTTTGGTTTTTGATTTAGTTTTGTAGGGAAACTCTTTCTTTTATTTTTTTTAAAGTCTTGCTTGTCATTTGTAACATCTATTTCATCAAGAAGCTTCATGAACTGTTTTTCTTTTTCCTCATTAACTTTGATGCTCTGTCCCTTTGCTGTAGAAAATCCATCAACAACTGATGGGCATTTAAAAATTTCAGGTTTGATTTCAGGGGGATTTAATTCAGTGTTATCTTTGACCATTGCATCATTATTAAATACAAGAGAAACTCTGTCTTTTGACTTCACATTTTTATGCAATGAAAGACTTTTTCTTTTCTTTTTCGTCTCTTGTTCTTTATTGGATATATCTATTTCATCAAGAAGCTTCATATATTGTACTTCCTTTTCTTTGTCAATATTGATGGTTTCACCCTTGGCCGTTGAAAAACCATCATGGCTCGTTGGAATGATGGCAGTATCAGATTGAATTCCTATAACATTGACTTCAGATTCAATTTGAATTTTTGTTAAATCATTGGGTAGCAATGATAAAATATTTTGCTGATTGTCTTCTGCATGAATGTAGTTGATTTGCTGCAAATTTGATAAATGTATTTCATCATTTACATTCACAGCTGTAAAAAAGGCGATAGTTTCTTTTTGTTGTTCATCAATAGCATTATATTTTGAAAAATCTTCATTATAAGTCTCAACTGGTACTTCTAATTCCATATCTTGCAGATATAAAATTCCATCATCTTTTCCCTCTTCTTTTAATTCTGGTGTTAACTTTGGATCTAAGAACTCGTTTAAACCTAATTCATCGTACAGTTTTAATTTTTCAAGTTTTTCACTTGATTCAGAACTGTGCGGTATACTAGATTTAATTTTTTCAACAATTTCCACATTATCACCAGCAGCATGAGGAGACCAATCATCCATGATTTCTACTGGTACTTCTTGAACTTGACATTTATTATCATTATTAGACACAGGAGCATTTACATCTTGAATTTCTGTTTTTAATGAAGATAATTGAGTAAATGACTGAACATTATCAGATTTATGTTGAATATTTTGAACTTTTTTGTAATCCTGAGCAAACTTAGTATCTGCTAGCTCAAGTTCTCTAACAGGCTGTAAAAATGCTTCTTTTGATACTATTGATTGATTTACATCAATTGATCTTCTCATAGGTTTTTGATAACGTTTTATTGCAGCTATTCTCTCCAAAACACCCTCACTTACACTTGATTGAGAATTTTCTTCTTTAATCAATTCAGTTTTTATCACTTGTTTAGTTTCTATATTTTCACTTTTTGACTCCTGAATTGTTGTCATTTTTTTTTCTTCCTCCAGAGCACTATTGCATATTTTATCAATTGCACTGAAAGATGCATTGGAAAAAAAATCTTGCGTTGAAGTATTACTATTTTTTTCAGAATTAACTGGTACCTAAAATGAAAAATCAAATAAATAAGTTAGGTAATAATAATGTTTTAAATTCATTTATTTCTAAATACTCACTTCTACTTTTTCATCGCTTCGAGCCTTATCTAGAGCCATTTCCACGTTATTTACATCTGATTCTAAAGGAAAATCGTTACTCACTGTGCTAGCAGTTTCAGAAGTAACTCTATCACTATAACTACTAATACTGTTTTGTCTACTGACATCATCATCCATATCAGGTGCTGTACAAGTCAGTAGTCTTCGCTTCACTTTTCTTTTGGATTTTTTTCTGCCTCCGAGAACTGGAGAAGTAATACTTAACTTTTCAGTTTTTACATTTTCAGTAACTGGCGTTCTGCAACGTCTCGGAGTTGAATTATTCTGAAACTAATGCATAAATTGATATGAGTTAAAGTTCAGAGTACTCTTTTAGAACTAATCAATATCTTAATTGTTAATAAATCATTACTTACAATATCAACAGAATCCATTGTTATATTTCTTTGTTCAGTTTTCATTTCCTTCAATTTACTTTCTGGAGTTTCCATATCACTAGTCCATAAGCAATTTGTTTTAGCTATAAAAGGGGCCAGATCAGATGGTGTCTTAGGAACAACCGCTTTCCCTGGAGTTCTAAAAATCAAATTTCATATTTAAAAACTATAATGCTTGCAAATATTTACTTATTGATGCACATACTCTTCTAATGAATTTGAATAAAGAAATGGTGTCTTTATAAAAACATTTGGTGATTCTAGATCATAATGATGTGGAAACAATTGTGGTGATGAAATACCAGGATTTTTTATCTGATCATCATCTGAAACAAGTTGAATGAGGCTAATGAATGATTCTCAGTTCAGCTCATGCAGAAAATATTTGAACGAGAATGAAAAATCTAACTACGTGATTTCGTGCAATTTAAAAAAAAAATCTGTGCAAGTAACATGCTTTTAACTACAGATAATTTTTATCACATTGCCGAAATAAATTCTGCGATGCCATGCATATTTTTTGTTCATCGCAAATCGTAATACACAATAATGCAATAATTATCAAAACCTGAAAACAATTCCTGCGACTCGGAATGATCCTTGCAATTTTGGTTACTGGTCCTCCACCTGCAAACTTCGGGTCCGTTATTATTAGGAACGTTTTCTTCATTTTCAAATGTCAACGAAGGCCGTTGCTCGTTTTGTTCTGCAGCGGTGGTGCACGCGACATTCATAATATCCCTCGCAGAGGCTCCGTGGCTTAAATGCAACTCTTGGGAAAAATTACGCGGGCAAGGTAATATAAGGACGCGCCGTAGCACACGTGTGTGTTATCCTTCTGCGAGACGACGAGGACTAATTTTAATATAAAAAAAAAAAAAGTCTCGGACGCGCACACACTACGCGAAAGTCGGCTAATCCCTCGGCGCTTGGCCGCCGACCTTCGTAGTAAACAAAGAACGAAGGCGGCAGTCCGTCGTAGTCGTGTTTTGTATATGTATATAGTAGCCTATTTAGGCGATCCAGCCGTGGCGCGCAAAATGTGTAGCGCGACACAAACGATTTGTCGTCCGCAAGCGAGAAAAGGTGGAAGGGGGAACGAACTGCGACCGGCGACTTGTTGAATGTTGTGCCGCGTATAACAGCACGAGAGATGTTTTTGACCCAACTGTTTTTTTATTAACACATCTTTGATTTGATTTTATCTTTCGTGATGCGATGACAGCTTAATTATGATATCATTACGATATGTATACGTATAGCGTTCATTTATAGAAATGACGTTTCATCGTATGTATTATTGCATAAATCTGCAGTAGATGCAACGAACGTTTGATGGAGCTCTGATTTTACCGAGGGTAGTAAAACCAAAATTGGCTTAGCATCGAAGCCCATCGAACAAAACAATATACCTAATTTCATTGCTCGAATCTCGCGACGGAAATTAGCACGCATCTCATTGAAACGATCTGGATTTAATCCCCGAGTGAGATTTAAACGAAGTGGCGGGTACGAACGCGTTACTAGTCGAAACTCGAAATTCGAAAGTTTTTTGACACTTCTAAAATAATTCGTTAAAATTAAAATCAGCCGCTTACTTTCACACCGGCTTTTCGTGAAAGCTGCGCGCAGCGAGTGTCGAACAACGTCTGCTACGCGCATCAGCTGGCATTGTAGACCGCACCTACAACTACAAAGTGAGCGCCGACACTGCCTCGCACGCACATCGTCACGTGTTGCGAAACCGTCGAGTAGCACCGAGTTTTGCAGCTCACCCTACACTCGTCGTGAGCAGTTGTCGCGTGTGCGAATTTGCGAATTCGGCCGATCACCGATTTGCACACCTGCACGCGATCATGGCAGATTCGTCGTCCTCCTCCTCCTCGTCATCGTCGGGAGCTGCTGCTGCTGCTGCTACTGCTACGGTCGTCGACACCCAGACCATAATGAAAAATTACCAAGTCACATGGTACTACAGAGACAAGACGTGGAATCACAATGTTTACCTCGAGCACAAGGACGATCTGAACTCTTACGTGCAGAGGCACAGGTTCTCGGCGATCGTCTTCACGGACAGTTGGGAGGACGTGGACATCAAGAAGGCCATCGACGAGTACGTGGAGAGCAAAACGAACGAAACGATCGATCAGGGGTAATTCATTTTCATCATATTATCTCGTTGCAATTTTCAATTGTATATATACTTGTAATTGCAGAGGCGAGCGGAGTATCTTGTTCAAGATCGGCAGCATCACACTGGTGAATTGCGCGAGAGACAGGAACGCCGAGCCCGCGTACTCGAGAATCATGAAACTCCTCGTGGGCGCCTACACGTTCGTGATAAGACGTTGGATGATATATCGCGGTAAGCGTGCGACGATGATGCATCGAGAATCATCGATAATTCGATTCGTCTCCCTCTTTAATTTCTACGACGCGCAATTTTTTTATGCCATTGTTGCTCGTTCACGCTTTTCATTTAATTTTCTTCTTTTTTTTTTAACAGGCAAAATAATCAAAACAATCGGAACCAAAGCGTTGCAGGTGGGCGTGTGCAACGGCGCGCTACTGGCCAAGGTCTTCATCGCGGATCCGAAATTTCCCCAGAATAATTTTAATTTCGACCTGACGCCGGGACTGGAGGTAAGATTTTTGTGCAAAAGTTTTCAGAATTGCGATCCACCTTACATCATGAAAGGTTGCCTGTTGGAAGTGATGAAATAGTAGATAATTAATATCATTCGTATCGGCGATACGAGAGCTGTCATGTAGGAGAGTTGATTTTAAAGATTGAATTTTTAATACATATCCACTGGATTGGATAATTGTTATGGAATCATTGAGCTGTGAATATATCGTTTTTATTTAAATATAATGTGACGTAAATTGTATAAATAAGTGCCATAAACGACGCAAATGAACTTGTCCAGTGAGATTAATTTATTATGTGTTAAAAATAAATTGTAAATATTTTATTATTTTAAGAATAAATTGTATTACAATAAACAAATATTAAATTGATTTTACACTAATTTTTGAAAGTTATCGTATTCACACAAAAGAAGGGATTTAAAATTTCGCGCTCACTTCGATCAGTTGTTTTTTGCCGGCTGATACGCGCAAATTGACGCCGCGAACGGCCACCGGTGAGAGTTTCGCAATTCGCAGCAGACGCGCTCGTTCGCGGCGTTGTTTACGTTTACAGCTAGGTTCGTCACAACACGTGTACAGATGGAGTGGATCCATACGGGTCCATACTGATTTGTCAATTTTTCAAAATTAAACAGAAGAAAAAATGCCAACCCATCATAAAAAAAAATTGTTATGCAAAGTAGAAAGAGTACAGAGTGACTTGTGGAAGGACGAAGAGCTCAAGGAGCTCGTCGAGATGGAAAATACGTGCGTGCATTTGGTGAGGAAAAAAAAGCAGATACCGATGCATCTTTTGCAGTGGGAAAAGGTCGACAGTAACATAAAACTTTTGATGGATTCGTTTTTGTACCGTTTCGATAAAGAGTGAGTTTTTCTATCTGACTGAATTTGCCTTACTAGAATGAATAGTATTTGTGGATAAAGGCTATTATTTAATTGTATATCAATTTCTATTTCATAGATTGGGAGGATGGTTGGTGGCCTATAGGTCTATTAGAGTTATGAGTAGATTTGGACTTGTCATGTGGGATGAAGTTAAGCAGTTCCATCCACAATTGGTAAAAATTGAAATTGAAGGTGATTTCTATGTTTTTAAACCAGAAGTTGGTAAGCGTTTGACAGGTATGTAATATTGCGTCATTGATTGTTATTATATAAAAAAAATAGTAATTGACATTTGTGTTTTTATTTTAGGCGTTATCAAGAAAGTCCTTGCCTATCAAATTGAAGTTGAGGCTCTGAAGGGTTTCAGAGTAACACTTCCAAAATTTTTTGCTGACACCGTTGAATGGACAGGCAACAGATTGATCAAAAATCAAATAATATCATTTACTATTGATCATATTAATACTCATATGAATCCTTATATTCGTGGAATTGTGATTAAAAGGTAAACTGGCATTCTAACTGAAGCTCAAATTTAAAATATTTATTATTTTTAAGTCATCTGTTATATGCTTTGCTTTTCTTCAAAAATGTTTTCTTTTATTATTTTCAATTCAAAAAAATGTTTAACACTTGTTTCTATTTTTTCAGAATGATTAATAGATAATGAATTGAGTATGGTTCACAAAGAGTCATTACAACATTTGTTGTATTTGATATCTTGTGAAAATTCATCCCTTCTTGAGGTGTAAGTTGCAAAAGTAACAGTAATCATAATATCTACTTTGTTTACTTACTCTCTTGGGGATGTTATTATCTGCACCTGGGACTGTACAAGTGAGTACTCAGCGACTCACAATATTTTTAATTATATTCCTCCAAAAACATGAGAAAAATTAACACTTAATTTCTCATTATTTATATTTATATATTAATGTTAGCATTTATTGTATATTATTGTTGTAAATTAATGCATGTGCATGATTTTAAAATATTTTTTTAAAACCATTTAACTTTTTAATCATGATATTAATTGTAGTAATTAATATTCAACATTTAAATGTAGTATTATTGTAAACTAATGCATGTGTATGATTTTAAAATATATTTTTTTAAGACTATTCAATTTTAATTGTGACAAATAAATTCTCACATTGTAAGAAAAATCCATGTATTAATATTTTTTTTATTTTGGTTTTTTAATATCATTTTTATAGATTTTCTGTATCAGTAATCCATAAGCATTTAGTTTTAGTTGTAGAAATAGAAAATCAGCTGGAGTTTTAGAATTTACAGCTTCTCTGAAATTCTATAAATTACTTTCTAGATCATTGTGATTTGGCACTGGCCATTGCCTGTTGTTAATGATTTGTTGTGGTCCTTTTTTTAAGAATGGACAATAATGTTGCCTTCAAGAGTATTGGAATTCTGGCGCATAAATCCTATTGCAGTATTGAATATAAGGTAAAGTAATATTTTTACTAAGCTTTAAATAATTACTTCTTTTTTTTGTTAATGATTATAATTTTATTTATGATATTTTAGCGGACTCATAATTGGATCAAGAAGAATAGAAAATACAAAAAAAAAGTGTGTGAGCACATAAGTGATTATTGGTAGAGAAAATTTAATTTTATCTACTATATGGATCTATTTAATTGTAAAATGACAAAATATAACGGATAAATCCGTATCTTCAATGAAAGTAATATTAACATAAACAATCTTGATATAGTCCCTTGTTTACTAAAAAATTTTATAGCCACACGAATTAGTATGAGTGTGTGTTTATCGTCGAAAAAATACAATACGAAACGTACCATTCTTCTCATTCAATTTTCGTGTTAACAAATAAAAAAATCAATAGTTTAATTTAGGTATAGAAGTAGATAATCATGAGAAGAAATCCGAGACAGTTATCTAGGAAAATAACTTAAGTATGCACAATGAACAAAAAAATTACGTATGTAACAATTACGAGAGGAAATTTGGACAGAAAATGAAGTTGCTCAGACATTTAAGGACAGTCCACGAAGGTCGCGAAGATTACGCATGCAGAGAGTGGGAGCAGACATTTCAGGTAAAATCAAAATTAATCAGACATCAAACAACAGTCCCCCATCATTTGCGACAGTCTAAAAGAGTTTCTCATTTTTGATCACGATAAAACAACTTTGTAATGAAAAGCCACGATTAAGTCTTAACAAAAGTTTCCTCGTAAAGAATATTAAAAAGAAGGAACATAAGTAAATCTCCACTAAAAAATGCGGGGGCTCGTTCATCTCTATCATAATTAATAGTTTGTCGATAACGTGGTTATTGATGATATAATTTGAAGAAATTTCAATTAGATCATTGATTTTATTTAACTTCAAATAATTTCAACTATTCAACCAATGAACTTGCCATTCGTGTGCGTATTAGTATAAGCTACACGAGCTCTCGAACTATTATCGACGCACACCGAGTAGTTGTCGTCGCGCTTGTATACACACGCAAACTTCTAATTCTCTAATATTATACGAACATATTGTGTGTATATATCCTCAGTTCGAACAAACAGCCCCCCGGTGTGCACACGTGCGCGACACACGTTTTTCATTCAAAAATCGCCGACTTTTGCGCGCGGTCCATCAAAGACACATACACGCATTAAAAAAATGGCCGTGAATCACATATACCGATGGCGATCGGACTTCAATCCCGACGATCCCAGCGTGACGATCAGGATGAAGCAGTGGCTGCATGAGCAGCAGGACACGACGAGCGAGAGCAACAGCGATCAGACAGAACAACAACAACAACAGCAGCAGCTATCCCTCGCCGACGATCTGGCCATGAATCCGTTCTTCATCAATAATAACAAAGAGCGCCCCGTGATTCTGCACCTCGCCGACAAGCGATTCGACTGGGAGCGGCTGCAGAAGCTCATCAATGATCCGCTCGCCTGCTCGTTCTGCCACCTCGTGAAGAGGTACGTCGAGACGCCGAGCTGGGACGCGGCTGACATGAAGAGGTCGTTGCTGAGCTGGGTGAACGACGCGAAAAACACATATTATCAGCAGTGAGTATAATAATATAATGTAAAAAACTCGGCACGAGTTTCGCGTGGCGATAAACTTTACTACTCGCCACTATACGCCAAATGCGTTAGTTAGTTACGAAATTATATGTTGTAATTCGTTGCTTTAGATGTCAAGGCTACCTGATAACGTTCGACAGTGTCCAAATAGTGTCTTGCGAAAATGCCGAGCAGAAGCAGCAGAGCGGCGAGATCCGCGTGATCCCCGTGATGGAGGTCCTGGGCAACGCTTACTTCATGGAGATTAAAAAATGGAACATTTACCGAGGTGACATCGTCTAATATCCCTTTGACTTTCCGTATCCTCGAGATCGTTTTATAAAATATTGCTTCTTTTTTTCTTTGCAGGCAAGATAGTGGAACTGACGGAGAGCCACCTGCGAGTGAGCCTGTGCAACGGCGAGTTCATGGCCAAGGTGGACAGAATCGATCCGAGCATCCCGGGACACGCGGCGATCAATTCAGCGCTGAGAGTCGACCAAGAGATACGATTCATGTGCTCGCAGATCGATGACATTGATCCGCCGTACGAGCTGTACGGTTATCTTTTAGATATATTGACGCCTAGTGGCTCTTCGATTTTCAATGTATAATATTGTATATTGTTTTTATACATGCGGGCTCTGTAAATAATAATTTTAATGTTCGAGAGGCGAATGCGTATGAAGATTTGCGACATCGTTCAGTTTCCCCGTCGAGGAGAGCTGATTGAATTTTATGTACAAAAACTATTGTTCATATTTTATGAATATTACTTTATAATTTAAAATTTACTAAGGGGATATCCAAGTAATTGGATAACAATACTTCCGTGTCAACAAAGATGTAAATAAACTACATTGTTAATAAAAAAATGTATCTAGTTAATACAAAATTATTATCAACATTATCGAATCGAAATATTAAATATTTGACATAATCAAACTTAGAAGTAGTTTAAAGCGTTGCTAAATATAAAAATTACATCATGTACAGTATTACCGATTTTTTCTAAACAATTCGTATTTTTTATTTTCGGTTAACTATTTTATAGTTAAAGTTATTTAACAAATATTTCGTTAAAAATCCACTTATAAATATTTAAATTATTATTTTTCATTATAATAACATTGCAAATATTAAAGTGTCCATACTGGATAACGTGCTTTACTTTGCGTCCACGATCATCAATAAAAAACTTTAAATTACTCACCCATCGCTAGATATTGAATTTTCAAAAAAAGGCGGGCTCATTTTCTTCGACTCTTTAATGAGTCTAATTGACTACGCATGTAGATTTCACTTTCTCATCGATAAACACCATCCAGGAGCCCCCCTCTATGATCTTGTTTCAGCGATGTAGTACAATTTTTTCGTGCACGCTGTAAACTTCGACCTCGTGTTTCGTGTATTCCAGAGTTGTCCCAGTTTCCAGCCTTTGCGTTCTATCTTCAATTATCCAACCAACTCCGTTTTTTTTTGTGAATTAAGTTTAAAATTAAAACAATATCAATTAATTAATCATGGATAACTTTATGAATGAGGACATAATTAACAAATTCGTAAATGGCATGGATAACGCCATGCCCGGCGAAATGGTCGATTACATAGATGAAATGGAAAATAACGTAGAAAATAACATAGAAGATTACTTGTATAACTCCATGAGCCATTACATAGATGACGATGTCTTCGTCATGGACGACTTTATCGACAAGAATTGCCTGGATAACGTCATGGAGAACGGCGATAATGACGAACAGGACGAATATGTGCACGTGATGGAAGTGGAAAAGTTCCTTGTCATCGAACCGGAGGAAGATGAAGATCTTTCAGAAATTGCGCTCGCTCGACTCAATAAAAAGATCAACACTTTCGACAAAGAGTAAGTTTTTTTTTCATCCTTTTTGCCTCGTGAAAAAAATAACTCCGTAGTGCATCGACATAACGTAACTTTTTCATCGTAGTTTGGATGGCACGATTCTCGAAATCAGAGATGCCGTTATCACTGGACAAGGTAGAATGTTCTCCGACGACGAAAGCGTCCGCAATCTTGTCAAGGTACAGGCTACGTTTTTCGTATTGAAGCCGTACGCGCGGCCGGACACCGACATGGAGGGAAGCGACGAGAGCCGTTGCAACTCCGCCGAGTCGTTACAACACGAGACGCAAGAAATGAACGAAGAAGACAACGGTTTGTCGATCAAAGCTTGATTGAGAGATAATAACACACGCGCACGTGGCGATACGAAGTTTCTCATTTTTTTGATGATTCGAGCCGCTGTGTGTTCACTCGAGACTTCGAATAGTTTTTATTTATCGAATATAATTACATATTGATTATGTATTAGAAAATAATTGTATAAAGCTGTAACATACACATAGTTCTAAAAGAATCATCGAGTCACTAGAAACGCCGAGTAGCCAAGATGAGTTTTGATATTATATTGACTAAAATGATGATGATTCTGTTTATAGTCAAAACAAAGTATTTCGCTCATCTTATGTATTATTATCAATAATAATAGTTTAATAATGGTGTAAAAAAAGCGAAACTATAATAATTTGTAACGAAATTAAAAAAAACCGTTTACAAATATAATATCTCACATGCTCGTTTTTATTCACAGTTTTAGTTGTAAAATATATTGTGCTATATACTGAAAATACACCGTACAGATCACTGAAAATTCATTTACAGAAATAATTGTATTCGAAATGTGGTCGAAAAATCGTTAAACTTACATAACTTTATAATAATAATAATCGTTAAGACAAACTTATATACATAATAAGATAAAAATGTTCATATTTGACACAAAATGTACATTATATAAGGGTTTGGCAAGATTCGGAGCGGTACAATAGTACAGTATCACGAAAATTGCAATTAACAAAAAAATCCGTTCTTGTCAAAGAGCACTTGCACTTTTAACGTTACGTTAAGTAATTTTTAACGTTACGATCGCGAACTCGCGTTGGTTTTTTTTTTTATACATTATGCACAACGAAAACAGAGTCACTCTCAAGAACACCAAACGAAAAGTTGCAATTTGATATAACTCATCCGAGCATTATACAGTTTCAAATAATATATTTATATATAGCACCTGTTGTCACAGCTTATACAGAGAGAGAGATGAGGGGGAGCTGGAGGGGGGGAGACACGCACATGGCGATGAAAATTATACACTCAATCATCTGAACGCTCCGTGGGATCTCGCTTTCTCTCAAGGCAGAGGCCATGGCAGCCCAGAAAAGTCGACGGGTCCACCTAAACCAGCGTCGGCTTCAAGAAGGCTCATAATCACAGCCATGGCTGCCTCGTCGTTGCCGTCCGTGGGTATCGTGTTGGGCGACTCGATCGCCGCGCAAGAGCCGCTGATCATGTTGATCATGTCCTCTTCGCCCGGCGGTGGGCCTACTGCGTCAACATCACAGCGAGGGTCAAGAATCGATCGCTCGAGTTTTTTACTTTTCGTAAAATAACACTCACCCTGATCGCTGGCGATTATATTGAGCTGCACGTTGCTGTTCAGATGATTGTAATTTATGGGCGGATTGCCGCTGCTGTTGTCGCTACTGGTCGCTGTCTGTTGCTGCTGTTGCTGCTGATGCACATCCGTGGCCGACGATCTCTCAGGGGATACGGTCGATGCCATCATCGAAATTCAGAATTCGACACTTCCTCGATTTTAATGATGTATAATTCATAGCTCAAAACTCACCTCGACATTGCCAAGCGCCGGGTTTGCGGGCTCGATGCCGGGCGTCGGGCTGCTTCCGGGCGACGAGTCCTGATCGCTGCGCCTCTGCTGGTCCAGCACCTCCTCGGCGATCTGTCGGCCGATCTTGCTCACCTCGACGTGGCTCGTTATGAGCCGCTCCAGGCCGCCGTTACCTGCCGGGCACAAAACAACTTGAGAGCGCGCGATTCCGTAGAGCTTTTTAATACGGGTTGTTGTACATATGTTTTTTTTTTTTTTATTATTAATTTTTATTCTATTTAATTTTTTTTTTCCTCTTTTTATTGGTTAGATATTTTTCTTTCTTTCCTCAAAAGAGTATACATAATAATTCGTTGCAGGTAGATGCGTGTGCGATAGAGCATGTGTAGTGCATGTGTGATTTTGGATATTGGCTGCTTGACAATATTGTGGTTAGATAGATAGTAGGATCGGATCGAGGCGTGCGAATATCGTGGTTTATTTTAGTTATTAAACGCAAACAAAGCATCGAATGATGCGTCGTAGTAATCTGTTGTGAAAAATAAATAATAAAATAAATGATGGTTTTCTTTTGGCAAAATTTTACTATCATTATACTCAGGCTGAGGCGTACTGTGATCCTACATGAATGTAAGTACGTTTGAGCAAGAAGAAGAGGGTAATGTTAATGATGAAAAAGAGGAGGATTGAATACGTACTTTGAGCGAAATAGTCGTAATTTTCTTGGACGCTGCCGCCCTCGGATCGATTGTTGCCGACCTGACGCGAATCCGATCTGTAATTGAAAATTCACAGTGCATTATGAGCATTGGGTAATTTTTAATTTTTTATTAATATGAAAATAAAACTGCACTCACAGCACCGCTGAATTTTTGGCAATCAGATACTCGATGTCCTTGGTCCACGGATTTTTAAAAGACTTCCACTCCGACCGCAGCCTGACGAAACTCGCGGCTTTGCTGCGAAACCGATAAACCTGGGTCACCACCCGCTTCGACGACTGCAACGCGGCCTTGTGCGACTCCGCCAGATGAGGTATGTCGTCGTGATGATAGTACTCGTACATGCTCGTGCCCAAGAGCTCCTGTTGCAGAAAGCCCAGCAGCAATGTGGCACGCTGATCCACGAAGATGAATTTTCCATCCATGGCGTGACGCGAGACGAACTCGACGGTGCGCAGACGTAGCCGGCCCGACGCTATCGACGCGGCTGCCGCCGCCGACGTAGCCAGCAGCGGCGTCGTGCTCGAGGATAGCGCGGGAGTCGGTGGTGGTAGCGGAGGTGGCACAGGTACCGGTGCTGTTGGTACTGCTGCTGCTGGCGTCACGGCGGCGAGGGGCGCCTGCTGAACCCGACCCACGGCCACGAGGCAGGACAGATTGCAGGCCTCGCCGTCTGCCTCGGACTCCTGCTCCTCGAGGCCGATCTTGGCCGGGGCCCAGGACTTGAGGTAGCCCGTGCACTGTATCACGCAGTATTTCCAGTCTACGGAGGAAAAAAATAAACACGATGAGTGATATGAGTGTGTGTGTGTGTGTGTGCGTGCATCGCATTTCTTTTTTACTTTTTTTTTTGTTAATGCGCTATCGTATCGTTTTTCGAAGAATAAGAAATGTCACAGCGATATTAATGTCCGAACCGCGCGCGGTTCGATTATACAATATAATAATACATATCGCAACGCTGACGTAATGAGAAAAAATAAAATAAAATCGAATTCGTCACGTAGTACGTGAGAAAGCAGAATGGAAAAAGGCGAATTCTACTGTCTCAGCTCAAATACTCATTGTTTTTCATCGACAATTACAATGATCAAACTGAAATTTTTTCCCGGTACAGTTTTATTTTTGTCGCATACCGTGATTCTGCTGCTTTTTTCTCCTGTGACAGCCGCTGCTGGTGTCGATTTCCTCCTTGATCTGCGTTTCGCCAACGCCGCCAGTGGCACCACCACCACCACCACCGCCCGAGCCAACGGTGCCGCCGCCTCCTCCTCCTCCTCCGCGAGAGTCGACTTTTCGCTTCATGCGGCAGAAGAAGGATCGACGAGCGCCTGGACAGAGACGGGATACACCCTGAGGCACGTCCGTCTTGACCGGTAGCATGGCTAGTCGAAGAAATGAGGCATAATTTCGTTAATTTTATTAATAAAAAAAAACAATGTAAATAATACTCTTCGTTGTCTTTCTCCGCGAGTCGGCGTTGTAGTGTAGCGGCTCGTTACGTAAGAATCGCATCGCGGCCCGCACTATATAAAATATACATCCCACCGCGATCTCGTGAGCCGCTATTGCTCCGACTTTTTGCAAGTGTGTACATGTATACGCGTCTCTTTGCGCGGCTCATGCATTATGATGTAACACTCGCGTAGAGTGCAATATTTATCGTTGCAGTTCTCGTGTATACACATATGGATGAGCGTTAAAGTGACTTACTTTTGGCGTCGATCAATCTCTCGCGCGGACTGAGATCCGACGAGGACAGCTGCTCCTTGACTTTGGCCACGTCCTTCGGATGGAG
Source organism: Trichogramma dendrolimi (assembly GCA_034770305.1). NCBI lineage: Eukaryota > Metazoa > Arthropoda > Insecta > Hymenoptera > Trichogrammatidae > Trichogramma > Trichogramma dendrolimi. The sequence continues at coordinate 144,611 of JAPMIB010000094.1, read as the reverse complement.
TATGTCGAACCAGCTCGTGCCCAGCAAGTCGCCCTATGCAAACAAGAAAAGAAAAAGTTACTGCAACGCGTGAAAGTTAAAAAATTCTAATTGAAGGTTTTTAAAGGGCCCGTGTTATCACTTGTCTTTCTCTTCTTAGAAGAGCGAGAAAGACTTCGCGCAACAAGTATTACCGCCACGGCATCGACGGACGAAAGTAGGCCCCACAACTCCACGCGCCGCGGCGATAAGCGAAAGTGCACGAACGCGCGCGCGCGCGCGCTCCACGGGATTTTCAATCCTCTGTATAATATGTATATACCGATACCACCGATATGCATATCACAGACAGACACTGCGCCGCGGCACAGCTCTCTTTGCGCGTGCAGTACTTGAAACTCGTTATATTGTTAGCCTTCCTTCTTTTTTTTCTCTCTCATTCCCTCTTTACTTAACCAGTCTCTCTCTCACTCGCCTCGTTTTGCATTAATCATTTTCACAATATATAATGTTTTATTATTTATAAAAAGCTGCACGCGCCAAAGTACATTGGCAGCCGGTGCAACGCGATTTTCTGCGTGAGTCATCAATAAAAGCGCAGTGTATGTACACTCGGTACTTTTCGTGTGCAATACAATTTATCTAATGCATAACTTCTGACACACAACATACACATACATACCTACATAATACATACAATACATGTATTATAGCACGTGTGTAGGCCTCTCTCTCTCTCTCGTAATAGCGGCGTAATACACTTCGCGTCCAATATCTTTAACGCCGCGGCACGTGTGATAACAAAACAGACTCCACTCCCCTTAGCACATGCATATTATTATAAAGTGCGCGGAGCCAACAAGTGACTTTTAACTTGTGATAAAAATTTCGCGCGGAGAAAAGAAAATTCGATTTCGATATGTGTATGTGTGCACCTCCCTAAGTACGCGAGTCACGCTTTATCATGTGTGCAACAATTATCGATAACGCCGCGTTTACGAACGTGTGCGAGTGTCTATGCACCTTCAATACGATCTCCGCCATCGTCTTGATATTTATTATTTCACTCGATTGTTATAAAATATACATTTTTTTCATAGATTTAATGTAGAATCGGACATCGAATTTAAAGTAAACGATATTGAATTTTATTTCTAGGTACTTTTGCTGGAAATCTTTGTTGAAAATTAATGTATGAATAGCGATTTGTAATTTTTACATATATAAATTGCGAAAAAATTGAAGGAAACATCAATAGTATACGCGATTTTTAGGGTAAAAAATGAACGAAAAAGATTCAATTTTATTGTCCAATTTGAACATTTCAATCGGTATTAGTCAAAAAATTCCATTAATATTGAAGCCAGCCTTCACCACAAGATAGCGAGTACCTTTATCTCCGTAAATCCGCAAGTGGCAAAGTAAAAATATATGTATAAGTCAAAACAGGGTACATGTCAGGTTCAAAATTATTGTGGCGGTAATGGATAGTTTAGAGATCTCAATCACATTACTTTGATGGCAAAACGAACTGAAAATATTTAATTGTTTTGCCCAAATTCAAGCAATTTCTTTGAAAATGCACGTTACAATATACGTTCATTTTTTTCGTTTATTGCTTGAAAGATTCACGAAAATTCGATGATCATTAAAGCCAGCATCCGCCGCTAGATGGAGATTAAATTTATCTGCAAACTCGCAAGTGGCAAAGTAAAAATGATTGTATAAGAAGGGTTCAGTTTAAAACTCTTCAAGTTTCCATTACAATGTATTCAAAGTAAGATCAATTTCGAAGTATAAGCGATAACGTTAATGTTACTAATCGAATTAGCGTTTTGCACTACAGTTAACGCAGTAAGTTAATAAAACTACACCAAAATTAATGTGAAAAAGAATCTACTTTCACGTAAAGGCCTCGAACTGTAACAATTCGTCAACGTAACCGCAGCAGCATCTAGTTGACTATATGTATATCAATGATCCAAGCTGTACCTAGATCAATCATCGATACATCGCAGATGCGTTTGCGGCGTCCTCCCGATCGATAACAATCGAGTCTCGCGCGAGCCAAAGTGTAAACGTCGGTATCGCCGCTACTCGTTTCAATTAACGCAACTCGCGTGAGCTCAATGTATCACTATACAAGCCTATACTACGTCACAACAACAACGACGACGATGACGATCGCTTATAGTCGTGATATATACGTACGTGTGCCATTATATGCCTAATAACGCACGCCACCGCTGTATACACTATCGTATAATACGTTTTTCTTCAATTTTCAAATTGCATAATTTTTACGTTAACGTAGCTCGGCTATACGTTTTTTTTAACGTAGCTCGGCTATACGTTTTTTTTAACGTAGCGAGGAAAATCAAGTATTATACGCGTTGCGATTATTATGTATTATCGGGCGAGCGCCTCTACACCTTCATTGGATCTCTCTGCGTATCATTGATTAATATATAAGAGAAGTCGTCGTCGTCATTGCAACGAGATAAAATCGACGATCGATGCGATTTTTATTCTTTTCATCGATCGCGTTTTATCGATTTTTTTTCATCCTTCTCTGCTAAACTCGTCGATCGTGAAACGTCGAACGACAATTTATTATAGCAGCTTACCTGTGAGTAATTGAGTGTCTGCGAGACCGACTTGGACACGTAGAGGATCCTGCCGCGATCGCAGCCGACGACGAAGACGAAGCCTTCCGCCGCCTGTAAGAAAAAAAATTCAATTAGCACACTTAGTGATCAAAGAACAATGGGTTGAGACAAAAAAAAAACCCCCAATCTAAATGTTTCGGAGCCGAGTTTATTATGCAAGAACCTGTTTCGGTATAAGTATACCACCACCGCCGCTTCAGGGGGTTCTCCTGATACACGAGATTTATCTCTATATAAAACATACATATACAATATGATGTATGATAGCGGCTCGGCTCGCGCCTCGCGTTATGGTGTCGGTATGTTACACATATAATACTCATATAAAATCGCGATCGCCTATAATAGTGCGCGGGAGATCGTGAGAACTGAAAGTACATATCTGCATGGACATACGTATCTTTGACTAAATCAAACACTAAGCACAGTTGTCGATACGTTGCGAAGATTATGGCCTAATTTTTTATTCCATTCAAGTTTTTGAATAGTCGAGTTATACGTATGTCTGAGCTTGTTTTTAATGTATTATAAGCCCAGCTGGAGGCCCCCCCGTGTTATACACGCGCTGCACTATTATGATATCTCTATCTGCAGTTAATTAATTTCTTAACACTTATAATACGCGTAATATTACGCGAGCGCAAATTCGATTCTGAAATATATACAATTTGTACCGAGTTGCGGATATTACTACAGTATTATATTTTTATTATACTTTATTTCTATCCTCAAAGTTCGGATTAATTGGCTTGAAATTTATATCGAGATCGGTATATGTACGTACAACCGAATCTAATCGATTTTTCTCGCCGAGGTGAAAAGTTCGACACATTACGGCAGCGGCAGCTGCAGCGCGAAGTCACTTGGGTGTGGTTCGATCAGTCAGTCACGTATCTGAAATTTTTTTCCTCAAAGTCCGCGCGCAGATCGTGATTCTTTAATTAGGATAAATCGAAATTCGCCTCGAGTCAGTTCATATATATATATACCGATCTCCAAGCTCGATCGTTACACATACATGCATTATATACTCTGCGCGCTGCAGTCAATCAACTCGAAGCTCGTCAAGATAAACACAAAATTGAAAGCTCGAATAGATTTACGAAATCGCGCATCAAAGCGAGAATAAACAATAGCCACCCGCGTGTATGTGCACCTTTCCTTTCTCTCCCGCACACACATTCGGATTCTCGATATACGTATTATTAAATATCTATATATTATTACGATAGTGCATGCTCATTGCTCGGAATTCGCGTGTGTATAACTTGCGTGTACACACGCAAAGCCGAGTCGAATTGTGCAACGTATATAGTGTACGTGTCTGAGTGCTTTTTTTTGCTCGGATTTTCGCGCACTCGGTGGCCATTACAATAAATCATAATATAAGACGCGGGTACATAAGTTGAAAAAGAGGTAGGGAGAGAGAGAGAGGAGATAAAGATTTACTCGATGCAGCCTAGCGGTCCATTTCGTTATCTACCAAGAGCAACCGGGGCTAATTATACGGTATAAAGCGCGTTGAGCTTTTTGCCTGTTAATACATAATTACAGCCGTAGTTACGGAGCTCGTTACCAATATATCACATTGCAATAATAACAACTGTCGCTGCTGCTCTTACCTGGAGTATGAGGGTCTTGAGCTCCTGATCACTGAGGAAGGCCGGCTTGTAGTGTCCCTCGGTGTACGAGGTCACGGCGCCCAGTATCGTCTTCAGATGCTGCACCGCCATGCGCAGCACCGTCAGCTTGTCGAGCTTGCGCGACATCGCGTGACACATGGGCACCATGGCAGACAGCTCCGTGATGTAGGTGTTCATCTTGTCACGGCGGCGCTTCTCGATCTCGCTGTGATTCTGCTTCTTGCTGTCGTCGTTCGAACGGCAGGACTTGGCGTCGTCGTTGTTGTTGCCGCCGCCGCCGCCAGCCAGTTCGCTGCTGTCGCCCACGAGGTGATCGCTGCCGTTGCTGCTTATGGGGGGGGTGGAACGAGAACGAGATTAGTAAAATTTTGAGCGATGGTGCGCTGTGGAAGATTTTGCGCTAGGGTATGAACTTGGCTGCAGTTTTTGGATTTTTAAATTATAGCGAAGTTTCTCTGGTACAAATTTTTAATGTAAGTATTGATTTGATAACCAAATAATGAACATTTAAACTGTTTTTTTTTTTAATACAGTACTAATAATCGAAAATGATATTTCAACTGTTTAAAACAAGTCACTTTACTTCAGATACGATAATACCACTTCAAGCCTCCGCAACTAGATGGCGACTAATTTTATTCGTAAATCTGCAAGCGGCAAAGTCGAAATAATTTTATAAGTCGAAGCCTGGTTTTGAAGAAATTAAAATTATGGTTACGATTTTATTTATTATTAATAGACTATTTCTAAAATTTTAGATTAGTTTAAAAGCTATCACCACTAGATGGCGAGAACCTTTGTCTGTAAATCTGCAAGTGGCAAAGTGAAAATAATTCCATAGGTAAAGCAAAGTTTCGAAAAGAAATATGAACTATTATTGGAGATAAGTGAGACATTATAAAATTCAGTTCTACGTGGTTGTTTCCGAGTACAATTAACGATAATATTATTAAATTTGAATTGACAAATTTCATTTAATTGACGTTTTACATTTCACGTGAATAAATTTTATATTCAAAAACTAGTCATTGTATGAAGAAGAAAAATGTAGCAATATGTAACCATGAAATGGTGAAAAAACGTTACGAAACTTTTTCGATGGTCAAAAACTAGCTTCAAACTCTTTAGCATTTCCAGCAGAGTTTCGAGAGAAAAAAACGTATTCATTTATTGGATTTTGTCGGTGTAATTTTGTGAACGTTTCATGCATGGGCAAATTGCTACTGAAGAATATCAGAAAAAATGCAACACTAAACGGCAAGATTCAAAAATGTTTATGCGTAAATTTCTCTCGCTCAAGAGAAACAAAAACCAAAAGGTCCGAAGTTATTATACGAATCCAAGGAGATTTCGCACTGCCACATTGTTTTATCAGCGACCTTCCTAACGAGGCAGTCGGAGCCGCTTTTTCCGTGCGCAGCGCGCACAAGTGTCCTGGCGCGCACCGACACTTATGTAAAATACATACAGACACATATACCCTGTACACGTTCGCACTCCCGTATATATATATACAGTGCGCTGTCCATGCTGCTGCACTGTTAGTGTATTATCTCGCGCTCGCGCGGACTGGAGCTTTATGAATTATGCAAAGAGTAAAAGTTCACGTTCATTGCGCGCGGACGTATATGAGTGCAGGCGATCGCCAATAGCGATTATCTACAATGCCCATATACCCGTACGTATACAGTACACACTCATACGTATAAATGAGTTACGCAACGTAATACGGTTGTTCGCGCGCGCGCTCATAGGTGACTCTCTCGCGCCGATTAAGTCTATCAATTTTTCCCGATTTTTCGACCAGATATAAGGCCGAGAAGCAGTAGTCGATACTTGGCCCACTATGTAGGCAACAGTCGTAATGAAAATCTTAAAAGCCGACTTTATAAATTATATATTAAAATCGGGATAATGGTGCTTTACGTAGGTATTGTTTCGAGTATATATTTATACCGCTGCCGCGAATAGAAGAGGAATAGAGAAGTATCGAGGGGTGTATTACTTTTCGTCTGTACCGCGCAACAATTTAATTGGCTTATAATTTCATTTTGCGTGTGTATAAAAGCAACTATCAATTAATATACAGAGCGCGAAAAGTATTTGAAAAACAAAGAAGGAACGTAAATACGAAGCATAGCGGACGCTTACAGCTTTTTTACTCTCTGTTTCTTCTATCTGTTCCTCCTTCTTCAGCTTAAAAAACATCATTACTCGATTATTTACAAGTGACAGCAGAATTATATTGAATGTAAATATACCCAACAAGACTTTTCTACTTGCGGATTTACGATACTCCATCTGCCGATGGAATCAAAAAGCTCAAAAACCAAATACGCGACACACGTTCGGGCCAAGAAGTTTTACAAACGCGAGCGCGTGAGACGAGAGAGTCGCCTCGGCAGTGTGGACGCGAGTGCATGTAAAAACGACTCTGGATGTGGATTTTGCCGAGCTAAATATACGAAGAGCATAAGATAGAGCTATGTGCAGCGTCAGCGACGAGGATAACTTTATATTATATTGTAACACACGACGCCGGCATGAGAGAGACGCGTTCAGCAACGCGACGCCTCTAGACGCATCGGTGTATAATATACACGTCAAGCTTTCGTGCACAATATACTCTCGTTCCTCGTCGATTGCGTTTAAAACGTTACGGAAGTGCGTTGAGAAAAAAAGGAAAAATGTCCCATGCATCTCGGTATCACCTATGAAATATTTACTTGAAAATATTTATTTTCCTCGCGTACCGCGCACGCGAGTAAATCGAAAATAAATAAATAAAAATTATTAAAAAAAAAAACAAATATTATCGTTGCACACATTGACTTTTTTTAGCTATATCGTATAGCACATTCGACATTTACAATACGCACATACACGTATACAATAAATGCCACGAAGTCCTAAGACGTCTTTATGTTTTTTTTTCACGTCGTCGAGGCCCGGCAACGAACAATGAGCTCTCGGCGTCGTCGACGTCGCCGCAGAGTCTTGCGCGAGTCAAGAAATGAAACTTTGAACTTGCCGCGTGCATAAATAATAATACGCGCTCACACGACGCGCGTTAACCCGCCAACCAGTCGGGGCGATATATACTGCATCAAAGGGTTGACGACGAGCTTTGCTCGGGCTTCTTCGTCTCTTGCTTGGCGCGCGCATTTCAGAATCGCAACCATATGCACGCGAGGCGTTTGTCAAGTTTTCTCTCACTGCTGCGTTAGACTCCTACGTTAGACGTACATATAATAATACAATTGCGGGGTTTCGCGCCTCGCGAAGGAGCTTTTCCTTCCTCTATGTGTGTCTTCTAAGGAGTAAGGAAATGTACGTTTTGCAGAGTTCAAAGGTGCTGTATGTATAAGAAAATGTATAATATACGTTTAAGACTCACTTGGAGAAGATTTTTCGCTTCTTGGGGTGATGATGCTGATCGGCACTCCCGTCGTCGAGCAATAAACCCGTGCCCGTCCCGTCGTCCGGCTGCGAGTTGTTGTTATCGGCGTGGTTGCTGGTCGAGTCGTTGCTGTGACCGCTGCCATGATGATGGTGATAGTGATGATGGTGATGATGATAGTGACGCTCGGAACCACCACCACCGCTGCCGCCGCCACCCCCCGCCGACAACGCTGCTGTCCGAGACGACGAGCCGTTGTTGTTGTGCTTCGTCGTGGCCGTGCTTGGGCCCGTTGCCGATGCCGCTGTCACAGCTCCCACCGCCGCCGCCGCCGCCGCTGCCGACTCCGATCCTGATCCCGATCCTGTTTGTGCTTGCTGCTGCTGTTGTTGTTGATGTTGTTGCTGCTGCTGCTCGCTTATCATAACCGCAGCCGATGTCGTGTGAACCATGTACTGTGGCTGCTGGCCTTGCTGCTCCTGGGGAGAATTTTCAGTCGACGATGTCGACGAGTGGCCGCCGATGTTCGTCACTTGATCGTCGGTTGAATGTGGCTGCTGTGGCTGAGGCTGAACCGGGACGACCGTAGTCGTCGCCTGGGATTCGAGCTCGCCAAAGTACACCGTCGAGCACGCACTCCTGTGATTGAAAATCAAGCCGATTTATGTATATTCCATTTGGTTTAATAAACGCTCCATGTAATTATGCATATTTGCATCTTGTCGCGCGCTCGTATAATATCGATCGGCATTACACTTGTTCCGCAACGAGGAAACACCGATCGTTAAAATATATATATTTTAATGAACGCGTTAGCATCGCTCGAGGTACGTACGAAAAAAAAATTAAATACAAAAAAATAAAAGAGCTGCTGCTTCTAGCTAGTATAAGCTGCGGAAAGTCGTACACACAAGCGCATATGTCTCTCTCTCTCTCTCTAACACACGCATACATCGGCATGCTGCAGTCGTTGTGCATCAAGGTCAACCGCTTATCTACTCGGCCGACTCTACTACTCGCTGGCTGCGCTAATCGCGCGACGATGGCAATGACGACGACGACGACCGCCACAGCCTTTGCGATGCTCGCAAACGACACATCGTAGTCGTCGTCGTCGTCGGTACACACAAATACACACACGGTTTAATAACATTGCACAACTGTCTGTGTGTATAAGTGTGTGCAGCCGGCTTTGTAGCTCTGCGGCAGCAGCGAGGAGTAGTAGAGTCTTTATTTTTCCGCGTGTTGCTGAGCTGCCGTCGCTGCTTGCGATACTCGCGGTGATGTAACTCTTTATATTTTAATGACAGTCGCCGCTGTCACGATTCTATCGATCCAACGTAATTCGTGTGTTGTGCGTGTGCGCCGCCGCGCGCTTGCAGTAAGACGCGATCGACGACGATCGACGTAATACATGGATATAGTAATAGTAATGAAGGATAATAAAAATTCGATATAGATGAGCTTTTTCGTGCTTACTCTTGCATCGGTGCCAGAGTATAGTAATTCTCGTGATGCCTCTGTTGCTGTTGATGTTGATGACGTTGCGGCTGCGCTTGTTGCTGGGGCTGTTGATGTTGATGCGCGTAAGCGTCATCTTGGCCGTAATCGTCTCCGGGCCTCAGCTCGTCGAGCGACATCAGCTCCTCGTGATGATGGTGGTGGTGATGCTGTCGCAGCTGCTGCTGTTGCTGCTGCAGCATCTGTTGGTGATGCTCGTTGTAAAGCTGACGATGTTGATGACGATGAGCCTGAGCTTGATGATGATGATGGCCATCCTGGGCGACCATACCTGCGGTGACGCCCGGCGAGCAGCCGATTATGCCACTCGTGTCGCAGATCGACGACGTTGGCGCCTGCTGCTGCGGCGACTCGTTCTGTGGCTGTTGTATTTGTTGCTGCTGATGATGATGATCCTGGCAAGTCTTTTGGCTGGATAACGTCGATCCTGCTGCTGCCTCGCCATTGTCGTAACAGTCCACCCCGTCCAGCGAGATACCGCCAACGTCTCCTGTTATACATGATCATGCACACATTTATACCACGCGGCTTTTATAATGCAATTTTTCTTTTCTACCAACCCCTCTTTCTCTCTTGCACAAAACGTTCCTTCGACGTTTTATAATATTGTTATGTCTCGTATTATACATCCGGCTCGCAAAATAAATTTTTTTTTATCAAATGTGAAGCATAACTTCGGAGCTTAAATCGAATCTGTGTTATGTCTTTAGGAGGTAACGTGTATAAATAGATTCCGATGCAAGTCCCGAAGTAATACTTCAATTTCATTTATAAATAGTCCGATCGACAAGAACAAATTAATGAAATTATAATTTTTATCATTTTCTCGCGTTCTGCGCATACTGCGTTATATTGCTTCGAACGACCGCACGATGATGATCCGAAGCCAGTGGCGGAAAATCGTCGCCGTACCGCGCCTAGCGATAAAACTGGTGCCACGCGCGCGAGAAGAAAATTTCCCGGGAATATGCATCGATACGATCGCGATCTTGCCGCGCTTTTTTTCTCATTTACAAACCGCAGCGATGAAAGAAAATTCTCTCTAAACGATCGCTGCAGGAATTCCTTCAAAGCTCCGATTTGTCGTGCGAATTACTACGGATATTTTTCGCGTATATTATTACATTATGTGTGTTCTGCGTCGCTGTTGTAGTGACGTCACGAGTACGGGGCATAACTTTACAAATACACACACATATACAAAGCTTGTAATCTGCACGCGATAACGGGGTTATCTACTCTTAGAATTCGCACACATTTACAGACACACATACACATTGTGAACTATTGAATAATCTGCAAAATTTGCACGAGCTCACGATTCGTGCATGTGTGCGCTTGTGACCCGGACCGGCAAAATTAATATTTTTTCACATACGTTCACGCACGGAGATGGATATGTACCGAACAATTTATACATCCAGTTGGTCGCCGATAAGGAGACATCGTCGGTGTCCTGCTGCTGCTCGGGCAAGGACGATCCCGAGCTCTGCGCTGCTGCTGCACTTTGACCGGCGGCGCCGCGGCAGCAGGCTCCAGCTCTGCTCCCGATTCTGCCTGTAATAACGTCGCTTGCCTGCTTCGATGGCAGTTTCGCTGGCTGTATATCTGGTTTTTTTTTCCTTCTCTTCCTCTTTTCCCTCTAATTTTTTGCTAATTCAACTACACTTCAACTACGATATCTTTGTTAGCACTGCACTTGCACCGAGAGATGCGTTTTGTTTTCTCACAAACCGTACACTACATAAACTAGCTGCAACACATCTATTTTCGTCGCAGCTCGCGCGCACTGATAGATAACTTTTTTTCAAGAAGAAGAAGAAGAAGAAGAGAAGACAACGAAGACGACAACGCACTGTGTTCTCACTCAACTATATATTTCTCAAAGCAGCATCATCACCATCGTCATCGTATAATTCTCCGCTGAGCAAACACATTCGTCGCAACAGCACGCACTCGCACGCACACTGAACAGAATTATACTTCAGAGTCTTGCATTACCGCACACTGCCCACACTGGGATAATATATTACTTCATCGTATTATTATTTTTTTTTTTTTTGTTATTCTCTCAAATGCGATTAGCGGCAAGAAAGTTGAGGAAAAGGTCACAGCACTGCGGAGCTTTTTTTTCGAACAAAGACACACTCGCAAAAATCTCACAGGCGCATTTTATATTATATAGACACAAGCTCGGGGCGACATTAATCCGCATCCATACACGCGCGAGAGCTTTATAGCCTGTAAGCTCGAGAGTGTGCACGTTTGTAAGCAAGCAAGTATTACGAAATAGTGGTGCACGCGAGCGGCACGCGAGAGAACGACTGATTCGAGAGTCAAGTCGCGAGACCAGGAAGCGGTCGTTCGTACGTACGCGCGCGCGCGCGCAAAACTTCGCGCATACATGCACACACTCTCCCGCGATCGCAAATATACGCGCGAGCAGCGGTAGATTATGATACGCGCGCGCGTTTAGTGTGCATATATAGCCTACAAGTAGTGGTAGTTGTAGTAGTGGTAGTCATTGGCGGTACGGCGGCGGCGGCGGCACTCGGTGGAACTATATATGATACGTATCGTTTGCCGGAGTAGATGTACCCCACGTGCGCTTGTGTATATTCTACTAGCGGTGCAGCAGCAGCAGCAGCAGCAGCAGGTGGGAGGAGTATAAGGAGCTATATGGAAAAAGTACATACGTATGTGTTGCCTTATGTACCCTGCGCGGCGTGTTCAGCTCCTAACCGCAAGATCGCGCGAAAATATAAAACAGCAGCTGTATAGCAGCAATAGTGCGCCTAGGCGCGCGCGCGCAAGTGCAGAAAAGCGGGGCTGGACCTCGTTGTGCGTTTACGTACGTGTGTGGGTGACTTGTGGCCTCCATTGGAGGAAGGGGGAGGTACTACACTCGCCCGACGACGACGACGACGACGACGACGACGCCGACGCACTTCCAGCTTGGAACATCCCACTTCCCTTTTTACCATGGCATTGCACGTACGATCGATGCGTGCGCGTACATATCCTATTGACGCGCGTACGTTTGCTGAGCTTTTTTGCAGGAGCTTTGTTGAGGAAAAAAATATTAACTTTTTTATTCTTCCTTCCGTGACGATGACCGCTTTTTATACCGGCGTCGATAATTTTATATATGCAACGAGTTTATGATACATTATACGAAAGGTAAAAAAAATTCTTTTATCTTCGACGATCAGTCGGAACACCCGGAATGACTTACCATAGCATTATTTTATACAAATTTCAACTCGTGTGGATCGCACTGCAGCTCGGTAGTTTTTTTTTTGCAACTGTAATGTTTCACTTTTCTCATATATATATATATATATATATATAGAGTACTCGCTGAATATATGTAAGTACGCCTCGAGATAAAACTCCATACTGCCTCTCCGATGATTCTCATACGTTATATACTGGCCGCGCGCCGGAGAAAGAGCGAGCGAGTGCGAGCTCGAGCTCGAGCCGAGTACTCCACATACAATGTATATTGCATTCGCGCAATTCGAACGTTTATATAAATTATAATGTTAAACGTAATTCCGACGTTTCTCTGCAGTTGTACTACGTGCGATCGCGCGCGCGTCTCGTAGGATCGTATGCGAATCGATTTTCTCAAGTGCTTAGCAAGTATGTTTTAAAATGCCTAAACTCGGTACTATGTGTTTACATGAGCTTTTCACGCACCCATAAAGTGACACGCGTGACGTTTTCGAGTACCTACAATATATCGTATCAGTCTCTCGTATAAATGAAAAAAGTTTTTCACCCTTATTTGCTTTAAAGCCGCGCAACGATACATATGATATGCATACGAGTACAGGATATAGACGAAAAAAAATCCAACTCCAAGCACATATCACTGAGTAATCCTTATGCTCGGACATATCATTCGTTGATGCCTTTTGATCTGTGCCCATCCCTTTTTGCCCATGAATATCATCCAGCATCATTTGTGAAATGTACATATATGCGGCGATCGAATGATCGCGCAGAGCCCGGCGCTTGTACCGAGCCGTCATCGTTAACTTTAAGCTTATCATTGGCTTATACCCTGCCTGCCTTCCCCCCTGTACAGAGACTGCACTAACGGGACGGCGCTTTTCAGCGCAATCATTTCTTCGTATATATCGTGTACAATTGCACAGTCTCTGTACTGTTGTTTTCATTGATTATCGCCTGGCGTTTGTGTTTTTGCGTTTATATGTTTGCTCTCGCCTCGCTCAAAGCGTTTATTTACGTATAAGCGAGACGAACTTCGAATGCAAAATATTATACGAAATTACAACGTATGATTAGTTTTTAAGTTTACTTTCAGCTGAGGTTTCGTCTTACGTTAATTATGTCCCGGACCACAAGATTCGTGTGATTGTTACTCTTGTAATGTGTGATTTTGACCGTGGGTCAAGTGTCCAGTAGCAGGACGACTGATTGGTAAAACGATACGTTATCTGGATTTTTGCCGCCACCCCCGCTTGTCTGCACATACACATACACAACAGCATATCGATTCAGCAACAAAAATAATTATCTCTTTGTCTTTTCTCTTTTTTATTTTTATAAGGTGACGAAAAAGAAAATCAAACATTAGTGTCTTTTGCATGTATACATTCAGTCGCAGCTCGCACGTGCTCGCTATATAACTTGTATTATTTAGCGGCATTATAAAATGTATACAAATGTTGATTGGCCGCGGAGAGACTCGTGAGCGGACTCACGTGGATTGTGGTATGTCGCATGCCTCCACGCACGTGATGATCGAACTTTGTCCGACTCGTATTCACAACATACAAAAACATACACTCAACACACATGCACGACTTTCGATCGCAATTTGCAGCTCTCGAGTATAATTAATTTTTACACGCTTTCGCGCGAGACGCGTGCGCAGAAATCTCGGAGAATCGCCGCTCGTTGAACTCGAGGAGACGCGAGGAGGAGCGTATAATATTACACAAATAAATGATTTTTTGTACATTAATACCTTTGAATTTCGTTTGGAGAATCTACGCTTGCTTCGCTTCATTGGATATACCGATTCTCCCTCTTCTTGATCTCGCTTTTTTTCACGATTTTTCAACCTGAAACAAAATAACAAAAAATGAAATAACACAAGTTCGTATACAATAGAATATGAGAATTTTAAACTTGTCGCGCTTTATATAAAACTATGCAACGTCTGTACGAGCGTAATTTTTCCATTCAGAAAACTGAAACCGCCGAGTCTGCGAAACTTCTTCGTCGTCTTCTTCGTTTTTTTTTCGTATATTTTTCTCCGGTTCTTCTCATATTATCTATTTTGCGCGCATATAGTATAAAAACTGAAAGTTGTGCAGACGGCGAGTGAGATTTTAGAATCTAACACGTATACACAGTACACAGATGAAGACGTGTGTCTCGTAGAAATTACCAGGTGTTAATTCGGGGCGCACTTATCACGTGTATGGGCACGAGAAAAGCGTTGTAAACATAACATATTACTTTTGCACCTACTGTAAAATTAGGTCAATGCTGATCACTGATCTTTGCAAATGTATGCGGAAAAAAATCGATCCGCTTCAAAGTTTTGAGAGTTCGAGTACGATTGAAAATGAAAATTGAGAGAAAGAGATGAATAAATTCTCCAATAGAGGACCGTTACTAGTGATTTTAATTTTTACTTTTTACTTTTATATAGTTTCTTTATTTGGGTTTCTGGAGATACATATCGCGTGCGTAGCACGGTTATTCTGCAGTTGTATTGACAGTTTTATGGCCTGTTTTAGGCGCCTATGTTTCCACTAGCCTTATGCAGATTTTTTAATTATATGCTACCTTATCCGGCAATTTTATACATTAGTTAATTGTTAAACAATAAATTTGTTGATTTAATTGATGGAAAAATTTAAGCAAAAAACCATATATGTTATTTGAACCTTAAAACTAATAACAACTTAAAACTAGAATAAATATTTACACACTAATCACTGCATTTAGTTCTAATTTAGATCTAAGGTTTTTGTTCATTTTCTATGTAAAGCTTTTTATTTAATCAATGTAATAAAACGTGATGTGGTAATTTGTGTTTAATTTGAAAAGGTACATCTTTACTGTTATATTTACCCAAGTTTTCTAAAATTTTAATATTTTGTGTTTGGTTTTCAAAAAAGTTTTTAGTTTATGAATAGATGTGTTTTTTGACTAATTATATTTTACATTGAGTGTGTATATTTGTGTTACTTGTTCTAGGCTTTGCATTTAAAATCATTCTAAGTAATTTATTTTGATAGATTTGAATTTTTTGTATGTTCGTTTTGCATGTAGAATTCCAAACGGGGGCAGCGTACATAATCATAGGTCTGATTATTGCCTTATATATATAGCGTAATTTTGTTATTTATATTTAGTTTGCTTTTCCTATTTAATAAATTATACAGTAACGCTTTGGTCGCATTAGCTTTTTTAATAATATTTCCAATGTGCTCAGTAAAATTTAGCTTATTATCTATATACACTCCTAGATATTTTACCGTTCTCATGGGTTCTATCTGTGTACCATTCATGTTGATTGCTTTGATTTTTTCTTTTCTTCTCTTTTTGGTGAATATGATTAACTCTGTTTTCTTCTCATTTATTTAAATTTTCCATTTTTGGTAATATGGCATGATTAAATTCATGTGTTTTTGGATATGGTCTAGTGATTTCGATATGCTCCATGAACAAGCTAGTGATTTTGTCAAAACACTACCTTTTTATAGAATTATTTTGACTTTGCCACTTGCAGATTTACACATGACGGTACTCCCCATCTAGTGGTGAAGGCTCAAAGTGATATTATTGTATTTGAAGTGGTTGAAAACAGGTGTACATGTTTTGAAACAAATAAATTGCTATTATTTGGTCAAAAGAATAGGCGCTAAATTTTTGTAACATAATGGTAACGGAAAAATCACCAAAAACAATCAAATTAAGAAATTAATTAATATATTTTCAAAAATTTTAATAGGTCACTTTTTGGTCATTAGGCTAACGTTAACGATGAACATTTCTGTCGGGATAAGTACGTATACTATTTTTCGGCTTTGCGACTAAATCGAAATAGTTAATTTTTGTTAGGAGATTCGTGGAAAATAGTGTATAAAGCGATTTAAGAAAATACAAAAAGGACCTCATTTTAATTTTTGCTACGAGTACGAATGAATATTGTGGCTTCCGATTATTTATTGTTGAATCGACGAAATACATTATTGATCAAATCGTTTCAATTAAAATGTAACGAAGCATAATCCGTGCATCGTGATAACTAGCACTCGGTATTTCAATGCTGCGTTGAAATGTTTCCAACGAACAGCAGTAAATTATAAGACGTTACATCGAAGGCGAATAAAATCGAACGCCAACGAAGAGGTCCCTCGAAAAATTGAAACAAAAAGCTGTCATCTAATTAACGCAGCTTTAAAAGAAAAGCTTGATTGTTTCGGGGGGAAACATTCGTTTACGCTCGAACGAACTTGGACGGTATACGCATAAACACGGCTGAGGCACTTTTTTGTTAGTTACCTGCTACATTTTTCATGCCGATGAGCAATTAGCCAAACGCCACACTACCTCGATGACTTTTCAATTATGAAAAAAAAAATGCGCGATATCGTGCAAAGGTGACTCAACTTTTTTTTCGTTAATTGCACGACGATCGAAGCGGACGTGCACGCACGAGATCGGTTGCGCGAAGAACATCACTCAATGAAAGAGAGTCCAACGATCGGCTGAGATATTTATAATTACAACAATGCATCGTACGACACACTATATACAAAAATATCTGGTATCTTAAAAATCGATATCAAAATAAAAGACGAGAGAGAGAAGAGGAACGAAGAAGAAAGAAGAAAAGGTAAGCCGTCGTCGTCGTCGACTAGCGATTGCGTAACGGCTCCTGCCTATATAGTATATAGTTGCACGTACATATATACACAATTGTGTCCCGCGCGCGCGTAATGCCTCAGCTGCCCTTTGGCGCGCGCAAAACTAATGATTATGCAAGCGAATCAATGAGGCGTTATGGCACACACACAGGAGCACAAATCTCTGCTGCTGACGGATTATATAGCTTGCCGATGACGTATTGTGTGTTTTGTTGCATATAGCTCCTATATAGTACTCTAGCTCCTGCACGTGATGCTGTGTGCATCGTCGGATCCCCCCACTCGATATATAAATACTATACGCGTAGCTCTCTTACGTATATATAATACAACGCGCGGAAGATTCGTTTACCTTCTAATACATTTTTTTTTCTTCTTCTTCTCCTCTTTCTTTTTTTTCTGCTGCTGCTACTTCAGCTTCTTCTATCAAGGTAAGGTTACTCTCACGGGCGAAGCAGAAAAGATGCGGCTTACGTGAACGCTACAATGTTATGCGCGCCAGTGCTATAATGTGCAATTTCAATTGGCTATATTATATATTACCTGACGCGCAGGGTCGAGGAGCTCTGTGAACTTGCGAGGCGAGTCGCCAAGGCTTCTTTCTCGAATTGCGCGATAAAACGTGTGCGATTGTATCATAAATCGATCTAGGTCAGAGCTTATGCACAACGTTTGATATGCATAATGATAATACGCGGATTCGATTGATTTCGATAATACATAAGAGCTAATGAAATTAATTATATTGTTCCAACCCCCCCTTGATAAGTACGTACGTACGCGGCATCGGTTATCCTTGTTATTGGCGTTACGAGCGCACTCGTTAGATTCGCAGCTTCCACCCTACGTGCATCTCTGCACCCCATATAATATCGAATAGGGGATGTCGGTCTCTCGCCCCCCCCCCTCTTATCCGTGTTTATTCGTCCCTGATCTTGAGATTTAATGAATTCATCCACTGCTGCCTTCGAAATATTTTTCCTTTTTCGCACCTGAGCACTCGATCGAGTGGAACGAGAGAATATAAAAGATACATATAATTGCAGAATCGACGCAGGTGAGTAAAGGTCTTTTTAGGAATGAAAATGCCTCGCTGTGTGTGTACGAAAAAATTTACGTCGAGCCATAATAATAAAACCACGACGAGCATATAAAAGCGAGCGTTGAAAAACGATTTGCTTTATCATCAAATTATAATATAACTGGAGTCAATGTCAAGGCCTAGACGGCAGTCTCGTATTTTATGATAAACACACAAACTTACGAATGGATCTTCTTACGTTTTATATTTTTCATGACGTCCTCTAGCCCAAATTAAACTTTTAGACCCTATGGTCAAAGCTCAAAATCGTATATCCACTTACCCGGCCAATTAAAATATTTGAAAGTACATTATTAATATTTTGATTGTTCGATGAAATATCACTTCGAAACTCTGCCACTAGATGGCGAGTAGTACCTTCATCTGAAAATCTGCAAGTGGTAAAGTAAACATAATTCTATAAATCCAAGTACAGTTTTGAAAAAATGAATCAGACGTTATCTTATTTTAACGAGGCTGGATGATTCTCGCCTGATTCACATATAATATTGATAAAATTACTAGGCCTGAGATCAAAAGTCCATAACTGATTTTTCAGTTTATCGCATTTTGGCAAATGTAAATTCTTTGACTTTATAGGTGAACCTCTAAATTTTTTTAATTTGCCTGATGAAATATTCGGAACTCATCAGTGCAAGTTTGATGCATCTTATAGGTCTTGGTGTTCCAAAAATCTTTCATTGCTTTTATAGCAATCATGAAATGCTTACAATGAGCGTTGGGAACTTTCCCAACAAAGCATTAACATGGGATTTTCTCAATGCAATTGTAATTAGTAATTTTTATATTTATTGCATCGATAAAGAATTTTTCGTATTATGAGACTACTCTAGCATTTGTATAAGTTCCATTCATGTTTATTGCTTTTAGTAGACTCGAATAAAAAGTTTATCATATTCATACAATCTGAAAATTAAAATGGAGTCTGCGTAACAAATATTTTTTGGGTCATGGTTATTCTTTAAAACCTCTGCACTGAATCAGCCTTTTTTCCAGCAATTTTAGCTTTTCTTTTTTCTACACGTCAACTAGTTTCTTGCGGATGAACTTCCCATATTCTTGATTTATTTTGTGGAAGAATTACAATTTTTATTATGTTTTTAATTATGTTGTTAACATAGGACTAACGTACACTTATGACTCTGAGTTTAGATAGATATTTTTTTGCTCTAAAACCCCGAATTATATTTGTAACGTACAGCAAATTCGAACATTTTTTATAATTACTAACGTGTAATTGACATTTCATAGAAAATCTTTTTACGCTTTCTAATCTTTTTTAATCTTTTTTAATCTGCTCTAACTAACTTTAAAATTTCCTCATTGCATCGAATTCATTGTATGTACATTTCACGTAATTCGTCGATTACTATACTCTTATGATTTTATGAACATTCAACCATATTTAAAACAAGATTCCACCACTAGATGGCGAGTAAGTTCATCTGTAAATCAGCAAGTGACAAAGTTAAAATAATATAAGTATTAAAGTAAGGTTTAGTTGTAGCTCTTGTTTTTTTCTCTAGTGGGTTTGGATCCAGCTAAGGGTATTCACACTTACTTTATTTCTTTTTTTATCACAAGTATTGAGCAGATATAATTACATAAAGTAGGTATAAAAAATTTTATAAAAAAATGTTTATACCTGTGCTCATTCGATTCATTCGACTGAGACTTTATCGAATTCGTTACCACGACTGAGACCGATTCGAGCCCAGTGAGCGCATCGACCGCTTACCGACTCCCAAAATTTGAATATTCCGTCCATCTGCCTTTTTATCTCCTTGGTTATGTGTACACATAGTTCGACCTACTTTCTCTCGTAGCTTTCTCGCACGTGTTTGCTCTCTATTATGTAGATCGTAGAGCATGTATAGTCAGTTCACTTTACGACCTCGAGGTGTAAGCAGCAGAAAAAAATCGTATCGACTGCAGAGTTTGATCGACATGAAAAATGGACATGTCATCCAACCGTGAACGCCAGTAATGCATCGAAGACGAAAACAAAAAAATATTTTTGAATCACGTTCGAGCAACGTTTAATTTGATTAAAGAAGAGCGAGATGGACTTCTGCGTCTTGTTAACGAATATTTCAATGAAGGGTGGAACGAAATTTCAAATTTTGGACACAACTTTTTGCCAACGGAAATGGATTACATCATCTCGGAGTTGACGGTGAACAAGTTAACGTGCGAGGAAAACGATGGAGAAAAAAAAAAAGATCGACCATTTGATTCACACCGGCTACAGAGACCAGCCTGAGCTCGACGAATGCGGCAAGCCGAGGTTGGGTCGCTCCACACCTCTGCGCATCTCGTGCACAGTTACGGAAATCAGCCCGAAAGCTGCGGAAGCTTAAAAAGTTCATATCCGACCTCTTTAAAATTTATAACAGATTCGAGATTAATTACGTCAGCCAATGGGGCCTGACTCATTTCCATGTGGCCTGCTGGTACGGCTACGACGACATCGCGAGGGAATTTCTCGAGCTCGGTCAGGATCCCAATTGCTTCGCGCAAATAACTGCGCTGGATCCACCATTACGTTGAACTTTGCTCTGCATTACGGCCACGAGAGGGTGGCGGAATTGCTGCTGAGAAATGGTAGGGATCCGAATTTAGCCAATACGAAAGGATTGACAGCTTGGCACATTATATCTTTTAACGAGGAAAATATTAACGTTCGCGAGTTGGCCCAGGTGACATTCGAATTCAGTCACGTCAACTATCGGCCGTTTCGGGTCGACGCTCGGGACGAGTTGGGTCGGACGCCGTTGCACTTGGCTCTGAAACACGACAACGAGGAAATGGCTCGGTTATGGTTGTTATTCCGCGCG
Organism: Trichogramma dendrolimi; assembly: GCA_034770305.1. Classification (NCBI taxonomy): domain Eukaryota; kingdom Metazoa; phylum Arthropoda; class Insecta; order Hymenoptera; family Trichogrammatidae; genus Trichogramma; species Trichogramma dendrolimi. The sequence continues at coordinate 123,541 of JAPMIB010000094.1, read as the reverse complement.
GATCCGAATTTGATCGACGCGAAGGGATGGACTCCTCTGCACGTTATTTGCGAAAAATGCTGTGATTACCATTTGAGAACACTACTCGAAATGTTCTTCAAGATTATCGTCGAAGAACACAAAGCTGTGCGGATCGATACTCGGGACCGGTTGGGCCGGACACCGCTGATGTTCGCCGCGTTTCGCGGACACCAGCACGCGGACGAATCGCTGCTGAGAAGAGGCTCCGATTTTGGCCAACGGCTACGGACTGACTCCTCTGCATTTTATTTGCACGCACTCCGGTAGCGAATTTCCGAAGGCGTTGTTCGAGATCAACAGGGAAAATAATCATCAGATGAACGTCCATTTCCGGGACACGGCGGGTCGGACGCCGCTTCAATGGGCCGTGGTGAATTGGAATCCAGAGGTGGTCGATGCACTCTTCAATAATGGCGCCGATCTGTCCGACTTCGTTTTCCCAACCGACGTAAATCAGTTCAATCAGAGATACGACCAACGTGATTATACGGATAAATCGCATCTATAGCCTCTGGTACATTAGCCGTCGTCGAGAGACTCGTGGAAAGAGGATACGAACTGCAGCGAAGCGACGCCTTGATGATCATGGCGGTATTTGCTAACTATGGATTATTCCAGACGTCAGCTGAGAATATTGACGAATCTTGGATCGACAACGAGGAGTTTGCCGGAAAAGCAAGAAAAATATAGATAGATGATGATAAGGAAGAGTCGCTCTACGACCTGGTACGATTACCAGCCGTAGAGACGGAAAAGCGACTCACGTATTTAGACTACTACCGGTTGAAGTTCAAGAAATTCTGGAAGTTACCCCAGAGATATCGCGAGGCTTGTAATTTGCATCTGTGCGAGATAATTACGAGAGGATTTTTCCGATGTTGGGCATTGGACCCTTTCTGGGAGTTGGTTTACAAAAGGCTGCCATTAGAGATCTGTGAAGTGTGTGTGTGTGATCATCGAGCAGCTGATGAACCAAGATTTGTATCACATTTGCTTGGAGGCTAGAGATCAAAGCTCTTGATGGCGATGAGCATATTTGTGATATTTGTTAATGTCTGTTTTTATTTATTGTTATATAGTTTTTATGTCATTCAAGTAAATAAATTTAAAAAAAGTGTATGTATTAACTTGTTTAAATTTTTATTTGTTTCACCATAAATGCGTTTAGTTTGTTTTGTTGTTCGTTGGGACTTACGAGGGGTGAATCAATTTATGTTGAAAAATTCATGACAAATAGTATACGCTTGTGTGAAGCAAAAGAACTTAAAAATAAAGTCTTAATACACGTGTAAAATGATCAGTCAAATTATTCCTAATCTTTTATAGACTTCGAAGGGTTAATTTGGTTTACATTTTGAGAAGCAATAGATTGAATTTCTGATGAATGTCTCGGCCTTGTAGCCCACCTACAGTGGAGAAAATGGGAAGCTACAGAGACAAGATTTATGAGATAGAAAATTGTTAAATTTGATAAAAAATGACAGATTCGAGTTCAATCGCGTTAATTACTCAATTACACGCATCAACACGAAAAAAATGAAGTCCATTACTTTTTTTCACGAGGATGGATCTTTGTGACAACGTATCGGCGACGTTTTCTTCTTTTTATATTGCCTTATCGATGCCTTTATTCGCCCGATAGATACGTATACATGCTGCGATGCATATGTATATTATGCGCACTCCATACGTCATTGCATCTATAGTATTCGCGGCGCTCTCGACTCACTCACACGCACGCACATTGAAATTAGTGCCACACACAAACATTCTCAAACACACACGCACGCACACACATACACGTATAATAGCGAGCTCGCGCGAGTTCGATTTTTCCGCCATCGTATGGATTCTTTGAGTGACCTTCGCGCGCACATTGCTTATAAACACACACACACACACACATACACACACAGTACACACAAAGTGCGAGTGCACACGGAATTGAAAAAAAAGAACTAAATAAAAAAGAGAAGAGGCACATTTTCTTCTTACTCTCTTTCTGATCGGACGCGTTGAGAGAATCGGCAAGATTTGTATGAGCCGCGTGAAACGTGAGAGGACAATCGCGTGCACACGTTTTCTCATAAACGTATGAATTTTTTTTTCAACTCCGAAAAAGAATTGACGTGTTTTCGAAGGTATATAGCAGCGCGCGTCTGAATTATCAAGTCGAGATGAATAAGAGAGCTCCTTATTGTAATAGCTGCTGCTGAGTGCAAGTACATGTAAATATAAGCCGTCCGAAATCGTGTCAAACCGAGTACATTGCCGATTTGCGCGCCAAAGCGCCTCGCATGCGCTCTAACATTCACTCACATGCACACACACACACATCGAGTTGAATTCTTATCTCGAATCTCGTCGGCTTCGTAATATATACGCTTGGAAAAAAAACAGCATCAACAGCAGTATATAAGCGAGGAGAGAAAATAAACGTATGCCTTTCTATGCCGCATGGAGAGTTTACCATATAGCGTATATATTTATTCCAAAGGAAAACAATTTATACCTTTATATTCGGTGCTTTTGTGCATAGGAAGATCGGTTAAACGATGCTTGGGGATATTTATAGGAACTCTATATAATACGATAACGAACTTTCGTTTTTATCCTACGTACGAGCTTTTTTTATTTTTCATTTTTTTTTTTTTTTGCTGAAGTGAAGAGAAGAAAAAAGGAGGAGGGAAAAAAAACGAAACCTATGCAATGTCAGCTGAAAAAAAGAACGGAGAGACTCTTCTACGAGCTTGAGCAACTGCTTTGCTTACTGATGAATGTATAGCAGAGAGAAAGAGAGAGAGAGAGCAATAATAATATCAGCCGAAAGCTGGCGTCGCGAGGAGGAGGAGGAGGAGGAAGGGAGGAGGGAAATATTTCGATAAGCGATAATTCAGCTTAGCGTCTATAATAGCATCTTACACAGTAATAATTGGACGAGTTAGAGAGAGGAAAAAGTCGAATTTATTGGTGGTGCTTTTTGATCGCGATTCGCGCACCCTTGATCCGAATCTACTGTGTTTATCTAAACGCTGTTAAGTAATATTTTCATCAAAACGTCTCGCGCGGCGGCGATGATGATCGAGAGCGATTATCCTTAAAAAGCACGAATCTCTCGTTGTTGACGCTGCGTTGCTGATTTTCTTCTGCTCCTTCTTCAATTTTCTTTTTATTTTCCCCCTTACATATTCGTTGTTACAATCGCGCAATGATGCCGCTTAGCTCTGCCAGAGTCGCGCGAGCTCACGTACTATACTACACTTTTTGCGCGCGCGCGCACACACACACACATATTCGTGCATTGCACATGATACGATATGTGTATATAATACTGCCCGATCGTTACGTAATTTAAAACGGTGGCAGCAGCACATATACTCCAACACATACACAGATACAACACACAGACACACACTGAGAGCTATCCAATACACATACAGGCGAGAAAGAGACAGTTGCAGATACGAACGGCTTATCTCATTATGCATTGCGCGTTTATTGTCCAAATAGGCAATATACGCAGGCGGCTCTCGAGCTAGAGAGGCATATACGTATGTGTGCGAGCGCAATGTATATAATCGAGCGTAATAAAACGTAGACACTGTGTGCATGTGTCTGTGTGTGTGTATGAAGCGAATGATAAACAAATGACGACGGTACGACATCGGCGAAAATTCGTGTAAGAGTAACTTTGGAACTGAAAATTACACATATTTTTTGGGACTCGGCAATACGATTTAATATGGTCGCCGCTTATCCAGTGCACATGCTCAAATGCATAACAATATGAACGTATTATAGTATCGAGACTCACACACTCACGAGTGAAGTATTTTGCCGCGCAGCAGCAACGTAGATCGTGCAGTGCTCGCCGGCGGCCGCCTGCTGGGGTTCTGCTACTGCACTCTATGTAACTGGCCGATTTTCGGAGTTCCGTCACGAGAAACGGCACTCAACTTTTTCGTCGCAACAAACACGACGATTCAACGACACATGGCGGCGCACAACGTCGAGCAACAATAACCGTCATGTTCGCCGACGTAACGGCCGCGCAACGCGACTTATCTCGCACTCACTCCTCTTTCGATTTGTTTTATATGTACGATATAATATACAACAATATATGTATACGAATGTTAACAAGTGTCGCCGTGAGATCCACTGCGCCGACGATGATCGTCGTGTACGATATTAACTCGCCGGAGCTTTTTTCCTCTTCTAGATTGGCGCACACTGAGATCACACGCACATATCACACACAAAAAAACACAATTTTCATATTCATTTTCTGCACCGTTCGTATCTTTACGCGCACATTTTTGTTTACGATGGCAGTTTTTTTTTTTTTGTTGCAATCAAGATTCTCGGCAGCACAACTTACTGCAGCTCACACATCAACAGTGAACGCCGACGAGGGCAGTAGTGGTGCAGTCAGCAGCTGCAGTCGTTACTCGTTGCGCGATCGAAAGCGATAAAAATCGTTTCTTTTTCTATTACACGCCGCGCGTTCGAAACACAAGCTCGTGCCAGCGAATAAATCGTAACGATCGCGCGCTTATGTACAACGAACAATTGAATACGTTGACACGCTTGATTATTAATATTCAAATCGAATATATAGACGAACGCTGAGCTTCGCTCTTCTCCATGCGATGAAAAACACACAGTTACAAAATTGAGACGTTCTTCGCGCCGAGAAAGTGAAGAGCACAAGAGTACGAGAGTAATCCTCGATAACGATAGGCGAAGAAGTTATAGACCCGTTACTGGCCGAGCACAGCACCGACTTTATGAGGAACGTATACGCGAAGTATAGGTATAACCACTTTATATCGCTCGCTACTGCTGTTGTCTGCTGCACGACGACGACGACGACGACGACCGCACGTTACAATACTAGCTACTACTACCACCAAGCACATGTATATTCGCATGCGAACAGCGAAGAAGCGCAGTAAAGTATAAAGGAGGAAAAAATGTATAAAAAGAGTTCCAGCGGCTCTCCGCTGCAGCTCTATTGGCGCGAGCTTCTTCGCGCGTTGTGCCAACGACGACGACGACTTTGACTATATGGTCTATCATCAACGATGTTATAACTTATAACGTTTGCATCAATTGCCGTGACGTTGAAGATTATCAATGTTGTCTCTGTATATATGTATAAGATCGTGTGCCGCGTTATTGCGCCGGCTTTCGAACTTACGGTGTGGGACGTCGATCGTTGACGAGGGCAGCACTTGCTTGTGTGTCTCTCTGCGGACCTCATGTCGTGTTCATTACAGGGAATTGTAATACAGAAGGTTTAGGCAAGTTTCTTTTTTTTAATTTACACTTGCAGAATTTATTGAATCTTTAATTTAATATCAAAGAGATGTTACATAGTTAATGTAGACGAGGTTTCAATTTTAGAGAATGAACTACTAAAGAATGAGACATTTACTTTTCTTTTTAAATACGTATATTTATTTCTAACTTACTATACTACTATATGTACAAAGTATTTATAACTATAATTTGTACTATATGTACAAATATTATAAAATCACAAACTGAATGTTTAAATTAACATTGCAGAGCAGGTCTCTTGTGCTTTCCTTCCAAATCTTCATTAGCTGCAGCGTAGCCAGTGCGACCTCTTTGCAGAGGAATAATATCTTCCTCTGTGAGTTTCGAGTTATCCAGAGGATTGATCATATCTTTCTTTATTAGTTTTTCATAACATTCCATGGTGATGACATCACCAGTTGGCCTGATAACAGCGCAAGGAGTACTGTTGTTAAGCACATCGTGTGTGATTGGACACATGTATCGAGCTTGTTTGACTATCAGCGACTTTTTGTCAGAATCATCCTTGACTTCTGTGAATTTAACAGGGATGAGATCCTTCATTTTCAATACTTTGCCGCTCATTGGACAGTAGATATTTTTATCTGGTTTGGTTAAAATTTCCTCTTTGGCGTCTGGTGTTTTAGAGGGTATCCAGAAGCTAGGCAGCTCCTTGTCTCTGCCGTTAGCCATGTTTGAAACCGATGTACTGGCTCCAGCTTCTTCTTTGGGTTTTTGATCCTTGTTGTGTACGATAGTTCTTGATTTTTCCAAAAAATTTTTCAAATATTCAAGCTCCTTGGTTGCGGATTCTTGCTGACTCTGTTCAGTCTTTTTCTGCTTCTGTCTCTCATATTCTTTCAGTTTTCTCGCGTACTCCTTCTTCTTTGTCAAGATGTACTGCAGAATGGACTCTTTGTCATACAAATATCCTTCTTTACTGTAAATAATAAATTGAATTAGTTGATGCAATATAAAATATTAATTGTTTATGTTGATGTAAAGTATTTATCCATGAAAACAATATCTATTTTCACTATTTATGATATATTCTAAAAGTTGAGGTTATCTTATGAAGAATGACATTTATAATAAACACCAAAGTAATTTGAAGAAAAAACTTTGTAAAGATGAGAAATTAATCATGAAAAATACTCACGTAATGACTGGATTTCTGCAGGGCTGCAACGACAGGCAGCAGCAGTCGAATTCTCGCAGCGAATTTTTACCAAGTCTCTGGCTATTCGTGCCGTATCCTGAGGCCGCGGCGTCTTTTTTCTTCTCGTGGTAGGTGTACACGGCACCGGCTGTACAATTTCTGGCGTGTCTCGTCATTTTTAGTTGATTTTAGATGAAACAATTCCACAATACACAGCGTTGAATGATGCACTTGATGCAGAGTATACTGGTGTTTGCAAACAACTGAATTATTTTGGCAACAGACGTCAAGCAGAACCAAATAAACTGTGTAACGTAAGAACAGAAAAATACACAGCACCGACTCGATGAAGGCTCGATCGAATACTGATTTCTATTTTGTGCACGTGTAGACTTCAGGCCAACGACTTACTCGTGTTAGATACAAAAAGTGAAAGTAAAAGCAAGTTGATTAGTAGAAAGTGCAGTATCGAATCGAAAAGTTGCGCACAAAGCCTATATAGAGGTCGTTGCGCGCAGCCGTCATATGCAAACTCTGCCTTGGTAAAGTAGATACCTAGTTTTACAATAGTCGTTTGAATTGAGTGCGCGTACTTACGAATGATAAAAAATTCTTCATCAATGTTCATTTCTCGTGAATGTTGATAGATGGTTCCGAAAAATTGAATCGTTTACAAAAACAATGCCGCTTTTCATTGCTCGCATTAATTTTGTAAATTGCAAAGATAATTTTGGTGGAAAATGAAAATGTAAAGTTTGCAATTTTGTTACAATTTCAAATTATCTCGATATATTTCACAACAAGCAAAGTAGAGTAATGATACCGTCTAATTCGTAATAAACTTTCATGCTTCGTAATCAGGTAATTAACCGACAGGAAATTTTTTATATTTTTCCAATCAACAGCACTGTCCGCTAGAAACGCGTCAATTATTGCAAAATAATTAAAACGTTCAACATTAACCAATCAATTACGAAAGGGCAATTCTCGAATTCTTCTTTCTTTAAAAAAATTTTTTATCCACACGTTCTTTACTTGATAAAGTTGCGTACACTATACGGTTATACGTCCCAAGGTACTACCGCTCTCGGACTTACTGCACAGGCGATGCACATACACACATACACATATTTCTATATACTGCACTACTCTTATGTAACCGATTTGTAAAGCGGTTATAACCAGTTAAAATTCTGATGATTTTACACGTTTTCCCTCTCTCTCTCTCACTTGTATAAATCGTAGCGCAAAGCCAGAACGCGGCTTATGATGCAAATTAATAATCAATTTTCATTACCCTTCTTTATTTTATTTTTTTTATAACGAAAATTACCTGTCATTCCGAGAATTATAATTGATGCGCGCGTAGCGGCGCATTACCTCGCGGCGGCGGCGGCGGCTCAGTCTCGTTCTCGTAAATTCGTGATTTCGATCGTAAAATAAAAAAAAAAAAAAAATGAAGCAAGAAGAAAATCTGACAATAATGAGAAGGCTCTCTCGCAAGGAACGATCGAATTTTGATTTCTAATAAAAAAAAAAAAAAAAAAAAAAAGAAGAGAAAAGCAAAAAAAAGTATATATCCGCGAGTATTACGGCGGCTGTTCAGATTTGCACCGAAGAGAGGACGTATACACATTTTATGGCCCATGGCCGCCGCGCGTATATATACGACAATTCGAGCATAAATTATCAGCTCGTATTTTGCATAATCCAAAAATACACGTAAACTATATCCCGTGCTGCGCTGCACTGTACTCTACGTATACACCAGTGGCAGTATAATACGTGCTTATGTACGCGTAATATAAACCAAAGGAAGAGAAGAGAAAATGTATTAGCATCCGCATCGTATATTACCCGCTGCTCGCAGGCAACGCGGTGTATATGTACCGCCGCCGCCGTCATTGTACTGAGCTTTCAATCTTCTCGTCAAGCTATGCTCGCGACATCGTAAAAAAAAAAAAAAAAAAAAATCAGCAGCAGCGGCAGCAGGAAAGAGGAAAAAAACGCAGGAGCTTCTACAGCAAGAAGAAATCGAGAGAGAACAGAAGAATCAGCGGTTTTTTTCTTATACTACTACTTCTTCTTCTTCTCTGCACTACTGTAGTCGGAAAATTTCTTGCACCCTCGTCGGATATAAGGGCAAAAGAGAGCTTTGTGTGTGCCGCCGCCGCCGCTGCTGCTGCGGTGGTGGTAAACGTCGCATCTACGTCGTCGAACACCCTCCAGGCTCTCTTTGATTTTTATTCAAACTTCCGGTGCTTTGTGTTATGTACGTTTCTCTCTCTCTCTCTCTCTCGTATATATCGTGCGAGCTCGCACGTCGTCGTCGAATTCTTCATTATATTTGCCGCCGAGCTGATATCGAGCAATAAAAAAAATATTTCACACTTAATCCCAAAAGTAATTGTTTATTTTCCGATAAAAAAAAAAAAAAATTAAAGAAGGAACTGCGAGATAAGAATCTCAAGCGGCTGTCGCAGGTGCCTTTGCGGCTTGTGCTGGTCGTGCAGTCGAGCCGTTAATTGGCAGTTTGATGTCGTTGTTGTTGTTGTTGTTGGTGTTCGCGCCTACGGTGCGTAATTGCTCGGCTCTGTCGGCCGCGCACTGAGTGACGCTGCGCAGGATCGATTTAGACTGCTCGACCGTGGTGTCGAAGGACTGTCGGGTGAGGCAGTAGCCGGTCGGGATCGGCGAGAACAGGGCGCTGCCCGTGAACTCGGCCAGTTTGAGGGTCAGAGAGGGTACGCCACGAGTCAGATCCCAGATGGCACGTATCTTTTTCTATAGGGAAAAATGTCACAAATGAATATTTTTGAGTAAAACAGATGAAAGATGAGAAGACTTGCCTCTGCAAGGCAGGACAGATTGCTCCAGAAGTTGCCCTCCTGGTTCTTCACGCAATTCGCCGCCTCGGTCATGATATTCGACAGATTCTGCAGTATCTCCTTGGACTGGCGCTGCAGCGGCTCCACGGTCCTGTTGATCACCTTCACCCGATCGTTCATGCACTTGGTCGCGTCCGCGGCGAGATTCAGCAGAGTCCTCTGCAGCTTCTGGGCGATCTGCTCGCACTCGGTCACGTCCAATTTGCTCGACAATCTCAGTCGTTTCAAATTATCGATTTCTTTCTGCACCTGTGTGTGTGTGTGTGTAGCGACATTAATAAAACAACACACAATGATATTTTTAAATCGCGGCGCAACGTAATTTACATTCTATGTACGCGTTGGAATACTCACGCTGTCCAATAAATTATTCAAGAACTTGAGCACGTTATCCGTGGAGCTTTCGCTCATGGCGCGGCCGTCGCTGATGAATTTATCGATGCTCTTTTGAGTCTCGCCCAGTTGCTTCTTCAGCACGTCCATGGCTTGGATGATGGTTTGATCGATGGCATTTTTTATGGCCTCGAGCGGTTGCTCGAAAAAATTTTGGCCTTTTACCGGCGCCGAGCTCTGTATGTGTATAGAGATGCATTGATTAATGTGTACATATATGAATGTGTATATAGTATGCGAATCCCCTAAACGAGATGAGGAATCAATTACACGTTTTGTCACTCACGTGAAGCAGTACTGCCAAAAACACGCACAAACACACGGCGAACTTCATTTTTTCGAATTTTTTTTGGGCACTACTCTCACTGCTACTCCGCTCGCGAGCAATTTTCTCGCTCAACTTCGTTATCGAACGGCGCGATCGAATATGCAACGTGTGGCCCGGTGTTGGGTAGGTATGGTTTGTATCATAATTCGGTATAATGCTGCCAGCTCTCTCGATAGCACGTGTGCAATCACAAAATTGTCAGTTTTATTGTCAAATATTTAGCTACCTCAAACGCGAACGAGAAAACAGACGAATTGCGCCGGAAAACTAAATTGCCACTCTCTGCTGCTGTCGGCGTGTGTAGTAAAAAATTAACGCGACATAATTGAACGATCGCGACGATATTTATAAGTGAAAAGTTTTTAACCGACGGATTAATTGTGTTTGATTTGATATGTAAATACGCGATTATTGGTTTATTTTGCGCATAATTGAAGTGTATCTCTCTAATGCATAAGTGGTGGATTCGATTTCGGATATTTTTTATATACTCGTGTCAATTGATGAATCAGAAATTCCTTGCGTTGTGTTAATATTAAAAAGTTTTTGACGCGTGAGTCACTGAGTTAATGTTTTGTTGTTCGTTTGATTTCGAATGTTTTTCCATGAAATTGCAGAAAAGGTTTGGTAAAGAAGTCAGAAAATGGGGGCAAATAAATTAAAAATTTCTAATAGTAGAGTAAAATTTAATAACCATGCGGTAGAAACGCTCAACTTTAACAATGACTTTAACAAAAACACAGGTTTCTGTTCAACTTATGTTTAAAATGTTGAGCGCATTTTAAATGATCTGAAAATGATAATTTAATTTCGTTCAAAAACAATTTAGACCAGTTTCTAGCTACTTTGAATAAGATAATATCACTTTAAGTCTCCACCACTAGATGGCGAATACCTGTGTATCTGTAAATCTGCAAGTGGCAAAGTCAAAATAATGGTATAAATAAACTGAGAAATTACAGAAAAGTATTCCATCGTAAAAGCAAAAAAGCTTTTCAATTGTATAAATACAAAGAAGATGACATTTTGTCATTCTTGTAAGCCTAATTATTATGAATATATAAGTCCAAAAAAATGCGTACACCTTTTTTTTACGAAAATAAAAAATAAAGGGCATGACATATTTTCGGTAGAAAACGGTATGAGCTTTTGATGTTCACTCTTCAATACATCAAATAAATAATTTTTCCGAAATTTCCAGACTTAAAGGGAAATTATAACGAAAATTGATTTCATTATGTAATATCGCCAAAAAGTGTTTCGATTCAGAAGCATCATCGAAGTATGAAATAATAAATTAGATAAGTTAATCCAGTTTTAATTCAAGTACTTTATCAAATTACAACGAACGAACGAACGGAAAAAAAATTACGATCTCAGTCTCCCTCTCTCTTTTTTTTGTCAGAAAACTAGCTCAAAACCAATCTGCCTTATTACGGCCATATTATTCACTTCCTTGCCTCTTTTGAGCATATTATATAGCAGCAGCAGCAGCAGCAGCGGTGCTGGCGGTGGCAACGGCAGTGGCAGCAGCGAAGCTATCGGATCCACCTCTACTTTATCGTGATTAGCACGCAGCTATGACGTCAACGTCGTTACACCATGTGCAGTTAAAGCGAATACTATGCAATCATCCTGCCGCTGCCACTGCCGAGTCGAGCTCACACACAAGTGCGCAAACTCATATAATTTTCGTGCTCGGAGCTCGCGAGAGGAGCTTTTTCATATTATACGCGTGTACGAAAAAGAATCGAAAAATTTTTATTTTTATTTTCATCATCCTCCTTTTAGCTTCGAGAATATTTTTTGCACATTTGTCGCGCGCGCGATATCGCGATTATAATAAAGCGGCAGTGGCGGTGGGATAACAAAAAAAAAAATACAAAAAAAAAAAAAAAATGAAAAAAGAGACGAAACAGCATTCTCGAGGGGATTTATCGTACTTCGACGTACGAATGATAAATCCGAAATTCGAATTTGCATTCATATCACGCGCACGAGCGCGTGGAGCAACTTTTCAGCGAGTATCCAAGTGTGCTGTGCCATAACGGTCTTCTCATTAATCCGCGTACCAATACACGAATATATATATATGCAATGATTTTATAGATACAAAATACAGAACCGTTTGCCCGAGAGGATAATAGCACTCGAAAGTCGATTCGAAATTTCTGTAATGAAGGCTCGTTTCAATCGTTGGATCTCTCGTTGCGTACACATAGAAAAACACAATCGACGGTCTTGTTTTTCAATCATTTGAAGTTTAATGAATTTTTGCCCATTCTCTCCCAAGCAACTCGTGTATATGTATCGATTGCAATAATAAAAAAGTTTTTCGATCGGATATTTCATTTCATTTTATTTTATATATATTGCTGCTAATTACGTAAAATTAAAATTCTTGTATTATCGACAGAGGATATTTTCCGCCCGAGCTAATAATTCCATCATTAATAATCTTTGATGCCTTTGTAAAAGTTTACAGAAACAGAAGCGATTTTCTCGTATTAAAATCTTATTAAAGCAATACTTAGTCCTTTGAAGAAATATTTATTTTGTCTTAATGAGACTTCAAGCATATTACATTATGATGTTTCATAACATTCGTGAATGTATACTTGTTTCTTCTCATATTCTTTCGAACTTTATTAAAAAGCTCGATAGTCCTGCCCGAGAAATTTGATGAAGTGCTTGACATTTATTAAGACGTTAATTACGCCTCCCATTGACTCGTCAGCGCATTATTTTTCCTTCCTGAAAAAATTTGTTCCATCCTGTTCCTGTCGAGAGTTTTTTATTATTTTTAAATTTGTAGCACGCTATAAATAATTAACTATGGTTATTCTCACGCGTTTCGACGTATTCTCGCTGGCATGCCCTCGTTTTCCTTATATAATTCTCTTACTTTTTCCATCGATAAAGCTTTGAAAGGTACAAGCCATGAAATCGACTTGCCGGTCACGAGGCTTTTTTCCCTCCTCGGTGGTAAAGCATATTTCATGTTAGGCGTGCGTACGCCGTGCCGCGCGGGGGCCGCAGAGAGTGAAGCGAGAGCGACCGAGGTGATAGACATGCATTTTGACTCAAGAGACGAGCTGCGCGCGCGAAGATTGAATCGTTGTCTCCATTGAATTTTTACGATGAACGATAAAAACTATATACGACATACAGTGTCAATCTAGCTGAAAGCTCAACGTCCGACGTTTTTCCAATTTTATGGCCTGTGTGTTGCCTTCTCCCCGCGCTCATATATATACGCCAACGCGCCAACACAGGAGAGAAATGGAGATTGAGTATAGGCGATAAGACGCGGCCGCTGTTTGGCCTTGTTAATTATGAAAAGCTCCGTGCGGCGAGATTTTTTCTGCCGCTGCTGCTGCTGCGGCGGACGATAAAATTAATTGCGAGAGAAAAAAAATTCAAAAGGTTCGGAAAAAGCATCGACTAGGCTGAGCGAATCGATAGTAGCACCGTGACTTCGACTTGGAAAAAAAATCAAGTTCACGGTGAGTGTGTGCGCGAGTGCATAATGTAAGTACGAAGGCGCGCGATCGGCATGCGAGCTCGCGCACACGTGCTACAAAAAGTCGATTACGGAGTTTTTCATTCTTACATGCGCTACATTACAACGCGTATAGGCACACAGAGTTACGAAGATGTTTCCTGACGCCGGATGTGTTCCTCGTTCGAAACTCGCGAAAGACTTGAAAAAAAAAGAAAAAGAAGAAGAGGTACTTTGGATAATAAAGATTTCTCGAACACCTGGTGTGTGTGTGTGCATAGATGTGCGTGTCCGTGTTCGTTGACTTATGATATACTTCGAAGGTCGACGTTTTACGACGATAGTTTTCTAAGCCGAAGAAGATCGAAGATTCGCGTCTGTGTATGTGTGGGAGTTTTACATTGTGAAAATTATTCGGAAATTTTGAGTACTTTTAAAAGAACGAGTGTACCAGAAATATTTACTTCACACATACAAAAGTTACTCTTGGGTAGCTTAAAATCGAAAACAATTTTATTTCATTCTCGAGTAAGATTTTTTGTCGCCTTTCCATTGTATTTTTCAAAATTCCAAAATTTTGATTATTCATTGAGATAAGCTGTTTCCGTGAGCCAATTACGTATACTTTGCGTGTTAAATTTTATTCTTCTTTTGCGTTTTCTGGCGATTGAGATACGGTACCAGGGTCGGGTACGCTTCTTCAGAACATGAATGGTTACGGTCGCAATCTCGAGCGAGGTGATCGAACTCATAAGTCACTTTCAATCAGTAGATTCAGTAGATTCATGATGGAGATGACAAAAAAAAACGTAAAATGGAAAAAAATTGTGCTTAAGTGTTTGTGCAACGTGACTTATGTGCCGGATCAACTCGCCCGAGGTTGCTGCCGTAACCATAGATGTTCTGAAGAAGTGTACGCGACCCCGGTACCGTAACTCAATCGGTACGCTCTGCATATTACGAAAACAGCGGTCTATTTCGCAAAAACGTAAAACGCTAGAAAACGCAAAAGAAGAAAAAATTTAACACGCAAAGTATACGAAATTGGCTCACGGAAACAGCTGCATCTCAGTGAATAATCAAAATTTTGGAATTTTGAAAAATCCAATGAAAAGGGGTCAAAAAATCATACTCGAAAATGAAATAAATTTTTTTTCGATTTTAAGCCCCCTGTCACCCCTTAAAAACCAATGAATTTCGTATAAAAAATGAAGTACCAATTGATGAAAAATACGAAACTTAAATTTATTGTGAACTAAGGCGAGCAAATTGAAAAGTCCACGTATTTTTACTCTTTTTTGCATGTACTTGATAGTTTATAAGTTTTCGCTAAATGGCGTTTGACCGAAATATCGAAAACCAAAAGAGAAAAGGCAAAGCTGTAGCATATAAAGTCTGAATGACTCTTTTGAGGTAGACATCAGTTTATATAAATTGTAGAATGTCTTTCGTCTTGAAAATCCCATTTACAATAATATACTTTTTTCCCACTCTGACCTAAAATACGCAACTTTGCCGCTAATTTTACGCTCTTGTAGGAAAAAATAGTATCATCAACTGGTGCAGATATGGTTTTTTAGCATAACGAGGAATTATAGCACGAACTTGAGAAATGGCCATAATATCTACAAATGAACTTCAACTGAAATAAGAAAGGGCGAAAACAGCATTTGATGTAGGAAAATTTAATTTCAATAATTAATTTTCCTCTATTGTAATTAACACAAGAAAAGCTCATGTATGTCACGAAAAAGAAAACTCTTTGTTTAAAAAAAAAAGCCTATATTACCTTCACATATAATGATTTTGAAGGGGAAAGGCTATATGTTGTTTGTGTGGAGTTCTAAAGTTCAGTTTGAATTTAATTTTTCAATTGATTGTTCTAAAGTCGTCAGGATTCAGCTTGACTTAGTTTAACAACGTCAAATTTATCAAAAATCATTTTGATAGCATGAAGATGAGTCACTATATTGATCTTTTAATTTGTGAAAAAAATTATTCACCCCCAGCCATGATTAATTGGATTTCCACTTTTGGTAAATGGATTTTCATTCATTCTGAGATGAATAAAAGCACTCAAATATTTGGTAAAACGATTCTCTTCAGTTTTGTGGGATTTGCATTGTTAAATTGTGTGAGTATCTATAAATGCCATTATTCAACATTGTTAGATTATCTCTGGTAAAGCAAAATAAATAACACTAACACATTTTTTTATGTTTAAAAGATTGTTTGAAATTTTTTTGGAAATTCCTGTCCGTTGTATTTTCTCATAATTTTTATAAAAAAGTATCAGTTTTTTTGATTTTTAATGATTAATTTCGGAAATTTTACAGAAGAAAAACTACCGACTAGTGGTAAATTAACCCTAATAGCACGATAAGTTTTTATAACGTTACTGAAACGTTCAATTGGAAACCTTGGAACGTTTCAGAAAAAAGTCGAAAAAACGTTTGTAGATCCTTCCAGAAACTTTTAAATGTCCGCCCCTGAATTTCGTTTCTGAATGTGTACAACGTAGTAGGAACGTTTAAAAAACGTTTTGCCTGGGGAACGAAGCGGGTAATCCGATGTTACATTTACCGAAAATCATTGATCAACGCGCAAATTTTTATTGATTTCCGAGTGAAATACTTAGCTTTATTTTCCTTGCATTGCCGCGATGACCGTCGATTACTTTTGTCGATCTGCCATACTACGATGCTCGGTTAGCTGCCGATGATCAACGGTGGAAGATGCCGAATTCCAAACGATGCGGTGCCACAGATCGCCGATGTCACGAACACTGGTTGATGTGTCCGATCAGAGGTCATCGGCAGCTAACCGAGCATCGTAGTATGGCAGATCGACATAAGTAATAGACGGTCATCGCGTCAATGCAAGGAAAATAAAGCTAAGTATTTCACTCGGAAATCAATAAAAATTTGCGCGTTGATCAATGATTTTCGGTAAATGTAACATCGGATTACCCGCTTCGTTCCCCAGGCAAAACGTTTTTTAAACGTTCCTACTACGTTGTACACATTCAGAAACGAAATTCAGGGGCGGACATTTAAACGTTTCTGGAAGGATCTACAAACGTTTTTTCGACTTTTTTCTGAAACGTTCCAAGGTTTCAAATTTAACGTTTCAGTAACGTTATAAAAACATATCGTGCTATTAGGGAAGAGTTTTTAGTTTTTTCTTAAAATTTTATAAATTACATTTCAATACTATATTGCAGCATTAAAATTAAAAAAATTATTAATATCATTTTAGATACTCGTACTTTTCTTTGGAATTAAGGACAACACTATTAACAGTAATGATATATTTACAACTTTCTTTGTTTGTTCATTTGTCGTTGGTTTTACTTTAATATATATATCTCTTATGTGTGATTCGAGAAAGGTACGTATAGAAATTATTCAAGTGCATTTTAATTTACAATTTATAATTAAATAAAAATTTTAACACAGGTTCGGGTTCTTGCAATTCATATGTTAACTTTGTGGAAAGATTGCAGATCTGATACTGAAAAAAAAATTATCTTGGAACACACAAAAATTAGTTTCATCATAACTTCCCTTTATTTTGGTTGGTACTTAGTTTATAATTAAATTATTTTGAAATTTAATCATCCATTGAATTGAAAATAAAAAAAATCATTATCACAAGATCGTCTTCTCGCAAAATAATTTGCCACGTTTTTGTTTAATTTCTTGAGTGCTTAAACCGTAGGCTCGATTAGTATATAAAAATTTATGGAAAAAATGTTCTTTCTGGGACTTCAATAAAGATATTTTGAATTGTTTTCACAGTTTTGTTAGCAGTCACCTTTTTAGGATATACATCCGCACCTCTCCTAGAATATTCAGTGGTCAAATGGATATCAGTAAATAGCACGATTGAAAGAGGCTTGTGTGTTCCCTTTTATTTTACAACCTTCTTAGAAAAGTATTATTGGATATCTTTTTCTTACTGCATCGTATTCACTTCTATGATTGTAATGACAATCAACTCAATGAACTTCTGTCAAGTTTTTACCGTACATTTTATTGCAGGAATATTTTCAGTCATAGGGTAAACAGCAACTTGAACTTATTTTATAGTTAAATTTTAATATCCGCTTGATTATATTTTAGACACGATATGGAGCATATGCACGACGAATTCGAATCGAGTTCTGAACTTTTTATGAGTGAACAACAACACATGAAAAAATTGAACAGAAGAATTCGCGATAATATTCGTATACATCAAGAGGCAATAAAGTTGAGTGATTTTTTTCTATTCATAAAAAAAATTTTATGTCGAAAATGGAGAAAATACAGTATCACATAATGATCGATGAGTACACGACTTATTGAAACGTATCTAAAACATTTCAGGTTATTCAACGGTTTGCGAGAAGTGGTACAAGTGAAGTTTTTAATCATAATAATTATTATAGCTTCGGAATTAAGCATAGGAGGATTCTGGGTACATTTATTTCACTTTAAAAAAAAATGTCTTCTCAATGAGCTCACTTTTCTTATTATGTTTAGTTTTTGGTTATAATTAAATACGATAAATTTTATGCCTTGAAAACGGCTTTTATTATGGTGACTGGAGTTATCATTCTGTTGTACTTAATTTATTCAAGCGAAAATATAATAAATGCCTGCGACCGATTGAACAGAAGCTGGTAATCAGACATCATAACGCAATTTAATAGAGTATAACTTGATTCAAAACAACCTTTCAGTTACTTCGCTAGATGGTGCTTGTTTTCTACAAAAGAAAGACGTTTGCTTCAAATGATGATTCTCCGAACTTCGAATCCTTGCACTCTCACGGCTGGCCCCACGATTCCCATGAATTATGAAACTTTTAGCGCAGTGAGTTATTTGAAGTAAATCGATCAATTTTATAATATTACAAGCAAAAATATTTTTTAGATTTTGAGAATGGTACTATCTTATTTGATGGCTTTTTATCGGATCATGGAAACACTTTAAACCCTTGATTGTTACAATTTTATTTTAAAAATATACTTATGAAATACATTTTACCCAAAAATACACTTGTTTTCCGATAATTATTATTTCAGCATTTCTTGTATTATTGTCGCCTCAATTCATGGCTCTCGTATGAATGACGAGTGGGTGTACTCCTCTCGATGTAATGCTCGCACATGTATCCGACACATATAGTATAGTTTACAGATATACATATATATATATATGTATACAAAACACAGACACACACTCATGAGTACATATAGTATTGAATATAATCATCATCGAATGTGTACCCTGTGTGCACAGGAAGCTATGAATTGCAGGAAATTCGGCAATTTCATCAACAGCAGGAAGCAGGCGAGGTAGTTCTCGAGCTTTTTGATTGAGTATGTGCGCGACTCTGTCCGTGCCTGCCTTGGTATGTATGTGCGAGCGAGACAGGAGAGTTGTCCGACGAGTAGAGCGAGGATCATAATTCGATGTGCGCTCAACGTCAATTTTCTCTTCTCTTCGTATATATGTAGGCCAATTCTAATTGTCCCGAACTGCACGAGGCTTCGAAATCGATGTGCCATTATGTTTTTTCGTTCATTTTATCGTCAATAACTTGTGTGACTGATGGAGTTGACTCGATCGAAGGGTTTTCAATGATGGATAGAAATTTTCAGAGTACTTGTCCCAACGATCGTTGATATATCCACACGATTACGCATCTTCTGTACACGATATACTCGGCGTTATATAGAGGCCGGGATCATCCGAAGAAGTTAAATAGATCGCGGAAGAAGTCAGAGCTTACGCAACGATATATGGATTATCCTGCCTCTCTGGCTAAGTCTATCGCATCTATATGCAACACACAGAGAACGATCCGGAGATGGTCACAGACGCTCGCACCCACACCTACACACATCTGTACACACACGTGTAGTAGACGCACGGAAGCCGGATGATACCGATTCGAATCGCAATGCATATATAGTACTATACGTATACAAACAACTCGTTCGTCTCGATTTTTTGTGCATATATCGTATCGTCGTCGTGCGTACCTACACACGCGTCTCTGCGGCTCTGTGTATAAATATTGCATGATATTCCATGCAGCAGTAGCAGAAGAGCGGGGATTTCCCGCGCGTAGAGCGGCGCGAAGCCTCGACGTTTTTCATTCGGCAGCAGCGCTGATTCCAATCGTTTTTGCCGGAGCGCAGAGTCCGAAGCTCGGGTTTATACATATTGCATACGTATAATGTGTATACAACTGAGGGGGAGGGGGGAGGGGTCGGCGGATATCGTTTGCAGGTATTATTGTTCGCGCGCGCCGAGAGTGCGCGAAAAATATTCCTATATTCTTTATATATTTAGTCTATTTTGCAAGTTGAAGGCGATCTGTAGGCTTTTGATCGATCGTGTCGGCTATTTCTGAATAAAGAAATTTATCTTTTATCATTTTCAGTTTTTGCAGTATGGATGATTCAGACGACGTGCTCGACAACGATACAAGTGTATATATGACGCCTCGTTACGTATACGCGTCTCGATGTCATATAACTCGTATATATATATACCATTTGGGTATAAAACGAATGATTTTTCAATTTGCACTATATAGCGTCAGGCAGTAGTAGAAAAAACTATATTCGCGCATAAACGTACAAAAGAGAGGCACTTTTCGTCGTCGATAAGGATCTCTGGGAATATATATATATATGTGTACGATCGTGCACGTGTGTGTATATAGGGAAAAATGTTCAGCTCATGCAAACGTTTACAATCTACGTATCGTCGTCTATGGCTTATATATATTGTATATGCCGTTTCCTCCTACAGCCGAGTATTCTTTGATTTTCGGTAGGTATGTATATGTATAGAAATTCCACAATTTACGTGTAGAAATTGATTATTATTCTTGGGGTCTGTGAAGCTGGAAAAAATTGTGAACGATCAACATTGTAATGGGTACTTTTTTTACAGACATTTCTACGTAAGAAATTTCGATTCATCTCAAGGGATAATGTTTTGACATTTCTTCAATCGAGATACCATTCGCATTAAAAGTACAAGTTAAAACCATTACTTTTTCTTTCGAAGTGAGTTTCTAGGTACTTGTGATTTCAAAGTATAATCACTTACAATTTAGAGAATGAATGAGATATCAAATCAATACGTTATATTTCAGATGACGCGAGTCTCTTGAAAATTTTGTTTGTTAATTTTGAATTTAAGAAATTTAAATGAAAGTTTAAAAAATAAAATTCTCTTTTATTCAAATATTAGTTGATGAATACATTTGTGATAAAAAAATCAATATTTAAAAAATTGGTAAATATATATTTATTTGTAAAAAAGAAAAATTTAGCAAGTGTAAACTTGAGCAAATGAAAATATTTTGAGATCATATTTTGGCATTCACCATTTAAGGGGGTCACATTTTTCAGTAAGTTTCAGGCTTGATGAATTGGCACTAATAATACGATTTGCTACTGTTTTTCTTCGGTCAAATTACAAGGGATGTTTAGTTTAAATTGTTGTTGGTAAATAACTCGTTGAAGATATGTCAAATTGATTCTTACTTTGTACGTATTTTTGCGTGTATCACATTGATAAGTTTGCTCTGACGAGTTAATTTTATGTAGCTAATAAAATTGTGTATTGAAATTACGCGGAAAATTCATCGTATCTACTACATACTTAATCCTCATAATTCTTCGTCCGCGTGAAAATTTTTTGGCAAAGTGAGAAAATTGGGCACTTTTCTGTACAACTCATTACTCACATCCGATAGGTTATCGCAAGAAATTTTATCGACTACTTCTTCGGGTATGCTTGAATTCAACGAAGTAACACATCCTTTTTCATCTTTTTTGTTTGAATCGTCCTTGCTTCTTTCGTGTGCTAATTTTTGGTTGCTGAGAAAATTCAATTTGAGTCCGAATTTCCTCTCGCACTTGTCGCGATATTCGGATAATATTTTTTGGTCTCCGATCAAAGTGCTTTGAACCTCAAAATTTTGTTCAATATTATCGCTTGCATAATTTTCACAATCTTTGAAATTATTTTTTGGAAGATGGGTAAAATTAGGGGCCTGTGAGTAACGCTCATTCCCCATATCCGGTAAGTATAAGTCACTGATATTTTTATCGACTGTTTCTTCTGGTATGCTCGAATTCGACAGAGTAACCGATTTATCTTCGTATTTTTCGTTTGCATCATCCTTGCGACTTTCATGTCTCTTCTGGTGGACAAGCAAATGCTCTTTACGTACAAATTTTTTCCCACACTCGCCGCATGCGAAATCTTTGCGACCCTCGTGGACTGTCTTTTGGTGTCTGAGTAAATGCGATTTTAACCCAAATTTCTGCTCACACTCTCCACAAGCGTAGTCTTTGCGACCTTCGTGTACTGTCTTTTGGTGCTTGATCAAATCTGATTTTAGGCCAAACTTTTTCTCGCATTTGTCGCATGCGAAATCGTTGCGACCCTGATGGACTGTCTTTTGGTGTCTAATTAATTGCGATTTTTGTCCAAATTTTTGTTTGCATTTGTCGCATGCGAAATCTTTGCGACCTTCGGGTACTGTCCTTTGATGTACGAGCATAGACGATTTTTGTCCAAACTTCTGCTCGCCCTTGTCGACACGCGTAATCTTTGTGACCTTCATGGATTATTTTTTGGTGTCTAATCAATTTTTTTTTCATTCCATACTTCTTTTCGCACGTGTCGCATAGAAAATCTCTTATTTTATGGTGAATTGTTTTTTGGTACTCTATCATGGTTGATTTTAATGTAAATGCCTCCTGGCAAATATTACAAACGTTTTTTTTTGCCCTTTGAAACAACAATGTTGTGTGCACTTGTATTATCTTTAGAGACAACTGTCTCTGTTTTTTGCTCACTTTTATCCATTTTAAGGACTAAATTAAACGACGGATTTTTCTATTTAGGGCCACGGAAATTGATTGAGTAAAATCTACTTTCCTCGATATTATCTCTTGTTTAATCCTTCAAGACAACACTCGTACTAATTTGTCCAGCTAAACATATTCAGTTTCGAAGGGACGATGTGAAGATTATTTACATTCATACTGTTTACAATTTAGACTCATTTAAATAAAAAAATGGAAAGATTTGATTTATAATTTTTTAATTTTCACTTTTTTATGTATAAAATAAAGAAAATCTGAAAAAAATTGTTAGTTTTAACGTCCGGTACTATTTGAATCACATTAATGCGAATTTTACTCGTTTTTCCTCACTTTTATGTATCAAAAAGTCAAGCGAAAAATGAGGACAATGATTAAAAGAAGTCTCTTTTCCCAAAAAAAAGACTTGTTGTTGATGAGATGTTGATTGTTCAGGAATTTTTTAAGCTTCGTAACGTCGTCGTAACCGTCGTCGAGTAACAGCAACGTTTCGATTTCGTACAACTGCTGCTCGATTGTTTTTTTTTTTTTAGTCTACCTGAGAATGGAACAGCAGCAGTTGGCGCGGGGAGGCTCGAACGATCCACGATACTTGAAAATTAATCCAAAATCTACTATCGTGCAGATAGATTTAGGCCCTGTACACAGTGTGTGTGTGTGAGAGAGAGAGAGAGAGAGAGAGAGAGAAGAGGGTATATACGTTTGAGAGCATATCTATTGATGGACATTGAGTTGCAGTGGCAGCGGCGGTACACACACTATAAGCTGCGATGCACCTATCGCGCGTGTGCTGCACACAGTGATATATATACCGCGCGCGCATGGTAGTCGTCTACTCAATCTGCGTCGCACTTGACTGACGTTTGCACGCGAGCGACGCTTCTGTATAGCGTTTACATGTATGTATGTATATTGTGTGTGTGTGTATGAGAGTGAGCAGCAATACGCACTCGATCCCCGCGGCAAAAAGTTCACCCGCAGAGAGCGCCGAATGCGTGTGTGTGCATACATAAACCAATATGCATAGAGAGAGACCCCCAGAGTTGATAGCCGCGCGCCATGCGCTAGGCTTGCTTGTACTACTAGAGGTATCACTGCCGCTGATGCTGTTGTTGTTGTTGTTTTTGCTGTTGTTATTGCCCAAAGTTTCCGTCAAATACCGAAGCTATCAGTTACATGGGCGGCAGCGACGTAGTGCAATTTTCGAGCGTTCGGTAAACAGAATGCGTGTACACGTGTATACTATATACATCTAGAAATACTAAAGGGGGCATGTATGGGTGTATAGGTCACATTTACAGTTAAATAAAATATGCTTTACATTGTTCAAAAATTCCGAAAACAATCTACTTCCGCGATTTATAGTCGTTTTGTAACGCGACATTTAAAATTAATAAGACATATGAACTTGCCTGTAATGTCAAAGGAATCGACTTCATTTAAAAAAAGATGAACAAAAATAATGTGTGATACAAAAAATTAATTTTCAATAATTAATTGTCCACTATTGTTATTGATACAATAAAAACTTAAATGCGTCATAAAAAAAAAGAAACCAATAAAACTCATTTCTAATAATTTTTTGAAATTATTATGTTTCAACCACTTCATTCATCCCTGTTCAAAACAAATCCCAATTCAAGTTAGTAGAGATAAAATGAGTCGTTACATTAATCTTTTACTCTGCGAAAAAAATTATTCACCACCTACCATGATTTATTACATTTCGAATCTGACTCAATGGATTTTTGTTTCTCCTGATATGAATGAAACGCTTCGTTTTTATGGGAAAATGATGGTTTTCAGCTTCACTGGATTTGCATTCTTTAATATGGTGAATATCTATTAATACCACTTTACAGAACTATCATCATATTGATTTTGTACTTCTTTTGTAAACGATCACAAACTTTACAAAGATTTACAAAAAGAAAATTATTTTCTATTTTAATAATATTATGTAGCATGATATTTAAAAATTACCAACCCTATTTTAGATACTCGTACTTGTTATTGAAATTATCGAAGGAAAATTAAATAGTAATGAAATATTTGACTTATCTTCCCTTAGTATTTTGGTTTTTATTTTTATTTTGATGTACATATCTGTTATTTATGAGTCGAATAAGGTATGTATAAAAATCATTCATGTACCCTAACAACATCTTTTTTCAATTGGATGAAAATTCTACCATAGGTTAAGGCTATTTTAAATCAAGTAGCAATTCTGTGGCAAAATTACAAATCTCACGCTGAGTCCAAATTTGGTCACTTTGGGCGTTAAAGGGTTAATTCGAAAAATTCGTAGACTTTTGAAAAAGAATTTTTTATTTTGAAGTGCAAAAAAAATGTTTGTAAAAACTAGAGTGGTCCGTTTTTGAACAATTTAAAAAAAAGAGTTTCTTCGCAATGTGATTCATTCAAGAATAGCTCAATAAATGTGCACAATTAATTCCAAGAGCTTGATACATTTTTGAAATCTTTTTCTCAATTTTCAACCATGAGCTAGATTCAAATTTTGAATTTAGTAACATTGCACCAGCAGCTTTATTCATTTCAAAATAAAATACTTTAAAAAAAAACATTGCGTTACAACATATTTGTTGCAAAGGATGCCTCAAACAAGCATCAAATGATGACTGAAATTAATAACAAGACTGTTTACACAAGTCTATAATGTCGTGAAGAAGGGCGGGAATAGCATTTAATGGAAAAAAATTTAATTCAATAATTAATTGTACACTATTGTCGTTGATACAAGAAAAGCTTATGTGCGTTTTCAAGAAGGCAAATAATAAAAATTTTTTGACTTCATTAGAACACCGTTACCTATTTATGGATATGAAATGATATATTAATTTAGATAAAGTTCTCGAATTTACGGGAATTATCGTTATTCTACGTTAGTTAGTATAAAAAAGATAAATTTATTTTAATAGCAAGAAGATGAGGCGCTATATTAATCTTTGGTTTTGTGAAAAAAATTATTCACCACCAGCCATGATTCGTTATATTTCGAATCTTACTCAATGGATTTTGGTTTCTACTGATATGAATAAAACAATTCGAGTGTTTGGGAGAACAATAATTTCACCATAATAACTGATCTGATTTGATTTGAATAATGATTTGAACTATTTCCACAGGTTTATTATCTATAACTATTTGATTATACGTAGGGTATACGTTCGAACCGCTCATAGAATATTCAGTTATCAACTGGATGTCAATAAATATCTCGATCGAAAAAAGCATATGTGTTCCCGTTTATTTGACTAATACCTTGAAAAAGTACTATTGGATAGTTTATTGTTACTCTGTGATATTTGGTTGCATGATGATAATTATAGTCAGTAGAATGAATCTCTTTCAAGTTTGTACGGTGAAATTTGTTGTCGGGATGCTGTCTATGATAGGCTAAATCCTTGCATCAATTTTTAGAATAAATTTGTAAATATTTATCTCAGTCGATATATGGCACAAATGCCTAGAGAATTGAGTTCCGTATTTTTGATCAATAAACAAAAGATGAAATTAGTCAATAAAAGAATTATCGATAACATTCGTATATACCAAGAGGCAATAGAGTTAAGTGATTTTAATTTTATTCAAAATTCGATCATATTTTCATGTAAAAAATGTTGAAAATACAATATCACGTAAGGAGCATTATGCACACGAATAAACAAAACATTATTGAAATATTCTAGGTTGTTCGAAGCTTTTAGAGAAGTGGCACAAACGAAGACTTTAATCATAATAATAATAGCTGTTATCTTGGAATTCTGTCTATCACGATTCTGGATAATTTTATTAAAAAATCTTATTTAAAAAAATTTATTAAAATGCTGAGTCATGTCTTCATTTTAGTTTGTAGTTGTAATTTCCTATGATAGATTGACTGCTTTAAAAATGGTTCTTACAATGGTAACTGCAACTAGTATTCTATTATACTTAACTTATTCGAGTCAAGATCTAATAAATGCTTGCGATAAATTAAACAGAGACTGGTAATTAGACAATAAATTGATCAAGGTGGCACGAGCAACTAAGGATTAAAGTACATTGATTTTAGTACAAAAATCCCAAAATACAATAGTTCCAATCTTATTAAGGGAGATTGCCTTCGAAGATCTGAAATTTACACAAAATTAAATATAATAAGGCTTTCCAAATTATATAAAAATACTCTGGGGTAAACCATAAAAATGCTGATACCCAGGCGACTATTTAAAATTTTTGATAAATTGCAAATAAAAATATGGAAACCAGTTATTTGAATTATGATGTATAAATTGTCATTGATTTCGGTTTTTACCGGTTTAAAAGATTCTCATTAATACCGAAAAAACCAACTCCCAAAATTACCAACATTTTTAGCCTGCTCACGTCACCTTAAATATTGCATTATTAAAAAATTTAACTATATTAAAAAAACTCTTTCAGTTATAAAGCCAAATGGTACATACTGTCAGTAAAAGAAAGGTATTTGATTCAACTTATGATACTCTTAACTTCAAATCCCTGCACTCTTACGGCTGGTCCTATGACTTAAGACCGAAAGGGTTTAAAAAATTAAAAAGTGTTTATATTACTGAAATAAACCTCCATTGATTTTTCCAGATTTGTGGAGTAAAAAATTACACTCACAAATAAGCACTGAAAAATAAATAAAAAAAACCAATAGCTTGAAGGTTATCCCTTTGTTACTTCAATAAAAACTCACAGTCAAAAAATAAAATTATCTTAGTCTATATAAAATTAGTCTTGCCTTGAAAAGGCCGGAAGACACACCAGCGAAAAGTTCACGATTTATAATAGTAATAATTTTGACATGTATAATTTTATTACTGTGAGTATTTTTATTAAAGTAACAAAGGGATAAACTTTACACAAATCGTTTTAATTATTTACTTGACAAAAAAGGAAGGTGAAAATTTCAACATTACGATAATCACTGATAGAGATCAAAAGTCCACATAAATTAAAAAAACTTACCAAAAATGCATATAAATCCGAAAACCGGACCCTATTATATTCTTTTCTTATGGATTTTAATTCTTTAGGGTAGAGTAAAAAATGAGATATTACATCGCATTCTAGACCAGTGCCCGAATTGTGCAAACTAGAGCCTTAATAATAATCTATTTCCCGGAAGGAGTCGTTTCAAAATATGATATTAAAAATTAATAATATGAGCGTTTATTCATGTCTATAATGTCGTAAGAAGAGTAAAAATTTAATTCGATGGAAAAAAATCCGATTGAATAATTAATCGTATACAATTGTCGTTGATACAAGAAGAGCTCATGTTCAAATTGTAGTATTAACGAAAACTAAATATTATATTAATTTACATAGAGTTTTCGAGTTCAGTTAGAATTTTATTTTAGCAATGATTTTTCTGAAATCGTTATGATTCAACGACTTTATTCATCGTTTAGTTAAATAAAGTTAAATTTATTTTCATAGCAAAAAGATGAGTTACTATATTAATCTTTTGCTTTGTGAAAAAAATTATTCACCACCAGCCCTGATTAAATATATGTCCCATTTTTCTCGATGGATTTTTGTTTCTCCTGACATGAATAAAACACTTCGAGTCTTTGGGGAAATAGCAATTTTCAGTTCTACGGGATTTGCATTATTTAATATGGTAATTATATAAGTTAAATTTTAATATTATTGCACAGCATTTGAAGAATTAAAAAATATCAACTCTATTTTAGATACTCGTACTCACAATGGGAATTATTGAAGAAACTTTAAGTAGCACTGAAATATTTGACTTATTTTTTCTTTGTATCTTTGTTTTTGTTTTTTTTCTGATGTATATATCGGTTATGTATGAATCGAATAAGGTATGTATAAAAATCATTCATGTATCCTAACAACATCTTTTTTCAATTGGATGAAAATTCTAACATAGGTTAAGGCTATTTTGAAGCGAGTGAAAATTTTGTGGCAAAATTGCAGATCTGACACTGAGAAAAAAATTATCTTAGAACACTCGAAAATTGGTTTCATCATAACTTTACTCTACTTCGGTTTGTACTTGTTTTATAATGTCTAATAATTTATATTAAAATGTTAAATTGAAAATAAAATTATTCGCTTCAACAAGATACTCTCTTTATTAAACAGTTTCTTACTTTTTTGACGAATTTCTTGAATGCTCAATTAGGTAGCTTATAGTTTAATTCTGATGTGAGTAGCCATTAAATTACTAATGAAAAAATTGTCAAACAACTTCAAACAGTGAACATAATTACTCAAACTCCTACTTATTTTTGGTCGCTCGATATTTTAAAAATTTCGGAAATGTTTTTTTTAATAATCTTGATAATTATCTTATGAAGAATCAAGTTTCAGATAATGATAATTCAAACTTTTTTCACAGGTTTATTATCGGTTACTTTTTTAGGATATGCATTCGAACCCCTTGTAAAATTTACAGTAACCCAATGGTTATCAGCAAATAGCTCTATTGAAAGGGGCATATGCGTACCCGTCTATTTTACCAACGTCTTAAAGAAGTATTATTGGATATGTTTTAGTTTCACTGTTATATTTGCCACTATAATGTTACTTTCAATCAATGTTATGAATTTCTTCCAAGTTATTACAGTAAAATTTATTGTCGGAATGCTCTCCGTCATAGGGTAAACATAAACATAAACCCATTTTATAGCAAATATTTAACATCTGTTTCATTTTGTTTTAGACAAGACATGACACAAATGCGTGGACAATTAGAATTCAGTTCCATACTTTTGATAAATAAACGAAAAATGAAAATAGTCAATAGAAGGATTCTTGATAACATTCGTATACACCAAGAAGCGATACAGTTTAGTGGCTTTGATTTTATTTATAAGATAACATTTTCATATTTAAACTGAAAACTAATTAAACATCAGGTATAAAACATTATAAACACATGACTGATTTAAATTGAAATGTTTCAGGTTGTTCGAAGACGTGCGAGAAGTGACTAGCACGAAGCTCCTAATTGTAATATTGTTCATAATCTTGGAATTAAGTTTAGCAGGATTCTGGGTAAGTGCATTAAAATTTTTACAACATAATATTGTTTTCTCGTTTTACAAAAAAAATTCTTGTTGAAAATCTCAATTCCCTAATTATTTTTTAGTTTGTGGTTGTTATCCAGTACGATAAATTGTATGCTGCAAAGGTAGCTTTTACAATGGTATCTGCAGTTATGATTCTATTATACCTGTGTTATTCAAGTCAAGACTTAATAAATGTTTGCGACCGATTAAACAGAGACTGGTACCGAGACAATAAGGTGGCATGAGCGAATTAGTTAGTTAAAAATCTTGAATAATTTTGAAATTTGCACAAAATAAAGTATAAGGTACAAATTATCCAGGTCGTTATAGAAAACATCTTCTTTTTACATTATCGACTTTCTTAGTCTGCTCATATCACCTTAAATATAACACGATAAAAAAGCAACTATATTTAGTATACTTTCTTTTAGTTACGAAGCTAAATGGTATTTATTGTCAGTAAAAGAAAGACGTTTGATTTTTTTAATGATTCTTCGAAGTGCGTATCCTTGCACTCTCACAGCTGGTCCTTCGATTCCTATGAATTATGAAATATTTAGCGCAGTGAGTTATTCACAGTAAATGAATTCATTTAACAATAAAATTGGCAACAAATTTTTTTTCAGATTATGAGAGTGGTTCTATCATATTTGATAGCTTTTTATCGCATTATGGAAAAAATGTAATACAAAATGTGTACCTTGATTGACTCGAAAAAGTCGTACACTTGTGTGATAATTTGTTTCTTTAAAAATGGAATTAAAAACTCACGTTTTCCTTTGTCAATCATTATTTTAGTTTTACTTGCAGTATTTGTTATAGCTGCACGTATCCCTTCACCCTCCGTCCCCACCCGATGTCTTGGCTTGACGAATTTTTCACTGCCACCACAAAGATCTTCAGCACCATCTGCCTTGTGGTTTCAATTCGCTAGCTGAGAAAAGTAGTTTCTGGGTAGCAAGTCCGAAGGAATTGGCGAAAGGGTGAGACTCTTGTCCCGGTGGAAACTCCTGTTCAAAGGCCAAAAAATGATCCTGAAGCAACTGGGATGTTGCAGGACCCGGGGAGAATGAGATGTAGTCGGTGTCAGATGCAGCGCATTGAGAACCTCTGCTTTATTTTAACGGAAAATCTGTCGATATAATATAGCCAAGTGAATCTATACCCTCGGCAGAAAAATTCACAAATAAAAAAATCTTTTTAAATTTACAAGAAATAATTTGTTAATCCTTGTCTCATGAGACCGACTTTTCTTTTATTGAAAAAATTTTTTTTTCTAAAATTGTTATCTCTTTCAGTGTATTTTTATTGAATGTAATTCTTTAGAGTATTACTTGGAAAATGAGATTTCACCTCGCATTCTTGACCAGTGTACAACCAAACACACCTTGTCAAAGTATACAACCTAGAGCTGTACAACCCATAACAATAATCTACGTACTCGAACGAGTGATTTCAGAATATGATATTTAAAATTAATAATGTGTGTTATTACACGTGGCTATTATGTTCAAAAATTCCGTTTTAGTGATTCATTTTATACTATTGTCGTTAATACAAGAAAAGCTCGTGCGAGTCACGATAAATAAATAAACAATAAAATTCTTTGTTTTCATTTCGAAACCTTTAACTTCAACTTGTAACATTTATGGAAGTAAAATGATTAATCATTCATATTAAAGTTCTCAAAATTAGTTTTTATTTTATTTTTGGATAACTTTTTGCTGAAATTATCGTGATTCTACGTTAGTTAGTTAGTTGAAACCCCGCATTAATTTATTTTAATATCAAGAAGATGAGTCACTAGTGGTTTTATTATTATTATTCATTTAATGGTTTTCGCTGATTTCACAACAGTTAGTTCATAGTGTATTGGTGGAAGTAGAGCTCCACATTCTAGTATATCGATATACTAACAAACAACCACTCAGTATACTTCAACGCAGCTTGCTGCTTCAGTCTTTAGAGGATCGCGACGACGCTTTGATGCCATCATGAACCCTGACCCTTGTGCGTAACCCAAACTCGCTCGCTAATAGTCCTGTGTAAACATTTTTTTTTTATTATTTCATTGGCTTTTTCTAACTCGAGTACATTATACAGATTGCGTTAGTCGCAGCAGCAGCAGCAGCAGCAGCAGCAGAGTACTCGCACGGCAGAGAAGCAACAAAAAAAAGTAAGAAAAGTTTGTTGTTTAAAACTATGCACACGACGTGGCGGGGCAGCAATGGCTTCTGCCTCTATTTTCCCGAAGCACCAACATAGAGTAAAGTCGATGAGGCGAATGCAGGAATTTTGTTTCGCTCGTCGTCGTCGTCGTCGTTTTTAGTGCTCGAGCAGGCCTATATAACCGTAGAGCTGCCTGCGTTTATACGCAGATTCACTTCAATTCCATTATAACGTAATTACTTTATTGTTTGCCGAGGAAAAAAGTCCACTTCGGCGCAGTAACAGCAGCAGAAGCACGAGTTTGAAATAAATCGGGTCCTCCAAGTCTCTCTCCTCTATCTCGACAAAGTTGCATGTGCATCTCTCCCACTCTCAACAAAAGTTACGAAATTTGCAGAAAAACCAGTTATCCTCATTAGTAGCAGATCCCGTGTACACTCGCGTGTGTTAGTGAGCAAGAGAGAAGTTGCAAAAAGGGTCAGAGCCGTTAATTTCTTTTTGAATATCCCCGAAAAACTCTCTCTCTCTGTCCCAAGCTTGGCCTTATCTCGCCTCGCGGCCAATGGCCTTATACAGACACCCGAAAAGAGCCAAGAGTTATAAATTACCCTCGTCGCGAGCTGTACTACTGCACAAAGCTATATACAGCTGTGATTCTGATAAAAATTCGAGCGTACAACAGTCTTGTAGAATTTATGGTGTATACAAGCTCGTTGCGTCGTTGCTGTGTAATAATACATATATAATACATACACACAAACGTACGTAGGTACTTATACAGCGGAGTTTTTGCACGCAGTCCGCGGCGATTTTTTGAGAAGGGCATACAGCAGAGCGGAGTACGCGAGTGACGCGCAGGGGATTATGTACTCGTGCGCGAAAGGATTTCGCGCTGCTGCTGCTGCTGCTGCTGCTGCTGCTACTACTACCAACCCCGAGGGTCACGCTTTTAAGCTGGAGTCGGCATACATGCATACACGAGGCACACAAATGGCAGGAATTATGAAATTTTATGTACGTAGAGTCGTCCTGGTTCCAACTTCTGTATGCTCGAAGCTTATATATATTTTCGGTCAGGTATTATCTCGCTTTTCGAGCTTTTTGTATCACGCGCGAGAATCGGAGACATCTTCGTTATTTTTTCTTTTGTTTCAATTACATAAAAAAGAAAACGAGCTTTGCTTCGAGTGCATTCGTAAGTCTCTCGGTGTAAATTATATTATTCGCATCAGCCAAGTGTCGGCAGCGATCGTGCACGCGCGCGCGCTTGATTTATATAATGCACTTGCAGCGGCGACTCGAGATTGCGTCATTATATATTCGTGTGCGCATATAACTCGTGCGGCTTTTTCGACTATTTTCTATCTATATCCGAGCTTTGGCCACCTACACTACGGCATCGCGCGTCATCCGCTTGTCGCTCTCACGTCGACTAGCCGATATACTACTACGCATAGTGTACACGTAACCCGCGTTAAAGATGTCAACTTTTACCTGACTCCAACGTTTGGTTACGCGTATATATGCAATATTGATAACACGCAAACGTTTAGACCGCAGCAGCGAGAATCGTGAAATTCGAGGCACACACGGAGAGCTTATATATCGGATTTTAAACGTCGCAAGCTATTATAAATATATATACACCCATCCACTATTGTGTGTGCACGCGTGTATATGATATAGATATATAGAGCTTGGGCAAAATTTTGTCAAAGTCATCGGATATTGTTTTCTTTGTGAAAACAATGGAGCTCGCGCGGCGCGGCTCGTTGCGGCTCCTGCTCTTGGCGTGTGCGCGATATATGTGGCAGTAAAAAAAAAAAATTATAAAGAAGAAAAAATATTTATATAAAAGAGAAGAAGAAATAAGTAAATATATGGTCTTCTGGTCATTGTATCGATAGCAGCAACGTAAATCGTAAATCGTATGTAACCGTGGAGACATGCTCGGTGCAGTATCATCCTCCTCGATCTCCAGAAAATAATTTTTCAATCGACGCAACTCGAATCGATTTGTCCTATTCTCTCTTTTTTCGAGTGTGCGCGCGTGTAATATGAGCTATTTTTTTTTTGTTAAGACCCAAGTGCGTCACTGATACGATGTGCAAATATAGAAGCTTACGCGCTCGCGAGCTAGCTTTCTCCTCATCTTTTTTTTCGGGGGATAATTTTCCGTACAGCGACTTTTTTTTTCGATATAATCCCACACGCACACATGCTTCACATGATGCTGCTCTCTCCCAAGTGTGTGCGCGAGTAGCAGCAGCAAGAAAAATGTAGCAACTTTTTTTTTATATACACACAATATACATACAGTCACGTATACGTACTACATGGTATATACCCTTGTCTCGAGCTTCTCTTGTTTGTGTATATATGTGTGTGTGGATATATACGTATATATAAATTGGTATATAGCACTCGAAAATATAATGCTCGACGCTGCTGCCGCTGCACACGATTCAGAGGCTCAGGGTGGAAGAGGAGCTAGCGAGTCTTAAGCTCCTTCTTCCTTCATACATATGCAAGACTCCGTAGGTCTCTCTCTCTCTCTTTTTATGTGTATCGAGATCGAGTAGAGAGAGATCTGCAAAAGCAAAAAAAAAGTAGTGAGAAAGAAGAAAGCTGGCTTACGTATCTAGCTCGTACCTCCTTTAGCCCAGTGCTTTTACCCTTACCCCCGTGCACCACCACCACCGCCAGCGCAGTTTTTCTATCTTCAACTTTCTCTCACGCTCTCTCTCTCTCTCTCTCTCTCTTGCATGCGTGCGTGCGCATATATATATACATCCCGTATGTATGTATAAGGATATAGGAAATGTATCAGAAGAGTAGAATTTTTTTTCTCTCTCTTCTCTTCTTCGCTTCAACTTGCCGCCGCCTCGCGCGCGAGAGAGCGTCCCGCAGCACATAAACACACGCACGCATACACACACACACACAATAGATCTGGGCTTCGTGTGTATATACCACGAGCTTGTAAACATTTTCCGTCGAGCGCCTCGCGTATATATAATACAAACTTTACATTATATGTATTGCGCCGGGGAGCGCGTCTTCTTTTATTGTATACGCACGACGACGACGACGACGACGACGAGGAGGATGACGGTTGAAACCGTCGCTTCGAACTATGGGAAAATGGGATAGATCGATTTTCACAATTGGCCGCGCGTATCGAGTCGTTTATTCTAAAAAAGCCCGATGCCATCGTGTCGTCAAGCTTAAATGAATTGTCCCTCCCCTGTTGGTAATACCCTTACTGGATTATCAAAAAAAAAACAGCGTAATCGAGATAAAAATTTTCCGACTGGAAAATGTTGTTGTTGTATCGGTAATTTTTATTCACATTTTCAAATTTAATAATAAAATAATGCATTTAAATAAAGAGGGGGAATTTTTTTTTAATTTCTACAATATGTTAGGCAAACTCAACTCTGAGTACGACATTGTTAGCGATAGAGAATTATCTGCTCTATTAGGGCATACAAATCAAAATTCAAAACTCATAGACACGAAGAATAAATCCCAAACTTCAGTTCGATATCGGTCTCGCAGTCCTATCGATGTATCGTCAGCGTCTTAGATGTTATCCTCTTGTTGTTAAACGGATTTAAAGGTCTTGTCAAAACCTACAAATTGATGGGCTCAGAATGCTTTTACATGGCCTTCTACTAAAGTGAGGAGTGAAATAGCAACTACAAGAAAAACTGAATTTTTCGATTCTTTATTTGTTGAAATTATTTGGTGGATTAGTGATCGGATCCTACCATAATTTATATAGCTGTAAAGCGCTTGTAAAGACCTTTCGAATTGTATTTTTAAAATCCTGATATGACCTTTATTGACTGAGCTATGATACTTTTAAATAAACTCATTTTTTACTATGGCAAAAGTGGTTGAACGGCAGTGTACAAATTATCTTAAAATTGCATGACAAGTTTTACTGTATTAACTCAGAAACTCTAGTTTTCAACTGGTAGATTTATAAATAACATCTAGCGGTATAACTTGAAACTAAGCACAAACGCAACGATGATTCATCGAAGACATGTATTAGCTGTCAAAACACACGTAAAAATAATACAGTACTATAGTAGGTCTGTATTTGAAGTGTAAAGGGCTAGTCTGGGAATCAGATCAGAAAAGGGTAGATCTAGTTATGGAGTAAAGAAAGGTTAGATTTTATAAAACATGTTCCACCCAACTACACGTAGCTTGAAAATGTATAGCAATTTCACAAGTGATGGATTTTACTAGCCATTGTGTGAAATTGAAATCTATATGTGTTTTTGAAATGCTATTAACATACATCTCTTTATAAATATGAATTTCAACTCTTAAATAATTTATTTCAACTTGAAACAAATATATGAAGGCAGTACATGAAGGTCGCAAAGACTACGCATGCGACAAGTGTGAGAAGAAATTTGGACAAAAAGCACATTTGATCATCCATCACAAAACAGTACACGAAGGTCGAAAAGATTTTGCATGCGATCAATGCGCGAAGAAATTCGGATTTAAACGGAATTCGCTTCACCATCACAAAACAGTACACAAAGGTCGTAAAGATTACGCATGCGACGAGTGCGAAAAGAAATTTGGGCAAAAACAAGCTTTGCTCAGACACTTCAAGACAGTCCACGAAGGTCGCAAAGATTTCGCATGCGGCGAGTGTGGGAAAAAATTTGTACGTAAAGAGCCTTTGCTTGTCCACCAAAAGACGGTACACGAAAGTCGCAATAAGACTAATGTGAGAAGGCGGTAAAAATTGTGAGAGGAAATTCGGAAAAATACAGCAATTGCTAAACCACCAAAAAATAGTCCTCAAAGATCGTTAATATTTCCTGTACCTTCATCGAATTTTAATTGAGATCGACAAATACTTCATCAAATTCACAAGACTACCTATCGGAAAATTCTTGAAGTTTTTTAGAATTACGTATGCGATAAATACTTTTTTTTCATAATTGCAAATCTGCGCCCTTGCCTCGAATTTCACGTCAGATGTTAGTCCAGTTTTTATGAATAATTTGTTGCTCATAAGAATTTTACGCTCTCGTCGCAGTCGCAGTCTGAAAAGCTCCTCAGAGAATAGTGTATACCTCTTCGATTGAATAATGAAAAGCGCCTATTTTTTCTTGACTATTGTAAATATGTATAGTTACTTATACAGACTTTTGAGTACAAATTTTCAATAAAAATTGTAACAATATGATTGTGTCTTACCTAAACCTCGTATGTTCAACTTCATATTATTACACACCTTTGCTCCTCATAGTGGTGTTTTATCTTCGAGTTACATTTCACATAGTACTATAATTAATACTCGGTATAACTTATTATAAATTGATTTAAATTTAGTCCAATGTTCTGAACATTAAATCATTCTTCCATTTCAGTAAGAAGATTTTATCCAAAGAGTTAAAAAAACATGAAAAGTTGTGATGAATTGTCTTCAATATCGTAGTACACATTCGAAATTCTCTTTAAGGAGATCCGTACCTCAGCCCAAAAATCAAAATTTCGATCCAGTTTTCTGAAACTTCTAGTGAATATTTCTTTAAAAGTCTCTATGGCGACCTTCATCTTGATGTTTTTAAGGTCGCCATAGAGCCTTTTAGAGAAATATTCACCAGAAGTTTCAGAAAACTGGATCAAAATTTTGATTTTTGGGCTGGGGTACGGATCACCTTAATAATCACCAGTGGCTAGTTATGAAACATATCAATCACTTTTTTTTAATATGAAAATCTATTCAGGTGATGTTACAGGTATTTTCTTAAGCCAAAAGAATTTCTCAAAGAAATTGTCGCCAAATTTGATTTTTAAACTGATTCAAAGTACGAACAATAAATACATAAATAAATCATAAAATAATTGTAAACAGTATGATCTACCCTGAATTCTAATCATGTTTATAGTAAGAATATAAGTTTGAAAATCAAGTCATAATATCAAAAGATAAATTTCACTCATTCAATTGCTGTGGCACCAAATAGAAAGATCCATCGTTTGATTCAGACTCCAAAATGGATATAAGTGAGAAGAAATCTGCGGAAGTTGTTTCTAAAGATAATTCAACTGAATATGACATTGTTGTTTCAGACGACAAAAAATTCGTTTGTGATATTTGTCAGGAGTCATTTACACTAGAATCAAGCATGATAACACACCGAGACACAATTCACAATAATCAGAAAAATTACGAATGTGACGAGTGCGAAGAGAAATTCAAGTTCCGGAGTCATTTGAGTAGACACCAAATATTAGTACACAAAAGTCATATAAATTTCGCATGTGATAGGTGCGAGAAAAAATTTGTGAAAAAATCAAGTTTGCTCACGCATCAAAAATTGGCGCACAAAGATAACGAAGAGTTTATGTGCAACAAGTGCGAGAAAAAATTTGAAAATAAATCAAGTTTACTCAAGCACAAAAGAATATTCCACGAAGTTTTCAAGAATTACTTATGTGAAATATGCGCAAAAAGATTTGATACTAAATATAGTTTGCTCTTGCACATAAAGACAGTGCACGACTATCGCAATGATTGCGCAAGCGATAAATGTGCGAAAAAATTTATCAGTAAATCAAATTTGTTGCAGCACCAAAGGATTGCCCATGAAGGTCACAGAAATTACGGATGCGACAAATGCGAGAAGGCATTTGCATTCAAAGCTGATTTGTTGATGCACCAAAGGAGAGTTCATGAAGGTTTCAAAGATTTCACATGTGATAAATGCTATAAGAAATTTGGATATTTGAGCAATTTGCTCACCCACCAAAAGGTAACACACAAAGGTCTGAGGCATTTCACTTGCGAAAAGTGCGAGAAGAAATTTGCACGTAAAGAGCATTTGCTTGCACACCAGAGGACAGTCCATGAAGGTCGCAAAGATTACGCATGCAACAAGTGTGAAAGGAAATTTGGAGAAAAATCCAACTTAATTAAACACCATAAAACAGTACACGAGGGTCGCAATGATTTCATGCGACAAATGCGAAAAGACATTTGCATTCAAGCTGATTGTTGATGCACCAAAGGAGAGTTCATGAAGGTTTCCAAAATTTCACATGTATAAATGCCATAAGAAATTTGGATATTTGAGCAATTTGCTCACCCACCAAAAGGTAACACACAAAGGTCTGAGGCATTTCACTTGCGAAAAGTGCGAGAAGAAATTTGCACGTAAAGAGCATTTGCTTGCACACCAGAGGACAGTCCATGAAGGTCGCAAAGATTACGCATGCAACAAGTGTGAAAGGAAATTTGGAGAAAAATCCAACTTAATTAAACACCATAAAACAGTACACGAGGGTCGCAATGATTTCGCATGCGACAAATGCGAAAAGACATTTGCATTCAAAGCTGATTTGTTGATGCACCAAAGGAGAGTTCATGAAGGTTTCAAAGATTTCACATGTGATAAATGCCATAAGAAATTTGGATATTTGAGCAATTTGCTCACCCACCAAAAGGTAACACACAAAGGTC
The DNA here is from genome assembly GCA_034770305.1 of Trichogramma dendrolimi. Classification (NCBI taxonomy): domain Eukaryota; kingdom Metazoa; phylum Arthropoda; class Insecta; order Hymenoptera; family Trichogrammatidae; genus Trichogramma; species Trichogramma dendrolimi. The sequence goes on along the minus strand of JAPMIB010000094.1, from coordinate 84,274 downwards.
TGAGGCATTTCACTTGCGAAAAGTGCGAGAAGAAATTTGCACGTAAAGAGCATTTGCTTGCACACCAGAGGACAGTCCATGAAGGTCGCAAAGATTACGCATGCAACAAGTGTGAAAGGAAATTTGGAGAAAAATCCAACTTAATTAAACACCATAAAACAGTACACGAGGGTCGCAAAGATTTCGCATGCGACAAATGCGAAAAGAAATTCGGACAAAAACTGCATTTGCTCAATCATCTGAAGACAGTCCACGAAGGTCGCAAAGATTACGAGTGCGACAAGTGCGACAAGAAATTTGGACTAAAATTAGATTTGTCTCGGCACCAAATGACAGTCCATCAAGGTCGCAAGGATTACCCATGTGACAAGTGCGAAAAATAATTTGGACATAAAAGTCATTTGCTCACAAACCTAAAGACAAAACACTAAGGTGTCAATAATTACCCAACATGTGACAATTGTAAGGAGATATTTTGACCGAATAAATTTTATTATGCATCAGAAGACAATCCACGAAGATTATTAAGATTTTATTTCGTTCCAGCAAATTTGAGTTGAGGCCGAAAAACAGTATATAAAATTTACAAAAACTACCCATCGGATAATTCTTGACGTTTGTTTGATTACGCACGTGATAAATGCGTAATCAAATTTGCAAATAAGCACAATTACATACAATTTCACGTTAGATGATAATCAATTTTTTAGGATTTTTTCATACGAATATCTCGAATTTATTATAATCAAATGCTCTGAGTATAGTTCTTTAGAGTATAGCGTACAATTCATCAGTGAAATAATGAAAAGTGATGATTTTTTTCTTGACAATTTTAAATGTATATAGAAACTTATACAGATGTTTAATTAAAAGCTTTTCTAAAATTTCAATGAAAATTGTATGAATATGATTAGGTCTAGACTGGACCTCGTGCTATTAACTATCATTAAACCTGTTTACTGTCGTGGTTAGTGCTTTATTTTTTAACCAGACGACTGCTAATCGTTACAGTTCGTGGATTTTTTGGCTCATACAACGATCAGCCGGGAATTTTTTTTATACAACTTATTGGGAACTGCGAATGGGGCGGGCGTTTAGTTGACTACTGCATTGTTCAATAATGTTAGATAATGATGCGAGGCTCTAAATTAATCAAACGTGCCCTATTGAACGATTTTGATAAATTTGCGGACAGACACTGATTATTTCTGTCAAGAGAAACGTAATAACAATTTTTTATTGTAAAAACCAACGTAGATACCATGCAATTATATCACAATTATTGTGTTTCACTAGTGACAATCGTGCCAGTAAGTGCTTCTGAAGTCATTAGCCAAACCCAGAGTAGATCGTCGCCCCAGTGCAGGAAGGTATCTATTTCAAATCTGTAGCAAGAAGGATACTTACTCGCGCGCAGCGGCAAAAAGGTATCTACCTCGAGCGTAGAAGCAAAAAGGTAGCTTATTCAAACGAAGTGTCAAGAAAGTTTAGACGCGCTGAATTTAGGTTGGCAACACAGCCGTAAATGATAAAATTTTGTTTTGTATTAGAGCAAAAAAAAGAAAAAACAAGTGAGCTAGTGTAATGATGTTCATCCATTTGTAATGCGAGCAAACAAATCAATCTCACCGCGATTGCGACTCAATTTGCCATTTATGGAGAACTTTGTATGTTCTGAGAGGAAATTAGAAGTTATCAGCTTTACATAACTTTGAATTAAATGCTAAATGTTGAATGTTGAAACAAAATTTCATCATTTACGGCTGCGTTGCCAACCTAAACTCAGCGCGTCTAAACTTTCTTGCCACTTCGTTTGAATAAGCTACCTTTTTGCTTCTACGCTCGAGTTGGATACCTTTTTGCCTCTGCGCGCGAGTAAGTATCCTTCTTGCTATAGATTTGAAATAGATACCTTCCTGCGCTGGGGCGACGAGATATAGTTGCTCATCTACTCCACAGCGATCTCTTTCTATGACGTTAACCCGATGACGCTAGTCGATCAGCGGAAACCTACGATCAATGATCGGTATTTATCGATCATTTTAATTATTCGTTGCTGTGATTCTTTACAATCACCCGACCCATTTGTATCTCGCATTAATCTTATTTCTCATTCGATTAACTTCGTACAATTATAACGTCTAGTTCTTTTCCGCTTCATCCGATAGTGAGTAAGATACATAAGAAACCCGTATACACTTTCTCGATACGTGCGTATACCTACGCGTGGACATCCGAAAATCACTTCAAAACTTCGAAAGTAGCTTCACGGTGGAAAGCTCCCGCTCGCACCCGCGCGACACTTTCACAATATAACGAAGATCATGACATGGTCCAGCGCACGTACATAATGTAATGCACACGTGCGACAATTATTTTACATCCTCGTGATTTAATACCGTTCACATTAATTACGCCGTGTTTTTTTTTTATTGTATCATCTCTCGTTACCCAATCGGGACATACGATCGCGTTGTGCAACATAAGCAATATCCAAGTTTTGTATTAGAATTTCCTTAATATTAATTTCTCTCTCTCTCACACACGGTATCTAGATACGAGCGAGAGTAACAAGAGCGTAAATCAGATTTTCACGCCTCGTTGGTCCAAGTATCTGTGCGCGCACATTCACACACAACACGCGTACACTCAAGAGCTATATCAATTCGACTGGAACAACAACGATGCTCGGGCCGAGATAAGCAGATATAACTGCACACGCGTACATATACATATAGCAGAGCCCCCGCCCTGGAACTTGCATTCGGAAACAAGATTTAGCAGATAATCTACTTTACGAGGCTTGTTCTATGCTCCACGCGCCGCGCACGACTTTGTGCCTTTCTCGTTGGGGGGGAAACAATATTACCTGCGCGTTATCGATGGATCCCGGACAATCCTGGAAAGTTTAACTTGAAAAAATGGGTCTTCGTGTATAACATTAATACCCATGTGTGCATTGCAGAGATATCACAGACACACACACACACACACACACACACACACACACACACAGATGGTGTAAATGGAAATTGATGAAGCGTTTGACCCAATCAAATATCATTACAATCAACGCAGATTAATTCTATAATGAATACGTGAATCTTGTGCTTCTATCCATTATCCCAAGTTCAAAAGCCACAATAATCAACAAATCAGTTTGAATCTCTGTGTGCGGGTTTTGTGCGAGAAGTAACAGAGAGAAAAGCATATTATAATGTCAAGTAATTTGCTACCAGTCCCTTAGGACAAATACGTATGTACAAATGCGTGTGTACATACCCACGCGCGCAGACAATTAAAATGTCCAATTTGCGTTTAAACATGCGCTGCGTATACGCGACGATGTGTCTGGTAAGTAAGTTTTTCATTTTACAAACGAGTTTTGTTGTTGTTGGTGCGTAGAGAGTGTCAGTTCGTTGGTTTATTATTTCAATTAGCAAGGGATACCTGTCTCATTTTATGGGAGAAAATGAAGAAAAAGAAGAAAATGTATAATTTGCATCGAAAAATTTTAATACAGCTCATTAAAGAGAATTAAGAATCACTGCCACAAGTAAATGAACGTTTAATGAGACAGAATTATTTACTTTGCAAAAATATAATTCTCTTTGCGCGTAATGAACAAATGTTATTACAAGAGGGAAACAGTGTGAAAGAATCGAATTTTAACCAATATATACGGATATTGTAATGGGATTCAGGGTAAACATTTTTTTTTCTTTTTACACTGGTAAGGAGGAAATGTGATAATATTTTAAATTTAGTTTCCTCAACGGCAGCAGAATCAGCGACTTTACAGCAGCATAAAACAGAGAGAGAGAGAGAGAGAGACAGACAGAGACAGAGATTCATAAGGATGATCTCGAAAAATATTTTTCATGTTTTTACCTGCTATCCGCGTCTGAGCATTTCTTTCGAGGAGAGCTGATATTGAAAAAGTTGTCTGCTCATTTGCGAGGAATATGCAGAAATGTGCACGCGCGCGCACCTTTCTTTTATCTTAAAAATGCAAATCTGTGTATATACGATATGTAATGCGTGCTGTGTAAGACGCCGAATGACAAGCTTCGAAGCTCGCTTCGTGTGTATGTGTAAGTGCGTTAGTGCTATACGATACGTTACAGACAAAGTGATTATTTTTCAAGAGCAACAATGACGCTTTTTTTTGCTTCTTCTTCTCGTGCAAAAAAAAACTTATTGGGCTCTCTTGCAATTTTAATGGGCACGTGTGCGCTCCGTTCGGGACGATACCACGTGGAGGGGGGGGACACATCGTAATACCTTTAAAAAAATATATTTACCTTAATTCCAATGTGTCACGGATGATTAAAAAAAAAGCATGCGTGTGTGTTGTTGTGCATCGCCTTGATTGTATCATCGCATCCACTGCTCTTGAACCAGAAAAAAAGACAGAAAAAAAAAGAGAGAAGAGAATTAACGTAACGATGGAAAAGTAGAAATGATACGGCATGGATGACGCGCTCCGCGCTGCGCCGCGCCAGACCAATGCCGAATGTCTCGCCTTTATTATACATACCAGCAACTCGTGTATCGACTATCAATAAATTGGGCCGAATCAAGGCTGCCTATTTATTCATGGCTGCAGCTTACGCTTATTTAATTGCATCGCACCTACTTGCACACAAAATAAACCGATATAATTAAAGATAAATAAATAAATAAAAACAGGCACGCGTCGCACGTTACGGTCATTCCGAGTTTTGATGCTCGCGAGCGTGTCTCACATAAGTGAGAATGACAGGACGCGAATTCAAATATTCCGTCTAATTATAATATCGTCGCGCGCGTTCAACAAAAGTGAGTCAAGTGCAAGTGCGACCGTGTGCACCGTTGATTTAAATTCAGGCATTAAAATTAAAGTTATACCGATATTGCATTTCGTTTGGGGTACTTTGACATGATATCTACGCCAAAAATTAAGGAATTAGTACTGCTTTACTTTTTGGTATTAATTACGCTAAAAATTTCTGAAGAAAAAGATATGTACTACATTCACATGGCCAAAAATTAAAATATCCAAAGATGAAACACTACCACGGTAGTGAACAAAGCTGTTGATATAGTTGATAGCCAGCGTGGTTGAGATATGCAAAATCGTTTTGGTACAGTTTTTATTAAAATTTTAGAAAAGCATCTGTATAAGTAATCCATATATATTTACAATCGTCAATCATCATTTTTTCTCGCGATTATCGCATGCGTAATCTTTGCGACCCTCGTGTACTGTTCTTTGGTGGAAAAGCAAACTATGTTTATATCCAAATTTCTTCTCGTACTTGTTGCATACGAAATCTTTGCGACCCTCGTGAACTATCCTTTGGTGGACAAGCAAATGCTGTTTAAGTCTAAATCTCTTCTCACAATTGTTACATTGGTAATCTTTGTGACCTTGGTGTACCATCTTTTGGTGGATAAGCAAACTATGTTTATATCCAAATTTCTGCTCGCATTTGTCGCACCCAAAATCTTTTCGACCTTCGTGAATTGTCTTTTCGTGTCTGATTAATTTTGATTTTTCTCCAAATTTTTTTTTCACAAACGTCGCATACCTAGTCTTTTCGACTATCGTGTACTGTTTTTATGTGCAAGAGCAAACTCTGTTTATTTCCAAATTTCTTCACGCACTTTTCGCATGCGAAATCTTTTCAACCTTCGTGTATTATGTTAAGGTGAGTGAGTAAAGTTGATTTTTGACCGAATTTTTTCTCGCATTTGTCACATGCGAAATCTTTACGACCTTCATGGATTATCTTTAGATGCAAAAGTAAGCTACATTTTTGTCCAAATTTCTTTTCACACCTGTTGCACGGGAAATCTTTGCGACCTTTGTGTACTGCCCTTTGGTGCCGAAACAAATCTGTTTTGAGTCCAAATTTCTTCTCGCAATTGTCGCAAGTAAAATCTTGGCGCTGACCTTCATGCATTATCTTTTGGTGTCTTATCAATTTCGATTTTTGTCCCAATTTCTTTTCACACTTGTTGTGCACTGTCTCTATGTGCAAGAGCAAACTCTGTTTGGTATCAAATTTCTTGGCGCACTTTTCACATAAGTAATTCCTGAATACTTCGTGGAATATCTTTTTATGCTTTAGTAATGTTGTTTTATTTTCAAATTTCCTCTCGCATTTTTTGCATGTGAAATCTTTGTGTTCTTTGTGTACTGATACTTGGTGTCTACTCAAATGACTTCGGAACTCAAATTTTTGTTCGCACTTGTCACATGCGTAGTTTTTTTGATCATTGTGAATTGGGTCTCGGTGTGTTTTCGTGCTTGATTCTAGTGTAAATCCCTCCTGACAAACAACTTCCTCGGATTTCTTCTCACTTTTATCCATTTTGGTGCTTGAAATAAACGACGGATCCTTCTATTTAGCGCCACAGCAATTGAATGAGTGAAACTCATCTTTTGGTATTGTGGCTTGATTTTCAAACGAATTTGATTTTACTATAAACATGATCAATGTTTGAGAGACGATGTCAAAATCGTTTATGAACTTATTGTTTACAAATAAATTACCGATTTATCTATTTATACATTCTCCTTAGTCTTTACAATATTCATTATATTATAGATTACATTATAGAACATTTTTTCGGTTTTCTGAGACTAAGTATTTCAAAAAACTCTCCGTAACATCGAGTAATATTATAAAAAAATTTTATATTTATTGTAAAACTTGCTCCCCCCTCCCCATCCCCTCCATGCCATGGCGTGATTGGCGTGCTCCATAACTCATGACTAATAATAATTAATACTAGTCTCCATCAATAGATGGCGAGTACTTTCATCTGTAAATCTGCAAGCGGCAAAGTGAAAATTATTGTATAAGTCAAAACAAGGTTTTAAAGAAATTGCGCCTGAATATCCCAAACACTCACAGCGAAAAAAACCATATTATCGGTAAATTACTTATCAAATAATTTCTACATCGTGTTCTCATAATTCAATCCTCAGAATCGACGTAGAAATGTCGTAGAGTGCGCTGTTGAAAAACCTTCAATTAAATACAGATTTAATGCTAAATCAGACATTAAAATTGAAGTAACCGATACCAAATTTTGTTTACGGTACTTTATACATGAAATCTTCGCTGGAAACTAATGTATCAGTAATGCAATCACATACATCATTTTTATTGCAAACTTAAACAAAAATCTAATTCTTTTCTTAAATTGAAAATTTTCCTTTGATAATGAATGTTCATATACTGATTTATTTTTTGCGTCGATTGATCAAAAATCTTGAGAAAATTAAATTACAAATAACACCACCCTCTATCACTCGATGGCGAGTTTAACTTTATCCGTAAATCTGCAAGTGGCAAAGTGAAATCAATTAGTCAAAGCACGGAATTCACTTTGCACAATTAAATTCTGAGTCAATTTACTTTATTTTTAATTTAAATAAATTTAATCAATAAATCATGGCAAGTCAATCACAATTAAAGCCAGTCTTTACCGCTAGTTGGCGAGGCTACCTTTACCTGCAAATCCGCTAGTGGCAAAGTCAACATATTTGTGTAAGTCAAAGCACGGATTTAACTTACACGACACTAAAGGTTGCATTAATGTTAACGAATAATCTTACGTTTGAAAAAATATAATTTTTAAGCGTCTGCTTAGTGTTATTGTATTAGTAGTTATTATTTCAACCTTCGGAGAATCAATGCGCGACAAACAGATTCGACCACGCTCGTTCCCTTAAATATACGTTAAAGGTCTGATCTAGTAGCTCAAAAGCACAAAACTTGCCGAATCTATTTACGCATCTCCTTATATAATCGACTTAAATTATACAGACGCTCCTCACGCATTATTATAGTTGTGGCTCGAAACCGCGACTCTCGATACAGTCTCTCGTTGTTGTCGGCTTATCGCTCATTACCTCCTCCACGGGATGCCTCGGCGTACTTATCTCCGTCACAGTCCTTGTTATTAACATAGTTATCACGGAATTCGGCATTCAAAAGAGGGGAGGATCACTGCCTCGTATCAATCCCTGTATTATAAGACTCTCTCGAACTCTTTACACCCGCGTTTATACGGCAAAGAGTATTATATTATAATGTCTCTCCTCTCCCTTTTCGTTTTAATCCTTTCTCAAAATTGTCCCTCTCTTCCTCGACTCATAATGTCGGCGCGCGTTAATATGCCTCCGCAGGCGACAGACAGCAGCAGCTCTCTATTGTCTTGTCGCGCGCATTTAAATTGTCGATCTCTCTCTTGGCTGCTACCACGATATTACACAGTCGCGCAGAGCTAGCTTATCACCGAGCGAGCGAACGACAACAACAACAACAAAAAGATGAAGAAGAAGACTGAGAAAAAAGGAAGTAACGAATACCCATTTTCATATACATAACACGATGTTTCTCAGCTTTTCTCGAGTGCACGAGCATTTTTCGCTTAATATCGTTCCTCCACGCGCAAAGAGAAGAACAATAGGATTACGAGGCGAGTAACGCATTGTTTTGAAGCACACGCGAGAGTGAATGGACGATATGTAGCTGAAAAAGTGACGGCACAAAAAGAAGAAGAAGACTGAAAGAGGAGGAGGGGGAGAGAGAACATCACAGCGATAAGGACGGACACTCGGCGTCCGAATGCACATGTGCATGTGCGTACGTATATAATATAATGCAGTACGTATAAGTACTTATCCGCGAGAGAGTCGGTGTGAGAAAAAGCGAACCTGCAGAAGAGGCGACAGATAGAGGAAAGAGAGAGGAACAGGTTATTCACGATCATCTGCACTTGGGGTATTCATTCCCGAGTCTCTCTTTCATTTCATTTTATTTTATTGTTAAAGACTTTTCGACGACGACGATCGCTTCACGTGCACTCGCTGCTGCTGTACGTCGATGAGGTTTATTAATAAAAATAATTGAGATAAGAGCGAGACAGGCAGATTTTTTTCGGGTGTACGATTTTTTCGTTCGAACGGATTTTTTGCCGTGTCATTGAACTTTTTTCGGCGCACACGAGTCTCTGCTGCTGCTGCTGCTGATTCTGTTGAGTTGACTGAATTTGTTACATTTCGTTGTATACGCCCCGGTGGGCTTATCGATCAAATTAATGTGTGATTATGCACGAATCAATGGCTAATGCCTACGATTGGTTTATGATTTATGAATTTTTTGAAAAAAGTTCGCATTAATAGTTGCGAAAAAATATAAAGTTTGATCGAGATAAGGCGCTGCGCGCGCGAGGTGGTGGTGTAACGGCCTATAGCAAAAGTTTTTCCATTATATTCTGTGCGCGTGTGCGTGTGTGTGATTTACTATGCCTCTTTTATCAGCAGTTTTTCACAACTTTATTATTATTATTATTTCTTTTTTTTGCATTTTCCACTCATAATACACGCGGCAAATGTAATTTTTTTGTTCGAGAACGAATTTTCGTTGCTGCACAGAAAGAACATCGAGATCTCTCTCTCACTCGCGTACAATTACGTAACACAACTCCCGCAAAAGAAGCTATACAAAAGAAGAAGTAGAAGAAGAAGATGCTGATGACAATTTCCACAAAATTGATTTTCCGTCCCACGTTGCGTTGCTGTTGCTTCTGCTGTTGTAGTTTACTGTTGTTGTTGTTGTCGTTGTTGTTGTCGTCGCTCTCTTTTATGATTATATTTTTTTTCGTATACATTCATACGTCTTCGTGGAAAATAATTGAGTCGCGCGCGCGCAAACGTAATTACAAAAAAGAGGATGCATTACAGCATTTAAATAGCGCATATATACGATACGATAATATACATATGTACGCGCCAAGTCTCGGAAGTCAAGTACAAAAGGAATATGAAATTAATTTTTACCGTAAGCCGATCTAGGAAGAAGATGAAGAAATAAAAAAAAAACGATATCATCATCAAAACGTGTACAACGTGTGTATTGTGTATGTATCGTCGGTCAAAAGCTCGTGTGTGTGTCGACGAAAAAAAAAATCCTCCGTAGTTAGCGCGCGCGCGCGCGAGTCAATTATATATCAACTCGGACGCGCAACACACACACACACACACATGCATGCATACTCATACCGATACCGATCTCCCTTAGCCATAACCTCGACCTTGTGCCGGGGCCGCTGCTATACGTCTGAAAATCCTTCGGAGCGCATGGATACCACCTCCACTTTATTTTTTCGCGTTTCAGTAGCGGCGCGATCGGCAAGAGGAAAGCTTCTGTGCATGCACTGACTCCGTTGCACTTAATATGCGTGTAATACTCGGCTTTGATAAAGAAAAAGAAGAAGAAAAATAATAATGATAAAGGAAGGGGAAAAACAGCAGCAGTAGCAGTAGCAGGGCAGGCATTATACATACGATCGCGAGAGTATCTCGCGGCAGCAGCAGCAGCAGCAGCAGCTCGAACTAAGAGAGTAACAGGCGTGTGAGATTATCAAATGCCACACGCGACTTATTAGTGCTGTGGAGCTCGAGCTCGCGCGCGCGTCTGTGTCCGTGTGTACTACACAACATCTGTGTCTTGGTGTACTGTATAGTATGCCGCGAGTCCACACACAGGAGAGCAGTAGTAGCAGCAGCAGTAGTAGTAGTAGAGTATCCATACCGATCGCGAGCGTTATATACGTTTCATTTGGCTCCGCGGGCAGTTGGCTTCGCAGCATCGTACCGGTCGGACGTACAGCATCGAGTGTACAGTAACGCGTGGACGACGAGCTTTTCCTTATTTTTTAATTTTTTGTTTGTTCGTTCGTTCGTGAAAAATAAACTCGCTCGTCGTCGTCGCTCGTGTTTCGAAAGAGAGACTTCGATCGTGCGAATGATGATGATGGAGTCGACTCGATCGTCCGTTGGATAGTGCACGATAAATAAAATATATAATAATAAAATAAAGCGCAGAGAGACGGAAGGCCGAGAAGAATAATTGGATTGCAGGGAAGAGTACGAAAAATATTTCTTCTCGCTCTCTCTCTCTATGCGATTGTGTGTTATGTGAAGGTGTTGATTCAACGAGAGGCGACAAACGAGCAAGAAATATATTACTTCTGCTTCGAGTGATAAAAAAAAAAAAAAAAAAAAACGAAGTAGAAGAAGAAGAAGAAAACACGTATACGCACGGAGAGCTGCTGCGCCTGGGGTTTCTTCTTCCTGCCTCGACCCCCCCGCACCCACGTTGGGTTATAATTTGATTTTGGCAACGACCGAGAAAACGTGAGTTTTGTCTTTTGCTTCCCTTTTTTTGTCGGGGTATATCTACTCTTTGTAAGTCCATCCACTACCAACCCCCAGTCGAGCTCGACTAGATGGTCGATTTTTTTTCATCGAGCCTTGGTATATCGAGTGATTTATAAAATTTGGTCTGCTAATTGAATAGCTAATGTATACAAAAGGCCCATCGCGTCTCTTATCGCACTAGTCGCCGAAAATTCCTCGATTTTACACTATTATCGTATGGTACTTGAATACATCGCGAGCATCGATGACAATCACGCCAAAGTCGCGAAAGATGATTCACGGCTTATAGTGTCTGTGCACGCGAGGTTTTTAAATACAATACGTGTACGTATATTTCGAATTGTTATGACAGCGTTAAAAAAGAAGAAGAAAAAAAATTATTGCCGAATCGTCGTTAAATGAAAAAAAAAAGCAGAAAAATTTTGTATTTACACTGAAAACAAGCGTGTTCAACATTAATGAAATTTATGGATCGATAAGGCTTCTTATTTTTTCGCGCGCGCGCGGTAGCGTTATATTGTGTATGTGTCGGCTCGCAGCTGTCACATTTTAAGTTGCAAAGACGAGAGGAGCGAAAAATCAAGCTCGAAAAATGTTAAAAACGTTGAAAACAAAAACGTACGTATGATGTGCCGTCGGAAAGGAAAATTTTTTCTTTTTTACTTCGTACTTCAAACGATCGTGTTCGTACTCACGTATTTTAGAATACATTGCGATACATTTTCACTTTTTTATTTCACTCGGTGCGTACGTGAAAACATCCGAACGCGTATATAATTAAAAAGGCGATAGGAATTAGAAGAGGATTCACGCGACTCGAGCTGCTGCCTCTTTTCAAATCACGAATAACTCTCACCTTACGCTCGCGCGCGCGAGGCTCCGATTAAAATTGATTAAATATTCAATCAAAAGCTAGCGTCCGGGCTTCAAAGCAGTAGCTGCTACTGCTGATGCCTGTAAAATATAACTGGTATTTACTCGCGCGTCTCTTTCTCTCTATCTCGTGAAAAGTGACGTCAAAGAAATCAGCCACGAGGGTACCTACTCTACTCTCGTTTTATAATGCATATGAAAGTAACGCCATCGTCGTCGTCGCGGGTATATACCTATATATACATCTATAATAGATATCTATATAATCGCATGAATAATGTCAACATCGCAGCCGCAGCAGCAGCATGCGAGACTACCAACGAAAATCGTATAGTAGTACCAACGTCTCTCTATTATAATATATTCATCATTTTCACTAAGCCTCGGCCACACTCGGTCGAAGGTCGTGAAAATTTGTTTCATATTCGTGTGTGTATCTGTGTGTGTGTGTGTGTGTGGTGTGTGTGTGTGTGTGTGTGTGTGTGTGTGTGTCTGTGTCTGTGTAAGTGAGTGAGATGCGAGAGAGAACAATGTGTCGTCGCATTTGTTTTCAATGACGACTACTACGACGACGACGACGACGACAGCAGAAGAGGAGGAATTATCAAACAATTAATTCAACGTTGTAATAACAAAAGGCACTTGGCAGTGCGGCGAAAAAAATATTATCCATCGCGCGTTGCATAATTTTTCGCGCGCGCGTGCTGCTGCTGCTCGCACGAATCGATGTACGCGCGAACGATTTTTATTTCCTGTGTCTCGCTGAGGAGCGGAAACGCGCGGGCAAAAAAAATTTTTTTTCGTGTTGATGCACGTATTCCTTTTATTAAACATGTATACCGACGTGCGTATTTTGGATTATATCGATCCGCGAGATGAAGATGAAGTCCAACAAAAAAAAAAAAGAAGTAATAAGTAAATATGTAGAGCATCGTCGCGCGGGCAAAAAATTTTTAACTCGAACGTAATATCTATTACGTTGCATGTACGGCGCGGCGCGGCGCGGCTACTATCGAATCACCTGTTTATACACTGACGCGCGGGCGCGTGCAGTGCAGCTAGCTAGCACACACACGCAGCGGCATCCGATCAGCGTCTCCGAGGCACGTACGGCGCAGAGATCGCGGCGAGAGAGACAGAGAGGTATTTTCGTTAAGTTAGAGAGAGAGACGTAAGGAAAAAAACTAGTCTCGTTCGCGAGAGGCTCTTGTAATAACTATTTATCTAAAAAAGAAAGAAAAAAGAAAAAGAAAAAAGGAGCAAGTCCAGCCGCGCTGCGTGCATTGACATTAAGCGTTCAATGGCACACAGCTAGGCTGCTGCTGCTGCGCCAAGTACCTACTTTTGATATTTCACAACTGCAGCAGCAAATAAAAGAGAGAGAGAGAGAGAGAGAGAGAGAAAAAACTCGCTATTACGCGCGCGTGTGTGTGTGTGTGTCTACGCGGAGACGATACCGCCGCCGTCGCGCCAGCAACACACCTGATATGCACTTGGCCTTTTATAGTAAAGGGTTAAATGTGGCAAGTTTTTTGTATACCTCTATGACGACGACGACGAGCCGCGCTCGATATGTGTTTCTATTCTTAGATCACTACTGCCTGATGTGTCGTCGACTTCTCGGGAAAAACGCGCCGTTCGATCGATCGATCCTAACGTTTTGTTGTCACTATTATTATTATTTTTCCGTCGGTGTGTGTGTGTGTGTGTGTGTGTGTGTGTGTGTGTGGGCTTGGCGCGAAAATTGCGCGCGCGGCGCAGCTAACAAAAGGGTTGAACGTTCTCTTCCCTTTTTCTTTCTTCCTCCTTTTTTTTTTTTTTTATTATTTCACTTTTTTCGCCCCTGCGAGAAAAGAAAAGAGCGAGTCGACGAACCCATAATATAACCTTATACGTTTTCTTCGTTCTCTCTTCGAGCGTCGTGAATCGACGAAGCTTCTGCGATGAAAAGTAGCTGCTCTCCTCTCTCTTCTTATATTCGGGCGAGAAATCGCAAGGCATATTCCTCTCTTTCTTCTCTTCCTGTCATCTTCTTCTACCTACCTAGCTACCACCCTCGATCGGTTTTGATTCGTGAGTTCTATTATCCAATATGAGCGTGCCTGCGCGCGCTACGTCGCGCATCTAAAATCAATCGTTTCGCGCGCGACTGTTATTATTATTATTATCATCGTTCGACATAAAGTTTTCATTTCTTATATAATAATACTGTAAAAGGAAGATAATAATAAGCCGTGTCGTATATTTCTGCCACTTTTTATCATAAGGGACACTCTGTACTATATACTGGCGAAGCTGCGATTGCATTCGTTCAGCAGCTCGATGTATATGGGCTAAGCCATAGTTAGCGTGATGGTCAAAAAAAATTTTCTTCTGAAATTATGTACTTTTGAAGAGTACATTGAAAAGTGAAAATCCTGAAAGTTTCAGCCCTCTAGGTCCAACCCTATTGAATTTTCAGGGCCTCAAAGTTGAATTTTCTTATTCTGCTGATATTCTGCTTGAAATTCTGATTTTCTGGGGTTAACATGAAAAAAATTTTCAATCATGGTTTTTAATGTAAAATTTGATGTAGAATTCAAATTTGTACTTAAAAATCATATTTACTACTTCTAGACCTATAGAAATGATATTTTCAGACATTAATCATATAGGGGTACAAAAATAAATGTGTTCGTCTCCTTCGATTAGGCCCATACTGTAATATGTTCATCGATACATCAAAATACAACTTCTGATAAATTTTAGTTATCGGCAGACAAACAGAATTCATTAATGAGCTTAATATGAGTCAAGAATCAAGGAAAATTAGAGAAAAACCATGTTTCTAGACAAATGATCTAGACTTTCCTTGATTCTTGACTCATATTAAGCTCAATAATGAATTCTGTTTTTCTGCCGATAACCAAAATTTATCAGAAGTTGCATTTTGATGTATCGATGAACATATTACAGTATGGGCCTAATCGAAGGAGACGAACACATTTATTTTTGTACCCCTACATGATTATTGTCTGAAAATATCATTTCTATAGGTCTAGAAGTAGTGAATATGATTTGTAAGTACAAATTTGAATTCTACATCAAATTTTACATTAAAAACCATGATTGAAAATTTTTTTCATGTTAACCCCAGAAAATCAGAATTTCAAGCAGAATATCAGCAGAATAAGAAAATTCAACTTTGAGGCCCTGAAAATTCAATAGGGTTGGACCTAGAGGGCTGAAAATGTCAGGACTTTTACTTTTCAATGTACTCTTCAAAAGTACATAATTTCAGAAAAAAATTTTGTTGACCATCACGCTAACTATGGCTTAGCCCATATACAATGGCTTTGTACAAATGAAGATTTTTTTTCTGCTGCTCTGGTGCGTACGCGCGCGGACATTACCGGCGCGTCATACTATATAAGCGAATAGTCGTCTTCGAGTCTCCTTCAATCCATCAAGCTTTTAACCTTGCCGACGACGACGACCACTCCGTGAGCTTCCAATAAGACTTTTGCCACTTATTATATCCTTTCATATTATACGTAGGCATATATAACTAACGCAGCGTAGCTCCGAAGGATCATATTGCCATTATATTCGGCATTCAACGCTCTTCTCTTCTTCTGCTCGTTAATGCATCGCCCGTGTATATGTAGCCTCGCTTTTCTCTCTCTCTCTCTCTTTCTCTATTTTCTGCAGCAGCTAGCTCGGATGGTTCTTATTAGCGCGCTGATGTACTATATGAGCTTGGAAAAAGCGAAATCTCGAGATGAATATTGATTCCATTGGTAGAAGCTCTTTCCCTCCTCGTATAGATATATTCTCCAGTGCGCACTCGTATAATTTTATAATGGATCATTCGCCCATTGTTTGTATTATTATACCTCGCGGCGGTGGCAAAAATCTTTTTCCTTTTTTTTTTTATCGTTGCCACCTATTACACGACTACTACGGGCGCGAATTGCTTAAACGAAACCGTTTATTAACAATTCATAATTTTTTAACGCGTAAGATATAATATACGCGCTTAGTGTAATCGTTAAAAGATTGGACCAATCTCTGCTTGCTAGGCTTGCGCTGGGATGTTCTCGCTCGCGTTCTCAGGTAAAAGGAGGTCGAAACGCGCACGCCGTCGCGGCGCGGTGCTGTGAAAGAGCTGGCTTTTATAACCGCTCGCGATATACACACACACACACACACACACACACTTTTTATTTTTTTTAATTCAAGCTCTCTCGCGCTCGGAGTCGCACTTGCTGTTTCTGCTGCAGAGCTCTTTCACTGTCGTCCCGCGCGCGAGCGCAATATTACTTATATCTCTATATACCTATATTAAACCGCATCGTAATTATTTTCTTGTGTTTATATCGCGCATATATATAGCAGCAGTCACGTTTGCGGTTTCCGACGCAATTTCGAACTGTACATTATGTATCGGTGTGTGCGAGTGTGTGTGTGTGTTCGCGACGCTCGCTCGCTCGACGCGGTATCAGCGGTGTAGCGTTGTTGCTGCAGAACGAGCGTCTTCTACCTGCGCGAAAATTGGTCGCGCGCAGCTGGGCTAACCGATTCCTCGTTAATTGAGTCGAGGCCTGTCTTCTCGGAGGGTCCCCGAAAATTATCCTTGTCTCTCTCGCTCGTTGTATAAAACTGCAAACGGAGTTTCGGCGTTTACGCGCGCACGCGCCTCGTTTGCAATTGTGTACCGCGCGCCGCACACTCGACGCTTTTGATCAGTACTACCTGCTGCTGCTCGACAGCTATTCTCTAACACACACACACACAAACACACACGCAGGTGACACACAGAGCGTATTTATACGCGTCGCTTCAAGTCGTCGTCCTCGGCTTTTCGGGGCTCCGCTTTTCGTCGCGTATAAGAGAAGAGAGAGGGAGGCAGGACGATAACGAGCGGTACACCGCAGACGTACGACTAGGTCTCCTTCTCTGCGTCTCTCTCCTGTGCTCTGTTGCTGCTGCTTTTCACTGCTCCGAGTGATGCGTAAATGTGTGTATACGCGTGCGTGTGAGCGTAGTTTAACGGCGCATATATCAGAGAGAAAAGAGAGGCACATAGGATATATAGCGCAAGACGACGACGGGGGGCCAATTTGCGCGCGTAGTGTAAAAAACCCGGGCAAAATTCCCCAAAGCTAAATTCAAATTTGTCTCCTGTATAGCTGGCTGTGTGTGTGTACCGTGTACCTCTTTCTCTGCACCGCATGTGTATACGCGTATACAAACATCACCGCATATAATGCAACAACCTATGTGACGACGACGACGACGACACACGCAGTCAACGAGCCAGAAGATATCATTATTGTTTCGCGGTTGAATTGTCGCAATGTACGCGCGTTCGTATATAATAATAATTGCAGGCTTTTCTCTCTGCTCTGCGCATCACCCTTATCCCCACAATTATTGTATTATTATGCGCGACGAAAATTAAATAATGAAAAATTTATTATTTTACAACATGCTCGATCGATCATTGAATATTGTATTGATTCGATTGATGCTGACGTTGAAAAGTAATTGGATTCGAGCAGAGGGAAAATTGTCCCTTCGTTTGATTCGTAACTATCGTAGAGCGACGAAAATTGTACGCTTTACACCTTGTGTCGTGGTGGTGGTGGTGCTGCTGCTGCTGCGTGCGAACGACACAAAACTGCTGCAACTATACACCACCCCAGATCGCACGTCGATTTTCTCGTTGTGCGTCGCGTGTGGATGCTTTGTTTCCTACATTAACCGAGACAAACGCAATTGAATGGGTCCAACTTCGGCACGTTGTACGCGTTGTGCAGCGAAAACTTTGTTTCGTGTGAAACTCGTCGAGTTGTTCGCTACATTGCATTTTTTTGTTTAGAAAATTTAGGGTCGCTTTCAACTGAATACTTTACTTGACGCGAGGAGTCTTTTATTAACGAGGCACCAAAACGTATAGATTAATTTTATAGGTCAATTCGTACGTCAAATTGGGAAAATGTTCGCGCATAAATTCGGCCATATTCCGATGGTTTCATCACCTCCCCTTATTCGAGAAGAATAATTTTTTTTTATACCGCGGTCGGGGAAAAAATTCTATTTTACCAGCATAGGCTAATCGGTAAAAAGCTCCTATAAAAAAAAAAAAAAAAGAATCGAATTCGACATCAACTATACACACACCCACACATAACCACTATTTGCCAGGCCATGTCCCGATGAGAAAAAGTCGATCAATCGCCGCGTTGAATGGATGGCACCTGATGGTTCGTACGCAAACTCTGTATATAGGCCCTTTTTTGTTCGTTCGCCCTTTCTATTTCACAGCAGCTAGTGTCACTTCTCTCTCTCTCTCTCTCTTTCGTTACTTTTATACTTTCTAACGAATGCGTATAGTTTACATATACGCGTGTGCATACTGCCGAATGAACACTCGTCGTAAAATGCGTCGACCACCATCGCCGGTGTAGGGCACTTTAAACGCGCGCGCTGCACGTGTACATTCAGCTGTAAAACATGCGAGCCTTTGAAAATTAAACTCTTTGTTACACACATTTTGGACGCATAGGCAAAAAACGTTTAGATTGCCTTTCTGTATTAATTGTTGCCTTTCGAATATACATAGGTGCGTATGCACGTATTATTATTAATTTTTTACCGCCATTCGTGCGATAATGAACAAGCGCAATATAACGTAACGCGCGTATAGTAACAATGATAACAAAGAAAGTCAGGTGTTACAGCGTGCAAAAGTAAATTGTAAATGGGAAATTGCGTATGCGTAAATTATTATGCAAGCGAGTGAACGAGATAGAGCGAGAGGGAGCTAAAAACTTGTAGTGTCGAGCTGCGAGCTCTGCGAGTACGTCAATGATCGGACAATAGCTCTGCGTGCTCAGACGTACGTAGAGAAAAAAAATGTGTTTTAATTAATATCGCGTCAGCTCGCTCCAGCACCGCCACATCGTGGGCTGGCTGCTGCATTGAGATTTTTCCACAATGGGCTCGCAGCAGCACTTTGTTCAGCGACGTGAAAAAAAAAAAAAAAAAAATTACAGCGGCAATTTATGCCGACTGATTTTTCTTTTTTCTGAACGCGTTACGGCGCGACTCGATCGATATTATATATTTCGCGTAAGCGCGAGACTGTGTCAAGTTGACGTGCCCGGGAAAAACTCGCGGGCATAAATTTTGACACGCGCACGTGTGCGCCGCGACGCGCGAGTCTGAGTGCTCCGCAGCCTTTCCATCCTATATATTATATACTGTACGAAGTTGAGTTCGGGCGTGCGTGCGCGACTACACACACACACGCGTCTCTGTGACTCGTCATTGTTTGATCTCTCTCGGCACTTGGGTTTAGTCTATATATACCTGTAGAGATATATACATATGATTATTTACACGAGCTGCCACCGTTTTGTCCTCTGCAAATGTATAATTTACTCTTCACTTTGTGTGTGAGCATGTGTGTGCGTGTGTACTGTGTGTGGATACAACGGAGCAGATTGCAATCTTGATTTTCGCGCTAGAGCTCCGCGTCAGTTTTGTTTCCCATTTTTATTCTTTTTTGTTTTTACGCGCACGCTCTTTTTTTTTTTCTATCATTTATCTATCTCTCTTTTATCCTTCTTTTTTTTTCAACGAAAAGAGCTAGAGGGAACAAAAAGAGACGAAAATAAAAAAAACGATAATTTTCCAGACTGCACGTACACGCGTACGTACTACGTGCAAATATAGCATTGTGTGTTACACAGACAGTCCTAGGTACGGACAGACACAAATAAATAAATAAATGAATTTTCATCATAAACACAACAACGAGAGCTCGAGACAGCTCCTCCACTATACACACGTGTTGTGTGTGTGCCACACGCGCGATATTTACGCCGGATCGCGTACTAAACTAGACTAGACTAGACTCTCTCTCTCTCTCTCTCTCTCTCTCTCGGGCAATTGAAAATATACGCACTCGAGCAAACAGCTTATAGCAGCAGCAGTAGCAGCAGCAGTAGCAGCAGCATCAGAGGCGGTGTTGGTAGTCTCGCAGGAGAGAAAATATGATTCGATATACCTATATCTAAAGAAAAACGAGACAGGTGTGTACTTGGGACGAATTTCACGGTGCTTTACCTTTTCTTTTTATTATTAGATTTTTTTTATATATAAAGACTTACGCGCAGCTATATGGTGTATGTGTATGTGTAGATCGAAATGCTCCTGCCTGAAGATAACTGGATCTCTCATATACGTTTTCGAAGTTGAGTATCAAACGGAGCGCATCGTCGTTCAAGGTGCGAAGTTCTTTCCGATGTATAGTTTTTTTTGCCCTCTTCGATTTCGCGAAAATTTCTCTCCTACCTCCCTCCCGAGTTTATCAGCGAGTTTTAATGTCCGCAAGAGAGAGAGAGAGAGAGAGAGAGAGAGAGAGAGAGAGAGAGAGAGAGAGAGAGAGAGAGATGAAAAAGTTTTTGAGAGCTATCCGAGTTTTTTGTTTATCTTTCTCGTAAAACTGCGCGCATCGAAATTGAAACAGCAGCAGCAGCGACGCCAAAAAAAATGTGTGTTTCGCTCTGTGGTGGGCTTTTTCGGAAAAACATTTACCGGCCGTACTGCGCGTGGATTATAGGAAGTTAAAAAGTGCACACGGGTTTTTGCAAAATTTTATGCTCGCGCTCGCCCGCGTAAAAGATTCTCTCTCTTTCATAATTTAACGAGATAACCCTAACTCCCCCGCCCTGGCCTGCGGAGCTGATTGGTAGTTTATTTTTTACAAAACCTTTAATTCGAGAGCTTGCGGGGGTATTATAACCGGTTGCGTGATGCGTGAGTGCGATAAGTTTGTAATGCGTTTTAAAAAAGAGCGGGAGAGAGAGAAAAAGCTCGATATGTATAGGTAAAACTGCCGTAAACTCGACTAAAGCCAAGGACGCGCTTGGCAAAAAGAATAATAATAGTAATTCTCCGACGCTGCACTACACGCACAGCTGAGCTGCGGCCGCGCACGAGAATCGCACGCGTTTCAATTGAAAAGTGCAGCAAACAACACAGATGTTGCAGCCTGCAGCGCAAGCTTCATGTATATATATTCATTCATATCGTTTTTCCTTTTTCTCATCGTAAACACTCGCGCGCACGCACATTTTTTATCGAAAAAATGAGCTCGCGTGATAAATTGCTCGCCGGCAGCGATAATCGCGCGCAGGGCATTTCAATAGTTCTTTATTGTATGATTCATCGAATAAATAAATGAATCTTCGAAAAAAAAAGAGAAGAAGAAAAAACGGAGTATGAAAAATTGCTCTGCCCGAACGCCTGGTTATGACATGTGCTTTGTGCCGCGCGCGGGAGGAGAAAGAATCGCGCTGACTAATTTTCACATGATCATAAAAAAGCGCGTCAAGTTTGTGAGCACTTGCCTCGTTCTCTCCGATACACACGAATATAATTACAATATTATAGCCATGATGCAGCGAGAGAGTACGAGCGCAACAAATTTGCTCTGGTTTTCTTGTTTTTTCCGTCTCCTTTCTTTTTCTTTTCCTCGTGCATACGCGAAACGAGCTTGATATCGATACAATACGTGCCACAAACAGTTTACTGCCGCGAGAGAGCATACACAACATTATAACGCAACGCGTACACATATCGCGCGCGGCTATATTATTCATTATGAAAACGATTGCATACAAATTCGAGTCATATGCATGTATTATATGCGCGGAGACGACGACGACGACGGGCGTTGCACCCGAGAAATGTGTATACATACGCGTACGTATCTCGACACTCGTACATACATGTACACGACGTGACGCGTTAAAGTCACGCGCGCACCACATTATAATATAGATATTATAATATGTTGTTTTAGCTCTCTCGGTCGTGTATAGTAATGCGGCGGCGCGCAGTGCAAAATGTGCATGTTGTATATATACTTTCTAAATATCGGATCGCGCGGGGCACGCGAGTGTAGTGTGGCTGATGTAGTTGTGCATATAATATATATATATATATATAAGTTGCACTCGCGAACGCGCGGCGAGTAATCAATCCATTATCGTGTTGCATTTTGACGGGCCGAGATCAGCGCTACATAATAAAATAATATAGCACGGGAGAGAGAGAGAGAGAGAGAGATGCGTGATTCACGTTATGCTTGCAGCAGCATATCGTCGAGAGAGAGAACAGCCGCAATAAGATGACGATAAAAATTTTCTTTCTTCCTTTTTTTTGCGTTTGTTTTTGTTTTCATTCCTCTCTCTTTCTGCAACTCCCTATCTTTCTCTGCTATTTAGCATAAAACTCGGCGGCGCGCTTTTATAGCCATCTACATGTTATAAATTCGCCTTAATAAACGCTCTCATAAGCTCTTTGTCTAAGATTTTAATGCCTTATTATTCTCTCTCTCGTTGCCGCCGCTGCTCTCTTCACGACTGTTCTTCTTCTTCTCTCTCTCTCTCTCTTTTCTTTTTTTTTACGAAGAATTATTATATACATATAGTAGTTGCAAGTTTTCTTCTTACGCTGCGCCTGCAGAGGCTCTCGTTTGTGTGTGTGTGTGTCGTGAGGATGCAGCTCTGCTCCTACTTACACGTAAATATAAAAGAGCGGACGCACACGCAAGAGCTAAGAGCGAATAAACGAATAAACTGCCACGAGCCAGCAATGAATCGTATATCATGCTTTACGATAAAAACGCGTATACTCGCTCCTTTTCGTTTGTATGAATTTTTGTTTTATCTCGGAAGAAGAAGAAGAAGAAGAAGAAGAAGAACCAAGTGGAGAAAGAAGAAAACTTTTTTGTTGCCCTGCCGCAAGTACCTCTACCCCTTTCTTTCTCTCTTTTTCAAGAATCGTCGTCGTCGCAACTCCTCGCGGTCGTATAACAATTCGCTCGCTCGCTCGCTATACGGGGGGATGGATCGCAGCTGGGGATGGGAACGGGGGCCAGTTTGTTGTCGAGGGTATACTCGAGAGCCGCGGAGTTATGTATATATATATATACATCGCACGTCATTCGCGCGATGTGTTTATAAGAAGACACGCGTAGTAGTCGTCCGCCGCTGCCGCGTATAAATACACACCTTTTTATTCGTGATCGATATACATCGCCGCCAGGAATTGCGCGTCGCACACGTACCACTACTACTACTATTTACATCGCCTCTGCCGCGAAAGGCTTATACACACACGCACCCGCGCACCCCCACACTCGTACGTAACTACTATATAACACACGTGTGTGTGTGTGTGTGTGTGTAAAAAGCTCGCTCACGCAAGGTCGGCTCGTTGTCTGCGCGCCTGCGAGTCCTGTTTTTTATTTTCTCTCTCTTTTTCATCGTGTCATATCGTCGTCTTATGGGTTATTCGTCGTTGGTGCCGCCTCGTGTACACTTCGATCGCGACGCGCGAACCGTTTCGCAGCACTGTGTGTTATATATAGATATACATACATAGAGCAGAGGTAGCAAAGGGTGATAAATCGAACTGCTCGCTCGCGTAGTACATACGGTATTATATACTAGCCTGATCGTTGTTTGTAAGGTCGCGTAGTTCGTTGTTTCCTCGAGTGAGTTTTAGTGCCTCGGTCGGCAAAATAAAAGCAACGCAACACAACAAGTGTATATACGACGAAACAGCACCACACGAAAATATATATAGAGAGAAAGAGACGAAGAAGAAAATATACGAAATAATTCAACACGAATGTACAGCGTCAAGTCCACAGTCAACTTGCAGCAGCAGCAGCAGCAGCAGCAGCAGTGGAAGCAGCGGAAGACACTTCCTCATCGTTGAGTATTGAATAATTTCCTATCGTTTTTACACCGCGCCAGCTTTGCTCACGTATAATCCATCTATCCTCTATATATCCACCACCCACACAATACGCTTCGTTAAGCTCGGTCAATATACGTATACGAGTATGGTGCACAGTGATGCATACTTACATCGCGTCGCATGGGCAAATATATAAAGTAAAGAAAAAAAAAATGGTAAAAATAGTAAGCTATATCGCTGGAGCAACGAAAGCTCGAGATTTCTCCGCGTCGCCTCACTTCTCTCTCTCTCTCTCTCTCTCTCTCTCTCTGTATCTTTCGCCGCCCGTAGACTTTTAATGAATGATATGTAAATTTCTAGCAAAATTCCCCCGAGTGAGAGAGAGAGAGAGAGAGAGAAGAAATACATATATGTGCGTGTGTGTGTAATATGCTATATAAAGAGGCGGGCACTGCTGCGGCATATATTTGCCGACTTATATACGTAATATACGTTGTGAGCTGAGCAGCAGCTCGGGCGTATATATGTACGAGTAGAGGACGACGACGAGAGGATATGTATACATTCGTCTCCAAGTAATATCGTACGATTTCACATGATCCTAATTAAATTCTGCGTCGTAGCAGCAGCGGCAGCAGTAGCGACGGCAAACGGCGTTATGGCACACGAGGAAAAATATGCCAGCAAGAGAGAGAGAGGCCGTAATTCGTTATCCGGTGTAAGGGAGAGAGAGGACGAGGAGAGGAGGGCAAAAAGGGAGGCTATATACATATACTACGACGCGAGCTTTATTATTTCAAACATCTCTCGGGGCACAGCGCAGGTTATATATATAAAGCATACGTGAATTCTTCGTACATTATACTATTGGCGAAGTCTCGTTACTACTGCAGCACAGGCTGCTCCATAGAGGTAGACATCCATACTTATAGATACAGATCCTTTCGGTAAATTGAGCTTTCTTGTGTGTACACGCGCGTATACGTTTTTCCTCTTTTCAATTTTATTTTTTACCATTATTATTATTATTATTATTATTATCGCTATTATCTCTCGCGAGCCAATTTATGTATTTTTTCAATCGTTCACAGATACGCTGCACGCGTAGCTGACTCATTAGCCACTGAGCTTTTTTTACGCGCGTGCTAGTCTGCGCGTTAAATGTATCGGAATATACCTTGTTATAACAGCAAAAAAAAAAGAAAAGGAAAAAAATAGTATCAATAAACCCTGAAACTTTATTCTTTTACTCATATAATAAAGCGCGCGCGTGGAGCAGTTATTTACGAGCAATTTTTCGCTCGAAAAGTCGAATCGTTTCTTACGATCGCGGCGCGGCTCTCTCGCTCCTTTACGTATACGGGAAAAGTCTTTCGTTCGACTCCTTATGTATACTATATATAAAAAAGCATCGGAGCTCTGGCACTCGCAGCTCGAAGGGCACTGGAGTAAGTCTATGCGCGTGTATGTGTGTGTGTATGTGTGCCGTACCTTCAACGCGTGCGGCAGAAGCAAAAGTCCTTGACTTCTTTTATAATATATATCGGCATATACGTACGGGTACATGCGATAGGTTGCGTATAACTGCGAGAGTCAAAGTTCGTTTGATCAGATTTTTTCATGTGTAAATATATATAAGTACGCGGCACATGCCCCGGCGTATTAAACATACGTGTATGTATATCGATTCATACTATCACGGAGTAGTAGTCGAGAGTTTTTATCCCTCTCCTCCTCACCCGCGCGTCTGGGTAGGTCTCCCTTGGATTTTTCAAAAGTTCTCTCGAGTGCAAAATATGCGTCTCGAGATATAAAGTTTGTGTCGAGAGAGAGAGAGAGAGAGAGAGAGAGAGAGAGAGAGAGAGAGAGAGAGAGAGAGAGGGCTAGAGAGGAAAGTAGGAAGTACGAGGTAGAAAAAAAGGAAGAAGTCGGTCATTACAAACACGAGTGACTTTTCTTTTCCTACTTTCCTCCTTCTTTTTCGCTCTCTCTCTTTCGTGTGTCTCTCTATCTCGAGCTCAGCAGCACCAGCAACAGCAGCAGAGAGGGAGTTTGAGATCCTTGACCCATTTAGGTATACTGCTCTAGGAGAGAAGTTACTTCTTCTTCTTCTTTTTTTTTGCTACAAACGAATCGTCCCTGCATATTTTGGGGGAAAAAATTATGTTTACTTAGAACTTTTTGAACTTTTCCTTCTTCCTTGCTGCTTCTTCTTTCTTTTTTGTGTCTTTTATCTTCTCTCTGCCTCTGTCTTTCTATCTCCCTTGCTAGAGGAGAGAGCGACTTGCTTGCATAAGTGACTGATTTGAAAAATCGAATGCTACTGCACGTACGCGTACATATGAAAGACAGACACTTTCAATGTGCGCGCGCGCGCGCTAAGTTGGGTTTTTGGCTGAAATCCAATATCAAGCTCGACGATTTTTGGGCGAATAGAGAGAGAGAGCAGAGAGTCACCCGGTCGCGTTAAAATGAAATAAAAAAAAACGAGTAGTTTTACATAGTATATGTACGTATGACAGCCCGCCCTTTTGCTAGCTGCTCTGCTCTCGCCCGAGCGAGCGTGTGATTTTTCATGCTCGAATTTATAAAAAAAAACAAGAGTAAAAAGTAAAATAAAAATAAAAAGAAACTTGAACACTTTGATTCCTGCCACCGTGACGTTGAATAATTAGCTTATGTACTTGATAAAAAATGAGTTACAATAGCGCGGAGCAGCAGCTCTGTACGCGCAAAAATATAAATGGACCCTGCCGATTTCGCAATTCGAAAAGTTGCATGTGGCGCAATGCGACGACGCGCTTGGGAATGCATACACAGTACACAGACACAAATACAAAGTTGTGAAAAATGTTAAATTGCAGGAAAGATCTGCCACCGAGCTGCCTGCCGCGACCTTGAGTTTCCTGCGGGTCTTTAAAAACTCGTTGACATTAATAATAATCGTCGTGCAGTTTGCGAAACGATCCTCCTCATTATTGCATTATAATACCGTAAGTCGTCTTTGGCAGTGCCGTCGAAAAGAAAAAAAAAACAGAAAAGAAGAAAATTCGCGAATGTCTGATGAGACGGTCTTCAGCCACATCAATAATGTAAAATCTTACACGTCGAGGGGGGAGAGAGAATTTTCATTAGTATAAAATTCCTGCCAGGATATTTCCTATATTATGCTATAATCTATTCTTGGCAGACGTTTCCGTACACACTGCTGCTGCTACTCCTCGTCTGCGTCTCGTGTGTATACTCTTACGATTACATCAATTACTCGAACTTGGACATACGCGGGGAGAGGTATAATATTTGCTCGTCGTTAGGCCAGGGCCTCGAAAATTCGACGTACTCTCTCGGTAATAGTAGTAGTAGTAGTAGTAATTCGCTATAATGACATTACAATCAGAAGAAGGTCCTCCTCGTACAATATCCATGCGCGGGTATATTTTTCCGCATCAGATGCCACGCAATCGCTAAACAGCACTTGCACTGAGTACAGGCAGCCTGATGATCTAGAATTATGCTATTTTTTTTTATTGTTGCTCTCAGACTCTCAATTACAGTCGACGGCGCAAAGTGCACGGTCTTTATTAATGACACAAAAGAGGAGGATGACGCTACAGATTTATCTGTCACATACAGACAATATATTCTCGTCCTTGTGCGTGCACACATATGTTATGCATACACATTTGAATGGAAACAAAAATACACCCGCACACACGCGGCCTAATAGAAAATTTAGCTTCATGCCGCTTTTATAATAATTCGCCACGTGGGGCGATAATTCAGTCTCGTGCGCGCCCGCGTGCCAAGATTAATCTCCCGCGTGTGTAAATCGTCGGCCTTATATTCCTTCTAGTTCTCTCTTTAAAAATTCACTTATCGGAGCATATAACAATAAATGATTAACGCAAACACACGCCCGAGAGACGCAAGCACCCGCTCGCTATTTTATACAGTAAAATATTTACTCGAAAAAGTGTGTATGTATATCAGGAAAAGGTCGCCGCCGCCGCCGCCGCGGGGTCGTGAATAATGTCGCAAGCGCGAGGAAGGGTGGGCACGCGGGGCGATATTCTCGGTGCCAACTCCTAACGAATGATAAACTCAAACGGCTAAAGGCAAAACCAAATATCGTTAAATCTCAGCGGCGGCGGCTGTGCGCTCAGCAGCCGCAGCAGCAGCAGCTCTTGGAAAAGCCCAGAAGTTTCTCGACTGCGACATATATGATAATATTACGTGGCTCTGGAGGACTCGACAATGATCGCGCTGCATATTATTATAACATACGCGGTTGAAAATCCTCGCGATATCGTTTTCGCAAAAGTCTAAAATTTATTAATGCATGCGTCGATAAGACGACGAGCGAGCGAGCGAGCGAACGTTTCGTACGATGTGCGTGGCAAGCGCGCGCGCGCGCGCGAGGCTGTTTTTTTCTTCTGCGATCTACTTTTATGGCTCTGCGCGTCGCGCGTGAAAGTTCCCTCCTCGCGCGAGGCTTCGAGAACCAAAGCTGGGAATTATCGTTAAATTTAACGTTTTTACACGCATGCAGACGCACACGCGAAAAACCGGTATGTATATAATAAGTGCGGGCCGAGCACGCATTGGAAAATTTTCAATTAGCGAATAATATATTATATGTTCCTGTGTATACGTACGTGTGTCTCTGTACGCGTCTGCTGATCTTCCTCTCCGACGACGACGACGACGACGTAGTGGGTACATAAAATCAAGAGTTCATTGCTTTGCGCATAGACGATCGTCATCGCGAGCGATACTTTTATAATATTCTAGGCTGTCGAGGAAAAATCTTGAATTTAAGGCAGATTTAATTTAAAATCGGGCATTGACGAAAACTGACCGATATTGACTTTTATTTAAGGTTCTTTTGTATGAAATACTCGGTGATAAATCAATGTATAAGTATCGATTTTTTTTTCTCAAACTAGGAGTACATGAAAATGCAATTACACAATTATTTTTAATGCAAAAATGAAAGGAAAAGATTAAATTCTATCCTCAAATTTAAACATTTTCTTTAAAAATTAATGTTTTATATCGGATTAACTTTGTGCCATGATTGCTTGCATAATTAATGCGAATTCAATCGAAATTAAAGTCAGACTTCGCCGCTAGATGGCGATTACCTTGGTGTATAAATATGCAAGTGGTAAAGTAAAAATAATCGTATAAGTCGAAGCACCTTTTTTACTATATATACGACCCATTGTTTTTGTATAGGTTTACTAATGGATACATGAAAATCTTGAAGTATAAAAAAAATCTCATTAATTTTAATGCTTTTATAAGAAATTATGCCATCTTCTTAGATGGAACAAAAAATCGGTAAATATTTTCAGCTCAAAAAGTTATATTATTGCCTCGTTTAATTACTTATCAAAAAAATTTGACGAAGTTTACTTATAATTCAATCCTCAGAATTGTAAAAATATCGTACAATGCATGTCTGATTTTATGCTCAAATTTGAAAATTTTCTCTGAACATTCATGTTCTAGTAATGATTTATTTTTTACGTCAAGTGCTCGAAAAAATTGATGAAGATTCAAAGATAATTAATGCCACCTTCTGCCACTAGATATCGATTAATTTATCTCGAAATCTCCAAGTGGCAATGTGAAAATAATTGTATAAGTCAAAGCACCGTCATTCGTCAGGTCAATTTTATGTGGTATCATGTACTTGAAGTGTATCGGTGTATTCATGAAAATCTCGAAATGTCAATCAAATCGCATCAATTTAAATGCTTAAACAAGAAATCAATTTTATGCACGCGTGCAGGGAAAAAAAATATTTCCTTCACTTTTACATCAATTTCAATGTAGATATTTTCAACCTCGCAGCGTGAATCCGCATCGTCGATCGCTCGCCTTAACGCGAGCACATAGAAATTAAAATGGACGCGCTTTCAAGCAAATAAAGGTCTTTCTTTGCGAGCGCAAGCACCCACACACGCAGCTCACATTTATACAGCTATTTAACTGTCGCTCGTCCGACCGAACATTTTGATCGATGACTCTTTGCGCGCGCGGGGCGATGCACACACACAGAGCTTTTATCTGCGCTCATACACATTCTCGAACTTTGCGAGCTTGCAGCCCGTGGCCTGGCCGCTTAACTTTTCACTTCTCGGCTCCCGGCTCGAGGATCGCGATATAGATATAATATAATAAATACATCTTTAATACGCGCGTTTATTATCATTATACGTCGTGTGCTCCGGTATTTCGTGCAGTCATGGCCATTGTGTGTGACACACACACACACACACACACACAGACGAACAACATTCGTCAAGACACGATGAAGCACCTCCCGTCCATACGGCTGCGCTTGGTATAATATTGTATTGTGCGGGAAGATTTAGCCTCCGCTCGTGCAGTGCACAATACGTAGATACTGCAGAACGCGCGCGAAAGAGAGAAAGTCTTGACAGCGCTCTGTAAGCTCGAGATGCGGCAGCACTGCGCGTAGTACTTTCCGCCTTTTTAATGAAAAGCGATAAATCTTCCCGCGATATTTTCATTAAATTGCGCGCGCGCGAGAGAGAGAGAGACTACTGTGCTGTGTCGTGCACACGCGCACACACGAGCCATTATATCGTGTGTCCGGTGCAACGCGTGTGTCGGTATGAAAATTTGCGTATGCGTAAAATAAAAGCTCAACGCTTATATACAGTTCGATATTATTGAGAATCGAGGTGTCGTGCGAGCGGTATTATG
Source organism: Trichogramma dendrolimi (assembly GCA_034770305.1). Classification (NCBI taxonomy): domain Eukaryota; kingdom Metazoa; phylum Arthropoda; class Insecta; order Hymenoptera; family Trichogrammatidae; genus Trichogramma; species Trichogramma dendrolimi. The sequence goes on along the minus strand of JAPMIB010000094.1, from coordinate 53,676 downwards.
TATTATAGTGGAACACATCCGTAAGCTCTAATTAAGTGGCAAGTCTCAATCAACGATTCGAGCGTAACTAAGTCTTAACTGTATATCTATATATATCTGTAGGTATTTTAAAACCACATAAGCTTCGGCCTTTATGTATCCTGAACGTCCTGGGCTTACTATATATATGAGTAAATCTCATGAAATTTTAATATTTTGCCATTAAAAAAAAAAAATTTTATTTTTTAAAGCACACTCGTGAAATTTTTTTTGGGGACTTACAACTGATTCAGAAACCTGAAAAAAAAGTGCCCATCAAATTTGGGCGAGGGTCATCGAGCATTTGAAAAAGTACATGTTAAATCTGAAGCCGATGAACCATATTTTTAAGACAATATTTGCTCCTAAATTTGGTTAAAATATTGATTTTTTGACATTTAAAAAAAACCACATAGCGTTATCTTTTCCAAAATGTCAAAAAGTAAAATGGGCAACATAAATTGCGCCATTTAAAGTAAAACTGTTGATGTGCATCGCAAAATTCCATTAAAATACACTCAAAATCAACAATGGGCGCGGGCAAATTTCATGTTTGTATCGTATATAACTTTTTTTACAAAGCACGCACATCAAAAATAGACATACCACTCGATTCTGCTACTCAAAAACTACTTTTCCCCATAATTTGGTGATGATTCGGTGGGGCCTATTAGGATATTGGAATTTTATAAAAAAATCATTAAAATACTAAAAATCGAGTTGAATTTTTCTTAAGAGTGTAGAAGACTCAGGTAACGACGCACACCATTCAGTGACACTTTTTTCGAAAGTATAGATTATGAAGGTTGTTTGGTGATGATTTGGATAAAAAAGCTCAATGGGCCTATCGGGAATCAAAATTTGAAAATTAAAAATAGGATGCGTTGAATTTCAAAACGCATAGAAAACGCTGTAAAATGCATTTTTTTGTATGAATTCAAGTTTGGATCCCACTGGAAAGTGTTCTCAAGAAAAGAAAAAGTTGAAAACTTAACATAAACAATGCGAGGAATGGTAATTTTTAGGTTTTCATATGAATATTGTGGGGTTGACACAAATATTAAAATTTCACGAGATTTACTCATATACGGCAGCAGCAGGATAACCACCACGCTGTGTTCATCAATCAATCAATAGAATTCCCGTACATACATATAGATGTGTGTATATAAATTGTATTCACTCGCCTCTCCGGCCACACACACACACACACGTGTTTCTATATATATAGACGACGTACACGTCTATAGAGTAAACTTCATCGGGCATACCTCCATCAAATTCGACGCATGCAGCAGCAGCGCAAACTTCATCACGCCGCTGCTGCCGCATGTACGGAGATCGAATATGGCTATATATATATATATATATATATGTGTGTTGTCTCTGTCGATGTATGTATGTACGTTACGTATGTGTGTGCGTTTGTATGTATAATATAGTCAATCAACGACAGTCGTGTGCAGCTCGGTTTGTACATAGGTATAGATGCAAGCGCTGCAGCTATGACTTGATAATTGCGAATCTTAATACGCGCGCACGCCGAGTAGAGCCGATTTACACATCAACGCCGTTCGGCCCCGACCTGCGCACGAGTGAATTAATTGGGCTGCATTGTTGCTTATTGATATATTTTATATACCATTATGGGCTTGCGACGAGGATTTGCTGCAGTTTTCGCGCTCTGTGCCCGGTTCATCGTCATCAATCGGCTTCCGATTCCGTATTATAGGGGGGCAAAGGTGAACGAATTTTGCCGCGACATTAATATAGAAATATATAGGAGCACTGCCTCGTCGTCGATGATGACGGTATTGACGAAGTGCAATCAGGTAGACGCGAATTCGAGCGCGCGAGCGCACCCTACCTAAAAGTAGGCTGCTACGATCTCTCTACGCCTCCCTTTATAAATCCGATTTGCATAATTCGATGATTGTATAAGGCATAATTGAACGCGCTCAGACGCGCACATACGTATATATGCAAGCAAAAGGAGGGCTTATAGGCGGCGGCGCAGCGGAGCATCGCGTGCGCGTGTGCTAGCTTCAGCTACTGTATAATATCCGATAGGACGCAGCATTGAATCATACAGATGGATTGCATTGAACTTATCGATCCCTTTTTGCCGAGGCTTTCGCCGAGCGACGCCGCGTCGTGTACGCGTGTGATGTCTCATTGGCGAATGTCACGGCTATCGCGAGCCTACATCTGCCCGAGCTCGCCTTCGGCCATTGAAACTACACAGGTGCATAGGTGTGTATCAGCTTGTGTCGAGGGTACGTCGTTGAATTATCTTATGATTTTTCTAATACGAGAATGAAAAATACTTGTTCGGTATGCTTATACAGATTTCAATTTTATAATTAAATATTGCACGATACGATCTTGCGCTTTACCTGCGACTATTGTGTAATAGATAAAGCAGCGATTAATATTCAGGTTGAAAACTGAAATATTTTCTGAGTTTTTTGGTACTAGAGTAATATGCTCTTATTTGTGTCTATGTATGTCGAGGCTTCTGAGATTATTAGCACGACGTCAGATTCTCTGTTTACTTTTAAAATTATTTTGACTTTTCCACTTGCAGATTTGTACACAGAGGTACTCGCCATCTAGTGGTGAAGGCTCATAGTTAGTGCTTGTAATTATAAATATATCTAGTTACGTCACTTTTTTGACAGCATCGCTGTGGACTTAAAAAAAAAAAAAAAAAACTAAGCAAAGACTAATGTTTTCATGACCCTGATTTTACTTATACAATTATTTTTTTCTTTTTCCACTTGCAGATTTACAGTTAAATGTACTTGCCATCTAGTGTTGGAAAATTAATTTAATATTGTATTTAAAATGGTCTAAGTTTTTTTGAAAAAATTGAATGCCAGTAAATGATTATGTATTTTATAACTTTTTAAATTGGCAATTTTGATCATTAGACCATTATTGATGTTGAGCATTTCTCGGTGCACATTTTTCAGGCCTTAATATGTGAACTAGTTTTCGCCCCAAAATTATAAAATTTAAGGCTGATTATAAAATAGCATTTCAAAATTCTAGATGATACCGTTACTTCACAAATCGATCGAGTGATGCTGTTTAAGGCAATTGAACACTTTTAATGGTCATTTAACGGTAGCGTTCCTAAAACGTATTTTAACATTGGTGTAAAAAAATTATTCAAAATAACGCGAATTGTTTGACTAATACACATAGACTATACGGACTAAGTTTGTATCAGATTTATGTGTGATCTTTTTCTATTACATTTTATTGGAATATCACACACGCGCGTGAAAACTTTCATTTTTATTATTCGCGTGATTAAAATGTCAAATTCAAATTTTATAACTTAGGATGCGAAGAAAAAAATGTTCAACTATGATTCCACAATTTTATTCTTACTCTATTTTAAATACCTCGCATTTAATTCGAAACCGAACAATTTACATCGTAGTTTTGACTTTAATTTAAGAAAAGTACGAAATCGTACGATTATTCGTGATACCATCATTTGTATTTCAAGCTTTGAAAAAAATGATTGCCACCGCGTTTCTAAAAACATACTCTCACTCTCGGGAAACTCGCCCCTTATAAAAGTAGTAATCGTCGTAGGACACAACTTTAATACCTCGCTGGTCTCTTCAAAAGTCAAAGACCGAATCTCCAGAAATTCTAGCGACAGAGTAGAGAGAGAGAGAGAGAGAGAGAAAGTAGAGAAGCCGCGCATTTGAATGAGAATAGGGTACGCACGTATATATAGCTATATACACATACACGGTGACAGCAACGTAGTAGCACCGAGCTAGCTGCGCGCGTTACATTCGGTTGAGTTTAGGGACACAAGCGAGGAGGCGCGCGCGGCATTTCCCGACGGACAGCGACCAAGTCGGCGACGCATTACTGTTATTATCATAGTCATTATTATTATTATTATTATTATTATTATTATTATTATTATTATTATTATTATTATATATATGAAAATGACTGGGTTGGCGCGACAAGGACGACGACGACACAGGCTCGACGCTTTGCACAACACAACGTTTCCAAGCAGTTATCTTCTCACGAGCAGTTAAATATTGTCCCTCCTTCTCTGACTACGAAAGAGAGACGATGCCCTTCTCTCTTTTGTCCTGCGCCGCCGCCGCCGCCACCACCACCTCGAGTGCGCGCCTCGCTCTCGCGCGAGTCTTTGAAAACTTACAACAATTGCGTTTCTCTCTCTCCCTCCTTCTTTATATTTTCTCTTATTCGAGGTTAAGAGCTCGAGTGCCGAAAAAAAAGAGAAAGAGACGAAAGAATATAAAAAAAAAAAAAATGAAAAGAAAATCGTCTCCTTTTTGTCGCGCTTCTTATACTACTAACTCGTGAGAAAATCTCGCGCGCGCGGGCGGGCGAGGCTCTTTTTTATTACGCGGCTAATTCGCCGGCTGCGCGGCGGAAAAAGAAGTTGAGCCAGGAATTCATACTCTCTTATAAGCACGCGCATAGTATCTATAGACATATATCGAACGTTCGAGAGTGTGAAAATTCGATAAATTGAGCTCGCGCGCCGGAGTAGCGGCGTAAGCGCGCAATGCGTATGCAAATTATGCGATTTCTATGCGCTGTATATATACGTTCTCTGGGCTATGTGTGCGTGTGTGTGTGTATGTATATTATGCGGTATACAGAGCTAAAGCTGTGCCAAAATTAACTCGCGAGATATGTGTCTCGTTTTTTTTCGCGCTAGATGCGGCTCGACTGCTTACTATATAATGGGTATAAAAAATTGCTTAGCCCGTGTCATGGAGTTTGATTGATTGATTTAAATTTTCATCGAAAAATAGACAAATAAATTTTACTTAGAAAAAAATGTTTCGTAGAGCAGACTCACTTTAACATGCAAAAAATCACGATATTGCAAATATTTCAATCAACACAGCTACTTATTCTACAATCTTATCCTTGGTAGCAAAGCCCGATATTAATAACGATCTAAAACGATGATAAAAACTGAAAACTTGAAATTTTTTAAAAGACATGATTTTGTATCGTTTTAAATTACTTATCATTAATTGGCTCGTTTTTAGTAATTTTTTGTGTCACAATTATGTTAAAAATATTAAACGCATTTTGAAAGACCAAAAAATTAAGATCAGAATTTAACCACTTTAGTACGTTAATACCAATTCAAGACTTCACCGCCAGATGTCGAGAACCTTCCAATCTGTAGATCTGCAAGTGGTGGAAGAAAAAAATAATCGTATAAGTAAAAGCGTGATTTTGAAAACATTCGCAAGCGTACCTCAGTGGTGTGATACAATAATATTTGAATCTTGAAGAAAGTTTTTGAAATTCGATAGCGTTGCTAGCAACAAAAGCGACGTAACTGGATTCATTTATACGTACAAGCATTAACGATACTTTGACCAGTTTTCAATCACTTCAAATATCGATAATACCACTTTAAGCATCCACCCCTAGATGTCGAATACCTTGATCTGTAAATATGCAAGTGGCGAAAAGAAAAAATAATCGTATAAGTAAAAGTAAGGTTCTGAAAAAAGAATACGTGCGTTTCGTCATCTTTTGATTTAGAATCGTCATTATTGTTAATAGTAAATGCAATGTAATTAGATTCATTTTTAAGTTCAACTTCTTAAATACAGATAATGATATTGTTACGAAATTCGAAGTATAAAATTGAATTGATTTTCGTAGGCCAAAAACTAGCCATTAAATGATGTGCGTGTCTACCAGGTATGATATACTTACACAGATTACTGAAATAAAAAATACTTGCATCAATTTATTCAGAAACGATCCCCAATCAATTCATCAGACTTAAGATGAATTGTAAGAACTCTAAACTTTATTGTATCTCTTCAAGAAGCTCACCACTCTGTCCGACACTCTCCAAAACGATCCAAACGAGGTATGCGTCGAACATCATATCTAGCTCAGCTATGCGAGATAGTTTAAGGTCTGCTTCGAGTTCGCAACGCGAGAGATGCAATTGTATAACACGCGTATATGTGTACACGTGATACGTACGTGTCGTGGTGGTGTTGATGGCGCAGTGGGTGCAGGTGTGCGGAAAAAGTCATGGAAATTTGACAGCAGCAGCTCTGACCCACGCTCGCATATTATATATGCATCGTATGTGTGTACTACGGTTCACGCGCAGCTCGCAGACTGGCGCGATTCCATTTCACAATGTATAGAGTAGATAGGTGTGTATATGTGCAAAATGCCACGCGGCGCCCGCCGCGCGAGAAAAAGACAATATCGCCCAATCAAGCGGTCCGCTCGTGCACGTATAATTCGCTTGGCATACATATATATATACGTATACGTCTAAAGCGCGAGAAGGGGAGAGAGCCCAGCTCGCATAAAGTTCGGTCACGTTTATATGGTATGGTACCTCGGCGATGCGTTGCCCCGGTCTGACTGTCTGCCTGTCCATGCCCATGACTGCGAGTTTAAACGCACGCGCGCGTGTGTGTGTGGGTGCGAAACGCGGACATGAGAAATAAGCCATCAATTAAATTTATATGCCTCGCGTAAGGGATCATACCGAGCGTCGGAGCACACGTACGAATTGTAGAAGGTATCTTTCATTTTTCAAGTTGCATACGGAAACTTGTTCCCGTGACGTTGAAAAGTTTGTTTGGATAAAAAAAAATGAAATCTCTGTTTGGGGACTCTTTTTACATGAAATTGTCTTTTTACCCGAACTGACTGAAAAAATCCATGAAATCGAAATATTATACATTGTTTTTAATGCAAAAATAAATAAAACTTAAATTTAGATATTCAAATCGAAAATTAATGTTTCAATGCTGATTTATATTTTACTTTGGCCGCTCAAAGAAATGTAAAAAGATTCAATGATAATTAATGCCTGCCTCCGCCGCTAGATGGCTTGTGTCTTTATTCGTAGCATAAATTAACGACGTCTTGATCTATACTCGCCAATTTATGCGAGTCGCGCTATACGCGTTGATTGCCGAATGCCGCGGCGACTGCGGCAAGGCGAAAAACGAAGCACGCACGCATTCAAAAATAATAAATAAATAGGGAACGCGAAATTGAAAAAATTGACCCAAGCTGCACACGAGCACGAGGTGATTTTTCACGCGGCTGAAAAAACAACAAAAGAGCGCGCAAAAATTTTCCATATGCATGCCGATGTACACATACCGTGCTTTATTGCGCACGTGCACGAGCGTGCGAACTTTTTCCATGTACATAAAAATTTTTTTTTCCTTTTCACCTTTTTAAATTATATAAACGCACGTGTGGTTTCGTAGAGATATACACGCGCGCGCGCGCGCGCGCGCCACACACGGTATAATACGAATACCACGCGATGTGTGTATACAATATTGGAAAGGAAAAAAAGCAGAGAGACAAAAAGCAGCGTCAACAAACGAACGAGCAAACAACGAACAGGTATATATACACAAGCGCGCGAAAAACTCACGCGAGCGCGTGGCCGGGAGACGCGGCGTGTAACGAACAACAATTATTATTTTGTCATGTATATTAGCTCGCTCGATACTGCCACACAACACAGCTGTGCTACTATATATATATATATATATGCGTGTGTGTACGTATTGGAAGATTATACACACGCGCGCACTCACACGTATAAATGCTCGGAGATATCGAGTTGCCGCCGCCGCTGTCGCGTATTATGTACATTCATATGTGCGCGCGGCGCGTGGAGCCCAGTGATTTCCCAGTTTATTGACCCCCCGAGCGCTTATGTACATGCATGCATATATGCGCGACACGAGCTGCAGCAGCCGGACCCATCAAACTGCATCTATATAATGTACGGCACATATTGCGCGGCGGCGGCTAATTAGCGAAGAGGGAATTTTTTCATTTTCTCTCTTTTTCCTCGCGCGTAGCAGCAGCAGCAGCAGCCGCAACAGCTGCCTGCGTTATTTTAATTTTATTTTGTATGATCTCGCCAGCAGCGGCAGCAGGTTGGATTATCTTTCTTGCAGTAGTGGTGGATTGTAATAATTTTATCAAAAAATTAATAAATAAATAAACGACCAACAATATAACCCATAAAATCGTTTGATCTACGACACAATGTTTATATTATCCATAGTGATTATAAATCTCGCGCCACTAATGAATAATTTTTAGTTGATTAAAGGTGTGTGTGGGCTACTATAATTAAGCTCGAATGCCAGGGTCAGCAAGTAGTAGTGGCGTGACGTTAGCGCTATGCTGCGTTGCTGCTGCCTTTATATAAGGTTGAAACGAAAATTTTCTGGGAGGGGGATATAATGAGTTATCATTAGCGCGAAATTACTCGACGAAATTCAATTCGTTTTAATTACTCGATACGTATTACGTACGCGCGGGCAGTAGCGAAGCTGCACTGCTGTCGCCTGTAAACGAAGCGGCAGCAGCAGCAGCAGCATTATTATGTATACAGTGATGGACCTCCGCGCGCTGCACGTGTGTGTATGCCGATAAAGCCCTGCCGCCGCCGTCGTTGCTAAAAACCCGCTATACCCGATTACATTATATCATATAATAAAGCAGAGCAGGGGGTGCGCGAGTGGATGGCTTTTGCGGCCTTGGTATAAAATCAAAATTAACGTCGACTCGCTTCGACTCTCTCTTCTCTTTATAATATAACGCTCTTATCGCTTTGCTCAACCGTTAATTGTGTTATCTACAGGGCAGACGAGCAGCATCATCATCGTCATCAGCGACGGGGCAGGTAGCGGCAGCAGCAGCAGCAGCGATAGCCATCGGCATCATCATCATCGAGGTCGACGAGTAGAACAATGGTATCGGACAGCGCCGCTAACCGCGTCGGCTCGGGAGACGGCTCCGGACCCGGCGGCGGTGATCCACCCTCCAACAACAACAACAACAACAACAACAACAACATGAGCAGCAACGTCAGCCTCAGCAACGTCAGCCTGAGCAGCTCGGGCTACCGTAATCGCGGCTTCAAGCGCGACGACGAGCAGCTACCCGCTGCGCTGCTGCACGAGATGCCCCCGGAGCCACAGAAGCCGCCCCAGCTGCCGGACGACGACGGCCAATCCTCGCGCAAGTTCAAGCTGTCGCGCAGCGAGAAGTGGCGCATCTTGAAGAACATCGGCACCGTCAGTGTCGCGTTCATGGTGCAATTCACCGCGTTCCAGGGCACGGCCAATCTCCAGTCGTCGATCAACGCCAGCGACGGTCTGGGAACCGTGTCGCTGTCGGCGATCTACGCCGCCCTCGTGCTCAGCTGCATCTTCGTCCCGACCTTCCTCATCAAGCGGCTCACCGTCAAGTGGACACTGTGCCTGTCGATGCTGTGCTACGCGCCCTACATCGGCTCGCAGTTCTATCCGCGCTTCTACACGCTGGTGCCGGCGGGCGTGCTGCTGGGTCTGGGCGCGGCGCCCATGTGGGCCGCCAAGGCCACGTATCTCACCCAGGTGGGTGGGGTCTACGCCAAGCTCACCGACGAGCCGGCCGACGCCATCGTGGTGCGATTCTTTGGATTCTTCTTTCTGGCCTGGCAGACGGCTGAGCTCTGGGGAAATCTCATTTCGTCGCTTGGTGAGTTGCAACGATTATATTTGTTATTATTTATCGCGCGGATGGACGATAAAATCCGAGGACGAAGAGAGAGAGAGCGATTCCGTTTGGAAAATATAGCTCTTGGGCCTGGGTGAGCTTGCGGGTTTGACTCGCATGTAAATACGTAACGCAGAGGGGCAACACAACGAAACGACGACACACGTGCCGAGCACTCGAGTACATAAACACACATACACCCACGTGTGCATTTGCTCGTAAATATACATATAAATATGTACCTGCTCTGATGTGTATACGTGTGCACGAAGCAAACTTTCTCGGGCTCTCATTGCTCTCATACGTGTGTGTGTATACTAGTTACACGTGCTGCGGAGTAGGGACTCTCCAGCTCTTATGGTTTAATTATGAATCCTCGATATATAAGCATGTAAAGTAACATCGGCCGGGCTACCCAACATATACACACTTACGTAACGTGTATGTAGCTGTTGACCCCAGTGCTTGCAGTGCACTGTATACACAAGAAAGCTCGTTAAAAGTTATTTTTCATGCGCGTGGGTTCAAGCTCCGCACCCTCGTGCACACTTGGATTTTCCAAGTGAATATTTTCGCATCGCGAGCGAGTGAGAGGATCGCGTGTACAGCGAGTCGCGTATTATAATAGTTGACTAATTGCGTCGCGAGAGCAGCTCCTTTGCAGTAGCATACACCACGTACTACGTGCGAAGGTATATTGTTCATTTCGTTTGGTCGTTTACACTAGGGGGGCTTAATTGGCAACGCTGATCACGAATCTCTCTTTTTTCCTATGCGACTGATCTAAAATTATTCGAAAAAATGCGCCATTTACAACTTTAATTAAAAATGGGTTTAAAAGAAATATAATACAGTCGTTCGTAACATACAATAAAACAGAGCTTTTTGCGCTGAGCTTTTACGCGCATTATTTACTGCCCCCTCGTATATAACACGTCAATCATGTCGTTTGCGCCGCAGTACGACGAATAAGACATTCGATCGGCACACACAATGTGCCGGAAAAATATACGTATACATGCGGGACGATAATATCATCGTAACGGTGTATTATAATATCGACTGATGTTGCCGCGCGCACACGACTGCGGACGTGCAAATACATAAGTGCAGCGCCGCGCGTTACATCACAATATTACATTATACCATCGTTCGAGGGAGGGTCGATCTCGCGTACGCTCGCGACCTTTCAATTGCTCCTCTCTTTGTATATACATATAATATTGGCACACGTACGATTAATCAATTAGTTCGTGCGTCGAGCGTAAAACGAGAGCTGTATATAACATTTTTGCGTTACAGATATCGTATTACGCGCGCGATTCGATTTTACATGGGTGCCTCGCGCGCGCGCGTAATTTTGCCGCTCTTTGTATGGCTGCTGCGGCATATAAATGTGAAATACGTCGAGTGGAGGGTGCACACGCGTTAAAAAGGGCAGAGACGTATAAAACGACCGAGAGATTCATGAATAAAAATGATAATCGAACCGTCGATAATCATATGGCCACTTGACGCCCCTCGCCCCCGAAATGACGATCGATGTTATATTATACCAAGTAGAACGAGTCGGCGTTTGGTCAGACCGAAGTGTTGCACGACTGCTCGTTTTTGAAATATCAATTAGCGCTCGCTTGTACATGTCTCGAATTACGAATCGTTTGTTTGTTTTAATTCGAATTGGCAGGCCGAAAAAATGCAAATATTTATGCTCGCGTATACTAGCGTTGACGAGATATCTCCCGCGCGGTGTTATATACTGCCGCTGGCACGTACGTACATCACTGTGCATCATACATACGAGAGCTGCGGGGACCAAATAAACAAATGCTATATGACCTCGTATATGGTGTTGTACCAGCCACGCGCGACCAGCGATTCAATTCGGTTATGGCTTGATTTTATTTCTACTACGCGATTCCTCGGACATTTACATATTTCGATATATATCGCGCGCCTGGACGTACCGAAAGTTCGATTGATGAACGGGGTATAGGCGAGAGAATTTCACTTGTCCGTCACTCTGTCGCGGCGCAGTGCCCGCGAGGTTTCGGGGGCTTGGGCAATTAAAAACTATTTCAAAAGCAAACACGACACGTAGCCACCACTGCACATTCGCGTGCGTATATTTACTTTATCGCGTGTGTATGGTTTCTCGCGTTTCGACCGGGGAAATTTTGAATTGCAAAAAACTGCGCAAATTAAAAAACAGAAAAATTAACGCGAGGTTCGACTCGTTATCATTAGCCACCGACGAATCCGATGAAAAATAAAGAAAAAATAATAATAATCGAATTTATGTATCTTGTGTGTACGTCAGCTACGGTATGTATATTCATGCATGCAATTGCATACATATGCGAGCGTCATTATACACGCGCACACACGAGAGAGAGAGAGAGAGAGAGATGTATATATAATAATCAGTATCGAACCGGTAATAACCAGTATTTGCTCGCGTTGTTCGTATGCAGTGATTTTTCTCCGGCTCTCCGGCGGCACAGCAGCAGCATACATTCGTAGTTGTGTATATGTGTTTAATAAAACTGCAATATTCATTGTGAGGAAGGTGTAAGATCAGGTTGTGAAGTTTTTCGATTCGTTATACTGATCGACAATGAAATACAAAGCTCGGCGAGACAGTAGTTATTTTCTCGAAACAAGCCTCTTGGTAGAAATGCTCAAATATTTTATGACTAGTTTAGTATTACTTATGTTGGATGGATTTTGAAATTAAAAGTTGGATATTGTAACTGCTCATCGAGAGTTTTCGCGCGTGAACTCGCGTGTATAAACACGTCATGCGGTAACATGCGTAGCGTAGCGAGCGTGCCGAGTCATATCGAATTATCATTTTATTCTGTTAAAGTTAAAGTATCAATAAATAATATTAGTTGTGTTTTCACCATAAGATTGTCGAAAGGTTATTTTTCTAAATCCTAAATTCTACCCTAAATTAGAAAGACTAACCTTGTTGTTCCAAAAATGTCTTTCGACTCATAGAGATATCTTGACTTATCCACTTGGAGATTTACAAATAAAGTGTACTCGTCATCTAGCGGACGAGGCTTAAAGTAATGTTATTATATTTAGTTTTTTGGAAAAAGTAAAACAGCAATTTTTAGGTAATTTAAAATAAGTTCATTGCAACGTAATTGTCACAAAAAAATCTTCAAAAATAGGCCAACAAATGGTTATGCTTTTTATTAAATTTTAAACGATCATTTCTTATCATTATTAATATTGAATATTTCTACAAATGCCTTCGTCAAACTTGAAAATATCGATGAAAACAAAAAAACATTTTACTGCCAAAAATGAGCAGACTTACCTTTGTCAATCCGATTATTGCGATTTGTTTACGATTGTTGCTGCTGCTGCTGACTCGTACACTCTTTTGAATTTTTCATCTCGAGCGTGCACCGATGCGCCCGCTCTCTCTTTCGCGAAAATAAACCTAGTTGTTTTCGCGCCTCCAACTGTTGAGCCAATCGAAGTTTTTGGCATCTCCCCGTTGTGCGCGCGCGAAGTTGTTTTCGAGCCGGCGCGCACCAACTTTTCCCCGAGCCTTATTCCACTACTGTTTTCGGCTTATGTTTTTGTTATGTATGTGTCTGCACAAGCTAAAAATATATATTATATACACAAGTCTGGGAATTATTTTCTATTGTTTGACGGATCGCACTCTCGAGGCGTGTCAATTTTAAACGTCTCGCGGCCTTCGACGACCGATTTATATCGCTCGCACGGATCCCGTGTTCGCAAGGAAGTTTTTATTTATTTTACTTGACGGGGTGCGTACTGCTTTTTTATAAATTTTTTTTCACTTTGCTTTTTTTCAATAAGAGGCTCAACGCGCGTAGTGCGGTGTGTGGTTCGATCTTCTAATTGTCCACACAGAATGTATAAGTCTCTTCGACGGCTTCCTGTCTTCATTAAAGCGAGAATAGGATCAGGGATTAATTTCGTGCGAGCTAGAGCAGAATATATATAGAACACAAAAGCGCCCGGGGGCTAATTCGTGAAAATCCCGCTTTGATAGGATTTATCAATCGTAATTGAAGCCGGCCATGCAGCAGCAGCGTGGTACACTCCAATGACTGACAGACGTCCGAAAAGTTAAACCAGTTTTCTCGATGTCTCTTCTCAATTTCTCTCTTTCGTACTACTAGCAGTGGTAATACTAATACACTTTTTGAGATTAACAATTGAAATGTTTTTTCGGAAAATGTCATTCATAGAAATAACAATCCTGAAATCTCGGCCCAACGTTATAATACATAATGCAATGAAGCTGTCGCATACGCAGTCTCTGCTATTCTTGCTGCTGCTTCTCTCGTCGCGAGATACACACTCGCACACACACACACACACACACCACACACACACACACACACACACACACACACACACACACACAGAGAGGATGTGTTTGGATTAGTCTAGCTAAATGGATTGTGTTAGTTTGCGATTGCGCGCGCTCTGCGTTGTTTGCAAGGCACATGAGTGATATAGCTTCCAGCAAGAGAAGAGAGGGTGGAAAAGGCTTCACTGTTACACAAGCTAGCCTCAGAGAGCTTGCGAGGGAAAGCGGGGAGGGGGGGGGGGTGGTTTTATAAATAAATCCCCTTGAACCACGCGGCGGCAGCGGTGGCTGGTGGCTATACTTTTGCTTATGTCTTCCGCAAGCCAAAAAGGAGAGATAGAGGCTAAAGGCTGGGAGGATGATAGAGATTTCAGCTGGCGAACACAGCGCAGTGTGTGTGTATGTACGCAAGAAAGGAAGGGGGATTATATTACCTGCCAAATATTAAAGTGGGCTAGTATTTGATAATATATTATATATTTTACGGTCGTGGCGTTTGGGGGGGGGGGGGTCGATATTTCGTTGCGCCGGACTTTTTGTCGAAACATCGTCGTGTAATCGATAAATCGCTGCGAGAACTTTTTTAGGAGCTTGACGCTTCAAAGATGCACGAGAGATGAATATTTTTTTCCCTTTTTCGCGATTTTGACGTGTGACGGAAACAGAGGGACAAGATGAGTGCATCGCCTGCAAATTTTTGGCCGTACGGAATACATTATTTAGAAATTCAGGAGCTCGGGCCCGATATCTATTCAATCAAAATCGGGGGGGCAAAAATCGGTTTGTCACGTCAATCTTCTCCGGACTGTGCGTAGTATATGCGGATATCTAAAAATTGCATCAAGGACCTCGATCGCAAAAATATTCAATTACATCGCGCGATATGATACTTGAGTACATTTTTTACGATGTCATCGTGTACATAGCACGTCGAAGAGAGATTCGCTAAAATTTCCAATTGTTTAATTGAAATTGACAGCTGCGAGTCGAGAGTAAATATAAGAAACTGAATTTACAGAGTTTCCTTTACAGTCTTCGAGCTATAAGTTTGAAATATAATTGAGAAAATGTACCAATGAGTTGCGTGTAAATTGATTGACCTAATAATTAAATTAAAAATAATACAATGTATAATTTATAATTAAGTTTCGCTTATCGATTTGTACAAATGTTAAATCCAAATGGGTGATAATAGACTCTTTCATTCATTCCACTTCATTTTAATTGATAATTATAGTTTAACTTTAACCAATTATAATTAATTACAATTAGTAAGGTTCCCAAAGTAAAAAATACGATCGTCGCAAACGAACGAACGCAGATCCCTTTATAATTGCCCAGACAGATTTGCATTTCACAAGGTTTATGTTCATCAAAGTAATCTCTTTCTCTCTTTATTTTTCAGTGCTGAGCGAGGGCGAGTTCAAAGAGATCGGGAGCAACGTGACGGCGACCGCGGCCAAGGTGAGCCGCTGCGGGGCCAATTTCTGCATCATCGGCAACGGTGGCCACGAGAATCTCCACAGGCCGCCCGATTCCGAGATCTACGAGATCTCGGCCATCTACCTGACCTGCGTCTTCGTGGCAGTGCTCATCGTCGCCCTATTCGTGGATCCACTCTCCAGGTGAGTCTGGCTGTTGATTTTGAATTTTGATTTTTGATTTCATAGCATTGGGAACGAAACATCTTTATGAATTCACGTAAATAAGTAAAAGTGTTGTATTTGACACAGCTGCATATCGATTTAAAAAATGAGTTACACTTTTTTTTTAAAATGTTGGAATTAATATGCTAAATATTGTTTTTTATTGCAACAAAATTTTTCGTAATCGAACTTTTCACATTTGCCCATGAACTTTTTAATTTCATCAACAGATGGAGTATCGTAAAGTCGCAAGTGGCGATAAAATTTCCGATTAGCATATTTAATACAAAAAAAAAATTTAAAACATGATTGTCCACAACTTGAATATTCTTGATTCCATCAACAGATGGAGTTTTGTAAACTCGCAAGTGGCAAGAACACTTTTCGTCGGCTATATGTATTCGTCTCCGATCATAATTACTTTAAGGCCTTTCTTAGCCTGGTTTTCAGTATAATATAATTTCCTTAAAACAAGATCATAAACCCGGGGCTATGAAAAGTCTCTCGAGAGTCGCGCGAAACACGCGCAGTCAAAACATTTATCGACCTTCTTCGCGTATTTATACACGAGAGAGAGAGAGAGAGAAATAGGCACACATTTATAATCACAGCTCGACCCCTTGAATAAACCCCCCGACGATTTTAATAAGGTTTTACATCAACGGTTACACACTTATACGTACGCAAATGTACTTCTGAATTATTTTAGTAGCGCGACAATAGCTCTTGACTAGTTTCTAACCACTTGAAATCCTCTCTCTCTCCCCCTGGAGTTAAGTATATATCTGCACCAACTGCAGCACAAAGCAGCATTTCAGCGGAGAGATGGCCCAAAAACACTATAAACTATGCCGCCCACCCACCCCCGCACGACTCTGCGATTCGAATGGGTTTGTTTTGGGAAACGCGCGTGGATATAACGCACACTCGAAAACTTCGAGGCCATGTTTTCCCCCCGCAAAAGCGCTTATAACGTGTCCGAATCGTCCGCAAGTACGCATTGTTACACGCGAGTTAAATCTCGACGTTGAGTTGGGAAAGAGAAAAGAAACAACTTTTACGCGCGCGTAGGTAATTTTCAAACTCGTCGTCGTTATACACACGATTACGCGAAATTATGCGTCCGCGATTCTTAACTCGAGTTAATAATAATCGCCCGAGTCCCGGGAATCTTCCGCGTAAACCAGCTGAAACCGCAACGAGTCGGTGAATTATATATCCTCGCGCGCAAAACTGTATATAATCGCGGAGGACTTTCTAGTCATTGACGAAAAAAAAAAAAAACTAGTAAAAAATCCTCAATTTTCTTATGTAACGCAGTAAGTCAGCGGTAATAGTAGTAGTAGTAGTAGTAGTGGCATGCGGTTAAGTTTGCTGCAATATATATCACAAGACTAATGCATAATAATTGATTGATATGACGGATACGTATTTAAGTGGCTATATCCAAAGTGGCCGCGGCATTATTATGGAAGAAGTCGTGCGCGCGTATTAACCGTCTCTAATTCTTTATGAGCTTTAATATTTTTTCCGCCGATAAATAAATCGTAATAATTGCATTGCACACGGCATATATAGTCGTCTCTTCGAACACCTGTCATTTGACGATTTGCGGTACGATATACACGCGTACAGATGCGTATAATTCTACATTATATACGATTATCCCATAGAACGCACACGACGACTACGTCAATTTCATTATTGTTATAGTTTTGAAATTATGCCGTCGGCTGCGCGCGCGTTTACCACATTTTACCGCGAGCTGTCTCGTTTAACGATATTTGTTTGGCCGTTCCGCGGACGAGTTAACGAGTGCGAAAATGATGCATGTACACCGACGCGTAGTGCGTATTTTTTGTTTTCATTATAATCCTCTATATTTATACACGCGATTCTTCGCGGTCTTTATAGCGTATTGTTCGCGGCGGTGCGCGAGTAATTTTTTTTCGCAGCGAGGTTGTAAAAATATTGCCCGCGTTTATACACACACGTCTTATTGCCACGCATCGATTGTTTTGCACTCAATTTTTTTCTTTCAAGACGTTATAAGGCAATTATTTAATCGTTGAAACCTAATTGTCGTTGTAATACGGGACCATCGACGATTAATTGTACGATCTAAAATCGGATTCTCCTTCGAGCTAAAAAAAAAAACGATGAAAATAAAAAAAAAAGGAAACGAAATTGGCGGAGCAGTCTCGTTTTGTTGTCTCATGCTTATGAGCAGCGTATGATATTGAACAGCAGCAGAGGCAACGTAATTAACGAGCGACTTCCGGTATCCTCGCAAATATAAGTGTGTACGACCTGTATATATACCACTGTCATCGCTACTGCGGCATCTTTTCGTTTAATATGAACTGGCTTGTTGTAATTTATACCCGGGCACGCACGAGCTTTGACATTATACAAGGATTGTTAATTTCGAGTTTTTTTCTACGACGATTCATTTCAAGATCTGCATTCGATCTTCATCCGATTTAAGACCAGTGATTATAATATGAGCTCAGCAAGTTGTCGTATATAGCCGAAATTCGCGTGACGATAATTCATCGTCATTTTCTTCAACACACATCTTCTTTCTTGTTTTTTTTCTTTTTCTCGAGATTGCGCTCACTGATAAAGAGTACGTCTGTTGAGGCAATGCAATACGAGTATCAGAAAAACTCAAACATCTAAAGATTTTTTCAATCGACATCATCACGTATTGGATGTATTAATTTTCATCGAAATATGCTGCGCACGCGTACCGCACGAGAAATTCAAGGTTTCTTCACTCTTTTTTTTTAATGCGTCATATACTGTATTTACGCGCGCGTAACCGTACGCAATGAAAGTCTTTCGCGCTCGCGAGCAAGTGATTATATCGAGGCAGAGATTTTCTCGGTATTAAGCCGGGTCGGTCGCGGCTGAAACTGCTATACGCCTTGGCTTGGAGAAACAATTATTACTTGACCTGATTTTTGCATTACTTAATTCGTGCGCCGATATTACACTCGTGCTCGGTGATTTTCCAAGAAACACGCGTAAAATTAAAAATGCTCGAATAAAAAAAAAAACGATATCTTGAATCGTTGTCGTTGTTGCTGTTGTTGTTGTTTTTGTTGTTGTGTTGATGCAGCGGCAGCACACAGATTTTTTTTTTTACCGAACTACCATAATAGCCAAATTGTAAACGGCCCGCAGGCTATTGTGCCTGTATAATGTTATATCGCGCATGTGTGCACCAGCACGAAAGGCCGCCTCTGCCGCTGCGGCTGCACAATATATACAGCACACAATGCCGATAAACATTTTCTTTCATTACCGCGTCACGCTTTGATGCGCCACTCGATGTACGCGTTATATTATGGTCCGGCTTGTGTGCGCGCACACACACACACACACACACACACATCGGCACATGGACACATGCATGTGCATTATCATGCGGATATGTATAATAATATAATCCGTGCAATAGGTGAACTCGTGTGCTCAGCTGCTGATTGCAAAATGATGACAGCAGCGTATATGTACGACGTCCAATGCCTGGCCTATACGTGTATTATGTAACAGGATTCTTTCTTTGGTGGTTTTTGAGCGTATACTTTTTATTCATATAACGTACAGCTTTTTGGGAGTGCGATTATTATTTATTATTATTTTCTTTCCATTCGACAAAATGTAAACATCAATTAACCGATTGTACTCTATACGATTTGTACATCCATGAACCTAGTTGTTTTTGTTATTTTTACATCGCGCAATATATTCGTCCAACGTCAAAAGCCAGTACATTAAATTACCTTTTTTCAACGTCGCGTTGAAATGAAAAAAAAAAAAAAAAAAAAAAATACATAAAAATAAAAATAAGAAGCGAAAGAAAAAAAAAGATGACAATGAACGGGTGGCTGGGATTGGGCAGTAGTACGCAACCAACGTGGGTCTCTCTCTCTCTCTCTCTCTGTATAATAGGCGAGCAGAGGGAATACGTGCCTCCGTTTCGCGCCGCACGCCGTATAAATATATACATTCATCGACGTGCTAAATCGAATGACTCGATAAATACAACGCAACCAACAGTTGCAATTCGAGAGTTCGACGTTTTCTATACGCTCCACATACACATACACACACGCGTACACACACAAATACAACACACAGCACGAGTACTTCACTTGGTTTATTGTCCTTCCTTATGTACATAGAACTATTACTCTATCTAAATGTACATGCTGTGTGTGCCTCAGCGTGTGTGTGTGTGTGTGTGTGTGTGTGTGTGTATGTGTTTGTATGTGAGAGCTACGTACTCTGGAGCTGCTGCTGCTGCTGCTGCTGCGATAAATGCCGCGCACCCGAATAAAGTGGCAAGGGCAGTTCTGGTGTGGCTCTGGTGGCGGCATGGGTGCTGTGTGCTGCTACGTGCGCCGGCATATTTATGCGAATCGCGTAAATGCGTATACAGAGGCTTTTGGCCTCGGCTCTGCTGCTGCTGCTATTTTGTGTTGAGGGGGCTGCGCGCAGCTACAGCTACCTTCCGTTCTCAAAGGAAATCTTTAGCGCGCCCGAATGTAACTAGTCTCGATTGTTGATTTTTCCTATTTTATTCTTTTTTCTTTCTCTTGCGCTCGGTATGTGTGTGTGTCTCCTATGGCCCTCTCTCGCTACCTTTTTTTTCTGTATTTTCCGAGCTGTACAATTTACGCGAGATACGCGAGAGAGAAAATTCGGAGTCATGTGTGCGGCGCGCTGACTATGTCATTCCCTATTTTTTTTTCTGTTGCAACAGGGGGCGGGGTAGGTGGGCAAGCACACGCAACAAAAAAAAGAGTGACTAGGATTTTGTTTTTGACCGCACGCGCTCTTTTGGAGTCATGTTATGTATGCGCGTTTGGACTCTTTTTTTTTTTTTTTTGGTTTTTATTTCGACGTCCGCGAATTAAAAAATTAATCTCTGTTACATTTTACATTTAAATAATACATATCGTTGAGCGCGGCTCTCGAGCGAGCTCAAAAGAGGAGCAGCATCGGGTATACACGAAATAATCCGCGCGTTTTTTTTTCTTTAAAAAAAAAGAGAGAAGAGAGAGAGAGAGAGAGAGAGAGGAAAAAAATTAAAAAAGATGATAATAAATATCGAATGTAAGTACACGGCTCGTACCTTGACCCACTTTGTACGCCGACGAGTCTGTGCATTACAACTGCTCCCGCGTGTGTGTATGTGTATGTTGAAAGGAACAAAAGAGGAAAAAAAAAAGAATAATAATAAACAATAAATCACGAAGCAATAAAGTTAGTGGCACACGGCAGGAAGGATGATCGCGTCTCTCTCTCTCTACTCTCGGCATAATACGGGCACGCATTATAATTTGTCGTGTGTATATGTATGTACGTTTGTGTGTGTGCGCACGTATGAATTCGAGTCGCGCACCGAGACACACGATAAGAGGGAGGCTGTGTGTGTGTGTGTGTTACAGCACAGTAGTAGTACAACTCTCCGTTTTGCGATGCATCGAAAACCCGCACGCGCGAGTCGGCGTCGAATCCATTCATCTTATCGCGCAGAGCCAGTTATAGTGGTACAGCAGTGTGTATAGCAAAATACGCGGATACGTGCCGCGATGCTTTTCGGCCGATTTTGACAATAAATCACGATACGTTATAAGCGATATATATATATATATATATAATATATATATATATATATATATATATTATATATATATATATATGCGTTGTGTATATAAGCCGCTTGTATACAGACTATACTCTACGATCGTGATGCTGCTTTTGCTGGGCGAGCTGCTTACAGAGTATTGATTTATCCCAGAGCACAAGAGTTGTTCGGGTTCGCGAAGTTTACTCGCCGATCATTTGTCGAATGCATTATTAGTATTGGTAGTTATGCTTGTATAAGGAAAGAGAGACGAAGAAGAAAAATGTCGATTGGCTCGTTTGCTCGCGCCAGAGCTGGCTGTGCGATATAAATAGTGAAAAATAAGCTCAAGGATCGCGAGGGATTAAAAAGCTGTGCGATTATTTATATTATTCAGTTATGATTTTATACCTACACCGTTTAAAAAAAAAAAATACTTGAATTTAATGTAGATTTAATGTAATAACAGAAATTGAAATTGAAGTAACCGATACTGATTTTTATTGAAGGTAGTTTTACGTACAATTATCGATGAAAATTAATGTATCAGTACTGATTTATTTTTTAAACAAATTATTCTCGAACAATTCAAGAAAATCCAATCGTACACAGTATTTTTAAGGCAATATAATGAATGTAAACGACATAATTTGAACATTTTGACTGAAATTAGGAGTGAAATTCATGAAAAATTCCATCATCATTAAAGCCAGCATCCGCCGCTAGATGGCGACCTACCTATATCTGTAAATCTGCAAGCGGCAAAGTCAAATTAATTGTATATAAGTCGAAGCTGGGTTTTTATCAATATAATGAACATAATCCTTCGGCATTTTATGTTTGCAATCTCCGCTCTTTTCTAAAATATCCGAAAAGGCCTCGAAGCAGGTTTTCGGAATTCAATCCTGTTGATGGTAACGAATTTTCCCAAATTAAATTCTAAATCCTCGAGTCTTAACACATATTTATTTGAATGCTTTTACATAAATTTCAATTCATTCAGGTGTGGGCAAAAAACTTTCTTCACCTTTGCATTAATTATAAAGTAAATATTTTTAATAATATATGCGATATCATTTATGTACCCTTCTTTCTTCTCTTCATTAATTACTCGGCCCAAATGCAGTTTCAAAATTAGTCGATTTCTCTATAGCTCGAACACTTCAACGCCACTTTGGACATAGATATGGAAAATCACAGAGCACGAACGAAAGAACATAACGATAAATTGCACCTGCCTGTGTGTATCTGCTCGATTTTGTATAATACCGCTCGCATCAACGCTAATCACCTGATCCGCGTTTACAATATATAACATACGTACACACATGTGCAGTGCTGCTGCCGGAAGGACGTGCGCACACACACGTGTGTGTGCGCATGCATAATATACGTATGCGGATGATACGCGAAATACAACAAAAAAAAATTGAGGAAGAGACGGAGGGAGGGAAAAGAGATCGAGCAGATTCAGAAGACGCGAACACATCCATCAGAAAAAAAACTCACGTGCCTTACGACTACTACTGCTACGTACACTGCTGCTGCAGCACCGCTGTTGCGTAATCCTTATACCCGACGCGCGCCGTATTCTACACACTCGTAACTCGCCGTAAAGTCAAGGTTGCATCTTTGTGTTATATAATATAATGTACACGCATTTCTGGAGCGTATGTGTATATGTGTGTGTGTGTGTGTACGTGCAGGTGAACGATATATATACGTTGTATATGCCAGCGCGTAACGGTGCGTGCTACTTCTCTCTCTCTCTCTCTCTCTCTCTCTCTCTCTTTCATTATTTGAAATGTGTATGAAGTATCTGTGCTCGATGAACTTTATGTGGGGGAAAAAGAGAAGAGTTATTTCGATAGACGATAAATTAAATTACGGTGCATCTGTGTAGATCGTTCAAAACTTGTTGGAAATTATTAAGATTAACCATGTACTGATGACCAAAAAATTACCATTTAAAATTTTTGAAAGTATACTTTACCCTCGCTTGTTTTAGCGATTTTTCTATTGAACTTATGTTGTAAATAGAATTTTTAATAATCTAAAGATGACTGATATTTTTAAAGAATTTAGATCGGTTTAAAACTCAGTTTTGAGCCTTCGCCACTAGATGGCGAGTATCTTTAGCTGTAAATCTGCCAGTGACTAAGTCAAAATAATCGTATAAGGTTTCGTATAATAACTTCGACAATATCTTCGACAATTCATTTATGAAACTTGAATGACAATTTCTATTGTTTCAAAAAATTGAATTAATCTTTTAACCAATTTAAATTTGATATTACCATTACAAGTTTCCACCAGTAGGTGGAAAATGCCTTCATCTGCAAATCCGCAAGCGGCTAAAGTCAAAATAATTATATGAGTTATATAAATATGTACGGGGCATACTCTTTTTTGATCGTGTTTGATTCTCACGTCATTACAAAGTCGGAGCAAGGTTTTATACTTAGCATTCGAAACACGTTTGCCGGCTAAATAAAATTAATTGGCCGTTTACGGAGATATTTGCTTACATTTGTCAATTAATACATCCAATTATTCCATTAAGAAAAATCAATCGCATTTAGCGTGAACGAGCGAATTCATCATGCAATCATTATTTTATTTTGGATCGTTAGACATACAGATTGGATTTGGCGTCCGTACAAGGATCTCTCTTTTGCGCTGTGCGCACGCGTCCCTGTGTATAATAAAGTCTGTTTCGCTTTCGCCCCGATATTCCGCGCGCGATATTTTCTACCAATTAGGTGTATTCGGTGTGAATCATTTATACCTACCTTTACTCGGAGAATTCAGCGAAGAGAAGAGAGGAGAGAGAAAAAATACTTGATTTTTTGCGCGTGCTCGCGCGAACCCCATGCAGATCAATTAAAAAAAAAAAAGCAAGAAAGAAAAGAGGCGTAAGAAAAATAAACAGCTGGCAGTATTTCTTTTCCTCGACGCGCGAGATATTTTATACCAGATGTACGAGAATAAACTTTGTCATGTCTTATTTACAAACTTGGCGTAGTTTTATCATGACTGAAGCTATATAGTGGCAGCCTTGCTCGCTTGTACGTATGCGTGTGTGTGTGTGTTGGGGATGTATTTTTTACACACTCGAGTATATATAATAATACGAAAAACACAACGTTGAGGGAGGGCTAGAAGAAAGAAAGAGCTATACTTGCGCGTCGTCTCTCGAGGGTGTAAACAGAACGTGAGCTCGCGAGAAAGAAGGAGAAAAAGCTTTTCCTGGTTATGTTAATATAATTTTTCCACCTAATACCATCTCGTTCCTATTTATTTTCGATTTATATTATTATATAAACGCGTAAGAAATTGAGAAATAAAGTAATTTGCTGTCTCAGGTAGAGACAGAGAGTGAAAGAGAAGAAAAATTAGGAGATATTTAAAAAGTCGCGTCTGAACGATTCTTCCTTCTCTCCCTTGCACACCGGTAATACACACGGTTGAGTCTACTCGAATAATATAAACCGGATGAAGAGAGCAGCCAGCGAAGACGAAGAGAAGAGAAAAAGAAATCCTCCGTTTGAAGCGACGCGCACACAAAAACATCTTTTAAGTCTTCTAATCTCTTGCTTCTTTTTCTTGCTCTCTTCTCTCTCTCTCTCTCTCTCTCTCTCTCCCTCTTTCATTTTCTTTGCCCCCCTAATGCGAGGGACGATGATGCCTCTGCTACTGCTGCTACTTCTTCGTCTTCTTCTTCTTTTCCACTCTGCTACGCGTCTAATGCATATCTTAATGTCCTTGCAAAACTGCAATTTGTGTTTCTCTTTACTCTTCCTTTTTTTGTGCTGCTCGCTTTTCTCTCATCCTTTTGCCTCTGTCTCGCGACGTTGGCTTACTTTTACAGTTGAAATGCGCAACTCATTTCATTACGGCATTATGTTCTCAAGTGGCAGTAATAATTAGTTTTTTTTTCTGTTTGTAAACTCGTATAATCAAAAGTGGATTTAACATTTCATCCCAAAATCGTCGATGTCATTGTTATCGTTGCGACTAGTTACCAAAAGCCGATATGATAATACATAATGATGATTATTACGAGTACATAGGGATCAACCCGTGCCGTGGTGGCCTCAAGGCGTCTCGCGTACGCGTGTTTACAGGCCGCGCTCGGCAATCCAGCCCTCGGGCTTGGCGAATCCTTCTACGTGTTTGCCATTCGACGTTACGATACCTGGCTCATTACGATATGATATTATCCGAGAGATATCCGAGAAAAGATCCGATGCGAATATATACCACGCAGGTACGATATTATCAGAGGAAAATAAAATAAATGGGGATCTGTTTCTGGAAATTAGACTCTTCCAGGCGAGTTGAGTTCGCGAATTGATAGCCGAGGAAACCATGTGAAAGCTCGCCGAATGGATACTGCTCGAGGAATACGTTTTTCCTCGACTTATTTGTACATACGTAAGGTTGGGTCATGCGTGATTTGTGTGTACGTACCGGAGCGAACGAATTTTATACGTTTGTTACGGCGACTCGGACGTAAATATTGTGTTTGTTAAGTACACAATGCTTTAAAATAAAATAGAAGAAATAGCATCGGATTATCATTACACTGAAAATCTTGTCGAGGCGAGCTGAACACGATTCGTACATTTGCTACGGTTCTATTCAAATAGTCGACAACTATACTACATTCGGTCGTAACGATTACGCGTGCTTGTTTCGAGATTTTGAGAATCGACGAGATTCGCAGTGTATGCCGTCTGGTCGAAATTCTGAACACTGATAGCGATCTAATAATTCAAAAATGACCATTTAAAATGTTTCAAAATACAATACCGCATCATTTAGTTTGTTAAAAATTTCAATCGTTTGAAATACGCTGATACCATTTTGAGTCTCGATCCACCGTTAGATGGCGAGTACTTTTATGTCTGCAAATCTGCAAGTGGCTAATTTAACATGATTGTACAAATTGAAGAAAATTTAACTCCATCTGTTGACTTGTTCAGGTACGGCGAGAAGCAGCATCGCAACGACAGCAAGCCGCTCAGCGGCATACAGCTGCTCTCGGCTACGGCCTACCAATTGAAGAAGCCGTATCAGCAGCTGCTCATACCAATCACCGTGTGGATCGGCATGGAGCAGGCGTTCATCGGCGCCGAATTCACCCAGGTACGTAAAACAATAACGACACACAACATAATAATACGCATCGATTTGTTCGCCATGCCGTTTCGCGCATTATTACGCATATGTTATTATTATAATTTTAAGTGCAGCATTGTGCATCGACTCTCTTCGCTGCGCCGCTGTTATGCATTGTATACTCGCGCCGTGTCAATTAAAAGTTTCGACGGCGCGGCGGTGCCTTATGCTCTCTCACTCACTCGATACGCGTGCAGTTCGTCGCTGTAAAGTATTATTATATGCATGTACCACCACCGTCCACCACCACCACCATCGCGAGAGAGCTCTATTGTGCGACTTTAATTAATTTAACCGTCGGTACACATGTACAACGCGAAAAGCATTCAAAAGAGGAAAATGCGAAGCGACTGAAAATGCTCAGCAATGAAAAATTTCTCCCTTCCTATGATGTATATACGTGTACTTCACATTCAGCGGAATTAACTCTTTTCTTTTTTCATACGCTTGAAAAATCAGTTGAAATATCCAAAAGCCTCCGATAACGCTGCCGCCGCTGTGCAGTATTATTATTTGCACCCATCGACTTCGAGCTCGCTGGCTCTTCATGAATGTCTCTTTTACCTGGTAAATGTACATACGCTTGCGTGCATGCATTCGCGCGTGTGTCAGTTTTGCGCAGTTAACTCTCGGAAAATCGAAGTTTGATGAACCGACGCGTTGCTGCTGCTGCTGCTGCTGCTGGAGTGTGTACTGGTATAGGTATGCGAATGTACAGCGCCGCGCCACTATGAAAGCCATTTCCCTGACGTCTACCTCGCTCGCTCCTCCCCTGCCCCACCGCACAGCCGTGTCTGACCCCGTACGTATCGGTCTTTGGCCCTGCCACTCCGCTGCCGATCCCCGTATATATGTACGTGTAAACACAAAATTGCGTGGAGTAGTTTTGTATCGGCGCGTATGTAACTTTGACATGCGGCGTTTACCCACCTGTATAGGCATCAGCAGCAGCATGAACGGCTATAGGTGCACGCGTGCAACGCGTCGATTAACTTTGCTTTAACTGTATTGCTGCTAGCTCAATTTCCAAAATAAGACGACGTGTATTTTATTATTATAATTTCTTTTGCTCAAGCGAACTGTATATACGTCGGATTGAAAATCGAGCTTGCAGACTAGACTCTCGACACACGCGCAGAGCTTTAACGAGCCTACGTCGTAATAAAAATACCTGAACGCGAGTAGTAGTACCCACCCGATGCGATGCGCGTTGCTTTGAAATGAAAATAGGAAGATACCCTTTGACTCGAGCTCACTCCTCTATATATCCCAGAGCTTCCATATATATTGAGAAATCTCGCTCTCTTGCTCTCTCTCTCTCTCTATCCCCTATCGTGTGCTGCATGCTCCGCAAATAAAGACAGTCAATGAGACGGAGTGCCTGCTACTGTCGATCGGCGGTGGTGTGCGCAAGATACTCTATGGGGCGGTGTACCGTAGGCCTGATGGAGCCTATTTGAGCGAGTTCTTCAGGCTCTACCACACTATGTGCCATCGCTCTTACAGTGGCATAATTTTGGCAGGTGACTTCAATGCCAATCTTCTCTCAGACGCCTATGAGACCGTTCATTTTCGGCAACTTGTGCAGGAGGCAGCGCTGCACTTTGTACCCTTTGGAGCCACAAATCATGGAGCTACGTTTGATACAGCTATAGATAGCATCCTAGTCGACTCCCCTGATAAAGTTATTAGTAGTGCTAAGTCTCAGACGCCCTTTGCCTCGGGTCATGATTGGATCATGGTCGAATATGGACTTACTGCTCCTTTATCGCGTGGCAGTGCTGCGATGTGCCGCGATAGCCGTCGGGTCGCTGTGCCGCGGTTCGCGACTGAGCTTCGTGATGCTCTTGTGGGAGTCTCTCGGATGACTGATCCGGATGAGATGGCGCGTGGCTTGCACTCAGCTATGCTGGCCACACTTGATGCATTCGCGCCTCTGCATGAGCGCTCTCGACGTGCAGCTCGGGCGCCCTGGTTCTCGTTGGCCTTGAGAGAGAGGTGCAAGGAACGTGACGGACTGTATCAGCTTTACAGAAGAACTCGTGATCCGGATTTGCTACGCCGCTTCAGATTGATGCGACGAGAAATCAAGAACGATGCTAAGCGAGCACGCGAGGAATATGTGATGGATGGACTGAGAAGATGCGACACGGATGCCGGACGCTGGGCATGTCTTCGCCGTGTTGGTGTCTCTGGCCCCCAGCTTCCCTCGCCGTTAAGCTTTTTCACCGCTGATGAATTGCTTGAGCACTATTGCGCTGTGACGACGGTGCATCCCGGCTGCTCTGCTCAGAGTCTCAACCGTATTGCTGATGTTGTTATCGAAGATGGTGTGCCCGAATTTGGCTTCCGAGAGGTCGGCGAGCCCGAGGTATTGTCGGCCTTGAAACGAGTTGCTGGTGGTGTGGGTTTTGGGTCTGGCGATGGGCTATCTCTTGCCTATTTCGGCAACGCTCTTAATGTGCTGGCCCCCACACTCACTAGTATTTCAATGCATCCATCTCTTCTGGTCGATATCCGCTTCATTGGAAAAAGTCTTTCATACGACCGCTCAGCAAGGTGCGTGCGCCTTCATCGCCGTCGCAGACACGACCTGTTTCAAACTTGCCGCATCTTGCCAAGGTCTATGATTTATTGCTGACGGCGCAGCTGACTGAACACCTCGAGTCGCAGGGCTTGTTATCGCCTCGTCAATCTGGCTTTCGAAGGGGATTCAGCACTCAAACGGCCCTCATAAGAATCACTGAGGACATACGCCGCGGCGTCGAGGATGGACTCGTTACGATACTGGTTCTGTTCGATTTCAAGAGTGCGTTCGATATGATTAATCACGAGACTCTGCTGCTGGCGCTCAGGCGAATGGGCCTCTCTTCGCCTGCGCTGTGTTGCTTCACTCATATTTGTCGCTGCGATCGCATGCTGTGCTCGACGCTGGAGGTGTAAGATTTCAGAGCGTACACATCTGGAGTGCCACAGGGATCAACGCCGGCTCCTATATTGTTCGCCGTCTACATCAACTCGATAACTCGCTCTCTCAGACACTGTGCGGCTACACATATGCTCTTCGCTGATGATCTCCAGATATACCTGCGATGTCCTCCTGCCGAGATCGACTCAACTATTGCCAGGTTGAATGAGGATGTTCAGACTATAGTCGATTGGGCTCAATCCAATGGCCTGTCATTGAATGTTGCCAAGACAAAGGTAATATTGTGTGCCTCTGATCAGAATCTGATGCGCATTAGACAGGACCTTTGCAGTAGGATTGTCGTCGATGGCGTTGAGGTGCCTTTTGAGGAGAGTGTCAGGAATCTGGGACTCGTGATGAACCGGTCGTTGAGTTGGAAGAGCCACGTAAGAGGCATCTCGTCGCGCGTACACGGGGTTCTCCATCGCTTGCGATCGGGAGCCGGCTTCATGCCGCGGGAGATCAGGAGGCTACTGGTCAGCGCATTCATTCTGCCTCATCTGGACTACGCCTGCCTCGCTTTCATTGACATAAAGGTCACAGCTGACACCATACTCAGCGATTGCTCAACACTTGTGTTCGCTTCATTTATAGGTTGAGACGGGATTCAGAGCTCCAGCCATACTACCAGGAGCTCGGCTGGATGCAGCCGTCTTCTCGCCGCAGATACCTGCTTAATGTGTTTACCTATAAGGCACTTTTTTTCATCCTGTCCAGCATATATAGAGGAGCTCTACCACCCTTCGGATGACCAGGTTCGGCGATCGGCGCGCATCGCTGGTGGGGCATTGACGTTGGAGGTGCCTTTTGGTGACACCACCACGTACAAGACGGGCTTTGCTGTGCAGGCGGCAAATTCGTGGAATGCTCTCCCGGCTCATCTGCGATCGGCGAACTCATTGTCAATTTTCAAGAAATTGCTCCAGATCCACATGAGAGAAGCTAGATGAAGCACTTGGCGGTTGTGTCTTTTTGTCTTTTTACCTTTGCCTTTGATTATTGCTTCGGTCGTGTCTCAGTGTCGAGTTCTGTCGCGTCGTTATTGTTCGCTGTTTTGTTAACTATTGTAATTTGCTGTTAATTTTCTTATTCATGCTATATTGTATTGTTTGTCTTGTGTTATTGCCTATTATATTAATGTTAATTTGATTTGTAAGTGATTTGCTGGTTTGCCATACGGTTATCATGACCTTGGCATAATAAATAAGTGTTCAATCAATCTCTTTCATTCTCATTGTACGCATTCTGTAATTTTACTGTCAATCTCTCCTCTCGGTGTATATCCTCTCTCTATAGTCGCGCGCTCTAGAGCTCGAGCTGTGTGTTCCATTCCTTTCTCGTGTGCTGCGCGCTGCTGTCTCTCGCAAGCTCGCAAGCTCCATATACCCGGCTCTTGTGTATAGCAGAGAGCTTTTCTTCTAACAATTAAACGCTTAGATTGAAGCAAAGACAATTAAACCGCGCGGTGGAAAATCCTTTTTGTTATTCACATCCTCGTCGTCGACGCTGCGTGAGGTAATGACACGCGGCATCTTTTCTCTTGTGGGATACGCGTTTTTTAATCACTGCTGTCTCGGAGAAAAAGTCGCTGCCGATACATCGGAAGAGAGCTTCCTTTTATAATAATGCGATAGTTACTATCTTTATATTTGAATTTGAAAAATTTTACGGGAAATTGCATTTTCACTAAAGTGGATTGTTTAAATGAATGTTGATTTTAATTTTTCACAAGATTTTGTGGATCTCCAAATATTTATAAAATTTAAGTAAAGTGTTTAAAATTATATTACCTAAAGAATGAACGAGGGAGTACGAAAATTTGTCTGATCATGTTAATCGGAGTCGAACGATAACTGTAAAATGATGTCCTTCCATCATTAGATACGAGATGTAGTTTGCATTGAGTTGACTGAATTATCACTGCTTGCAAAATTGTTTTTTTGTCAACCATTGATGTTGCTGAATTTGCCGTATATACTGGAATCAGTTGAGGGGGTTGTCGGGCGATGTTAGTGATTGATTACTTCTTCGAAGCCAAGATTTTCTATTGGAAAATCAATAAGGAGTTGATACTTCAAGAAAGGTTCCAACGGTCAAAGAATGAGTTCAATACGAAATATTGTTAATATTTTAATTATTAAAAAGTCAGTTTCACAATCGAGACAAAATAAATAACATAGTTTGAATCATTTTACTGTTCTGCGCATAGTTAAAGGATATTTATAAGAAAGATTTTTTAAAAATTTACAAAGCGTAAAATTACATGTTAGTGAAGACGACTTCATTAAGTCCCAATTTCTCCGGACAAATCCCATGTTCCTGGGGTTCACTCCGACTATGTATCTCATTATGTACCTTGGTAGTCAATTCTGGTATCCAAATAATTTTGGACTAATATTACATTCAAAAAGTTTGATATTAAATCGTGGATTAGCTATCCATGAGGATTAGACATGGATACCACGCAGATCGGACAACGATTCCACGTGGATCTCACATGGATACTATGTGGATCATACATGGATGGAAAAAAATTCTAAGTTGGTGGTTTTTCAACTCTTCGAGGATCTTGGACTTGTTTTGCGAGCTCGCTCCAAGTATCCACGAAGCTTTGTCGGTGAATCGTCGTGGATTTTAACTTCTTCGCGTTGATAATCGATTAATCCACGAGGGGTTTCATGGAAATCCTCGTTGATTGTTTAAAAATCATCGCGGAGATTCAAAAGTCTACGAGGATTTTAGCGAAAATCGTCGTGGGTTGATCAAAAATCTGCGTAGGTATTATGTCAATCCACGCGGCTTACCTACGTCGGCAATTTATTTAATCCACGTGGTATCCATGTCCGATCCACGTGGTCATATCAATGCCTGATCCTCGAGGAATCTATGTATGATCCACGTGGAATCGGTGTGATAATCAACGCGGATATCCATGCAATTTTTTTCAACTGGGAATAGCATGCCAAAAAATTGTTGTACCTTACCGTGTCTTATTGTTTTCCATCTTTATCTTGATTGTAATCACTGCGACTTTTGAAAAAGTTTTCGAACACCAAGGAAAAATATGTGAGGTTAAGTGCCTCGAGTAGCTAATAACACTACACCTCGATTTCACCAATTTGTAAACACTCGCTTACCGCAGGAATTTAGCTTTTCGTTAGCGACTGAACACACTGCTCGTACTTTAGCGAAGTGTACTCGAGATTGCGATTCCACCACCGTCGTCGAACGGTCCATATACGCAGTTATGTACACTGCGACGTAATATTCAAACTACACCGATACACATGTGAAAAAAAATTCACACAACAATAGAGATATATACTATCTCTATGCCCGTGATATTAGAAATGAAGTTGAATAAGTCATATGAACAGCAAGTAGTAATTGAAAAACTACTGCAGTCGCATCAATAATTTTACAAACTTTTTCTCTTTATTTTTCCATTCTATAGTGGTATTTTTTAAATTTAATATTTATTATTTTCTTCGTGAAAAAATTATGGTTTGATTGTTGATATCGAAAGTCAGGTATTCCGATCAGTCGTTAAATTTTGTGCACGTTGATTTCTATTTTCACGTACGACGATAATACGCTCCCCGTCGCTTTCTTAGTTATAGCGTCAACCGCTAGGTGTCAAGAGACAATGTAATTCTAAACAAACGATAAAAATGGAAGAGTTTGGAGGACATTAAGCCGTTTAGTTTTAAGTTTTTCCGTATAAGCGGGAAATTATAATCTGAGTTTATATGTACGGGTTGATTTGATTCTCGTCAGCACTGCACTAAGGACTCTCGCGAAATAAATGTTTCAAAATCAAATCACGCTATAAATCGATTGAAACACACGCTGTAGGAAACTCGATGATCTATTTATCCCAGGACCCCTGCGCACGATGCAAAATTAAATGTTTTTTTCGAAGTTTTACGAGGGCCGTATATATAGCCGATGATAGAATCATTATAAACTGCCGCGGATGAAGGCTTTTTCGCAACGCAACGTCGCGCGAGCACAAGGCCGAGAGACAGAGAGATGGATTTCTCGTTAAAGAAGAATCTTCTCCCGTCCCGGTAATAATTTTCTCTCTGCAACTTTTTCCACCTGCGACTCCACTACTGCTGCTGCTGCTGCTGCTGCTGCTGCTGCTGCTGCTTCAAAAGGGTGAAGGGCAGGTGAATGGATGGACGGGGGTGGGCGGGGAAAGAAATTTTCTTAATTATATTCATCCCTCTTCCCCCGCACGATGCGTAACGAGTGTAGAGGTCTAGGTACATAGCGCGCGAGGCCCTCGTTATACACCGTCGACGACAAGAGAGTGAGAGAGAGAGAGAGAAAGAGTAAAGAGCCTCGAAGTCGTTAGTTTTATAAGTTAAAAGTGATCTCTCTGTCTTTGTGCTTTCCGACGTGGCAGAAAATAGGGGCGGGGGTGTACGATGCGTTTATCTATGTGCGCGCCTTTTAACCCATCGATTCGCAAGGGAAATTCGAGGACGCGGTTCTAAGCTAAACGATAATTGAACCTACGCACACTTCCTTTTTTAACTTTACCCTTCGATCCTTCGAGAATTTGCCACTACTACTACTATTACTCATGTATATTCCAATATGCGACAATCTCCGTGGCCTATAGCGGGTATATAATCGCGAAGTCGCACACGAAACAGCAGCAGTAGCAGCGGCGGCGAAAAATAAAAAAAAAAAAAAAAAAAAAGGAAGAAGGAAAGAAAAGTCGCGCGCGATTAAAGCCCTACCTACCTCGCGCGCAGCGAGCGTAATCTCGGCAGTGCGCATCAGAGATCGAAAAGGAAAGGAGAGACGGAGAGAGAAAAAAAAACGAGTCCTCGGATGAGAAGGCACACGTTGGCTTCTAGTCTCTCTTCCTTTCTCTCTCTCTATATATATATATGTTATTTTTTTCTATATATAAGGCGCTATACAAGAGAGAGGTAGCATAAATAGACGTACATCAAGTAGAGAGAGGGTATATCATTATCGATCTATTTCTGGTATACATACATCGTCGAGTCTTTCACTGCACTGCACACACACACTCGGATGTGTATAACCCTCTCATGGGGTCTCTCTCTCTCTCTCTCTTTTTGATCCGATTCGCATTGACGAGCGTCGCGTAGCCCGTTACTAAGAAACCGAAGAATCGCGCCTATGTAATACGTCTCGTTTCCCGTAGGCGCCGAGTACAGTTAACGGGGCGCAAAGAAAAAAAAAAGGATTACGATTATTTTTCTTTTCCTTCGTACTTCCCCCGTAACGTATCATTTTTCTCCACCGCCGCCGCGTCGTAGTCTGCACGGGAAACGAGTCAATTTCGCCACACAGAGATCTTCGCCTCGCAGCAGCAGAGCAGCGATCGCGATTGAAAAATGAAAATCTCCCCTCTATATCTCGACACGAGCGAGGAATGTCGCGCGAATGTCTTTCGCTGCAGATCGATCGGCGGCGGCGGCGGCAGCGGCAAGTGTATGTATAGAAAGTGTGCACCGATGCGATGATCGCGATACATAGAATATTTACCATGATCGTTCTCGTATACGTATAATGTGGGACAGCTCGAGAGCCGATGAGTATAGGTAGTAGTAGTAGTAGTATATCCTGCACAACTCGACCGTAAATGGTAATTATAATCGCGTTTATGACGTATCTACTGTACTGGCATGGCGTGCCGATCATCGGCGCTCGCGAATAGCTTATAACCACTTATTAAAATCTATTTATAGATGGAAAATATTCGCGTTTTACCCGTTTGAGCGCGTGTAACGAGATCACCGCGTATACATATACGGCGCATACCTTATATATACCATATACTACCGAGCTATTTTAAGCCTGGCGCCGTATCTATATAATACGGAGATAGGATGATTCTCTCTTTTTTTTCTTCCTTTTTTTTCGGTACGAAAGTGGAAAAATGATACGCTGCTGCTGCGGTGTAAGTATGCAAGCGATGCAATTATTTTCGTTTATATCCTTCTGGCGAGTGATGTGGCGCGCGCAAATTATCATGTAAAGCAGCTGCTGGACGAGAGAGTCCAGTTCTATTCTTAGAAACTCGAAGACAATTTTTCCTGAATCCTTATTCTTATTTTTAAGCGTACGGGCATGAATATTCAATCGGTGGCGCTAAAATAAGTATACATATCCGTGACAACGTGTCCTTATGCATTATATTCGCGCATGACGAGCTTAGGCGTGGAACCGTTGAGGATGAAAAATTTTTTGTCGAAAAAAAGTGTACACGCGCGTGCACACATGCGTCCGCGTATAAGATCAAAAAAAAATAAAAAGAAAGAAGAGGAAAATAAAGAGAAAAGAGTTGGTGCAAAGAGAGGAAGCTTTGAACGATTTGTTGTTTGTATGTGTGCGTGTGTGCGTCTGTTCAGGTATGCGTTTGACACAAGTCTCTGGGCGTCTATTCGTCGTAGCGAGAGAGAATAAGAAATAGACCAATACATCGTCGTTGTCGTTGTTGCAGTTGTAAAAAAGTAGAAGAGAAAAAAAGACGTACATATACGCTCACAGCAGAAAGCGAGAGAGAAAGACAGCCCGGCGATGCGCGCATTGTGAAGAGGTTACTGCCTCTCTTATACGGCGCTCACTCTCCCCTACCTACCTTTCTTGTGATCATTTCTATCCTTTTTTCCATCTCTTTTTGAGATATATGTATGTAACAGGCAGGTGGGTATCTAGAGAGGGACTGGCGCGTGCAATGTGTGTCTGTGTGTATGTGTATATTTTTTTTCTGCCCCGAAGCTTCCGAGCAGAAAACATCTTTTCATGTATATATATGTACAGATTCAGAGAGAAAGAAAAGGGTAAGACTTGCCGTTTTCCTTTTATTTCAAGATATCTTATCTCGCGTAGCGGCAGCCAGTACAAACGAGAAGAACGAGATGAAACGCTTGTGACGCGGAAAATGATATGGATTTTCGATCAATGAGTAAAAAAAAAGTAGAATACGCTGCTGCTGTTGCGCACTCGAACCGTTCGAGAGATAAAAAATGCCCGGCCGTTT
This sequence comes from Trichogramma dendrolimi, assembly GCA_034770305.1. NCBI lineage: Eukaryota > Metazoa > Arthropoda > Insecta > Hymenoptera > Trichogrammatidae > Trichogramma > Trichogramma dendrolimi. Next base: position 17,229 of record JAPMIB010000094.1, on the reverse strand, counting down.
GCTGTGTAAATAAATCTCGTATTATCTCTCTCTCGAGAAAGGGCAAAAATCACGTTATACATGTGTGTCTCTCTCTCTCTCTCTCTCTCGCTTCGTGTCGAGCCGAGCGCGCCGCAAGTCAAGTCAAGAAGAAAATCGCGAGCTGCTCTGCGCGCGGCGGAAACTTCGCCGTCGTGTACGTACGTACACGTACGTGTAGCATACAACGTAAATTTGCTACACACATTATATACAGTGTATTTACAAGCTTATAATTACTCGATGAGAGCTGCTGCTGCGCCGCGGGTAATTGATGCACGCGCGACACATTCCCGGCTCGACCGCCGTCGTGTGTATATATATGCGCGCGCGCGGCGGCGGCGGCTCGATTAATATGGATTAGCGACAATTTCCCCGAGGACTAATTTATCGGTTGCACCTTACGTTATGTACATACGCACACACGTATAAGCTATAGCGATCGACTAATCCCCGACACTCTTCTCGAGCTAGTAACGCGTTTATGAATGTTTGCTTTCGCCGCAGCCACGCGTCGTATAGATATTTAAAGCTGCGCCGATCGCAAGCTCTCGACATATATGCCTGTTGAAGTTTCCAACACTTGATATACACGCACCCAACGCGTTAGATTATTATTATAAATACTATTCTCGAGTTTCATCTACGCATTTACACGCGTGCGAGTATATAAGTTTTGCAGTGTTGGCGAATCAGTGCAGAATTTCAAAGCTCGCAGAGCAGCTATGCCGCGCGCGCGAAAGCTTATATGTATAGGTTGCGAAGATAAACATCGAGAACTGCTTGACAACAATGCGACGAGAGATCTCGACGTCGTCGCGAGTGCGAGTCGATACATACGAGCACAAACGAGCTTCTTCGGATTACATTTTATTGCTTATTGAGAGCGAGCGCGCGCGCGCGCGCCAAAAGCTTTCGGTGCTTGAGAAATTTAATAAAAGCTCGACACGCGTGTACGTATAAGTAATAATAATGCGGGCGAGGAATGAAAAAGAGGCACTTCGTTTTGCAGCTTCTATACTATACACACGTGGACGACAATATAGCATGCATGCAGGCGCGCGCGCATCGCGAGCATCGTGCATCGAGAGTAGAGAGGTAAATCGACACTGTGCAGCGGTGCAGTGCAGCTACATCGCCACCGAGCCTAAAGCCAATTATTCAGTTTGCGTCATCTATATATATGTATGTGTGTGCGTGTTTGTGTGTGTGCATGCGTACATTTTTTTTTTTTTTTTTATAGTGTATTTGCACCTCGTTCGAGGTATTTACACTTCCTTTATTTATAATAACATATAGCATAATACATTGATATACATACATAATTTAAATTTCTTATACAAGTATTGAGAGCAAAGTTTTTAAATAGCATAAGATTATTATAAGCTGTAAACAAGCACAAGAACGAAGAATAGAAAATCAAACAGGAAGCACATGTGTTGTGCATGGAAAAGTAATTGATAACACATCGAGTTACGTAGATTTACAAAGGTTGAGTACAGATAGTGGAAAAGAGAAAAAAATATACATTAATTAACAATGTAAATAAAGGGGGACTTGGACATTGAAGGAGGACGTGACGGAGAGACGATTGATGATGAAATGCATAGAGTGGTGAGATGCGCGTGAGATAGATGATTTTATACATTTATTTTGGCTTCGTTAAAGAATGAGCATATATAGATGCATGCCTCTATATTTGGGGAGGCGATCAGGTTATCGACGTCATGTGGCGGATAAATGTTTATGTTCGACAGGTTTTGCAGAAGGGTTCTTCTATGTCTGTTGTACTGGTTGCACTCCCAAAGCACATGGTTTAAGGTTTCTTCAGGAAATCCGCATTTGCATTGGGGGTCACTAACTATATTTTTCCTAAATAGGGATTCGGCGAGGCTGTGGTGATTTGATCTCATTCGACAAATTGTCACTATTGTTTTTCGGCTTAGGTGTTTTTTGTGAAACCATGGATGTTTTCGGTCGTTAACAAATTGGCGAAAGTATATTTGCCCTTTAAATAATCCGTCCTCTTTTGATTTTGCTTTGGTGTTGCTAAATGCATCTTTCCTGAATTTTTCTTTAAGATCTGTAAAGATAATCGTAGTGTCTTCGGGGATGCTTATAGTAGTGGCACTCTTGGCCAGAGCATCTACGTGATCATTTTCGATGATGCCTTGGTGAGACGGGATCCATATGAATGTGATAGCGTTACAGGGGTTTTTTTTTGTGTACTGAAGGTACTTGGATTTTATTTTCAGGATGTAGTGGTTAGTTTTGACGGAGCAATGCCAAGATTTTAGACAGGATAGTGCGCTGAGTGAATCGCTCAGGATTGTGAATTTTTTTCCGTCGTTAGTGAGTATAAAGTCGAGGGCGTCATTGATTGCTGCACATTCTGCGGTGAAGACCGATGATGTTTTGTGAAGGCTTTTTGACACTTCTATTTTTGCTTGCGGGACGTAGTATGCGTAGCCTACACTGTCCGAATTTCCATTTTGCTGCCGTCCGTGAATATTGCGGTACAGTTGTTGAGGTTTATGTAATCTTGAAATTTTTTTGCATTTGTGAATGTAGGTCCTAGTTTTGTGTCGACCGGTAGGGTGCAGAATGTTTCTTCATATCCGTAGCAGTAAGGGTTGTAATTCACGTCGTTGTGGATTTCTATATCAAAGCAGTTCTGAGCGTAAATACATTTTGTGAGAAGAATTTTTGCATCATTTTCGTTTGGGTAGGATTGCAAGTATTGTCTGATAATTTTGTGAGTTTCAGAGCTTTTGTTGCTCGAAATTTTGGCAAGATAAGCATTGCAGAGATACTGTGATCGATCTTTGATGGACATCAATTTAGATTCCTCGAGTAGGATGTTGGTTGGGGTGCTTCTTCGAAAGCCCATTGCATATCGGATCGCTATAAATTGTATTTTTTCTAGTTTGTAAGCTAGAGCTTTTCTTTTGGGAAAAAATATAAAGCACCCGTAGTCGAGTATCGATCTTATATATGATTTGTACAACATAATGAGGGTTGAGGGGTGCGAGCCCCACCAAGTACCTCTCAAGTATTTAATGATATTAAAGGAGTTCATGCATTTTGCGTGTAAGTGATCGATATGGGGTTTGAAAGAGAGATCGGGATCGAATATTATGCCTAGAAATTTGCAACTATTGCTCGATTTAATTGTCTGGTCTCTGATTTGTAATTCTGTGCTTCCGGGTTTAATTTTTTTGTTGTTAAAGTGCATAAATTTTGACTTTGATGGGGACATATTTAGGCCGATTTTTAATAAATTAGAGTCTATGAGTTTTATGGCAGATTCGAGAGAGTGTATGGCATTGATGGAGGGATCAGATACTACTGTTAAGGCGAGATCATCTGCAAATTGAGAGATATGTATATTGTTTTGTAGATTGGCGGTGATCGAAGACGTGTATAAAGAGTATAATAGGGAGCTGAGAACAGCTCCTTGAGGGACCCCTTTGCAGAGCCGTAAGCACTGTGAAGGGTTATCCTTCGTGTAAATAAACCGTTCGTGGATTATGTGCTTGATGAATTTGAGTAGGGATAAAGGGCAGTGTAGCTCAGCTAGTTTTTGTATTAAAATATCGGGGATTATGTTATCAAATGCGCCTTCGATATCCAAGAATACCGTGTATGCTTCGCGATCTTCACGGAAGGCGTTTTCTGTGCATATGGTGAGCTTACTAAGGTTGTCGATGCACGAGTTACCCTGTCTGAAGCCATGCTGAGAGGGAGGAAGCCAATCGTTTGTTTCTGCCCACCATTGGAGTCGGTTTTTTACAATGGTCTCAAATAGTTTACAAAAGCACGATGTGAGAGATATTGGTCGAAGGCTTTTTCCGTCTGATTTTTTTATGAAAAGCACGAAGACTTCTTTCCATGATTTCGGAAATAAGCCCTTATCGTACATCTCGTTGAATATATCCAGTAATATAAGTTTGAAGTTCAGCGGAAGGTTTACTATCGCACCGAAGCCTATGCCGTCTTTACCTGGCGAGGAGTTGGCATTTTTACTTTCCAAGGCGACGTTGAGCTCCAAGAGGGTGAATTTTGCCTCCAGGAATTCGTTTGGAGAGCAGGTGGGCATGATGTCTGGGTTTGTGTTCACGCTAGGGGGACATAATATTAATAATTTCCTGCAGGTTATTCGGTTGTAAATTATGTGAAGTATTGGGTGAAGATACGTTGGTCCATTTATTTTTTAGGATTCTGCACATGTTCCAAACGTAGGTTGGGTTGCTATTGGGGTTTAAGCTTTCGGCAAAAGCTCGAAAGCTCTGAATTTTTTTAGTTTTTAGTAATCTCTTGAACTCAGCGCATCTTTTATTATGAATTATAAGGTCTTGTAGTTCCAGTGTTGCTTTGTATTTTTTGAAGGAAGCCGTTCTTAATCTTTTGGCGCGATCGCATTCGTGATCCCACCACGGAGCCGGATTTGATCGACAATGTATGGGTAGAGCTTTTTTTACAGGTGTGGCTTTTATAATGGCATCGGAAAAAATTTCAATGAATTTTTCGTATTTGGTGTGTGGTTCTAGATTTTCAAAGGTGCTGGATAAGAAATAAGATGTGTTTTGTTCAAGCTCGTTTTGTACAGTCTCCCATTTAGTTCTTTGGGAATCTAGCTTATGTGTTGTTTTGTAGTAAAGCTTTTTATTGGCTGAGATGGTGATGACGATTGGGTAGTGATCGGATCCCCACGTCTCGTCAGTAACTTCTACATTTATTTTGTCTTTTATAATGTCTGTAGAAAATACTAGGTCTAAGTTTGATGAGTAGTTTTGGCGTAGATTGGTGTATGTGTGAGAGTGAAAGTTGTGTAAAAATAGATTCTGTGATTTATATGCGTGTTCGAGACGGATACCGTTAACGTCAGTGTTGGGACAATTCCATAGTGGGTTTAATGCGTTAAAATCGCCAATCAATAAACAGTGAGAAGAGTTGTCGACGTTTTTGACGATTTCGTCCCATACGTTCTGTGGAGGATCGTAGTCGGGAGCGCGATAACAAATTATAATTTTTAGTTCGGGGGTGGTGTTGTTGATAAGTAAACCTGTGAGTTCTACTGAACGGTGGAGGGACTTGCAATTAATTTTTTTGAACGCTATGTTCTTTTTTATCCAGGCGACTATGCCGCCCCCGCGCTTGTGCGTGCGGTCTCTTCTGTACGTCACAAAGCCGGGTATGTTTAGCACTTGATCAGATGTAAGCCATGACTCAACACAGATTATCATATCGTAGTCTGTGGCGATTTTTTTTATTTCTAAGAATTTGTGTGTGACGCTGCGCGCATTCCAATATAGAATTTTTACTTCCACGATGGTTGATGAATGATTATGAGCCATGATAAGAGTTTGAGAAGGGAGAGGGGATTTGAAAATAGGGAATTTGAAAATGACAGTGAGCGGTGTTTGCAAGGATAGTTTTACAGATTGAAATAGAAGCGATAGCAATATTATTCAGTATCCATCGAGCTATCACTCTGATTTTGATCAGAGTCATAGGAAGGTACAGTAGTATCAAGGCATCTCATATACCTTGTTATTCGATTCTTCAAATTGCGTTGTGTGACATGAGGCGCGATTAAATAAAGCGCGGAGCTGAGTTTACTAAGATCGTCGGTATACTTGCTTGCTATACTTATCACGCTGGACCTTGGTTGAGAGTACAGTTGTTGTAGAAGTTTTAGGAGCGTATCGTATGACATTCCAGTTGTGTTTACGTTTTCATCGATGAATTCCTTGGCAGATGAAAGTTCGGCGCTGATTTCCTCGATGGCTTTGGAATGTGATGTTGGTTCTGGCGTAGATTTCACTGCACTGTTTGCGCTTTTTGCGTGAACTTTTTTTTTCAGTGGAGGTGTAACTTTTCCAGCATCCGAGCTTGTTACTGATGGCGGAGGTCTCTTGTTAGATCTCGAGGTTTGGCTGCTGGGGACTTGTGATGTGCTTTCAATTACGTTTTGATTTGAGGGAATATTTTGGATTGTTTGCTGTGTGTTGTCAGGCATGTTCTCAAGGCTCGATGTCTCCTCCTCTTTTTCCTCGGTAGATTGCGAATTTGAGTTGTTTGGATTTTGGGTTTCAGATATAACTTGAGTGTTTGAAGATTCTTTGCAGAACTTTGCTGAGTGACCTTCTTGAGAGCATATCACGCAAGTCATCTTCGCAGACGATAAGTACACGTTGTATGAGATGCCATCATACTGTATTTGCATGCTCGGCGGCAGAGAGGCTTCGGAGTCCGGGTGTATGAATACCTGGCGCCTGAAGCTCAACCAGTGAGTGAAGCCTGGCAGGTTGATACCTGATTTTACGTATTGTAAACTTGAAGTGATTTTAACTCCGCATTTTTTTAATTCATCTTCGATGACGTGGTTCGGTATGCACAGTTGAACATTGGAAATAATTCTGATTGAGCGGGAGTTCAGAGGTCTCAGAGGAAGAATTGTGTTGCCGACGGTGATTTTGGCTTCTTTTTCTATTAAATCACTCACTAGTTTTTTATTATTTAGGTAAAAACAGATTCTTCCCTGCGCAATGCGCGAGAATCCGATTACATTGGATGGATCGATTATTTTCGAAATTGCGATTGCGTAGTCCCGGATGGGAAAACCACTTACAGCGTCAACGATGATAGCTTGATCACGAGTAGTTGTCTGACTTTGTTTGAGAACTGAACTGAACGTTTGATTGTTTTCACTGTTGGTATTCATTGTGATTTGGGTTTTTTACCCCTGTAGTCAGAGGCTGGTTGTTTTTAAGAAATATTAACCAGTGCTAATATAATTAGCACTGGAGTTGGAAACAGCGCACTGTGATGTTATTTAAGTGTGGGCTGCTATTGTCGCGATTTGTACTTAATCCGTGTAAACAGAGAGATTAAACTCGTGAAACTTTCGCTTCTGATGCGACCGTCTCGGACGAGCGCTCAATCAAGACTCGCATGCGTACATATATTTATACAGGCTCTGTACGTACGTATATGTATATATGTTGCTCGCTGACCGGATAAAAGCTCCGGAGCTGCTGCACGTCCATACGTATAAAATCTAATTCCCATACGTTAATTTTACACTGCCGCTGCTGCCGTAAACAAAGTTACGTATCCCAACCTCGACGTACGCACGCGTGTATGTGTGTGCGTGCGTTCAACTGTCCCAGTAAATCGAGCTTTGCGCGCACCGTAGAGAGAGAGAGAGAGAGAGAGAGAGAGAGAATCTCTTTTTGGCATCGCTCAAAATTTCTCTATGTATATATTGGCAAATCGTCGCACTACACTACTGCTACTGCAGGCTAGATCAAATGAAAAAGCTCATAAATACACACACATACACATATGTATGCAATGCCCTACGGTGGATTATCTCATTTCAAACGGACCTTGTAAGCTTCTCTCTCTCTCTCTCGTTGAATCCATACACTTGCCGCGCTTGCACGAGAGGGTTGCGAAACGTTATTGCTGCTAGTAGTATAAATAGTGGTGGTAATTTTTGACTCTGATGTATCTGATGTTCGCTGGAGCACACGCTCGGCCGAACAAGCTCGTAGCGTAATAAACGCGGTGGTGGTAGCAGCTAGTTCTATACATTATACATTATAACTCACAGCATCATCGCGGCTGCTGCTGCTGCTGCTGCCAGCGGAGGAGGAAATTAGATCCCTCCTGTAATGCATAATTGGTCGAGGCATGTTCGCGTGTGGTATATATATTGTATATATATAATTTATAGCATACACATAAGAAGATAATAGCATTAAATATTCACAAGCTTGCGGATGAAATTTCACCAAGACACGATAACAATATTAATAATAATAATGATAACAATTGCTGTTTCTGTTTCCTGTTCCTCCAGGCGTACATATCCTGCGCGCTGGGCGTGCACCGGGTCGGCTACGTGATGATCTGCTTCGGAGTGGTCAATGCCGGCTGTTCCCTCCTGTTCGGCTCGATGATGAAATTCGTTGGGCGCCAACCGCTGATAGCCCTGGGCGCTGTGGTCCACGCGTCTCTCATAGGTGTTCTGCTGATGTGGCGGCCGCATCCCGACGCGGCCTACGTCTTTTACACGGTGTCGGGACTGTGGGGAGTCGGCGACGCCGTCTGGCAGACGCAAATCAACGGTGAGTATAAGCGATCATTGAGAGTATCGCGCAACAAGGCACGGAGTTTCTCTCTGTAGTAATATACCAAAAGCTCGCAGAAGACGCGATCGTTGAGATAAGACCAAGAGATAGAGAGAGAAGCTTGTGCGTGCGTCTCGATTGTTTCAAAAGCTCCGCAGAGTGTCGTTATACGTGTACACAGTACAGCACATTGTTTGTGTGTGCGTATGCCAGAGACGCGTCGTAGCTATATGTACATAAGCCCCGTGAAACTTTGAGCACATCGGCGTGTGCTGCTGCTGCCACTGAGGCTTGTGTTTGAATGCAGATATCTTCTTGGGCTACGAGTATTACACCCAGCTGTCTATTGATTGATGCTACTTCGCGTTATTGGACTGTGTTTTCGTACTTGCCTGTGTGTATTTGTGTGTGTTCGTTCGCTCCTTGTACATAAAGTTTAATTCGCTTCGCGCCCGATGAGAAATAATCCTCGAGAGACGTCGCTGAACGTCGGTGAACATTTCTCACGCTCTTTTGCGCCGCAAGCTCTCTCTCTCTCTCTCTCTCCTCTCGCTTTGACAATTTTCAAGTCATTTTAAAGTAACTTCGTATTTACTTCTTTTTTTACATTTTTATTTTCTTTTTATATATTTTCAATCATTCATCACTGAGAGGCTTCGAGGTTCGCTACTGCTGCTGCTGCTCTCTCGCTCGAGATAGGTATAATTCAGCCGAGAGAAGAGTAGAGTTCGCAGGCGTGCTCAATAAATATCAGTCATACAGTACATTGCGTCGAAATAAAAGTGAGAACGCGCAATAGTATCGGAGCTTTTTTTTTCCTTCGATGCACTTAACGTTTTAATTAAAAAATAAAAATAAAAAAAATATTTATAGAAGCCCTGAGATTTCGTGTAACTTTGACACGAAATTGTCAATTGGACTGTTAACCGGTGTTTTCTCGTTTATAGTACACGCCACGCGCGCCGCGCAATGGTTCCGAATCAATGAATCGACGATAACGTACGAGCTGCCTGCCTCTCTCTATCTCTCTTTTTCTGCATGCCGTTTATATATTTATTCGAGCCAAGCGAAGCAATCACAAGGTTGCATTTTCAAATGGCAATGATAATAAATAACGATGCGTTTTCTACCCCCCACACAAGTACGAAAAAATAGTATGCCTCTCCTTTGATTTTATCGCAGCCAGGCGCGCGAGTCGTTCCTTCCAAATTTGTCGATATCGCAGCTGCAACCAACCAACCCAGCCATTATTCGGGATCGCGTCCGCGTGATCAAATTTTATTTACAATTAATTAAAGTGGAATAAAGCACGGATTGTTAATGCTATCCGCGCGTTTTTTGCATTCTCTCGGGCCACCTCATTGGTATATAGAGAAAATTCGCTCGATTGTGTCGAGACGAAATTAAAATTTACTCGGCATATAAACTCTCACCTCGCTCGAGGGAGTCTATAACAGTGTCACGTGCACACATACACGACGCAGGACACTCTTTGCTCTCGCGCGACTATTAAAAGTGAGCGTGCATATATATATATACTATATATAGCAATAATGGCTCCACGCACTGATAATTATCTATGGAATTCAGGAATGCCCATTAAATTGTATATATACACACGTAGTTAGAGTCGCCCCGTAATAAACGCGTTATATTTTCCTCCGCGTGCAATATAATGTATCGTTGTAAATGTCGCGCGCGTACTCGCGATACGTCAATCGCGATTTGCATATTATATTGTAATTTATCGAGATAAGGTGCGCAGGAATCGAGTGGCAGCACAAGGTTAACGATACACACTTACCTTATACAGAAACTTTCTTTTTTTTTTGCTTTTGCTCCGCGGCATTGTGCGATCGATCGATAAATTCGTTATTTTTTCCTTCTTACCTTTTTTTTATCGCTCGTCGCGTAGGAGAAACGATCCTTTCTCTCTCTCTCTCTCTCTCTCGGGCTCTTACTTCGACCTTTTTAAAAAGTAGTATAAAGTTTTCCTCGAAGCTGCTGGGACGCTTGGGTTACAAATCAAAGATCGATTCGCGCACCGAGACCCACGAGCTTTGCTGCACAAGGTCGCTACTCATCGTACTACCTATTATGTATCTGTAATGCGCTGCTGCTGCTGTTACCGCTGTGGCAGTATAAAACTTGCCTTTATAGACTTTAATTGTATACATTTTTTCGTATCGTTTTTTCTCCAGCAGAAGCGATTTTTTCCTTCGTCTTTTTCCTTTTTTCCCCATTGTCACGCGACTATGTTTTTCGTCGTTATAAAATCCTCGCTAGACCAGGCGCGCGCGTTCATCTATAGATTTTTTTCGTATATATATTGTGTACTCGTAAGTCGTTAGCCGTGCTGTAAATTGTCGCGATGTATATATGTGTGTGTGCAATGTTTGTTTGGCATGCTTTTTTTCGGCCGTCGCTCGTGTGTCTCTTATGAGCAATTATTTCTCAAAAAATAAAAAGAGTCAAAAAAAGAGAGGAACGATATAAAGCCCAAGCTTTTTTTTTCTGTACAATATATGCGCTGTATATAGGGCGCCATTGAAACGTGGAGCTTTCATCTTGAAAATGTTCTTTAGCAGCAGCTAGCGGCAACCGTTTCTTTTATCGTCTCTCATTAATTAGAAAATCAAAGAAAATGATTCTCTCTCTCGCTCTCTGCAAATTGAAAGGACTAGTGCGGTAAGGTAGCCCGAGAGTCTTTGTCTTTCTCTCTCCTTCTCTCTCTCTCTCTCTCTCTCTCTCTCTCTCTCTCTCTATTTCTCGCTCTTTTACGGGCAACTTTTTCAAACCTTACTTCGATCTACTACTACTACTACTACTACTACTACTACTACTACTACTACCACTACCTACTAGGCTTTAAATCCTTTTCCCAACTTGGGCGTATAAATGAGTGTGCGAGTAGTTCATAGTCTAACGAAGATTCAAATGAATTTAAATAATTATCTTTTCCTCTCTCCCGCGCCGCTAACACGGGGGCAGCTGCTCTGTATATAAATTGACGGTGTGTATAATACACACAGAGAGCCCATTTCCCATTCAAATTTTTTTTTCTGCTACTGAATTCCCAAGTGATTTGTTGATATTTCTTTAATCAATTTTTCCGGCTGCTGCCACCGCCGCGGCAATGAATGTATAAAAAGTCGCGGGCGCTCGCAAGATGAAATATGAATTTTAATGAAAAGAACTTTGTTCGCGTCACACACCGAGCCGCACGATGTATGAGGTCAATTTTTCAACAAAACGTACCCTTTCTCACCCCCACGGGGGGGTTACAACACGCGCGCACAAAGCAACAAGTTTTAATTGCGTTACCAAGGCGTTTTGGGTTACAGAGAGAGAGAGAGAGAGAGAGAAAAGTAGTAGCGAGTATTTTAATTGAAAGCAATTAGACTTTATACTTACTTTCTTTGAGGGAGAGAGAGAGAGAAAAAAAAGAGTAGAAAAATTAATTCTTTTACTTCAAGCCGTTTTGGTTCCGGCTCCTTTAATTTACATGTGTTTGTGTTTGACTTGTTCTTCATTACGTCCTTTAATCAAGCAGCGCTAACTTACATCATCCGCTTGGTCAAATTTTTCGCGTTGATCAGGCGCGCGACTTCATCTTCGCTCGAGTATAAAAAACAGTATAAATGCCGGTATTTCCATGTATCTCTCTATTTTTTTTTTTTTTATTATTGCCCCTCGGGCAGAAGCGGGGGTTTACTAAATTTGCGTCGTCGGAAAAAACAGAAAAACTGAACAAAAATTCTCTACAGCTCTCACAATAGCTCGAGGCCTCATTACCATAAACCCCGTGGCAACTTATATTATTTAATTCGATAACGACGCGCCATCTGCTCTCGTTTTCTCTCTCGCTATATTCGCTCGAGCTATGAATTCGTTTTGTTATTGTTGTTGTTGTTGTTGTTGTTGTTACTGCTGCAGGAGTGCTATAGTATTTTTTCCCCTCTCTCTCTCTCTTTCTCTTTTAATGACACTGGGGTATCACGAAAAGCTAATATATACAGCTAGCAGCAGCAACTCTGCAGAGAGATAGAAAGAAAAGTCAATATTCCTTTGACGGTATGATAACTGTAATTGTGGGCGATGTCAGGGGCGCACCCATAGTAGAGCTCTCTCGGCTCTGCGCAGGTATGCTCTCGGAAAAAATAAATTAGATCGAGAGTACACAACGAAAGTCGATACTTTAATTATTACCGCGCGCTGCGTGCGCGCAATCCGAAAATCATCATACAACTTTGAAACTCGAAGTAAAGAATGAAATCGTTCCTTTGTTCTCAGGCCTCTACGGCACGCTGTTCCGTCGCAACAAGGAGGCCGCCTTCTCGAATTTCCGCCTGTGGGAGTCGGCGGGCTTCGTCATCGCCTACGCCTACAGCACCCACCTGTGCGCCCGCATGAAGCTCTACGTGATGCTCAACGTCCTGATAATCGGCAGCATCGGCTACACCATCGTCGAGCTGCTGCACAGGCGCAAGCAGAGGAGGCTGAAGGCCCTGGCGGAGAATCCGAAGGCGGCGCAGGCGGCCAGCGACGCGGCGGCGGCGGGACAGCTGGACGAGACCGACGACGAGAAGGACGACATCGACGACGACATCATTATCACGCATCTGTGAGGATGACAATCCTCGCGCGCGCCGTATCGGAGTTGATTTTTGTCTCTTACTATTTATAATTACGTTTATTTTATTTCATTTTACTCGATGCGAGTTGTTGTCGTCGACGGAGTGTCCTGTGTACATTCGCTCGCTCTCTCTCTCTCTCTCTTCTCTCGTCTCTTCTTTACTCGACGCATGTTTTTCTTTTTACATTCTCGCACGAAAAACTATTTCAGTTATTTATCCCGTTTTTTTATCGTTTTCCTGACTACACGTACGTAGAAGCGTGACAACGAAGAGTCGCGAGAGAGATTACACAAAATTTGTTTTTGTTATAAGCTCGAGCGTGGCGATTATTATTCGGTTTTTATCGGTCGAACACTACGTCGGGAGAAAGAGAATGAGAGAGAGAGAGAGAGAGAGAGAGAGGGAGAGAAAGAAAAAAATAGAAGAGAGACGAGCGCAAGGCTTCGCTCTCTCGTGTCCGAAGCGAATTGAATATTGAAAGCTGCCCAGAAGAATATATGTGTATGCTGTATATATAGGCGGCGCACAGAGTTAGCTAGCACAGCAAGGCTAGATGTCCATGAAAAATGCAGTAGGTAGCCGTAGGTAGCTATAGTAGGTGTAGCCCTTTTGCGAGATGTGACGCGCGCCGTGCCGCGTCCGATGAAAGGGAATAATCGATATCGAATCACGATGTGTGTGTATACTTACGATATATAAATAGAGAGAGAGAGAGAATAGGTGGGCTAGAGCTGGTGACCGCCTTTTGAATATCACATGAATGTTATACGATAATAATCATTTAAGTGCCTTTAAATGTAACGAAAATATATTATACACGATTGGCTTGTTTCTCTTTTTTCACGATATCGAGCTGTACGAGAGATCACTACGAATTGTAATAACAATAAGAAATATCGATGAGTCGAAATTTTATTTTTGTAGAAAACTTCAATATGATAATCATGATGAGTAGACAAATCTTTTTGTACATATATATAATTATAAAGTATATTATAATGTTCACACACGAAAGCGAATATAACGAGAATAGACTTAATAATTGTGTTGGAAGAAAACTAAGACGGGGCCTAGATTATATAGGCTGTGAGATATAATGCGAGGAGGCTGAGCTTGGGCCCTCAATTGTTTTATTGTATAGACGGAAGAAACGAGAAAAATTTTATTTTTGCAAAAGCTTTTACTTTGTTATTAAAGTCTATTCGTTCGCTCTGAGAAATTCATTTTCAATTGTATTTGAATAGGTGTTTATTTATAATTAAAGATGAAATGTGTTCGAAACAAAAAAACAGTTAGCAGTTGGTCGAGCATTGTTCTAAAAAATGACTTAGAATTGTATCTTCAAAAGACTAATTGAAACAGTATTTTGACATTAAAAATATATACCTTATTGTAGAAAGAAAGAAAAATTTTTAAATCTCGAGAAGATTGTAAAAAGAAAGAATCATGTACATTCGGCCGAATAATTCGATGTTCACAATACGTCGCTCGTAGAATTTCTCACTTATGCATTCATAAATGGCATATAGAAAAAAAATCTTATATACCATGTATGCTTACCTGCCGCAATTGTGTTGCCACCACAGTAGATAAAAAAAAACTTCTTTTATTTTTCGTCGTTCGAGTCTCTATATACCTCTCGCAATTGATAATATTAAATAATTTGTAAGTGTCTTCTGGTAAGGCTATGAGCATGAAAATAATTCTTGATTATAGGTCTTACAAACGCAGTGAGAGAGGCTATATTTTATTACTATAAAAACATATTTTTATCGATAAAATGACGAAACATTTTCTTGAGCTTGAGCGCACGCACAAAAATAATAAAAGTGGCAGGTGTGAATTTGTTAAATGTTTCACTTTTTAATCACGTTATATTATACACATAACAGTTGTTAATTAATTAATTTACTATTAACTACTGTCATTGTAATTTCGGTAGCTAATATTTTATTTTATTTTTTTGAACGTCATGCGGGATTGTGCAAAACAAAAAATGAGTACGAAAACTTGTACAGAACGTCTCTGTGTTATTAAGTAAGGAAATGCACGGTATGAACAGTGGCATTAAATATCGCGTTCTTCCTGCGAATTTGATTTAGACGAAGAAAAAATCTAGATATATAATTTTACATATTATTATTATTATTATTATTATTATTATTATTATTATTATTATACTCACAAGCTATCGATTGATATTCGGCGAGACGCAAAGTATAACATCTTGTATTATGTAGGTGATTGTACGCGTATGAATGTGTGTATGTGAGTGTGACCAACGTATATATTGGAAACAAAACGAGAAAGCTCGGGATGTAGAACGTTTGTACGATTTTAATAATAAATCGTTTGTTGTTTTGTTATATCGTTGAATTATTGGATCGGTATGGTTACGAGTCGCAGTTTACGGAAAATATAATGAAGAAAAAAAAAGAAACAATTTCCATTTGTAATCGCACGCACGTAATTATTTTACTCCACTCATTAGCCTTATTAAATAATTGCATATTATAAATATATTCTATTGTTGCCTAGTTTACGTTTTATTGCGTTACTTACTGCGTTTTCGTCTTCGGAAAATGCGCGAGTGATGCTTCGATAGTTGTTATAATTAACTAGACCCAAATTTATTGTTATTTACATTTTAATTATTGTAACTTGTTATGATACGTCAAACATGCATATATAGCGTTAGTAAGCTGAAATTGACTAAAGTAATTGATTATAATTAAAATAATGAAAAGATTAAAGAATTGTTGTATTTTATTCAGACACAAACTATTTACCTTCCTAGATTTTCGAAAATCCTGTTAAAAATTAATCAAACTTTTGATTTGAAAGATTTAAAATTAAAAAAATTCCAATAAAAAAAATTAAAAAAATGCTTTTGAATAAAAAGTGTTGCAATAACAACTCCTGAAAAATTCAGCATGGATCAAACTTGATGCGATCAGTAATCCTCTTTTCCTTTGACGACGAAAACAAAAAAGGCACTATTCAAAATAATACTTTAATATTGTGATAGGAAGTAAAAAAAATTGAATATTCACAGAGATGTATAGTATAGGGGTAGTTTTATTTTCAATCAACAAAACACATTGAAAGATACACTTTCAATACTTCTGTAAAATGCAAGTATGTTCAGAACTTCCATCCGTAGAGTTATTTACAAATATTATTCTTTTCTTCTTTTTTTTCATTCTATTCGAAACTTGGTACACAAACGCGTAACATCCGTAGACTCCGTTATAATTATTTTTGATGATTTTTATTTTCTCGTGAACAAATTTGTTTTTGGCAACGGTAATTATAGATCGTTATATTAGAAATACACTTCCGACCCGTTTATCTCTGCTTCTTGACCTCTTCTCCTTCACACCATCAAAATCTAATTTTGTACATCTATTGCGATAGGAAAACTTTTCAACTTTGTTTCATTTTTTCTTTTGTTAATAGGATCATGATGATTATGTAGAATCAATTGTACACTTTTTACCGTTAGTTTATTTAGGGAAAAAAGCTTTCGTAGTCTGTACAAATATTTCTTTTCTTCATTTTTTATTTTTTGATTTAACATTTACACCTATGTAAGGAGGATGATAACAAAAAATTATAAATTACAAATATTTACACGAAACAATATATTCTTACAGCGAGAAAAAAATATAAAATTTTTTTGAGTATTCAATATTCACAAATTGACTTAAGTATTATCAGTCTTTCATTCGAGAAGACTACAATTTACAATGTGTATGTGTTACTTTTTTTTTTAAAAGATGACAAACATTGAAGTAAACGTTTAGCCTTTCGACGGAGATAACAGGAACAACTACATGCTTTTTCGTTTTCATTTTTATTTTATTTATTTAATTTAATTTTTTTTGTCTATAATTACGTGGAATGCAACATTTATACCATAAGCATCTTTTAATTACTTTTTTTTCTTTTGAATACTACTTTTTAGAGTAAAGAGCTGCCTCGCTACAAAACTACAAACATTCGATTATGTGTGTTTGGCCACTTGACGGATCGAACTATGGATTTTTCTTTGTAAAGAATCCAAGATTTATACTCTAGAAATTCGGCATTACGGAATTTTTCGGAAATTAAATTTTTTATCGCCGTAATGTTTTTTTTTTTGATAAATGCAACGCATTGAAAATCTTTATAACTTTACATGAGTTTAGAATGTCACGGACTTACAAACATTTTTAATTTTTTTTTGTTACAAGTATCTATGAACCATTGAATCGGCGATTCAACTGATTTATTTAAAAACGATCTATTGGCACATTCGCTGTTAAATGTGAATAGTTTATGGTCGTTGAACACACACTATATTTTGCGATTTTTTTATTTAAGAGCTTTTAAAACGAGATTCTAATAATTTAAAAATTAAGTACATCAAGTACTTATTCGTTCACTAAAAA